>CM034150.1:901906455-903106455 GCA_019776745.2 Taxus chinensis | reverse complement strand
GACTTAGATTTGGACTTGGAATTTGGCTGTCACCTCTTCCACTTGAGTTTTATGGGCTCATTCTTCCACCTTTATACGAATTTCTTCCTCTACCTCTAAAGTTGGATCTTCCTTTGCCTCTACCATGACTGATTGAAACTTGATATTTAAAAGCATGCTCCAAGGATGAGTTTTTTGACCTACTTATCCTATGCTCATGAGAAATAAGAGATGCATGAAGCTCATCCATAGAAAACTGTGAGAGATTTTTTGTCTCTTTTATGGCCACAAAAATGGATTCAAACCTTGTGGGTAAACTCCTTAAAATATTTTCAAATATTCTCCTATATTCAAGAGTCTCACCATGAGATTTGATTTGATTAAATAGTCCAATAAATTGGTTGAAAAATGAATCTCTGATTCAGAATCCTTCATGTATATTGTTTCAAAATCCCCTCTTAACAATTGTAACTTAGTATTTTTAACCTTTTCCATTACTTGGTATGTTATTTGGAGAATATCCCATGATTTTTTTGACTTTGTTGCTCCTGCAATCCTTTGAAAAATGCTCTCATGCATTGCTTGGAAGATGTAGAAGAGAGATTTGGAGTCCTTTCTATTATCCTTAAGTAAATCCTTCTCTTCTTGAGATAGAGAATTGTATGGTGTTGCATCAGCTGGTTCTAGAAAACCATTCTTTACAAGATCCCATATATCCTGAGAACAAAATAAAGCCTTCATTGTGACTTCCCAATAATCATAGTTTTTTCCATTGAAATGGTGGATTTGACGATGTGTTAAGCTTGTGATTAAGGCTGCCATTTTTGTCTGTTAATACCTTGGCTCCTTGAAGAACTTTGCGTAAAAACCTTTAGCTTGATAACTTGCTCTGATAATATCTCATCTCTAATACTAGTTGAAGGAGATGAAGAGATATGAGAAGGTTAATATAAACCTAAAAAATATACTTACAAACATAGTATAATTAAACCCAAAAAAAAAGAGCAAAACAGAGTATATAAAGGACACAACCCAGAATTTGAGAAAAATAACAACAACTGTTATAACTTGTTTACATAGACTAGATCTAGGCATAGTAAAGAAACTTCAACTTATATAGATATACATGATCTACAGACAACAACTACACTTGTACACCAAATCTGCATACCCAATTCAAATTTTATTTTTCTTCTTTAGCATGCTTCAAGATTGAGCTAGAATGATGTATTTTTTAAATGATATTCTCCCTTTTTATATAAACTGACTTCTTTTCTTTTCTTCTACAGCAAGGCAACGGAAGATTATAGATAACATTAAATGCATATACTATTAGATGGTGAATGCCCATCTGTCATAATTAATTTCTAATATACATACCCATGGGATCTCTGGATTCCTTCTTATCCTATAAGTATAGTGAAGGAACAAATCAAGGTAAGAAGGTGTTGGACTGAAAGACCAGATTTAATATCGCTTTGGGCATCGTAAGAGGGTTATTTTATCTCCATGAGGAATGCAAAGATCGCATTATTCACTACAATATTAAGCTTGAAAGAATTCTCTTGGACAAGAAATTGTGTCTAAAAGTGGCTGATTTTGGGTTGGCAAAGGTGGTTGGTAGAGATTTCAGCAGATTACTAACAACCACAAGAGGAACCATAGGGTATTTAGCTCTAGAGTGTATTTTCAGGCTTCCTATCATAGCCAAGGTAGATGTATATAGTTTGACATGATGCTGCTTGAAATAATATCAACAAGAAGAAATATGGACTTGACTGTGAAGGAATAAAGGAACTACTTTCCCACCTGGGATGCAAATCAAATATTAGACAAGGGAAACACAATGGGTATTGTGGATGAAATGGTTGCAAATGAGGCATTTGTTGAAGAGGTGAGAAGAGTAGTTGTGGAAAACATTTTATGCATTTGGGAGGATGAGAATGAAAGGCCAAGCATGAAACAAGTTGTTACGATGCTTGAATGGAAAACAAAGGTTGATTCAGAACAAATTGGAGGGCTTCTTAAGGTATACATAGAGATCCATGACAGATAAAATTTTAATGGATATTACTGTCAACTTTCCACTCATATCTTCGTAATGTTCACTTTTATCAATAACACCGTGTAAGACATTAATAAGAATTACAAGGTTCACGGAGGCTTCCATTATCCTTCACGCTCTTACAAATTTGAAATGTTAAGGAAAATAATACAAGTATAATACACTTCAATATGAAATTAGTGCGATGCAAGTGTTAAACACTTATCACTTTCAATATTAGAATAGTTGGTTTATTTTTCTTGGAATGTAACACTTTCAATATTCGAATAATTATCTCTTTAGAATGTTTATATATACAAAATATAAATTTCTTTTATATTCTTTGTATGTAAATGAACTACAATATAATTATATTTATATTGAATGGATAATTTAAATTTCCAATAATAAATACCTAAAAATTCAATGATCATTAGGTTTATTGGTGACATTTTTTAGCTTACATGGAGCCCACCAAGGATCAATTCTTACTTAATGTAAATGCCCTTTACACCCTGACATAAAGAGTGGATGTAAAGGCTAGGATCATGATATGGGTGACTTTGACCGTGTGGATGTCTCTTACATGTAGATGCTTAACTGAATGTGCTGAATTTGATGGCATGGATTCCCCTTACTTGTAATTGCTTAATTGAATATATTTCCTATAAAAATATAGACACAAAATCATGCACTTTGGGTAATTATCTAGTCCTGATTGCATACTCCTATTCATATGATTCCCAAGTAAGAAAAGTACTAATCAACCCATGTCTTTGGCCACCTTTATTTACTTTCTGTTACAACTTTTGGTCTTACACCCTTAATTTCTCAGTCTATCTTTTTATACTCTGACTTTTATCATCCTAGATACTACCACCTAGCCAAGACGCCAGCACCAAGCACCCTCATCCCCTCTGGGTGCCCCTGAACCCTTTGTACATTAATCACACTTTTTAAGTCTTTTATAGCCATTTGAACATCTTATCTTTTTGTTAGTCAACCTTTTCAGGGTTAATTATGAAATTCAAGAAAAGGAATTATATAAATAAAAAGTTATGTGATCATAATAAAGGACTAGGCACTAAACATTAGCTATCACCACCTAAGGTTGCATCCATCAAGAATCTAAGAGCTTTATTGCATCCATCTAGCACCATCACAAGGGACACAAGGGCGGGTTATTCTACATACAACTTTATAGGAGGGAAGTTCATTCTATTCCATGCACACATCTATTACATTTCTCTACATCTAGCTTATTTTATTGCTATCAAGTGTGACTCACACAATAGCCACCTAGGGCACGATTCCACACACACACACACATAGAACTACATTGGGTATGGGATTTGGTGCAGTGATTAGTTGTAAGTTGACCATTGTGACAACTAAGGAAAATTTAAACCCTCATTATGGATCTTTCGTTTTTAGGATTTGATGTCTGTTTGAGGGTTTTGTAGGTTCATATTTCATTTCGGGTTTCTAGTGACCTCATAAATCTTGGTGTGACCTTAGAGAGACCAAAGACAACTAATAATGAACATCTTGTGACCACCTGGATGATGTTTTGTAAGATTTTATGCAGACCCAGGCTCCCAAAAATAGGCCTAGGGCGCCCACGGGCATCCTAGTCCCTCTCTAGGCACCCCAATCCAGCCTATTTCTCCATATCTACATTTTTCCAGGTCTCTGTGTGATGCTCCCGCTGCTCTGTTCACCTGGTCAACACTTTAGTACATTCCAAATTTTATTGTGAACTAGTTAAGTACCTTTTTCTCCTCCTTGCATTTAGGGTTTCATAATTTATTTCTTAGTTTCTTGGGTGTAATTTTTGTACTTAGTTGCACATTTATTTTATGACTACAATAACATTATATTAGGCATAAAAATACACTTTTAGCTTAATCATTTTGGTGAACCTGAACTTAATTTGAACACTTCTAGGATCCTCATACCTCCATTGTTCTTATATTTTTAGGCTCTCTTCATCGTGAGTATCTCTATTAATGATTTCTTGCTAATCAATCCTGAATTAATAGATAAAATCAAAACTCTCTTTACTACCACTCACATTCCTGCTAATATACATCCAGATTTAGTGTATCAAACTTTTTTGAGGCATTTTCTGGGCATATTGCTTTCCCATCCAATCCTAATGTTGATCTTTCTATTTTTTTAAATGATCCACCCTTACATATCATGATTCACATTTACAATATGGGTATCAAGCATATTTTAATCGATAATGGATCTGAAGTAAATCTATATCCCATGTCATTCCTTGAAAAGATTAGTCTTTCTGCTACTAATGTTAGTCTATCGTGTCTTTCCCTTCAGGCATATGATGGTTTTGTTCATCCATTTGTAGGTTGCATTAATTTTCCTATCACTATAGGGAAAAAAACCCTAAACACATTTTTCTTTGTTATTGACTTCCCAGTTTCAAATAATCGTTTACTCGGGACCAACCATGGCTATATGCCATGCAAGTAGTTCCTTCTATAGTACATCACTGTGTCAAATTCCTACATAAGGGCATAGAATATATAGTTCCTAGTGATCGTGGCCCATTCAAATATTGTGATCATGATCCCAATACTACAATTCCTACTACACACTCTGATACTACTAATGAACCATAACCCATGGATAGTTCAAATCATTTACCACCACTTCAAGGTGTTATTTGCATGTTAGATGTAGTCTCATCTATAACACCACCACCTCCTGATACTACTATTGCCATGGTACTTTATCGGGGTCCTACCCACACATCTGATGTCCTTCTACCTACTTCACTATCACATGTGCATCCACCATTAGCACGTCCTCCCTTTACAAGTGTGCTTTTCATGAATGAATCTTATAGGGAGCATATTCCATTATATCCTACTTGTGATGACACTATATGCACACATGATGGATTATCTCAGCTAAGCTTTGTGGTTGATGAAATATTTCCTTCACCATGTGCTTCTCATCCTTATCTTGGTTTCATGCACATAATTTCAACTTATGGGCTTCACATATTTCATCTTACAATTTTTCTTGTGCAATCTCCTCATGATGCTCCCCTTACACTTGGACGGTCTTGGCTTGACTATATTGGGGGAACTTTAGATCCTGATCATATTGACATTTCATTTCCTATGAATTTTGGCCTTCTTTTCATTTGTAATGATTCCTTTCTTGGTTATTCACAAAATATCACATGTTGGTATGCACATGTTTTTCAGCTACCCCCTTTTATTGACAACGAATACGCAATGGGAATATATAACCTTCATCATAATGGATCACTACGTGATAAACCCGATACTATTGTTTACCATGTGTTAGATTATTTACCTTTTAGCTTCTATCATGACAATGAAAACCTCCTATATGATGTTACTTGATCTCTTTTCTCATCACACACTTGGGGTAACATCACAACTATTTCCCCCCCTAATATTTAAAAATTGTCTTATCTTCTCATCGCTTCACATCTAGACTTTCACAACCAACATATACATCTTGACACACACTCGTATCGCCATTTCCCCATGAAGCACTCTTTTTATATGGTTCATGCTTGATTGTTGAGGGCATATTATACACATGAACCTCACACACACAATAAAAAACACACAACACACAACACTTTTCCTTAGATTGCACATTACACATCATATGCTAACATATACTTCATCCACATATTCATCACTACACAATCAACAATACTTGTGACTTATTCTTCCTATCAAACATATTCGAAACCCAAACAATACATAGTGCTCGTACCTACTCATATAAACCAACTCAAGGACACACAAAAAACACATACTCTCCTTGCATCTTCAACATAACATACAAAAAATTTGACATAACCACAACATATTACACACTCAGTGCATTTACGACACCCCCCTTTATTTACACATCTCTCTTGTGAGCAATTAACACAAACATCTTACACAATCTACATATTCACGACACACTACCTACTCGCCACTTTCACATACCACACAACCTAATACAAATATAGTGCGTTCACAATGCACCCGTTTAGAAACACATAGCATTATACAATCCCAAAATCAATCCCTTTCGTAAAACTTCACAACAGCTTACACAAGCAACATACTCAGGATATATTTCTCTCCTAAGAAAACATCACAACACAACGCACATATCTCTTACACAACCAACACGACACACTACCTTATGATGTACTCTAGTTCCATGGTCCATACTCAAATTTTGAGGGTATACATATAAAATGGACCTCATCACACTCACGCATTTAATTATTCACTCAATCAATCACTGACACAATTATACTCTACACTTTGCGCTTTGATGATCACATCTTTTTAGTACACACAATTCAAAATATTTCCTAATAACACACTCTCGTTTATGGTTCATTCTTGAGTTCTGAGGGGGAATAAATAAATGAACCTAGTTACATGCATACACATCCACTCGGGGGACATGATGCCCCTATCGTTCACAGTGCATTCCATTCCATCTCATCCACAACATACTACATATCTTGTTTGCACTTACCCTTGATTACATTTACTTGTTACATGAAAATCTTATTACACATGCTAGATATATATCTCGCATGTCATTATATTTATCATACACACATGCGTGTTCAATTTCCTTTCTAGTTGTGATCACATATTCTATAGATCTTTCATAAGCAGCATGAATGCTTAGCGTAGTACCTATTACCAGTCCCACAGAGGCTCCTGGGGGCATCCACTTTTGTACACTACATGTGTTATTGTTTCATTTTTTTTATAACACACTACTTTATTGGCTTAGACACACTTTGACATACTTTTTATCTTTCTAACATGCTAATGGGTTCTTCATGTGCAACATTTTTTATGCATGAATATCTGCTTCCATGGTTGTATGTTACATTATTTTCCATTGCTTGCTCTTATTTTTGATATTTTCCCTTTGTCTTGTGTGCACGCTTGTCTTCTTGCGGCCAATATGACCTTGATTATTTTGTGACATCATGAGTGATGTCCCATGTTTGCAAACCATTTTTGTCAATCTACATTGTCTTCTTGCATGTTTACTTGCATCTTAGTTTACAAATTGTCTGTTTATCTTTCATTTCATCTTATACATGTGCATTTTTCTTTTCTTATATTAATATTTCTCTCCTAGCCACTTTGTTTGTGTGTGACTTGGTTTCTACCAAGCACATTCCCTTACCCCTACAGGGCACAAATTTAACACAATGGTCGGTCCTCTTTTGGGCTGCACACTCCTTCAGTGACATTGTATGATGTAGAGACAAAATCACTCACTTTGAGTCATTATCTAGTCTCGATCACATACTACTATTTTCATGATTCCTAAGTAAGAAAATTACTTATTAACCCATGTCTTTAGCCACCTTTTGTTGTTTTCTATTTCTACTTTTGGTCTTGCACCTTGGTTGACTTAGTCTGTCTTTTCATACTCTAGTTTCACCTTTTCTGGACTAGAGCACCACTAAGGACACCAGCACTAGGCAACCTTGTCCTCTTTACACTTTACCCTCACTTTTTGGTTCCTTTCTATCTATTTTAGCATATTAAATTTTTGGTAGTCGGTCTTTTTAGGGTTAATTATGAAATATAAGTGAAGGAATCATATAAATATAAATTTATGTGATAATAATAAGGGACCAAGAACTAAGAACTAGCTATCACCACCTAAGGTTGAATCCATCAAAGGAATCTATAGCTACATTGACATTTATCTAGCTCCATCACAAAGCAAAATGGCTAGTTCATCTGCATCACACTTCATAGGAGGGGATTCTATTATTTCCATGTACACATTTATAACATTCTACATCTAGTTACTTACTCGCTACTTCATAAAGTGCGACTGGCACAAGAGCAACCTAGGGCACAATTTTTGCTCACACACCTAGAACTACATTGTGTCTGAGATGTAGTGCAATGCTTAGTGATAATTCCATCAGTTTGACAGCTGAGAGAAATTTGACCCCTTCATACACATCTTTGTTTTTTAGTGTTTTGATGTTATATCTGGGGTTTTGTAGGTGATTCCTTTATTTTAGGTCTATAAAAACATCAACAATTTAAGTGTGACATACACGTGATAAAAAAATGAAGGCTTTACATCATCTGAGGGCTTTGTGAATTTGGCTTCCATACTTCCCGTACAAATAAGGGCATCTATATTTTAGAACAGGGAACCTCAGGCACCCCTATCCCCTTTCCAGTACCCCATTCTAGCCAAATTACTCGGATTTACATTTTCTCATGCTCTTGTGTAACGATTTCCCATTCTTGTTCATCTGGTCTTCACTGCGACACAATCCTGTGGCATCTTTGAATCAACTAAGGCTCTTCTAACCCTCTTTTCACATTAGTGTTTATACATTTTATTGCTTAGTTTTATTGGGTGTATTTTAGTTATTTCATTGCTTATTTATTTATTGCAAACTTGCATTAGATTAGGCTAGGATATTTACATTTTAGCATTATCATTTTGGTGAACCCGTGTTCAAATAATCTTGGATCTTTATTTTTCTTCCATCATGGATCCTAAGTTCTGTCAAGTCTATTTTCTTCATTTGATTCAAATGCACCCATCTTGTAAAGAAGCTCTCCGAAAAAATCTAGAGACTATGTATCTACCTATCAACATGTTTCCTGCTCAATTCAATACTATTTTTATCATCTTTCTGAGGACTCTCTTGATTCCAAATCCAATCAATCTATTTTCAAATCTATTCAATACCTTCATTATTTATTTCAAGATAAGTTTCAGACTATGGAATCCATAATTACATCTCTAAAATATGAAATATAATATCTTAAGGACACTTCTCAAGCTCATGTTTGTTCTCCTTATACATATCTTCATTATGTGTCTTCTACATGTGATCATATTAGTGAACCTCAAATCTTGCCATTCCTTATGACTCTCAAGTTTGCAATCAATGATAAGCAACAAGATATTCTTCCAAAACTCATAACTCATCAATTAATTAGCTTGTCATCTACTCATTGTTATCCTCCTTATCGGATTGCAAAATATCAAGGTCTTCCATATTACAATTATCATCAAATCAATGGACACAATGAAAATTATTTCTATGCCTTAAAACAAAGAATAAATCATCTTGAGTGTCAAGGTTTTATCTCATTCACTACACAAAATTATGTTAACATGCTCCTCTCCACTTTTTACATCTCAATGGGTTCCTAATTCTGATTCGTTTATGTCTAATGAGCATCCAATAATCACCTTTAATGCTTCTTCTTCCATCACTCAAGAACCACCTATGAAATCTACTCAAGTCAAGCAACCACCTCTCAAAATTAGTCTTACTCCCCATTTTCTCAAGGCATCTATGCCACCATCAAGTCAACCTAAGAAACCTCCTTTAAAAAATAAATTTAACACCTCCTCTTTAATTCATCCACATCATTACCAAGTCAAATTATAGAACCATCTCTCAAAATCTATCCAATTTCTTCTCTTATCAAGTCTTTTACAACGTCATTGATCCCACATAATCTCCAACCAATCAGTTTTTTCAAAGGAACTACTACTACTGATGGCCAAGACACATTTCAAATTCTGTCACCATCGCAGGGTCCTACTTTTTCTTCAACCTACCATTGTGTTGGCCCTCACTCTTATCACGACACAGAAAACGTTCTCTCACAATGACAAGGTAACTCTCATGTTGCTTTATAAATCTCCATCATTGACACACTTGGGTGGAATTATGCTTATTCCCCCTACCATCAACACACATCTTACATTCACCTTATCAAACACCTAACTTCTAACATATACATCTTCACACACCCTTATATCGTAATTTCCTGATGACACACTCTTGTGCTTTGGTTCACACTTGACTATTGAGGGAATCCTATACACATGAACCTCACACACTACACAATAGACACTACACATCACACATCTTCACACATCTTACATACATACATCATAAATCTTACATCCTGCATATTATGACTTACATTTATTATACACATACACATCCTATTTCATCCACGTATCTTGCATTACATACTATAGCTCTGACATTACACACATTACACATGACGATTTCTCATCACCACATCTATTACACATATCATGCATTTTTTTTACTTGTCTATTTATATGCACTGCACTCACTACCTTATGATGTATTCTAGTCTCATGGTCCATATTGGACTGTTGAGGGTATACAAATCAAATGGATCTCATCACACTTATATATTCACCCATTCAATATTTCTATCATGTGAAATTACTACATTAGTGATATATGTTATAGGCTACATCATCACTTTTTCTAACATCCATTAGAGATATATGCCACAGGCTACATCATTACTTCTTCTAGCATCCTTTAGTGCTATACACTTTAGGATAAATTATCACTTATTTTGTTATCTTGTTGTGATATACGCTTTAAATAAAATCATTACACGTCTCACGCCTCATCTCTAGGACGCATATCATCACCACAAATTCATCACATCATGCAATGCACAACACATAGTTTGAACATTTCCCAATGACACACTCTCGTTTACAGTTCATTTTTTACTGCAGAGGGGGCATAAACGAATGAATCTCACTACATACAATTCCATTCACTCAAGGGGCACACGGCTCCTATCATTGAATCTGCATTCCATTCCATCCATCCACATCATACTACATATATTGGTTACATTTATTCTTGATTACATTTACTCATACATGTTCACTTTGTTACGCATGCTAGATAGATATCTTGTATGTCATTCTCTTTATCATAGACACGTGTGTGCTCGCTTACTTTCTAGTTGTGATCATAGATTATAGGGACATTACTCACAGCATGAATTTTTTATGAAATACCTAGTACTAGTCCTACAATGGATTTTGGGGGCATCAGCTTTTGTATACTACAGGTTCTATTATTTCATTTTTTACTTAGAAATTTGCATCATCATATTATACACACTTTGACATACTTTTTATCTTTCTAACATGCTAACAATTGCTTTATATGACAACATTTGTTTTGCAGGACTATTTTCCACCATGATTATCTATTATATTTTTTGTACTTGCTTGTCATTGTTTGTGGGTTTTACATTTTCTCTTTTGTTATATGCTTTTTGTTTTGTCGGTGTTAATTATCTTGCAATACCCTGAATGGCGTCCCATGTTTGCAACCTACTTTTCACAGTCTACATTATCTTCTTAGGTGTTTACATTATTTTCTTATACATTATCTTCACACCTTACACTTTTCTTCTAAATGCATGCTTTTTCATACTAACACTTGTCTCCTAGCGACTTGTTTGCAGGTGCCTTGGTTTTTACCAAACACATCCCCTTTCCCTATAAGGCACAATTTCAGCTATTGGTCAGATTTTGGGCAACATACTCCTTATGTGATGTTATATGTGTCCCTTAGAGAGGGGGGAATCATGTGGGTGAATCAGTCACCCCATACAATGGTTTATACAAAACATGCACAAAATGATACAACACAATAAAATGGATCAGGATTAGACTTGGGAAATTACAATAAAACAATGTATTTCAAGGAGTTGCCAGATAACACTGGGCACAATTACACAACAAATAGGTTTGGCACATACTTCAAAACTCATGCATAGTCCATTTTATAGGACAGGTTGATTCATAGTAGATGCATTGGTACACATCATCTGCCAGTGGTGTTCCATAGAACAAGAAGCAGTTGTAGCTCATTTGTGTTGATGAAACTGGTCATTTTTCTCCCTAGAGTTCTTCCATTACATATGGCATCAGAATACCCCCCCACTTCTCAAATAGTGATGAAGGTCTATACAGTAAATCAGAAGAAGATGGTTAGAAGAGTTTGAGAGATATATATAATCATGAAATTTCCCTTTTACCACCATAATTCATAGGCTAATGGTGCGATGATCTCCCAAAAAAGGTGTGGGACTATCATGCAAAAATCATAGGATCCTTTCTACATGTCCTTTGCTCTTCATGGAAGAAGAAAAAATGTTCCATGTCTTCACATTTTCAACATTTTGGCTGCTAGGCATACTGGACACTGTTTTTTACACACATGTCTTGAATTAAGACATATTTTTAAGCAGTACTCTTTTTTGCTCAACCTATGTCTTTATCCACCTTTAACTTTGATTTCTATTGCTACTTTCATGATGTAGAGCACTAGGTTGACCCAGTCTATCTTTTCATACTTCATTTTAACCTTTTCAAGATCTCGAGAACCTAGCCATGGAGCATCTTGGTGCCAAGATATGACCTCATCGCGAGTCTAGGGGGTGTCGTTTTTCCTCATTACTTAGATTTACTCGGCACTTTGTGGATCCTCTAACTGGCACGTAGTCCGGAGTTATAAGCATATTATATTTTTGGTAGTCATCCTTTAAACTTTAATTATGAAATACCCCCTGAAGGAATCCTTTGTAAATATAAAAGATATTGCGGATGATAATGAGGTACCATGAGGAATGAGGGTCAAGTGTGTCACCACCTAAGTTTGCATCCATAAAAGGCATCTATTTGCTACATTTGCATCCATCTAGCTCCATCACATGGCAAAAAGGTTTTGTTCATCTGCATCACACTTCATAAGAGGGAAGTATATTGTTTCCATGTACACATTTACTACATTATACATCTAGTTACTTGCTCACTACTTCACAAAGTGTGACTGGAACAAGATTAACCTAGGGCACAATTTCCACACACAACTAGAAATACATTGGTTTTAAGATGTAGTGCAACACTTAGTGATAAGTCCATCAATTTTGTAATAGAGGATAGTCTGAATCCTTCATATGCATATTTATTTTTTAGGCTTTTGATGCTCTGTCTAGGGTTTTGCAAATGATTCATTTATTACAGGTCTACAATGACATCAACGAGCTAAGTGCGACATACACATGATAAACAAGGAAGGATTCACATCATCTGATGACTCTTTGAATTTGGCTTCTAGACTTCCCACGTGAGACCAGTGCATCCATATTTTAGACTAAGGCTACCTTGGTGCCCCTATCCCCTTTCTAGGAACTCCAATCTAACCAAATCACTTTGATCTACATTGTCTTAGGCTCTTGTATGATGGTTTCCCATTCCTGTTCAGCTGGTTTTCACTACGACACAATCTCGTGACATATTTGAATCAACTAAGGCTCTTCTAACCCTTTTTACACATTTTATTGCTTAGTTTTCTAGGGTGTATTTTAGTTATTTCACTTCTTATTTATTTACTGAAAACTTGCATTGGATTAGGCTAGGATATTTACATTTTATCATAATCACATGTACCCAAACGATGAGGGGGCATCTTTTCAGTGAATCACTATCACCCCATACTACGTTATACATAGCACAATGTAGTACCGGTACAACACAATTTTTAGTTTCAAACAGGGCTCAGAATCATACTTGGGTCCTTAGCACAATGATGTCCTTCCTAGATGTTAGTAACCTAGTGAAATTACTTAGTGATTGGTAGTTCCCCTCTTTACACATTAGGGTTTATACATTTTATTGCTTAGTTTTCTTGGGTGTATTTTAGTTATTTCACTTCTTATTTATTTATTGCAAACTTGTATTAGATTAGTCTAGGTTATTTAAATTTTAGCATAATCACATGTACCCCAAACAATGGGGGGCATCTTTTAGGTGAATTATTCACCCCATACAACGTTATACACATCACAACGTAGTACTAGTACAACACAGTTTTTAGTTTCAGACATGGATCAAAATCATTCTTGGGTCCTTAGCACGATGATGTCCTTCATGGATGTCAGTAACCAGGTGAAATTACACAATGATTGGTAGTTCAACACAGTATACAAAACTCCACACAATGGCTTTTAAAGGGAATACAATCCTTATAACATTCACCAATTTTTCACACCATCTGTAGTGGTGTCTTACATTGTGGGAAGTAGTTAAAGGTTGGAGGACAACACCATAGTTTTATCCCTACACTTCTTCAATGGCATTGGCATGAGATCACCCCAAAAAATCGTAGCCAACATAAATAGCATGAGATTGACCAAAAAAATTAGTCTTCTACAACATCTTTAAGATTCTTTCTACACCTTTTTTCTCATCACGAATTAGGTGCACATGTTCCTTTTTCATATTTTCAACATTTTTACATACTTTTTACACATATACATGCTTATTTGAATACTTTTTCATTCCTCTCTTTTGTAGGTCCGTCTGTATGAGAAGCAATAGTCAACATGATCAACATCACCACAACAACAACATCAATGACATCAACAACATGTGCATTGTGACATCTACACATGAATTTCTTCCTTAGGTTCATTTTCATAACCACTTTTTACACTTTCTCCTCCTTAGCATCCACGCTTCACATTTTATCACTCTACACTTTATCTAGTCCCTCGACATGCTTTCATCATCGATCTATAAGGTTATCAGGTATGCATCTCTATCTACTTTATGTTACTGATATTTTTTCTCACCAACATAAGAGGAAAATGCAGACAAAAAATCATGCACTTTGAGTAATTATCTAGTCTTGATTGCATACAACTATTGATATGATTCTTAAGAAAGAAAAGTAATAATTAACCCATGGTTTTGGCCACATTTATTTGCTTTTTGTTACCACTTTTGTTCTTACACCTTTAGTTGCTCAGTCTATCTTTTTCTAGTTTTTATCACCCTAGACACCAGCGCCCAGCTAGCACGCCAACACCACTTGTCCCATCTGGGATCCCTTGGCTCCTTTTTACTTTAGTCACACGTTTTGGGTCCGTTTTAGCTGTTTGATCATCTTATCTTTTTGGTAGTTAACCTTTTCAGGGTTAATTACTAAATTCAAGAAAAGGAATCATATAAATATAAAGCTATGTTATCATAATAAAGGACCACTTGCTACGCATTAGCTATCACCATCTAAGGTTGCATCCATCAAGCATATAAGATCTTCATTACATCGATATAGCACCATCACAAGGGATACAAGGGATGGTTATTTTGTATACACACTTCATAGGAGGGAAGTTCATTTTATTCCATGTACACATCTATTATATTTCTCTACATTTAGGTTATGTGCTCGTTATCAAGTGTGACTCGCACAAGAGCCACCTAGGGCACAATTCCACACTCATGCATAGAAATATGTTAGGTCTGAGATGTAGTTCAATGCTCAGTCATAAGTTCACCATTGTGATAGTTGAGAGTAATATGAACCCTCATTCTACCTCTTTCCTTTTTAGGATTTAAAGTCTATCTGAGGGTTTTGCAGGTTCATATGTCATTGTAGGTTTCTAGTGACCTTAGCGATCTTGGTGTGACCTCAGAGCGAAGAAAGGAGACTAACAATGAACATCTTGTGACCACCCAGAGGAGGTTTATTGAGCTTTTTTGTAGACCCAGATGTCCAAAAACAGACCTAGGGTGCTCATGGGCGCCCATGTCAATCTCCAGACACCCCAGTCTAGCCTAGTTCTCCATATATGCATTTGTATGGGTCTTTATGTGACACTCCTACTGCTCTGTTCACCTCGTCAGAACTTCAGTACATTTAAGATTTTACTGTGAATCGACTAAGTATCGCTTTCTCCTTGTTGTAATTAGGGTTTCATAATTTATTGCTTAGTTGTTTGGGTGTAATTTCTGTATTTAATTTCACATTTATTTTATTGCCACAATAACATCATATTAAGCATAAAAATACACTTTTAGCTTAATAAAAAACATAGGCATATATTTTGACGATCTATGTAAGACACTACTTAATTGTAATTCTTTAACATCCTAATACAAAAGAGTAAAATAAATACATACTAGCACACTTGACTTTAATGGGAGTATGTATGAGGTGAGAATATGAGGATAATTTTAAAATAATATGGAATAAGTTAGAAGATACACAAGAAGGGTTCACATAAGTGTTGGTTGGAAATAAATTTGTTGAAGTTGACATTGACCACTGCCATAGACCACTAACACACATTTTATAGCCCTAGTTAGTTTGACCATCCACCACAAACTATTTCAAAACATATTTATTTTTTATAGATTGAGATCAAATGTAATCCTCAAGAAACTAATTTAGTCTCATTTTTGTATGTGTTTGGCATTGTATCAAACCCTTATCAGTGAATGGGTTGTGGCTAATATGTTAAAACGACAGTGGTTTTTTGTGTGATAATTGAAGGATTTTGTACGAATTGTGAAGGAGAAGAGAATTTTCAACAAGAAAAAAGGATTTTGAAAACAAAGCTTGATGTTTTAGACGTTGTGGGAAGAATTAGAAGTGGCTTCCCAAAGGAGGCCACATTATCACATCATAACTATTGAAAATTCCTGCAACTACTAATTGACCGTGTAATCCATACTATCACCCGTATAGAATAGAAGAAATCAAGAACAAAATAAAGTGGCTAGAAAAGCAGCCATAGTATTTAAAAAAATTACATTTCAAAGGTTAACTAATTTTTTTGTTACAAAGGGCCATGTTTTTGGTGTAGTATAAAGAGAATTTTATTAGGGGGTTTTTTAATTTAGTGTCATAGTTTTGTCTTTATAAAAGTTAGACTAATTGATGAATTGTTGATAAGAAAAATGTGATTTATTTATTTTTAAAAAATATTTATGGAGATTTTTAAAAATAAAAAACATTTCTAGAAGGATTTTTAAAAAATGAATTAGAATATATTGTGGTTATATGACTTCTTCTTCAAATATAATGGAAATAATTATTATTTATGGAAAATAAGATGGAAAATATGTTACTTGCAAAAGATTTATGGGAATATGTAGAAGAAAAAAAGGAATCTTTTTTTGTAAATATAGAGTTAGCTTGGCATAACAAATAATAATAATTAGGCCTTAGCTATTGTCAGTATGTTTGTTGTTGATAAAATCATCCCAAAAATTGAATATATTAATAATGCATGTGATACTTGAAAAACAATCAAAGAAATATTTGACAAGCATACAAAGTAGTCTAGGACTTTACATCTAAAGTATCAATTACATAATCTAAGAACAGAAAATTATTAAGTTGTGAAAAATCATCTCATAAAATTGAAGGAGATATGAAATCAACTAGAGGCAACGAGAGAGAAAGTTAAAGAGATATCGTTAGTTGAGATAATGCATAATAATCCCCCTATAGTATACACATATCTAATCACATCCTTAGAATTTTTTCATAATATTGATCAAATTAAAAGGTTATTTGTTACAATTAGAGTAAATAGTTATGTGCATGTTTGATGAAACTAAATCTACTGAGCAAGCATATATTGCAAGAGGAATATTCAAATGTAAAAAGATTCAAAATCATGGAAAGGTGGCTATAGAATCCAAGAAAAGAACAAAACAAGAAGAGGACAAGATAAAGATATATTAACATTATTTTTAGTGCTTTGATTGCAGAAAATTAGCATTTTTAATGGGAATACAACAAAAATAAGCCAAAGATGAAATTTTGGTCAAGAAAGAAAAAAACAATGTCACAACTCAAGGAGAAAAATAAGGTTATCTCTTCATTGCATCCTTATCAACAAACAATACTCCTAATTATGTTTGGTATATAGATTCAAGAGCGAGTCAACACATGGCTTATAAAAAAAGAAATTTTCAAATTGATTAAAAAAGATGAAGAGTGCAAAAAAGAAAAGATATAACATGGTGATGATATTGGGTTTAGTGTAGAAGGTCATGGTGATGTTCTTGTTAAGATGAATAGTGGCAACATAAGATATATTACTAGTGTGAATTATGTCTGTGGTTTAAAGAAAAATCTTCTTTCAGCTTTTCAAATAAAAAAGAAAGGTTTTAAAGTTGAGTTTTATAATAAAAATTGTTTGATTAACGATGTGATGAATGGTTATAAAACGTTTGCATTAGGTACCATAGATTGATAATTATAGAAAATTTATGCACAAAGTACATATGTGCATGATCTTGTCACATCAGATGATAATACTAGCGTGTTATGCATTTAATATTTGGGAACTTTAATTACAATTTTTTGGATTACATAAGGAAATTGGAAATTCTTTATGGACTTCCTAAATTCTATTTATATTCAAATATGTGTGAATTTAATTTGTATGGGAAATATAATAGAGATAGCTTTGAGAAAAATGGAGTTTATAGAACAACATATAAACTTCATCTCGTTCGTAGTGATGCTATCAGTACATTTCCTACTCCCTCCTTTGTAGGATCAAAATTTGAATTCTCTTATGTAAGTGGATTAAATACAACTCTACTTATAGTGATATTAGAGTATAAATTAAACAATATATACACCCATGTCATGTTCTAATAACAAAGACCTAAAAAAGAGGGAAATAACTATATATAAGTACATTGATTCAATGGGGGAACACATAGATATTAAACATAACATGAGTTGATAATAAGAGGACAAATTTGAAATAATGTATAAGATACATAGGAGAGGTTCGCATAGAGTGCTTAAACGTGACTTGATAAAGTAATGTTGGATGAGACAAATGCTTTCTCCTTTTCCTAGTGTTTTGATATCCTAGTCAATGTCTTTGTTAATATTCTCCTTTTTATCACTATTCCATTAGGTTTTGCATTCAATGGTCATCTCCTCCTGCTAGAATATTCATCAACCAATTATGTCTCAACACTTCACAATTGAAGCATACTCACACCCTAGAAAACATCAATCAGGTCTAGAATATTTTCCCTTGCCCTCAGAGTGTTAAAAGTTGGATTAAGTGATGGGAGGATTCCATTGTGAAAATTAACACATTATTTTAAGATTTTTTTGTAAGTAGTTGGATTTCCTCATAAAAACTGCCAATGTTGCTCACATAAGAGAATTTAATAGGGTATCTTAGGAGATTAAAATCCACCTTTAATGAATCTCTAAAAATCCAAATTGCTTAATTTTGTTAAAAGAAAAAGTTGGTTGAGATTCACAAAACTCATAGTCCTCAAATCTGATTTTTAATCCATTGGATCAAGATTGGAGCTAGGATTTCTAAGGAAAATTTTCCAAGAGTAATATACTTTTTTTCTCAAATAAAATATCTCTTTTTATTACTAATATTTAAAATTTATTTAATTGTATGTTTCATGTAAAATCTTTAGGATTTGAAATATTTTCTTGTGAATTTTATTATTTCTTATGTGATGTTGGGTCATACTTACAAAGAATCAATATTAAGGCAATGTTCAATGTATATTTAAGAAAGCTCATTAATAAGGGAAATATTAATTTTATCCCCAAAGTAGGTGATCTTGGGATTATTACTAATTGGAGACCCATTACTCTCTTAAACTATTCTTATAGAATTATTTCCATTTTTGACCTCAATAATTTTGTATCTCTTCCCTCTAGTTCTCAACATTGAACAAATAATGTTCTTCTAACGTAGATGCATTCTAGAAAACATTATAGAATTTTTTGAAGGGATGGAGTAAGCTCATACTTCATAATTGAAATCCCTCATTTTAAAATTTTATTTTGAGATAGCTTATGCTCAAAATAAAAGGAAATTTATTATAATTATGTTGAAATCTCTTGTCGTTTTCCCTAGGTTGTGCAATCAACACAAACAATTTTCAAATATATCTTAATTTTCTTGACAATTAATGGAAACCGGTTTCAAATTTTTGGTTTGTTTTGATCCATTAGGTAAGGTTTTTCACTAGCCCCTCTTTGTATGTGCTAACTAATAAAGGTCTAGTTTTTTACGAGGCTATTATGCTTCTAGAGAGTTTAAAAAAATAATACCCCTTCCACATACTAACTCAACTATTTATTAAGTGATTTTTTCTTTAGTAGGATAATTAGGAGTCTAATTATGAGTCCTTTTGGATTCAAAGGAACAATTGGAATTTCATTTGCTAATTTTACAATGGTAAGTCCAATTAGGAGCCTACTATGAGTAACTTTTGAAGGATTTAATACCAGTGCATGTTTTTTGTAGAAGGAAGAGAAGATTGGAAGAAAGTGGATGTAATTTGTTTCTAATGAATAAATAAGAGTTTATATTGTGTATATGGTTTTAATGAAGAAAATTATTTACTAGTGTCTTCCCACCTACTGTTGCACTTAAATCCATTATAAGTAGGTGGTGTGTTGAGAAAACTACAGAAACAATGGATTATCTACATCAATTGGTATCAAATCATCCAAAGATAAATGTACTATAAATACTATGGAAAAACCTTATCTATTATTAAGGAGGATTGTGTTTATGGCTATAGATGTAGAGATGGAATTTGGAAAAGAGTTGAAAAGGATTGAAGAAATTGATAAAACGGTGGACATGTATCTTCAAACAAAGAGAGTTTTTACCTTGAGTTTTAGGTGCATGGAGAAAAAGGAAAGAGATCTGGATAAGAAGAGGATAAAAAAGAATAATATAAACATTGTGGAGGTTATCATAGAGGAAATTTTTGTGAGAACATATCTTTCTCTATAGCATAGAGAAGAAAATATGACATGGGTCACACTATGCATTTTTTAAATGAAAAAGAAACAAGATTCTTGGAGCAAGAAGACATTGGAGGAGATCAAAGAATATATTTTAGACAAAAAATATTTCTAGTGTTGAGAAGAAACTAGAAATAAGTTCATTGACAATGGATTTCCTGCATGGAGATCTGGTGTAGTTGAGGTTATTTAGCATGTTTCTTAATTTTCTTTCATGGAGCATGATGATGAAAATGAAGAGAAGAATGAAGCGCATGTAGTCCTCATATGTTATCAACAAGAGGAGGAAGTGATTGGGAATCATCTTGAAGAAACATTTAAACATGTAAATGGATACATACATGAGGGAAAAAAAAAAGTGGAGGCTGATTTATAAGTCCCAAAAATGGAGCATGAAGATAAATATGAAGATAAAAAAAAATATGAAGAGAAATTAATCTCTGAGAGGGACACTACAAAAATTGAATTGAAATAATAGTATTGATGGAAATTTAAAAGATTTCAACATACTTGATGTGGTAGTTATAAGTTATTTTGTAACAAAGGATGATCGTGTCATTTTCAATTTGGTTGAATAGTGTAGGGATGCAAGAAAGCCATGAATCATCATTTCAAGTATCCATGAGCTTGGACTAGATGAGACGTGGTTTGATTTATGGAGGAAACACAAGAAAAAAATAAAAACACCTCTAAACTAGGAGGGTAATTTTTTTAAAATATGGGGAGGATGTTATGACGGATTATTAAGTGTTGTTTTATTTAGTAGGATAATTAGGATTCTAATAATGAGTCATTTTTAAAGATTCTTTTAAGGATTTTGTTTCTTAATAATAGAAACTTCTCTGACTTCCTCATTCTTCTAGAGTAAAAGGAATAATTAGAGATGCATTTTATATTTTTAGAATAGTAACTCCAAATAGGAGTCTAATTTAAATATCTCTTAAGTTTCTCATGGACAAGCACATAGAGAACCATGAAAACTAAAAAATTATTTTTAGCTTTCTTCTACAGGGGGAATTATTCATATTGGTGATATGGAATAATCTCTTTTAGATTATTCTAATACACATAAGGTAGAATTTTAATTTTAGATTACTCATTATAAATTAGGTTGTAAAATAATTTTTCTAAATATGACAATCTATGACCAACTTGATCAGAATTATTGATATGAAGTTGTACTACAGTAAATTGCATTACTCTTTATTAAACATAAGAAAATATGTGTAATATAGTAATAAAATTCAATTAATTTCTTTCAAAATTAATAAAAAAGAGTGTACGGATTAGAATTTTTTTTTTTCAGTATTATGAATATTAATGTCGACTTGGCACTTCTATCCATGCAACCTCTGATTTTAATTTATCAATACCTTATAAAATATAGGAATTGGAAAGAGATAATGGAGGTCTCCATTATTATCACATCCTTAGGATTTTAAATTGTTTGGAAAATAAAATACAAATTATAATTCAATTTAACATAATATCCAGTAGACTATAATTTTCAAACCCTTATCATCATCAATGCTATAATTAATGGTTTATTTTCATGATAATGTTTATATAAAAAACATATTAATTATCTCTAAAATTATTTTGTGTAAATTAACTATAATAAATATCTACTTATGGAGATATTTGAACCTAAATTAGACACATATGTCAAATTAAAGACCTAAAAAGAGGGGAAGGGGTGAATGCAAGAACACTTGACTTAAATGTAGGACACACAAGGTGTATATAGCACAATGTGAGGAGAGTATAAGAAGATAATATTAAAATGATATGGGTTATGCTAGAGAATACACAAGGGAGGTTCAAAATGGGTGATTAAAAAGCTCAAGAGTGTTTTTGGATGAAAAATATGCTTTCACATTTTTATAGTGTTTAACCTAATCATTATTCTTACTAATATTCTCCTTTTTTTACGACTATCCCATTAGGTTCACATTGAATAGTCTAATCCTCCCACCAATATCTTCACCAATAATTTGTATCCCAACACTTCACAATTGAAGCATGATCACACCCTTATACACATCATGTGTGTCTAAAATATCGTCCCTCACCATCCTAGTGCTATAGGTTAGATTGAGTAGTGGAAGGATTCCATTGTGTGCATTTACACATTCCTATGGGTTTTTTTGGAAGTGTTGGACTTCCATAAAAATGGCTCAAATTTTCCACATAAGATAATTTAACAAGGTATCTTAAGAGCTTAACATGCCTTATAATTAATCTATACAAATCCAAATGGATGAGCTATGTAAAAATATCAAGTTGACTAAGATGTAGTTGTAATTCACAAATCTCATGTGCCCAAATCCAAGTATGTATCTATTGGCTCAAGATTGGCAATATGGTATTGAATGAAGTTTTTTTAAGACTAAGATTTAGATACTATATTTCTCAAATGAAACCTCTCTTTCTGTAAATGAGATTCATAGTGTATTTAATTTCATGGATCACAATAAATCCCCAAGAGTTGATGTATTTCCTCATGGTTTCAATTTTGTATTATGATATTGTGTTGGGTCAAACTTACATAGATCTACACTAACTCCACAAACAGTGTATCTTTAAGAAATCTCATTAACAAAGGCATATTAAGCTCATGCCCAAAGTAGGTGATCTTGAGATCATATTAATAGCTCAAGATAAAACTACCATCTTTAGCGTATCTTATAGAATTATTACCAAAGATTTGAATTTTATGATTTTTTATTTCCTCCCTTTAGTTACAAAGCCTGGAAAAACAATGTTTAGGTAATGTAGATACATTCTTGACAACATTATAATAATTTGGGAAGGGATGGAGTGGTTTCATAGTATATAATAGAAAGATCTATTTTTCAAAATTTATATTGAGAAAGCCTACGATCATATTAAATGGCCATTTTTTATTTGTTGAAATCCCTTGGCTTTAGACCTATCTTTGTGCAATCATTTCAAACCGTTTTCAACGATAAATCTATTTTCTTTAAAATTAATGGATAATAGTTTGATAATTTTGATTTGTTTTGATCCATAAGGAAAATTTGTCCTCTATCCTCTCCTTGTATCGACTAGCTATTAAAAGTTTAAGGTATTCTTATCTAAAATGACACCCCATGTAATTATAAATAACTTATCGTAATGACTTAACCAATTAATTCATGCTTCAAAAAATCCATACAAGATTAATTCATCCTACCACGGAAAGCAGGAACTTAGTGTTCCCCAAATTCTCAAATCCTCGGAACAAAGGAATCAGTAGTGTAGGCACTTGGGTGAAAATTATTGAAATTAATTGTTGCGCAACATTATCTTAAACTTGCAAACACCAAGGAAATAATTACCCGACGGAGAAGAGGAAAATATGATTACCGCGAAGTTTCTTATCGATAGAATAATCAAGGAAATCAAGTTCAAAATTCACTGAACACTAGTTAGTATTCCACGTGTTCACCAAATTTTAGTGTCCCGCAAGTTTTCTCAAACCCATGAAACAAAGGAAAATAGCTACAAGGTCAAATGGTCACAGATCGAGAATTGGATCCTCGCGTGTGGAATGAAGTACTCTCCATTCTCCAGGTAGGAAGGAAAAAAAAGGGTCAGCGAGACGAAGGAAAATTGAAATACCCTGGTAAAAGCCACAAAAGACAGTGAAAGCCACGATGGGATTTGAACCAGAGAACCAAAAACCTCAACCGCCAAAATTTAATGAGGAAGGATGTCATTCTGTATAATCTGATGGTATGCAATACGCTCAATGGCTGTTCTGGACTTGGTGGCTAAAGTTGGAGGATTTCGTGCCTAAACTACAAGAAAACTTAAAAGATGAATCATAACACCCACATTCATTCAATGTGACTTATCTGAGGAAATTGAGACACTATGCATGGGATCTACCTTTGGTCAGTGCAGATTATGGTGCCTCATAAGGTTGGGTTGGTGCCAATATAGATCCTGCAACTCCTCCAGAGAGTAAAACTTTCAAAATGATTCCAAACCTTTCATATTTTGAATTCATTCCACTCCACCGAGATTCCGAATTCAATGAGATCAATTTAGAAAATCCTAATGGCCATCATACAGAATCTGAATATGTGGGTCTGATAGGAGTGAAAGTGGGTGAAGATTACAAAGTGTTTTACACAACATTTACTGACTTTTACAGGTACATGCTTGGTGATATTATGAAATTAGCTTGATTTTACACTTCTCTAACCTTTTTCTGATTCATAAGTTCTATGAGCACCGGTTGTTCAGTCCTGAGAAATATGAGACATTGTACCTTCTTTATCATTGTAGGTCTGACATAGTTTACCATGTTGAAGTGCCAACTTATGTTTATAGTTTGGTTCACATAGAATTTTCAATAATCTCCTTAATAGATTAATTGCAGGAAGAAAACATACATAACGTAATAGCTTATCATCCAAGCATATATTCAATAAATCTTTAAATCTTATGGGATCTTAAATAAAACCATACTCACAAGTGTTTTTTCAAGGCCTTCCTACACCACCAAATTTGAGATTAGGATATTCTTCATTCTCACCTGAAACAAACCAAACTAGTTTTCTATCAATATTCATCAGAAACATTATAGATTAAAATCTCTCACTCAGAAAATCTTGTCATATCCACATTTGAAAAAATGCAAGAAGTTTGGAAAATAAAAACTTGACACATTGCATGAATGATGAATGGTACAAGGCTAGTTCAATGGCATAAGGAACAACCCTTTATAAGAAGGGAAATTTAAAAAATCACTTTTATTTCAATGTGGGTCAGATATAAAATAGAAAATAACCATCCTAATAGATCCACAGAAAGAAAATGATATAATTACATTTTAAAACTATTTTTGCACACAGAAGAATTCTAATCATCTGTTGAATTTTTTATATGAAAAATAAGTTTAAAACTCCAACGATTTGCATGTTACTTCAAAGATTAACAGATAACATTCATCTTATATTAATGCTTTGAAAATCCACGATACATCGAGCATACAAGTTATAAATTATTGAAACTAAATGGGATTATCCTATTTTTCACTACATTAAAAAAATACTAATAATTATCAATCTTCCTCAAAAGCTCCGGGTGGTTGTAGTATTCCATGATGTATGCAGGTTAGTAAATGTACTCAATCATCTAACCTCACGAATACCATGTGACATGTCCATCTGGAGTGCATTACCATACTCCACCGAAAATTTTCCCTAATAGATGGAGACTAATTAATAATTAATGAGGGAAAGTTGAGTGGAACTCGAGACTAACCAGCCCGAGTTGAGTGCATCTCAAGACTTAAAGAAAGTGATTCGATTCCAAAAAAATGTAACCGACCGATTTGCATTTATGATATTTGTCATCACTATGGCCTAACTCAGTCAAAATCAATGTAATGGCACAACAACTTAATTCATTTGATCACATCTTGCATTTAATATCCACAAATGGTAATTATGGTATAAATTTAATTCAAAAAATATATCAAGCATGGTTTTTTCATATTCAAAAATATTACGAGTGTTAGAGCTATAATAAATAAAGTTATAAAAATAAAAAAGTGAGCAGTCTATGAGACATAAAAGGTTGTTGTCAACAGAGTGCTAAGAGACTTGGAGACTTAAAAAGAGACACATTTTTTCTTTAATGGTCCCTTCTCATGACCCCTTCTTGAAACCTTTTGCTATAAATCTTAATCTTAGATCGGATCTTTGTGGCAACGATGGTGGACTTTCCTCTATGTAGAGTGATGTTGTGGGTTGTAATGATCGGTTTGGAGCTCTAATCAGTGGCGACGACAGCGTTGGGGAGCTTGGCATGGTTTTCCATGGTTCAAGCCCCTCCCTTGTTTTTTTTGGCCTCCATTTTTCTGTTGTTGCGACCCTTCATGAAGGTGGGTCTATCCCTACGAGTGAGGTGATGGTGTTTTCGGGAATTGGCTGTGGTGGAAGTGGCGTTCACCCCTCTTCAGGTTTGGTATGTGGCAACTCTGCCAAAATTTTGAGCGTTTTCTATTCATCCCCTATGAGACCAAAGGTTGGCTCCCCTTTTGCTGCCCCTTTATCATCTGGTGGTGACATGGCTGCGGATCTTGAATGGGTGGAAGGTTGTGAGCATTCCTCTAGTTGGCATTTGATTGACCCTCCTCTACAACATTCCTATACTGTTGCGACTTCCAAACACATACCCCTCAAGGCAACCATTATATCACATGCAATTATCTTTGGTGCTCAGGTAATTCAAATGTTTATTTCACTAAATAGGGACATATTCTACTGAATTGAGACTCCAGTATTTCAAGTATTGGAAGAAATCCATCTCCATTTTTGTGCATATTGGATTCCATTTTTGGCTATACTGGATTCCATTAGTAGAAATATTAGATTCCATTAGTAGCAATATCGGATTCCAATATTGTCATTATCGGACTTATTCGAGTTCTAATTTCTCTATTATTGGATTCCAATTTCGCTAATATTGGATTCCAATTTCCCTATTATTGGACTCCAATTTCACTATTATTGGATTCCAATAATGTTATTATTGGATTTCACTTTCGCCACATAAACTTGACAGCCACCCACTTACATAAGCCTAGCGGTTGCTATCTTATATAACCCAAGCGGTTGCTAACTTACATAACCCAAGCAGTTGCAAAATTACATAAGCCAAGTGGCAACTAACTTACAAATGCCAAGCATCCGCTAAATTCAATAAAAGTGATTTTTGTCATTTATGCCACATGTCAATCTTAATATCATCATACATATACGACTATCCATGCATACCTTATTCAAATCAATAAACTTAGATGTTGAAAATCCCTTCCCTGAACTTCCTTGAATGGTGTTAAGTTTGACGGTTGTTTAGACATTTTTCGTGATTTTAGACGTAACATACTTTCAAATATTTGATAAAAATGGCACATGTGACTTGCATGTTTAAAAGGTGACCATCAATATTTATATAAATAATTTATTCGTATATATTAAGCATAGTTAAAAAATATGAAATTGTCATTTATAAATTTTGTAAGTAGTGTATAAGTGCGAGTGATCACACTTACAAGTGTGATTGTTCGCACGTCTAAGTGCGATCCTCGAGTCGCACATCTCTCGACTCAAACTTTAAGTGTGAGTATCAACTGACACTTCTAAGTGTGAGTATTGACTCAAACTTCTAAGTGCTAGTCTCGACTCACACTTCTAAGTTTCGATATCGACTTACACTTCTAGATGCAAGTCTTGATTCACACAACTAAATTTCTAATTGACTATGCCTAGATCTCATAGAAATGAAAATTTTATCGACAATACCTTCTAGAATTGTAGCAGATATCTTATTGCAAATAATCCCAATGGCTTCAGGGGAAAAAGAGGCATTCACCTATTACAGAGATGGTGTGATTTGATATTTTTTTTATTTTTGTCTTAATCATTTCAGGGAATGGCGGAATATTGAGTCAAAGAAAACTTACGCTTAGTGAAAGTGAGTGGGTGCAATAACTCACCTGTCAAACAATTTTTGGTTAACGGTAATTTGTCAACACTTGCCCTTTAAAAATACAAAACATTGTTTATTTATACCAATTATTCTGTATAAATTTCATTATTTTTAATATATATTGTTGTAATTTTTTTTATTTTTATAATTTATATATAAATCTATATTAATAATTGATGGTTAAATATTAAATATGCAATTCATGTGTGACATTTATTACAAAGATTTGCAAGTATTTGTAGTATTAAAGATAACCATTTTGTAAGGTAAAATGCTAATTAATGTTGTGTTTGCCTCAACATTAATTAGCCATTAATTCGAGCTATGTAAAATTTTCCATTTAAAAGTACATGCGCCATTCGAAATATGTGCACCTTTTGGAGCATGTAACTATTGTCAGCCATTAATCATCCATTTAATGAAAAGCAATGTAAAATCATACGCGTGCCCTCTTAAATTCACGTGCCAACAAAATTGGCGGTTGGATTAGTTTACATATCACTATAAGTAGACAGTTATTGAGTTTATATTTTTAACATTTTCCTTTCTATTCTCTTCATCATTGCGTAAGCTTATTCATCAATAGAAAAATCTCACCAGTGCAAGTGTCAAAAATTCCGTGCTCGAGTTCTAGAAATGTTTTGATTTCCTCTCCATGCCAAAAATTGGTATGCATTCTCACCTTCAGTCCCTCCAAAATTACAAATGTAAAATTTTCCATAGTTAATGTAAAATTTTCCATAGCTGATTAGGGCTTATATCCATGTAGGGCTTTTGTAGATAATTAAATGGAAGCAAGTTTGTTATTCAATATTTTGTAGAAGGTAGTTTTGTTTATCAAATAAATAATTTTGTAATATAGTAAACATTTGTTAGAGTAGTGAAAGAGGACGGAATGGAGCACATATTGACAGAGAAACGATGCATCTTAATATGTAATAACATGAGAGGAAGATTTGTAGAATTTTTAAAAACCAAAAACACCTGCCAAGAACTTGTTTTGTTGAGTCTTGAAAAAGAAGCCTGGTGGTATGGATGGTGGCTCAATTTACACAGTAAAAAAGTGAATATCGGAATCAATTTATGGACATGGTGGTATGTAGGAATAGAAGAGAAGATGTATTTTATAAAATTGATATTATTTTGTTGGCCTTATTATTGTCCACAAATAGTCCTCCACTGCACATACTCAGTAAAATTCAATGGCTACAACATCATTGACATTTTCAATGACAATATTTTAGAAGATATTCACGTTAAGAATGAGTTTCCATTGAATGTGTTGGTGTTGGATTACAATGACCTATTTGTGAAAAAATATGGTAATGCAAGAGTAGGAGAACCAAACAGATTTTGAGGAAACAAAAGAATGAATACAGATTTGTGAAAGGAGAATTCAAGGAACAAGGAAACTCTAAGATGTTGCTACTATGGAAGCAACAACTATCCTCAAAACTTTTCACAAAATGTAAATTTTCTCTTTTTGCGTCGTGGCTATGTGGCTTTTTTGTCTTTTTACTACCTACAGGATTTCTCTCTTCTATGCTTCAATGTCATATTTTGCAATAAGGACCTTTTTGTAAAAGGATGCGGGTCCTTTCAAAACCCCCATATTAACCCTTATACAAAAAAATGGACATAGTTTTTGTACATTGAAATATGTTGTTGTGGCATAACTTAGAAGACTCTATGATGATAATATCTTACTTTATTTTGTTAATTCCTATCGATCGATAATATCCAATTACTATGGTGTTGCATAAGCTAGTGGACGCTAAGCTAAAAATTATATTCTTTGACTTGTTAAATGTCAGTGATCCATAAGCTCAAAATTTTATATTGTGGAAGTATTAGGTTACCTTAGTATTGGCGCTAAGCTCAAAACATCTTACTTAAAATTTCTCCTCAATCCACCAATCAAAATAAAAAAAATTCTATAACTTTTCAACTTTCTAATGTTTGTAATTTATTTAAATAATTTTTTTAACTACGAAACTTATTTATATTTTTATTTAATTGCTACTTAGTATTGATTTGAAAAATATGAGGCCTTGTTGCAACATTGATTTATTCTATTTAATAAAAATCATAATTCTATGAAAACAATCACACAACTAGCACATCTCCCATCCGTGAGGCATGAACTTGATGCTCTATCTTGTTTAATTTAAAATGTTGTTAAAAAAATTACTATTAACAAGGTTTATTAAATATACGTGAACATAATGATTGGCTACTTTATATAGGGATTAAGGCACCCAAAAACCTTACAATAGAATGCATCGTGAGCATCACCAAGATTGAACAAAAAAGAAACAGGACAAAAAGGGCTAAAACAACTTATCCCAAACTACAGTCCAATAGATCAATACAAGGATAAATTGCAAAACATGGAGGGGAAAACATCCCAAATGATACAGTCCATAAATAGTCAAACAAAATCTTCAAGAGCCAATGGACTAGTTAGTCTTCAAACGTTTCATATTATCATCCTGCTTCACTCGTGATAGGGATGTCATCTTCAACATGCTCTTCCTCATCAAGAACTACTGAGGTGGAGATTATACCTATGAACTTTGTGTCCCTTCTCTAGCTTGACCACATGCCCCTACAACTCCAAAACCAAAATTTTTATCTCTACCATATCAACCCTGATAGAGTTTTGGGTGATGAAAATTTTCTTAGAGGCGTCGATGCAATGCATGACACTGTTTCCCATATCCGTTCCAACTTCTCCTAAGGCCTCCATATCCATTTCCACTTGACTCACCCTGAGAGAAATTTTATCAAAATCCACATTCCATCCAAGCTATGCTCTCTCTTTCCCTTTAGATGACTCCCCTTTCATATCAATCAGAGAACCTACAACCCCAGTACCAAGATTTCCATTCCCCTGAGGTGCCTTACTCTTCTTTCTCCTCAATTTGTTCATATGGTCCAAAGAGTACAATTTTCATCTGAATCCCCAGATTCGGGATCTAATTCCTTTTCCACCACCGGTTTACCATTCTTAAAAATAAAAATAATTATTCCATGGTGTATCGGGGTATCAATCTTTCCCTATTGAAAATCATGCACCGATGCAGAGAGCTACATAAACAAGAAAAATGGAAGGCTCATAAAATCTTATGCCTAAACATATTAAGCATAGTAAGATGGTGAGTAAATATATTTCTATAATTCACCTCAAGAGTAATGTACCTCATAAGGTGGAGGCAGACCGTATTCTAAATATCAGGGATGCAGAATCTAGCTATACCATCTACTAGTAGGTAAACTATTTCTTTACCATAGAAGAAAGTCTCAATTTTGTGCTTGCGTCTGGTGCGGTCTTTGAATATCTTTAAGCCCTCCATCTCCATTCTAGTCACCTGCATTATCAAATCCTCTGAAACCATAATTTCCATGCCATGGATCACCATGCTGCCATTGTTCCATGCCCGACCAAACTCCAATGCAAGATAAGGATCAGACCCTGTGATTTTTGAGATGAAATTCCTAAACCCCCCAATTTTAAGAATGCACCACAAGGAGGGGTTGTCCTTCAGGGAGTCATAGCTCATGGGTTAACTTCTCGAATGACCACCTCCCATGGTTTTAGTCGACTGAGATTGAAAATGGAAGAAACAATGGCCAAAATGAATTGTAAGAGAAAACTTAATACAAATCCCGCCATATATCCTGCACGTGCGAAGGGTCCTACTAACCATAAGTACAAGGATGACATCCCAATGAGGGAAAACAACCACCAGAACATCAGTACTTAATGTTCTTAATGAGATTAATAACATTGGTGATATCATCTCCCCTCTCACACACTTTAAAATTACTACCTTTAGCCCCCAATTTGGCAAGATAATCCACACATTTATTACCCTTTCTAGGGGTATGAATAATTACATTTATCAAACTCTTTCAGAAAATTTTATAGTATCTTTAAGGATATTGCTTATGGTCCAATTATTAATTGTATCCTTTCTCACATTGTCAAGTGTTAAAATCTTGTTTTGTATAGCTAACAAGAAAAACATGTTGACATTGGTGAGTAAATCCTTAATCAAAAATTTCCTCTACAAATCCTTTTCAAGAAAACATATGCTCAGGACAATGAATATGTTTGGTCCAAGAACTGATATGTCAGGTGTTATACTTGAGCATTATAGTCATCTATCTCCATAAACATATGTAGGAAAAACATTTATGTGAAAACAATTGATCTAGGATGTTAAAAAGACATTAAATTATTTTAGAAACATGTTCAATATTTTTCATTCAAACAACGATGTATTATAAGTACAACATAAAAGGTATTTTGTAGTAACAAATCTTTCAAATAAATACAATTTTTTTCCTCCAATATTTACAATTCAATTCTAGTTAAGGCAGGAAATATTCATGTTGTTGACCTTAGGGAGTAAATCCTTAGTCCAATTTTTTCTCCATAAATCCTTTACAAGACAACATATGTTTTGACAATGAATATATTTGGTCCAATAACGGATATGTCAGGTGTTATACTGAAGCATTATAGTACTACTATTTTAGAAAGATGTTCAATATTTTTTCATTCAAACAACATTACATATTATAAGTACAACATAAAAGGAAAATTTTAGTAATTAACAAATATTTCAATCCTTCCAATAAGAATAACTTTTAACATCCATGATGCTAGTCGCACTTCTATTCGAGTAGTAACAAATTTAAAAAATAGGTTACAAATTTCACTTCAATCCCAAACTACTATACATTTTTTTTATATCAATTCAATCCTCCAACTAGGTGGAAGTTCATTATGAGATTAACTCTGGAGATACTAGCACAAACTAAACTCATTATGTCTTTCTATATCTTGTTAAATGATAGTGACTCTTTAGCTTGAAATATTATATTATTCAAATAAATTTGGCCACTAAGCTCAAACTAGGTTGATTTAATTTTTTAAATCCCAGTGATGACTAAAATCAAAATAATATCTCAATTTATTTTGTTGAAACCTTGAGACTGTGAAGATCCAAATATTATGTTGTTTCATAAGCTAGCGGATGCTACGTTCAAAATATCATTTAGTAACTTGTTAAATGAAAGTGACCACTATGCTCAAAGTAATATAAACAAACAACTGTCCAGACTGTACCTGCAACAAAACAATATTGATTCAAGTTAATATATATACCCACACCAGTCTGAAGTCAAGTAAGGGTTCAATATAAGAAGAAATTTTAACATCCATGAGGCTAGTTAAAAGATGTAAAAAACATATTATTCTTGTCAAATACCCGTAATTGTGAATGTAATTATATCTCTAAGAGAACAAAAACCCAATAAGCATATTATTCTTTCCACGTACATGTAATTATATCTACATTTAAATTTATCCTAGTCTGAACTAAACACGCTGCTCTCCATTGAAAAAATTAGACCTCTAGGATGGAGAGGACTCACGGGGATGCATTTTTTTTGAGATGACACCGTCCCTGTCTCATTCCAGTCAAACAATGTTTTGTGAAATCACCTCACCAAATATTACAAAGAAATTCCCATCACCAGTGCTACTTGTGCTCCCTGTAACATCTGTTCTTACCCACTTCATTTCCATGTGTAGAATGAACAACTTGGAGAACCTAAATGTAACAAATAGATGTGTCAATAATGAAATTCTAATAAGATATTACTTTATGATTTGTTGTCTGATAATCTATACAGTATGAAATCATGTCTAGCAATGTTAGTTATTTCACCTTGCTTCATTTTGTTTGTAGATTCTTCCTTTATAATATATATTAACTAAATACATCTAATATTGCTAACATTCTAACCTTCAACCTCCACTAAATGCAGTAATTGCATGAACATTAACTAATTAATGTTGTGGTTGGCTAAAAATTAACTAACATTACAATAAAAAATGTTAATTTATGTTGAGGCATAACCTCGTTTGGCGGCGATAAGATGATACGGTATTTGTGGGTTTTTTTGGAATTTATGGAATTTATAGATTGTGTTCATGTGATGAGGGGGGTCATTTAATGACTATTACTAATTACGTCAGTTTTCAATTAGAAATCTTGGAGACATGTGTTGAATATTGAAATGAAGGTTCTCAACATCTCTATTTAAGCATCGTCTATATTGGGCCTTTGGCAATCATTGTGAGAATAACCCTCTTCACTATGGGTGGCAGTGTCATATGCATTGAGCCTTCTTCCCATGAAGAGGTCAAGGCTAACTCAGTAGTTTGGAATATTTTTCATGAGGGTGGTGTTACGTCATTTATGGAAAGACTATCTGGTCACTCTGTCCAAGTGATCAGCAGTGTGCTGGCAACCTAGAAGAAAGTAAGAGTCAAAGTGGGAAAAATGATTTTTTTTTTATTTCAAAAGAGTCCATTGCAGCTGCGATGGGGCTCCCCATAGAGGGAGACATTTATTTTATATGCTCACTTAATGAGGAGATGGATGATTTCTTCTATCCTTGTGAAAATCAGACAATGTACCACTCAGGATATGAACGAGACTCGCTTCCACAACCTTGGGATAGGGTTGCTAAGTAATTGAGGATGTACTTCATGCTGTAGTGATGCTACAAAGTGATCTATGGACCTCATATTTTTATTCTTGTGCATCTTTGATATGATCAAAAGGTAAAATTTGTGGATTTTCTATTTCAATCTCTTGAGAGGTCCCTTAAACTGGCTAGAGAAGATAATGGTCCATTCCTACACCAGGGCCTTTTGTATTTGCTCTTTAAAATTGAAGCTTCCCAAAAAAAAATCTTGCACTTCCCCTCTAAGCTTGACAAGTAGCATTTTGTACCCCCTCCTCTTCCCCAACCATCTCCCTCTTTCTACCACCGCTGTTGCCGCCCTCGTCTCCCTTCCTACTCCAATTTAGACATCAAGATCATTAGCCATAAACCATTCTCTCTTGTCACTCCCTCATCTTCTCCAATGACTCGTAACCCCCAGACCCCTCAGAGAACTCTCCTAAGGTCTTTGAACCACTTTTGGACCCAACATCTACTTCCTCTCCACCTCTTGTTAAAGCTTCTCTGACTTCTCATCTTGTCTCCCTGGACATTGTCATGGCTACACCCGACTCAACCTACCTGATCATGGAAGAATGTGCGGCTTCCCCCCCTCATTTTCGCATGAAATTTAGCATGGAATCTTAAATTCCTGATGTTTTGTGGGATCTCTCCTATGTTTACCCTCTTTATCCTCTGTCAGATAAAATGGGCTCCCCCATTGTAGCTTCGGAACACCATGAGCATTTAGGGAAGATCTCACCTGACCCACACGAGGCCATTGAAGATTATGTTACAATTAATATCTGATATACATGAATGGAAAAGTCACATGGACATGACCTAGATGAAAAGCAATGAAGACTTCCTGGAACACATTAAGTTAGTGGATGTTCTGGTTCAAGGAAGCCCTACTACCGATGCTAAGGATGAAGCAACTACTCTCATGAATATCCATAAAATGTAATTTGGATTTGTCCGGTTTGGGACTTTTTTGGTTTTTTGTTACATACAGGATTGTTCTCTTCTTGTTTCACTGTAATACGTAGCCATGAGGGATTTTTTGTGCAAGTATGACAGTCATTTGGGAAAATCCCCTTTTACTCTAATTCTAAATAGTTTTATGTTTAAGCATATCATAGTCATGACTAAGCTCCTAATATCTTACAAAGTTTTCTTACATCCTTAAAATCACTATGCTCCAAATTTTATGTATTGGTATAACCTAACGGCTTCGCATATCACAGTATCCTACTTTATTTTGATAAAAAATGGCAACCACCAAGCTCCAATAATTTATGGTGTGGCATAACGTACCGTTGTCTAATATCAAAATATAATTCTCTTACTAGTTAAGTGCTAGCGAAAACTAAAACCCGGAATATTATATTGTGGATTTAGCACCAACAAAGTTATTAATATCTGCCTCTAATTTGCTAGATGCTGTAAAATATCTTAATTATGAATTATTAAACCCTAGTGATGAAATCACCAAATAACATGTTGTGGAAAAACCTAGCGGCTGTGAAGATCAAAATAATATATTGTATAAGTACCTAACGGTCGCTAAGATCAAACTATGTTGATTCAAATTTGCTAAATCCCATTAAGATCCAGATATTATTTTTTGGCGTAACCCACCGGCAGCCAAGATAATAACATCTCATTTATTTTGTTTAAACCTAGTGAGCGTTAAGCACCAAATATTATGTTGTGTCATAATCTAACGGATGCTAAGCTCAAAATATCATTAAGTAAAATGTTAAATGATAATAACCATTATGACCGAAATAATATATTATGGAAGTACCTAGTCTCTGCATAGTTCAAAATATGTTAATTTAATTTGTTTAATCATATCGACCATAACCTCCATATATGATGTCGTTGTTCAAAATACATTCTTGTAATTTGTCAACTACTGTAAAATATCATAACTATGAATTATTAAACCCTAGCGAATTCAATATCCAAATAATATGTTGTGGGAAAGCCTACCGGATGCTAATCTCAAAGTATCTAAAACCACCAGTAGTATCCAAATAATATGTGGTAGCATAACCTAGTGGGCACTAAGCTTGAAATATCTTAATTCCAAATCTTAAATCCATACAAAAAATTCAACTAATTTATACTGGTCTTGATTTTTGTAAAGATATCCAAAGTCAATGTCTTTCTCTTGTTTGTTAAATACTATTGTTTTTTAGCTCAAAATATTTATATTCTTAAGTTCTTACTTTCTTTTTTTGAAACCTAGAGACTGCTAAGATCCTAATATTGTGTTGTGGCATATCCTAGTGGCCGCTATGTTAAAAATATCTTAATTTAATTTATCAAATCCTAACCACCGATAGGCTACAGAGATTGTGTGGTAGCATAAACTAGGGAGCACTATGCTCCAAATATCTTAATTTGAAATCTTAAAATCATACAATAAATTCAACTAATTTATACTGATCTTAATTGCTATACATTTCTCCAAAGTTAACGTGGTTGATTAACTTAGAATTTGATAAGCTTAAAATAACTTACTTTAATTTGTCAAAATGTAGTGACTTGTAAGATTTTAATAAACATTGTTAGATTATTCTGAGGTGTAACCTTTTTTTATGGCGATAAGAGGATATGGCATCTACTACTTTAATGGTCACTTATGACATCGATAGATTGCATTCTTGCGTTAGAAAAAATCGATTAAGGGTTATATGCATGCAACATGTAAGATGGCTTTGGACATTTAAGATTTTTAATGGGAAGTGTAATATTTATGATAAGGATAACTAATCAATGATCTTTGGCACTTTCACACTTACCTCCTTTTGTGTGTTGTGCGCTGGTGGCTTTATATCTCCAATTTGGCTGGAAATTTCACTACCCCTTTCCTCTTTTCATCTTTGGTTGTTGTGTTTCCTGTCTCTTTGTGATGGTGATAGGGGTGTTGGTGGTTTCTTGGGTATTATAGAGTGTGGTCCTAGTAGGAAGAGGTAGAGAGCTATGACATGAAAGGATTTTTGGGAATCGTTTACTTCTTGGATGGACGGGAAAATTCAGAATGTGGCTATGTAGAAATGGATCGAGAAGGTCTAGGTAGTCCCAGAGCAATTTGAAGAAGAAGCTGGCGGTGATATTTCTGAGATCATGCACAAGCTAATGCTTGACCTGAACCATTCCAAAGGGTGGAGGAACATTTTTGACATGGTGCAAGGGTTGAGCGTGGAAAACATACTATCCAAATATTTGGGGTAATTTATCTTGCATAAGGAGAATAAGAAGTCGAAAGAGCATCTAGTCAACCTTTAATATCATGTCCATGCCTTGACATAGGGGATGCAGGTGATTACGCGTGGTATGGAGGAAGTTGTGGAAAATCGGGGTATATAAATAATTGTTTATGCTAAAGTGAAAATGTCAGAATGTTGTGTTGACTCATCCTCCTCCTCTGATCAAAGTAAAGGGAATGTGGATTTCGAGATCATCGAAGAGGTGGAGCTGAGAGGTCGAACGACCTAATCTTTCCTGGAAGCATTTTTCTTTAGTTTTTTATTAGGGCCGGAATGACTATCTGTATAGCGAAGTTTATCGATATAGTAAGTATTTGTGGGTGAAGTGAAGTTGATTACAGATATTCCCCATATTTTGGCATATATTTAGTAAGATAAGTTTCTTGTAATCATCATGGGAGTCCACTGCTGGAATACTTATCATGGACTAGTTCCTCGTGTACTGTTTATGAAGACTTATCATCGAAATATCCTAGTTTAATATCTTAAAATCATAGAATGAATTCAACTAATTTATATATATCTTCTTTGTGATACATATAATGTTTTCGATACATATAATGTTTACGATACATAAGCTAGTGAATTGAATACCCATCTACTATATTGTGTGCGCAACCTAGCAGGTGTTAAGCTTGAAATATATTAATTTAAAATAACATATCATGTTTGTGATGCATAACCTACCGAATTGAATACCTAAATAATATGTTGTGGCATAACCTAGTGACCGCTAAGCTCTTAATACTAGTATTCACTAAGATCATATTATTATGTTTTGGAAAAACCTACCCGCCGCTATGCTTATAATATCTTACTTTCTTTTACTGAAACCTAGAGATTTCTAAGATCCAGATATTATGTTGTGTCATAAGCTAGAAGATGCTAAGCTCAAAATATAATTGGGTAACTAGATAGATTATAGCACCCACTAAGCTCAAAATACTATAGTGTAAAAGTACCTAGTACTTGTTATCTCAAAACATTTTAATTTAATTTGTTTCATGCAACAAACTATAATGCCTTAATGTTATAAAATGTGATATCCTTGATGAAGCCTAATAGCCACTAAGCTATTCTTAGTCGTAAACAATGTGATTGCTTGACCCAAAAAATTGTGTTCCTAAAAATAACAAATCGTATTTAACATAAAAGAAAAAACAAAGCAATCGCTTGACCCAATAAAGTGTGTTTCCTATAAAAAATTCCACCTATCCTTGAGTCTACAAAAGGAAACGAAGACTTCATCCAAATAAGAATTATATCCTAGAGGTCGTTAGAGTAGCCAACTTTTTTCATTTAGATCGTATTCAAAAAGGACTTTATATAAACAGTAAAAATAAATCTGGAATTTATAAAATAGTATACGTATAGACTTGGACTTGTTGTACCCTAGCGGCCGATAAGCTATACTTAAAGGAAAATACATCATGTTCATAATGAATCTGTGTAAGTTTAGAATTGTGTTTTTCATGTGTTACACAACTATACATCTAGAATTCTATATTTCTTCTAAGATTTTGGCAGAATATGTTTACATTTAGGACAAGAAAAGAAACTTGGACTAGTGACCTAGAAGTTATACTACAAGTTTTTAAATACAATGTGAACTACTCGTTGCAGCCTAGCAGCCGCTAAGCTATTCCTAGAGTGTATTCATACAGGATAAATCATATTGAAAATATATAAAAGATAACAAATAAATCTGACATTTATATAATGGATACATAAATATACATATAAAATTGTATCTTTAATATGTTATACAAGTAAACATATAGTTTTATCTACTTCTTACAAAAATCTAGAAGAATTATTGTACATTTATGAAAAAATATGGAAACTTGGAATTACATCTGAGAATCTATAAAACAAGTTTTTTACATACAACACCATCTACTCATTGCATCATAGCGGCCGCTAATCTATTCTTAAAGGTAAATATATCATGTTCAAAATGAATTTGTTTTATAAATCTAAATTTTTAATCTTTGTGGATATAATAGTTGACAAAGAACAAAAGTGATCGCTAGGACCAAAAAATGTTGTGTTGCATATATAACAACAACTGATGCACGAGGTGCCACGGAAAATGAATGATTTTTCCAAATTAGAATTATGGCCTAACGGACACTAGGGTATACAAATTGTCCTATGGTAGATTTTATTCATAGAAAATAAATCATATTGAAAATATACAAATGATAACAAATAAATTTGTAATTCATATAATGGATATATAAATATACGTGCAAAATCCTATATGTAATTCGAAATAAAATTGGGGTTTCATCAATAGGTTGTCGAAACAACCAATTTTATCGTGGTGGCCTCAAAGATATGTTAATTTTTGGCATAGATTAGTGGTCTCAAAAGGAAGAATATATTAATTATAAAATGCATATTGATTAAAATTAGATTTAATAATATTATTGCATATAATGTGTTTAACTTCCAATGTACATACCATAAAAATGATGAAGACATTACATTTGGTTAATTATACATGGAAACATGTGTATAATTGGAAATAATTATCATACAATTGAATTCTTAATAAATTTTTATAGTTTTGAATTAATATTTTTAACCTCATATATTTTCCTAAAATATCTAAGTGGAAACCATGTAAAAAATGTAATATGCATTAATTCACGAGGTTTCTTTACATCATCTTGATGAACAACATTAAACTATTTTTTATTCTCCTGACCAAAATAAAATTAAAAATAAGGTGACTGTGCCAGAAGCTATCATTATCCTAAAAAACAATCGCTGGGATGAGAACAAAAAATTCAAAACGAAAATAACCAAAGAGAGACATAGAATGGTGGAAATGGGAAAGCATTAAACAAAGATAAATACTAGAGCAAAAAAGTGATTAAAATTTCTTTCGTTAATGCACAAAAAAGTGAGTTTTCAAGAAGAACAAGGTAGTTTGGCACGGAGATCAAAAGCAATTGGAAATCAAGGCTTGACTACGGAACACGATTCAGTAGGAAAAAGAAGGGCTTGTGTGGATCATGATTGGACTGCCATGCAAAACATAGGAACCCGTCGACTACATAACAACTAATATATCCCACAATTAAAAAGTACACCTTTACTATAAATACCTGGTTAAGTAATATCTAGAATTATTTCATGATTTATGTTGTCTGTGAAACCTCCATCTGCTATCTCATTCAAATAATCATTGCGATTCTTTTTGCAACCTCTATTGCTATCCTCCTTCATGTGCATCCTTTATGTGCATCCTTTCTATACTTATTTTGTGTGCCTTTCTCTGCGAACAATATTATAATCACATGTAAAAAACCTAGATTTGAACACTCAACCCCACAATCTATGGTCTGCACATATTTTTTTATTTTGAAGACATGCTTTTCTAATTGACCGAAAAAATCCAAAACCGTACTCAATATTTCTCTCAGGTATTTAATAATTTGTTTAGCACATTCCACAAAAGAAATTTCAAAAAAAAGAAAAAGAGCGAGATACGAAAATTTGAAATTTTGACTTTCCCACTCTAAAAGCAAAAGGGTGGGCTATTGAAATTTCAAATATCCAAAAATTGTGGGGGAATTCAAATTTCCCTATCTTTATTTTCCCATGGTTTAAAAATTAAAAACTAAACGATTTTCATTTTCTATAGCCTTTAATAATATAAACATAATAACAAATATATTATACAACATATAATTGAACCAAGCGTAGCAAAAATATATATAAAAATTTACAAGAAATAAATCCTAATTCATTGTCTATAGCCTATAATAATATAAACATAATAACAAATATATTATACAACATATAGTTGAACCAAGCGTAGCAAAAATATATATTAAAAAAAAATAGAAGTAATAAATCCTAAACATAGTTTTGAAGATTATTAGAATAATATACAGACATTCATGTTCCGTTCTTTATCAAATTCAATTTCTACATTGTTATATATAGTGTGCGCTAATTTAAATTAATTCTCCAATTAAAATGTGTCATGTGGCAAGTCAAAAAAAGTTATTTGGGATACATAATAAGGCTAGAGCTCTAAGACTGTACAGACAGTGTTACTTTATGGCTATTTTCAAAATAAGAAATGTTTGCGCTAATGGTCTAATATGACATTTCTTTCAATAAGTAAAGGAGCATAGCTGGTGCTAAAAATTTTCTTTGTTAAGAAATGATGTGAAATGTCTTGAAAACCATGTATCTTATGGCAATGACATACAAAGCCTAGTGATCCACAACTTTACAAATAGTGTTTAAAATGAGGAGAGGTAAAGGTAGGAGCCTAGTGGCCTCTTGTTAGCATATGGATTTGCACGCATGCAAATGACATGCAACAGTGTGGGAACGAAGTCCCTCCTCAATAAAGGTGAGGTTGCCTTTAATGAAAACCAAAACTGTATTTACATATGTACATTCAAAATTATATGTGGGGGGTGTTTTGGAACATCAATGGAAAGAAAAGTGAATGAAGGAAATGGAGTAGAATGAAGGAAAGGAGTGGAATGGAAATAATTGAAAGAACATGCAAGATTTAGGTAAAAACAAAGCCTAATATTGCATGAAGAAGAAAGATGAATAACTAACGCAAATAAAATGGAGTTTGAGTTAGCCAAACAAGAACATGTAAAGGGAACACACATGGGCAAGTAGATAATCAGAGCTTGATCACTGTGAACTAGAACAACTAATTAATAATGTTGACAATAAGATCAAAAATAATATTTGCATGCAAGATTCAAACACCTAACATCTAACGAACATAAGAACACCAAATGTTACAAGAGACAATGAATGAGACACAAAGTTCGTATTTCATTAACTCCAAAATGTTTTTCACAAAGAACACAAATTTTCTTCCTGAAAAAAAGCTTGCACACAAGTATTTTCTTCTCCTCTCTCAAAGTCACCCTTACAAATGAGACCCTCACTTCCTTTTATAACCCAAAAGTTGGTTACAAAGTAGTTAGGGTTTTAAATGCACATTAAATAGGGCACTTAAGTGACTTTGACTTTTTCAACCAACTTTTAAAAAGTGACTAAAAATAGGAACCACTTAAGTTAAAAAGTCATTTAAGGAAAAATACATAAATAAAAGAAATGGGTACACGTGGATCCACTTAAATGACTTGGATGCACACGTAGACATCCTAGTCAGTAATGCACCACCTAGATCAAGACACCTAAGATCAGTGCCTTATCCATTGGGCCAAGAGTCCACCTATCCCGATCATACGGGAATGAACTCATTGACTGTGCTCTGCAATCCTCCAAATGACAAGAGTGTTGAGCTTGAAACTTGAGCAACTCATCCACCCCTCTGTCTGAGCAATATCCTGGTGTGAGAAAATTTGTCTTCATTCGTATTCACATTCACAATTCTCCACATGCTCCGAGTACCTTTCCATGGTGAATTATTCATTTGTCGCAAGACCATAGTCATTTTTCATCCTTGGTTTATCAGAATCTAGCTTCTGGTCTTTCTCCATTGAGAAGATCTTCAAGAGCCAAAATTCCAATTCACCTCCAATGGTATTACAAAACATGGCGTTAACAAACACCCCATGAATAAATATAACCAGTTATTTGCACTATACATCTGATTTGATGAAGTCGAAAGCATTGTCTAGCTTTGCAAACACTTTCTACAAATTGAATAACCTGACTCTTCCATCACACTGCATAGCCTATCTTTTATTGGTTCACTTAACATCACCAATAATCACAAAAAATAACATTTTCCTTTTTTGAAATGATGGAAGCAATTCTCATATTTCACAACAATCTCGGAAACAAACTCGGTTGCAGTGTGTCAGTATGCACACAATTGAAGGTTCTTGTCGAGTCAAATAGTTATTCCAAGAGACATTTTTATCAATCAATATGGCAATGCAAACTTCTCATCTATGTGACAGAGGAATGGTTATTTTACTCATGAACATCATTTAGGAATCTGAATCGAAAAATACCCTGTTAGCTTCATCTCATGGGTAATTGTTAGTGCGATCTATCTCCTCCACAAAAAGTATGAATCATTCTATGGTCTTCATACATAGAATTAAACCAAATTCAAATCATAGCATGGTCTTCATCCATAGGCTTAAACCAACATCTATAGGGATTGACCTTGCCACCATGCTTACACTTAACTCTCGTCAATAAAGACCTAATGCTGCCATGAGAAAATGCCATTACCAATAAAGACCTAATGCTGCCATGATGATGACTCGTTGAAGAGGCTCATATAATTGCAAAGCAAATTGTGCTTCATGAATATTCTGGTATGAAACAGATCCACCTCTATGAGATTCTCTTCCATGAGTTACATCGTAAAACAAGTAAGGTCTCAATAGAGGATCTTTGTAATAAATTTCATCAGGTCTCCTGGTAACACTCTCACTGTCACTCAATCGATTTTGATAAAAATATCTTGAAGGAAAATCCCGAATTTGAGGATGCATTCGATACTGAGCAGATAAAAACATAGTTGGATGACCTGCTTGTTGGAAGCACTCAAAAAGGCTTCTACTATACTGCAACATGCCTGCTACCTAGCTAATTACTGTTGCAAGCAGTTACTGTGGATCCCCGACAAGAACACACCTTGCAGCACCCAATGAAAGTGGAGGTAACACGCCTACTTCACTAGCTTGTAGCTTCATCTATAACCACCATATCAAACCCATGGGCTAGGCGCTGGAATTACTTCCGGCCACTACTAGAAACAGTACTGAACACAATCTCAGCCTCATTTGCAAAACTTGCCTCAAGATTTGATCGAGCTTCTTCCATGGAAGCGACTTTCCAAAAATGAAAAGGCGAGACAACTCAACTAAAACTTTATCTCGTTCTTCTACTACAGCTGCAAGATTTTGCAAAAACTGATCACGACTGTGGTCACGTGCAACTAGAACATCAGGATCAACACCAACGGTTCCTTGGGATCGCCCTGCGACAGCTGTCACACTTAGCTCTCTTTGGAGGCCACTTATTTTCTGAGATAAGTTTACTTCTCTACCCTGTAGCTGCTGCATATAGCCAATTAATTCCTCATGACACTTTCCTAGGAGAATTTCAATTCTACGCTTCACTGATACTGCCTGTGCAGAACGATTTTGAGAATCCACACCCACCCTCGCTACAGACCACCCTTGCATGAGCCTCCATCAAGGGCTTCTCCCAAGCCATCATGACACCTTTATCCTCTTCATCCATCAGCCTGTCCTCACTGTAAAGGACTCGTTGCTCCAGATAACTAGTACTGCTATTACTCTTTTCATGAAATGCTATTCTTCCCAAAACTAGCTCTGCCTACACTCCTGTATTGAGGAGGAGGTCGAAGGCATCCTGATGTGTAGCTTCCATGGAAAAATCACCGGCAGAGGAGCCGGAAGGATGAAGGGCATTCCAGGGTGTGCCTGCATTTAACAAGCGTTCAACTACCTCAGAACGATCGTTTTTAGCAGCGTGCATAAGCCGAGTGAAGCCATTTTCATCGAAATAGGTTACATCTTCTCTACTGTCTATAAGCTGCTTTACTTTTCTGTAGTCTCCTAAATGCATGAAAAATGAATTGTCTTCTTTAAAACATGTGCAGGTTTAAAACAAATGCTTCTGCACTCTTCCTTGGGCGCGTGGATTTCTCTTTCCTGACGTGTGGCTTCCCTTTCTGCCTACATGGGAATGTTTTGACTGTCCTCAGACTGCTACCTTTGCATGCGTGGGTTTGGAAAACAATTCTTTATCTCCTTATGCTCACGTGGATTCTCGTTCAGGCTGCTGCTTGGATTTGAAAACAATTTGCTGCTTGTTTTGGACTGTTCTTATTTCCCTTTGCAGCAAATGCGTAGAAGATTTTGTTGGATGTGATAAAATATTATGCCTTCAGAGGAATTAAGAAGCAAAGTCATGACTTTTTCTAATGGGTTTGATGGAGGAAGTTACGAGGATTAATTCAACTTCCTCTCTTCCTCGGGTAGTGGGCTTAAGTTCCAGGGGGAAATGGGGAAAGCAATGGACAATTGCCAATGGGAATGGACAAAGTGGGTATGGCAATCCCCGTCCAATTTCCCCATGTGGGAAATTGGGGAATTTCCTGCCCGTTACCCAATCCATGATTTGGCAATTGGTAAAGAAAATCCCATGTGCGGGAAAATTGAAGAATATTGCCAGGGAAGGTGAAATCCGGATTCGGGAAGCCAAATTGGCATTCCCGGCAGTTGGAAGCTTAAGCTTACTTCCCCGGCATTAACATTTGTTGAATGATTTTTAATTTATATTTATTTAATTAAATACTCCTCAAGCAATTTTTAAAAATTAATTTAATCAAACAAGGAGCAATTAATTAATTAATTTTAATGTATTTTAACGTGTTTTAAAGCCTAGTGGGAAGAGTTCTCGCCCGAAAAGGATGAAACTGAAGACCGAAACGATCACAAAAATGAGACAGTCGCAATGGGTCTTAGGAAGTCAAATGACAAGTGTCAGATTCTGTCATAGAATCTGTCATTGTCATTTGCGTCAGTGCGTCATAGGAGTTACATTCCTTATTTGGAATTGTAACTCCTCCTTTAGTGGCGTCATATGCGTCAGTCACGTCATATGCGTCAGTGGCATCATTGATATTCTTTCCTTGTTTAGGCATGGGGGTTACACAACACCCCTATTTGTACTTCCTTTTTTCGATCTATGAGGATGAGCAGACCTGTTTTCTTATTTGCATATTCTTTCCATTGTTTGAATCTTGCTTATTGCGTTGGAGCTTGACGTTACCATCGGAGTGCAACTTCGTTGTGGTGCATTGTTTTCGACATCGGTTCTCGTGAATCCCTCTTTCATGGTATCAGAGCTGGTTTCGGTAAAACGTGCACTCTTCATTTATCAGTTGCTTATTACTTCTGGTTTCTTCTTATTTCCTCATGCAAGTTTTTTCGATTATTACTTTGGAATCATATTAATCACCTCGTATTGAGGTTTCAGCAGTTGCAAGTTTGAGGTATTTTGGGGGTTTGTTTTATCATGTGTGCAGGTTCATGATTTTCTATTCTCATGATTTCATTTTTGTGTCTTGGCATGGACCTGGGTTCATAGCATTTCATTGTTGGTTGCAGGAGTTACTACAGTTTGAGTTGTGTTACTTTGCATTCATTTTTTTCAAAATAACTTTTTTCAGCTTGTTATGCTTGGATTGGCCATGTTTGACACCTCCTCTGATTTCTATCTTGGAATTGTGTTTTTTTTGGATTTTTAGCCTCTTAGCTTGTGTATTGCTTTTTCACTTGAGTCTTTGTTCATCTTGTGTCCTCTCATTGTTTTTTCTTGCATTGTGGTTCATTGGTTCTGATATTATTTTAAGTTGAAAACTTTATCTCTGCTTTTACTTTGGTATTACCATCTGCATTTTAAATGCACATGGCTTGGCAACTTTTTTTGGTTTCTTTGCATTCTATTGTTTTTTTCCTTCTAGTTCTTTGGTTTCTTCTTGACTGAGCATTCTAAACCAAGTTGTTCATTTTTTAGTGCTCCTGGTTGCATTATTTTTTTACATTCTCTTGTGGGATATACAACTTGCCATTTTTGACATGTTTTCCCTGATGCCTGAACCTACTCACAGATTAAGTTTTGTTCACCATTGTGTGAATCCTTGCCTTGGTCTTCTTTGTTTGGTCTCCATGCCTAGTCACATTTTCTGGCTTACTATTGGGCATCTTGGTTGTCTTTCTATCAAACTTTGTGGACCTTGTTTCTCCTGATGTTTGAAACTGCTCGTGTCACTGTTTGGGCACTCATTCCTCTGACACCTTCATGTTGCTGACCTTCCAACTACTTCTCCACTTAGTGGCTTGGGTTCCATGCCTGCACCTTACACAACTCAACTGGCACTTTCACATTACTCTCTCTGGTAGTAACTCGTGGAACTCTCATTGATCTTGTGGATTGTTTAGGTCTTGCATTCAACTTCAATTCAACTCAGCCATCAATCATTTCCTTTTAGAATTGATTATTGGTAAATCAATCTCACCTTTAAAATTTTTTTAAGGTGTAAAAATCATTTATTTAATTGGCATTGTAAAATTTTTTAGGGTATTTTTTTCTTTGTTTTATTATCCTTCCTTCGAGTGTCAAAGACGGAGGGTGAGGTCCGGGGTTGGCAGGAGGCTAATCCCCCCTCACAATTAAAAAAACCCTATCTAAAATTTGATGCCATTTCCAATGAGCATACATACGACACCCTTTGCATGCATTTAGGGCACTTTTTTAATCCATTGCAGGCTTATTAGCATTTTTCCATCAGTTGCGGGAATTGTTTTTTTTGCTATAACTTTTGACTCGTTGCTCGGTTTTGAGCACTTCTTTAGTCAAAGTTGCATGTTTTTTCACACTCTAGATGATGGGATTATCAGTTTTGTAAATGCACTATTTTATAAAGTGCCACATTCTGGGGGTGTCTTTGTATTGCTTAATTCAGCTCATTTCAATCATCTTGAGCTTTGTTCTATCCCTTTTATTGCTTGTGGACTTGTGAGCACGTCTGCCACAGTCTTACAGCAAAGGGATTCTTTCGTGTGACGTGAGATGCTATTTCTCACAAGGCCTTCTCTTCCCCTTCTTGTTTTCACTCATTCTTGTGCTTGCTTATGGTGTCGAACTGTTGTGCCCAACGAACCTTGATTGTTGTCTCCACTCTTGCGCGTTATTACGCTGATTGCAAGGTGAGTGACAGACTGGTTCTCGGCACACAGTCACATCTGATTGTAATCAACACACTAAACTATAAAGTGCCAAACTCGGGGGGTGTGATATTGTTCTGGGGTGGTTGTTTCCTTTCTCTCTCCTTCCTTCTTCCTTCCTTTGGTTCTATCTCTTCATTATGGATATCTCTAAAGTACCAGTGCTCACACCTTTTAATTTCTTTGAATGGAAATCTAAAATTATATTGGTTTTGCAAAGTAAAGGGTTATACCATGTCACCATGGGGTTAGAGACTGAACCTAATGATGAACCCAAAAATCTAAGTGGTTCAACCATTGTGATGAAGCCTTAGGTCTTCTTTGTATGTCCATCTCTCCCGACTTGCTCTTCCACATCGAAACTTCCTCGACACCTGATGGAGCATGGAAAACACTCGATGATATGTTTGGGAAGCAAGATGACATGAGAGCACATGAGTTGGAGAATGAACTACTAGGGTTAAATCCTAGTGACTTTGAAAACCTGCAGGCCTTCTTCTCAAAGTTTTCCACACTAGACTGCTTCTAAAGGAATGTAAAGTGGAAAAGAAAGACTCTCAATTGATCTTGTCGATTCTTTCTAAGTTAGGTCCTGAATACTCTGTCTTCGTTTCAACTTTCCACGCCATGAAAGCCACCTTGGGTAGTGCTTGGAAAATGCCCTCCTTTGACAGTTTTTCATCCCAACTCATTCGAGAACAGGACAAACTCATTCAAATGGGGACTCTAAAATCCAAGTCACATGCCCTTGTGGTGAATAAGGGCAAGAAAAATGAAAAGAAGAAAGAAACAAAGGACCAACCTAAGAAAGAAACCAAGACCAACCAACCCCCAGCTAAGCCCAACACTAACACTTCGACTTCTGAGCCTAAAGCGAAGAAGGAAAAGTTTAAATGCTCCTATTGTAAGAATTCTGGCCACGATGAGCATCATTGTTTTTGGAAACAAATTGATCACTTAACTCATTTACTTGAGAAGAATAAAATAAGTGTTCCTGAATCCGTTAAACAAAATGCTCAGAAGGGTGAGTCTTCTAAAGCAAAGGAGTCTAAAAATGAAAAGAAGAAAGGTAAGGCCCTCGTAGCTAGATCAGCTCCATCATCAACTTGGATTATCGATTCCGGTGCCTCACACCACATGGCTTCTTCAGAGGTTGAATTCTCTAGCATTGAACCATGTGGCATGTCCCAAATCACGTTGGGTGATGACACTCATGTGTCAGTTTCCGGTAGTGGATCGGTAGAGATAGAAGGTGGAACATTTAACCAAGTGTTGAGTGTTCCCAATCTCTCTACCAATCTCCTATCGGTTTACCAAATCACCCACCTTGGTGAAGGAATGCGAGTGGAATTTGGTCCTAACTCGGTGATCATTCGTGAGCTTAACTCTGACTGCACTGTGGCTGAGGGAAAGGTGGATCACCGTTCACGGTTGTATACCTTTTCCCACTTCTCTTCTGATTTGATGCCCAATGCCTTGCTCACTCATGCAAATGAGGTTAGCAAGCTATGGCATGAGCATTTTGGGCATCTAAATTATCGTTACCTTGAACAATTGAGCCAAAACAAAATGGTCAATGGGTTACCCCGAGTTAAGTTTTCTAAAGGTCTTTGTGAGGGTTGCACCCTCGGAAAGCACCCTGAAAAAAAAATTGATAAGGGAAAATCCTGGAGAGCTACTCGTCCCTTGGATCTTGTTCATAGTGATGTTTCTGGCCCCTTTCCATCTCCTTCTTTCACTAGAGCTCTATATATACTAACCTTCATTGATGACTTTTCACGTTATACTTGGGTATATTTTCTTAAGCTTAAGTCTGAAGTCTTTGAGCATTTTCAAAACTTTAAGGCTCTTGCTGAGAAACAAGTGGAACGGTCTATCAAGGTTCTTCGAACCGACAATGGAGGTGAGTATGTGAGCAATAGGTTTGAGGATTTCTACACTTCTGAGGGGATTGCTTTGCAGCGTACAGTTGCTTACAACCCTTCCCAAAATGGAGTTGCAGAAAGAAAGAACCAAACTCTAAAGGAGATGGCTACTTGTATGGTTCACTCGAAGTCCCTTCCTCCATAGTATTGGGCTGAAGTAGTGAATTGTGCTTGTTACATTCAGAATCATGTTCCACACAAGGTAGTAAGAGGGATGACACCCTTTGAAGCCTGGTTTGGACACAAGCCTGATGTTGAGCACTTTCGAGTCTTTGGATCCAAGGCTATGGCTCAGATTCCCAAGAAGAAATGCAAGGCATTGGATCCACAATCCAAACCTTGTATCTTTGTTCAGGTATCCTGATGGCGTGAAGGGATATCGATTGTTGAACCCTACAACCCATGAGCTCTATATTGAGAGGAGTGTGAAGTTTGATGAGTCATCCTTGACTTTTACTTCCACTGAGGTTCTTTTTCCCACTGATTCAGATTCTGACTCATCAGATGATGATGTTGTTGAGTGAGTTCCTCCTCTCCCTGCTCCTCCCGATCCTCAAACTTCTGAGTCTTCTGATTCTGACAGTAGTGATGATGAGGACTATGTCCCTTCTCACTCGAGTGAAGAATCTTCCACTCTGAGCTTGAACCTTCGGGACCTCTTTGGGCCAGGAAAACTTTACAGAGTGTTGGAGATTTAGTTGGAGATCCTTCAGATGAGAGACGTACTCACTCAAGTTTCATTGGACCCCACTCCTTCTTCACCTCTGCTTCTGATCCACCATCTTTCCAGGAAGCTTCTGGGATTCCTGAGTGGGATTCTGCTATGGATGAGGAGTATTCCTCACTCATAAAGAATGACACTTGGGATCTTACCCCTCTTCCAAAGGAAGAAAAATCATTCGGTGTAGGTGGATATATCGAACAAAGTATGGAGCCAATGGAGAAGTTGAGAAGTATAAAGCGTGACTTGTAGCTAAGGGTTTCTCCCAGGTAGTTGGGGTTGATTACTTGAAACCTTTGCTCCGGTTGTGAAGATGACTTCCATTCGACTGACCCTTGCCATCACTGCCACTAACAGATGGGAAGTCCACCAGATGGACGTTAAGAGTGCCTTCCTTCATGGGGACCTAGAGGAAGAGATCTATATGGAACAACCTCTGGGTTATGTCCATGATCCATCCCTTGTTTGCAAGTTAAAGAAGTCTCTCTACGGCCTTAAACAAGCCCCTCGGGCTTGGTATGCCAAGATGGACTCCTTTTTACTTGCATCAGGGTTCACTCGGTGTCACTCTGACCCAAATGTGTATATTCTGTGGCAGGATGACTCCATGCTTATTCTTGTTCTCTATGTTGATGACTTGTTGATCACGGGTAGCTCTTCCTCTATCATTGATTCTGTGAAGATCTCCTTGGCCAACAAGTTCTCCATGTCTGACTTAGGATTGCTTCATTACTTTCTTGGGATCCATATTTCACAATCTGACTCAGGAATTATGATCTCACAGCCTAAGTACTCTCTTGATTTGCTTGCTCAGTTTCACATGTCTGATTGCAAGTCCTCACCTACTCCTTTTCTTTCTGGGGTCAAGTTGGTTTCTGATTGCTCTTCCCCCTTGGTTGATGGTACCCTTTATCGGTAGTTGGTGGGGAGCTTGATCTACCTTACTCACACTCAGCCAGATCTATTCATATGCTGTCAGGATCATGTCCAGATTTATGCAAGGAGCCTCATGAGCTGCATTTAAAAGCAGCAAAGTGGATCCTTCACTATGTTCATGGCACTCACACAGATGGTATTCATTACTTAGGAGGGACTGAGATTGACTTGGTTGGATTTACAGACTCAGATTGGGCCGGTGATCTAGATCATCGAAAGTCTACCTCAGGCTACAGTTTCACTCTTGGTTCAGGTCCTGTCAGTTGGTCCAGCAAGAAGCAGAACACCATTGCCATATCATCGACAGAAGTAGAGTACAGAGGAGCAGTTAACGCTGCCACAGAAGTTGTTTGGTTATAGGGTATCTTGACAGAGTTTGGCATCCACTTTCAGTGGCCTACCATTATCTACTGTGACAACATGAGCACTATCTCAATTTGTAGAAATCCAGTTCAGCATCAGTGGACGAAGCACATTGAGATTCACATGCACTTCATACAGGAGCTGATACATGAAAACATCATCGACATACAGTATGTTCAGACAGCTGATCAGGTTGCAGACATATTCACCAAGCCCTTCACTGAGGTGAAATTTCTTCACTTGCGGTCTCTTCTTGGGGTGAGGTCTGCTGCAGCCACCCATCTTCTTCGGGCTATATAGTCCTCCTTCTTCTCCTCTTCTTCTTTCCAGAAAGATGTTGTTTGTATATGGGCACCTTATCAGGCCTTTAGTTGTCGGGCCCCATTGACACATCTTTCTTAGTTGTCTAGGGGAGTCTTCTTTTCTATTCTGGCTTACCATGACCTCTTCCTCAACTTCGATGAAGGGGGGTGTTGGTGTGTGTGACATGCCTAGTCATCATCCACATCACCTGGTGAGTCATCTCACCTTGCGAGAGTCATAGGTCTTAGGAAGTCAAATGACAAGTGTCAGATTCTGTCATAGAATCTGTCATTGTCATTTGTGTCAGTGTGTCATAGGAGTTACATTCCTTATTTGGAATTGTAACTCCTCCTTTAGTGGCATCATATGCGTCAGTCACGTCATATGCGTCAGTGGCATCATTGGAGTTATTCTTTCCTTGTTTAGGCATGGGGGTTACACAACACCCCTATTTGTACTTCCTTTTTTTGATCTATGAGCATGAGCAGACCTGTTTTCTTATTTGCATATTCTTTCCATTGTTCGAATCTTGCTTATTGTGTTTGTCCTTCAAGTCCCAAGTTCCTCCATGGTGGTTTGTTCCCTAATTTTCCGCTTTCCCCACATGACCTTTTTTCTTTATTTTCAGTCATTTCAGTTTTTTGGGGAAATGGTGTCCTGATGTCTAAGGACTGTCTGAAGGTTAATTTTTTCCAACTTATCCAATTTCAATGTGTTGCGGGTTTTTCAGCTTTTCATGTCCCAGATGTCCCGAGTGCCCCGTGACCTCCATTTCCCTGCAAGACCACTTTTACGGATTTTCATTCACTACGGTTTTTTCAGCTTCATGCGTCTCACGTGTCTCATTTTCCCTCAAATTTTTTGTGCACATTTTCTCCACTTTTTTCTACTTCCCATTCAAATTGGCTATTTTGAATCCACACGTCCCAATTGTCCCAGTGTCCCATGGGCCAGTCATGTACTTTTGTTCTGCCTCTCTCGATTTTCATCATCTTAGGTCGAAGTAGAGTATTTATTACCTCATTTATTTCACCTTGCCAACCTACTTGAGTTTGTTTGTGCATAAATAGTCTGGGTAATTGGTCATTTTTACGATCTCACTTGTATTTGTGAAAGACCGTTCAGTTTCTCCCTCTCCACTATTTGTAGTCGTGGTCGAGTCATGTTCCATTGTTATTAAATCTGCAAGTGTAAGAGAAGTTATGAATCATAAAAGTATAGCTTGAAGAACTAAGAGGATTCTCTCACAGTGACCTTCTGCTCCTGCCATAAAATGAAGATCAGTTATAAGGGACATAATCACCTATCTTCATTGGAGACGACTATACCAGAGATAGGTGATAGTGAGGCTCAAACACTTGATTTGGATGATTTTTGGGTAGGCATTAATTTTCAAAACCCTTCTCCCATCGCTCAACTAATTAATGAGAGTGGAATCACAGAGGTGGGGGGTTTTCCGATTTCCGTTCAATGTGTTGATATAGTGCTAGCTTATAATTCTTATTTCGACCCAGTGACAAAGGAAATTGTTGACCCTCAAGGCCATGTGGTGGATTGAATCAATGAAGATTGTATTAGCACTGCTTTCAGGATCCCCACAATTAAAGGCTCGAACATTCTTACTAGGGACTAGACACAAAATTTTTTTTATCAAGACAGTGAACAATATAAGGGCAGAGTAGCCAAGTCTTGGTTTAAGAACCCGAAGAAAGGAGCTTCAAGGTTTCCCAAAACAATGTACATGGTTGGTTTCCATGAAGAATTGTCATATTTTATCACTCTCCTTGCTAGGATGATGGGAATGCCCTCCAACAATGAGTTTAATTATTGTATGTGGCCATATATCAATATTATATGTGAGGGTAAGTAAAGCTTGAACTGGGCAGGAATAATTTGTGACAAATTGACTGAACAATTGGAAAATGTTCAAAGGAATCAAACTTTCTACATGACCTCCTATCTGATGTACACCATTGTGGCTTATAGAGATTGGTTGGGTTTCTCCCTAGTTTAAGACAAGAAGGATGCTCCCATCTATGAGTACCATCCACAGTTAAGTCTGAAAGTTAGCAATCATCATTTCAGGAGAATGAATGATGCATTCACTATGTACATCGTCAGATTGTTGGAAGTGGATACCTCTAGAATATTATCAGATGAGGAAAAATAGTTGATCAATGTCTATGGCCGATTTTTCATGCAATTAAGGAAATTTTCATATATATGATTGTTTGGATTTGAGGGAGAACCCCTGAAGCTCCCTATGTATTGCAATGACAAGATGGCTTTGGTTGAAATATATAGACAATTGGATAAGCTCCATAGAACCTGCAGGGATAAGAAAAGTGTAGGCATTCAATTCCCAATCACATTGCATAACTGAACTTGTAAGACTGTTTTAGATGCTTAGAATATTGACAGAACAATTTCCCCTCTTACTCTTCACTATTATAAACCTAGAACTTGCTTTGATATTAAGGGGTTCATTGCCACCAATTTCAGAATGGGTTATCAACACCTTATTGATATTGAAGACTACTAGGTAGATTTTTTTGATGATTATGAGGCTCGGAGAAGGTACTGTGGAAGATTGTCTCTGTAGAAAATCAAGGATTTTGGTATATTTAATGATCTTGAAGGGTTTGAGGATGATGATGAGGAACTGCAGTCTCTTGAGTATGAGACGTCAATCAAGAACACCCCTATTGAAACCATTGATTGGTTTGTTAAGAAGAGAGATGACTTGAAGGATCTCAACAACCCTATCTTGGTGAGAACTAGGCTTTGGTTTGATAGGAAAATTAAGATGATTAGGGAAAGGAAATATAGGTCTACTTCTCAAGATACCTCCACCCCTCATAAATAAATACCTTCATGTTTTCCTAAAGCACATGAACAATCTATTCCTTATCCACCAGAATCTTCAACTTTGGTGTACACAAAGAAGGGAAAAACTAAGAAGGATGATAAGGAAGATGAGGTTATTCAGGAGAGTGAAAAGCTACTCTTTCCTAATCAAATTGAAACACTACCTGATGAGGGTGAAATTATGGACCTTTGTGATGATGTGAGTGAGGAAAAGGAGAAAGGAAAGCTAGAGGAACATGTCCCTAAAGAAATTAGTGTGAAGGAAGATCAATCAAAGAAACCAGTTTCAAAATCTGCAGAAACATCTACTAAGGAAGCTCCCATCACCCAAGACAATACCTCTATATTTGAAGTGGCTATTATATAAACTCTAAGTGCGATGAGTGCATCTGCACTTAGTCCCATTACTCCTTCCACTTTTAGTTCTTCATTTTCCTGGGTACAACCATTGTTGGAAACTAGGAAAAGGAAGGCTACTTCAAGTATTGTTGCTCCTAATTTTGATGCAGTAGCAGCACTTTTGGGTACTAGTCCTCCCCCTCCAGCTAAAACTGCTAAGGTCACCTCTAGATTGGTTTCAGACTCCCAAGGACAATAATTCATGGAGATTGCAAGACCCAAACTTTACAAGGATGAAAAGGACCTATTAGTGGGTGATCTGAAATTGACAAGAATTTCTCTTGGTGAATCAACACCAGAAAGTGAGGTGCAAAAACTGAGGGAAACAATATGTAAAGTGATTGAAATAGTTAAAAAATGGAAGAAGACATAGGAGCAATTAGAGGAGAAACATCATATTTTTTCAAGTTTCATCAAATCTTTATTGGTAAAAGATAAAGTCCTTGACCCAACCCCCCTAGCTGCCATCCCACCACCTGTCATTTTGTCTAATGATGAGGTTCAAGCCATTAAATATATTCACAAGCATGTTACTTATGGGAAGGCAATGGAAGCCATGGTTGATTAATTAATAATCACAGGTTTGAATTTAATTGAGGAAGCTTTCAAGGCATATGATTAAATTGCTAAGATTCAGTTAAAGTTCACCACAACACTCAGTGGTTTGGATAGGGAATTGAAACTTTGGAGTGAATGTATTCAGGATCTTACACTAATGAGTGAAACAAATGTACAAATTATTTTGGGAAATAAGGTATTTGATGATGCAAAGTTGAATCTTTCTATATAGTGGGTTTTTAACATTGACTGGAAGATAAAGGTTCTTGAAGAGGCGATTAAAGAACTTAGAAAAATGTTACAAAAAGGAGAAGATTTTAATTCTCGTGTCATGTATTCCTTCCAAGATATTCACTATCAAATCTTCAAGGAGAGTTCAAATGATAAATTCATTATTCAAGAAATCAAGTCTCAATTCAAAACATTTGTTAAAGAGGATTTGTTCAAGCAAGACACTATATCTAAGGAAAAGATGAAAGAGATTTGCATGTTATATGTGGCTATCACATATGCCAATAAAGATTTCTTAGAAAATGTAGAGTTTGGAAAAGAAATGGAGAAGTGTCTGGGTATTTGGACTCATGACACTACTAATACAACAATTCCTTGGGGAATGGACATATTTGAAGCTTTGAAAAGATTCAGAAATCAAGTGCTCAAGACAAAAGGAGCTATACGCACTTCCTCTAGTGTCTCGGCATCCTAGTTCATAATTTCCTTTCTTATTTAAAATATCTAATTAAATTAGCTATTTGTCTCTTTAGTCATATGTTATGTAAACAAGAGATAAATTGGGATTATGATATTTAACTAGATACTAGCTTTTTGGACTAAAAGAAAGGAAACTAAAAAGGCTCTTTCGTAACCGTTTTTGGGTTATTTAAGGAACTTTTCTTGTCATTGTAAATGATCAGATTTTGATATCTAGGATTTAAAAGAACATTGAACTACTGATCAATACAGAAGAAGTTTCATTCTCTCTAATTCTCTTCCCCTTTCTATTCCTTGTTTGATTCATGTAAAGCTATGCGTATTTAAGCAAGAACTTTGTGTCTTTCAGTTGATATTATGCTTAGAACTTTGTGTCTAATACATGATGTCCTGTGTTTTTATATGTATAGTTTAAATATTGTTAGTTTATCAAGCATCAGTAAGATACCATTATGCAAATCTATGTGTCTGAAAGTGCTCCCCTCTCTTCAGTTTCTAAATTCTAGTTCCTCTATTCTCCTTTCTTCTGTATTGAATTTTTTTAGATGAAGACATCTAAAATATCAAAATATTTACCAGAATATTGAAAAAATTCTTATATTGTAAATAGGTTGTTTAGCTTTCTCTTTTGTGTTCAATAAGGGAACCTCTCCCATAAAGAGAAGGGACTATTTTCCCCTAACTGTTGCTTGTTTTCAAGATCATATTTTACAACCAACACCGTGTATCTCATTGGAACTACATACCAAGGCCAGGGATAAAAAATTGTAATGATAGTGTTTAAAATGAGAAGAGGTAAAGGTAGGAGCCTAAAGGTCACTAAGATAACCTATGATTTATTATTTTATGTCTACTTTCAAAATAAGAAACTTTTGAGCCTAGGGTCTGCTATGTCATTTCATTCAATAAGTAAAGGATATTAGCAGGCACTGCACATTTTATTTGATAGGAAATGATGTGAAATATGAGTTGAAAACCATGTATCTCATTGGAACTACATACCAAGGCTAGGGATCCAAAACTGTAATGATAGCGTTTAAAATGAGAAGAGGTAAAGGAAGAATCCTAGCGGCCACTAAGCTAAACCGTGATTTACTGTTTTATGTCTACTTTCAAAATAAGAAAAATTTGAGCCTAGGGTTTGATATGTAATTTTTGTCAATAAGTAAATGAGCTTAGTAGGTGCTAAGCATTTTTTTATTGTAAACGAGATAAAATATGAGTTGAAAACTATGTATTTTATGGGAAGTAGATATTAAGGCTAGTGATCCAACTGTAAAGATGGTGTTTATATTGATAAGAGGTAAAGGTAGGATCCTAGCAACCACTAAGCTATACTATTCAACTCAATAGGTTAAGGCGTTACACTCAAGACATACAAAATCTTAGTGGTCGCTAAGCATTTTCTCTTGTAAAAACATATGTTAATTATATGTTACAAACAATAAGTCTTGTGAGTACTACATAATAGATGAAAACACAGTACTGACCCAAAGCTATATAGATATGGTCTTTATAATGACTGGCAGTAACGGTGGGATCCTAGTGACCACTAAACTAGAACATGATCTTTTATTTTATCGTTGTTTTCAAATTATTAAACTATTGAACCTATCCATTGTGCCCTTACATTAGAGAAGGAAAAATTGCTTAGTGTTCATTAAGCATTTTCTCCCACAAGATCTGATGTGAATTATGTGTTTCAAATAATCTACCTTATGGGAACTACGTAAGGTTTTATCCCTCATGTACCTTAATCACTCTAAGAAATAACAACATAGGAAAAAAATAGGAATTTTTTTTTTACCTACCTTTAATAATGTAGGAGCCAAAAAATAGGAAAAAAAATTACCTACCTTTAATATTGTACCTTAATCACTATAAGAAATAACAACATATATTACTTAAAAAGGAAAATGAAAGAGAACAACCCTAAGTCCAAGTACAGATAAATACATAGGGTTTTTCCTAGTCTTCCTGTTGTATATATCTCCCCCCCGGGTAAATATAGACAAACAGAAGAATATGGAAATCAAAGAAACTCAAAGCTCGATATTTATTGCGTCACCAACAGTCAAGGCGCAGGTTGGAGGTGCACAACACAGAGTGTCGACATGAAAAAATTCGTGCCCAAGGCACAGGTTGGAGGCACACAACACAGAGTGTCGACATGACAAAATTCATGCCCAAGGCGCAGGTTGGAGGTGCACAACACAAAGTGTCGACATGAAAAATTCACGCCCAAGGCGCAGGTTGGAGGCGCACAACACAGAGTGTCGACATGAAAAAATTTGCGCCCAAGGCGCAGGTTGGAGGTGCACAACACAGAGTGTCGACATGACAAAATTCACGCCCAAGGCGCAGGTTGGAGGCCCACAACACAGAGTTGGACATGAAAAAATTTGCGCCCAAGGCAGGTTGGAGGCGCACAACATAGAGTGTCGACATGAAAAATCGTGCCCAAGGCACAGGTTGGAGGCACAACACAAAGTGTCGACATGAAAAAATTTGTGCCCAAGGTGTAGGTTGGAGGCGCACAACACAGAGTGTCAACATGAAAAAATTCACACCCAAGGCACAGGTTAGAGGTGCACAACACAGAGTGTCGACATGAAAAAATTTGTGCCCAAGGCGCAGGTTGGAGGCGCACAACACAGAGTGTCGACATGACAAAATTCACGCCCAAGGCACAGGTTGGAGGTGCACAACACAGAGTGTCGACATGACAAAATTCACGCCCAAGGCGCAGGTTGGAGGTGCACAACACAGAGTGTCGACATGACAAAATTCATGCCCAAGGCGCAGGTTGGAGGCGCACAACACAGAGTGTCGACATGACAAAATTCGTGCCCAAGGCACAGGTTGGAGGCGCACAACACAGAGTGTCGACATGAAAAAATTCACTCCCAAGGCGCAGGTTATAGGAGCACAACAAAGTTGTGACATGAAAAAATTTTGCACCAAGGCGCAGGTTGGAGGCGCAACATGATTTTGCCATCTTCAAGGCGCAGCATTGACACCCCGACAGAAAGCAAACCCTGACGCAGATATTCAAATGGCCATAACTTTTCACAGGGAGCTCAGGATTCACGCAAGGTTGGACTTTTCAGAAAGCTTACAAGGTCCTCTGTCCAACTACGACTGGATATCTTTAATTGGGTGAGAACAAGTTCTTCAAAAATGCAAAATACAATTCGCCATTTTTTGGGTTTGCTAGGGTTCTCACCTACCACCATAATGAGATGAATTAAATACAACCTGGAGGTGGTTGGGGTAGATTTGGAATTCCTCTCTCTTTTCTCTCTCTCATTCTTCCTATAAATTGTAAGGAGGGGCTTCTTTCTAAAGGTTGGACATTCTTGTTTTGCCCCTCCCTTCTTCTCTTTGGCAGGTGAATTTGTGGAGTTCAAACCTCCCATCTAAAACTGTAATGCAACTTTGCCTCTTGGCATTTTGTAGTGTATTGTATCAATCTTTGGAGCAAATAATGCATGTCTGTGGATGATTCTCAACCCTCTCTGTGTTCATTTGCATCCTCCTGATCTTTCACTGCAAATTTGGTTATCTGTGCATGATCTTGCATTGCATTTTAATGGTTTGTGTTTATTGGCAAGACAGGTGTTTCTTCATTCCTCGGTGCATCACCTTTGTTAGTTTAGGTTTATTTTTATGCATCTTCTTACCCTGTCTCCTTGGCAAGTTAGATTAGGTTTTTGAGTAAACCCTCTACATTTTTATGTGTGCATCTGAACAGAGGAATAGGAACCGGCCTTCATCCGAGAGCTTTCCCGATTCACAAGGTCCCACACTTGGGAAAAGCTCCATGTTATGCAATCGCACTGAGAGTCTCAACCCATCGAGTTGCAGACATTCAGGGGTGTTGTGATTCGCCATCAACAGTTTTGGCATGCCCGGTGGGACCAAGAGGTCATTCCACAAGATTTGAAGGAATTTTCAAGAAATTTGGACTTAGAAATTGCAGGTTTTACAATTTCATATTTTTTCACCTTCCAGGCTGAACTTTGAAATCATTTTCAAGGGCTTAACTTGCTCAAAACAAGTCAAAATTTCACCAGTTGATAGATCGGGGGATAATCTTCAAAAGGGTATTCTTAGATTTTTGAGATTTTGACTTTCAAAATTTCATAGTTTTTAGTATTTCAGGTTTTCCCAGGTGTCAAGCATGTCCCAAGTTCCGACACAGTGTGTTTCAGGTTTTGTAAGTTGCCTTGCATGACCTAAGTTTCACCTGTACCTTTCAGGGATTAGTAGCTGCACAACAAGACCCGATAACCGAATTGAAGAACTGTATCTTCCGGTCCTTCAAAGTTTTAAATTCTATTTTTAATATTGTCAGGTTTGGTGTGTAACTTGGCAGAATCCAGCCTTTTGAGGCTCATTCCCTAACACATCTGGCGACTCCGAAGGGATAGAATTCAGTGGTATAGCAGCACAAGTTGCCCAGGTACATGAGAAGAATTCGAACCAGGTCTGATACTCGAGAAGAGGGGTTATTTGTCCACTTGCAGCTATCACCAGGCAGAGGAAGGAGAGGAAGAAGACCACAAAGATCACCATCTCCACCTAACAGGACTTTATCAACCCCTCCACCTGGTAGACCTTTCATCCAATCAACAAGGGTTCTCAGGCCAATCAGAATGGCACAACAAAACCCTTTTGTCAACTTCACTGGCAGCAGCCCACTTGCCCTCAATGCACAGAATCCAGTTCCAATTGCAGCATTGAAGAACATTCCATTTTTCACTGGAGAAAATCATACCACTCCTGGTGATCATGTCAAAGACATTGCTAACGTTTGTGCAATCCATGAGATAAATGAAATGGATGTTGCTGTCAAATTGCTGGCATCTTCATTCAAAGGGAAGGCATTGCAATGGTTTAGGAGCCTTGGAGCTGGTTCTATCCAAAATTGGAATCAGTTATGCATAGTTCTCCATGAGCAGTTTGGAGAAAAGGGAGACAATTTGTCTCTACTAGAACAATTGACAACTATCAAGAGAGCTCCCAATGAGCAGCTGACTGACTTCAACTTCAGATTTCAAAGGTCTTGGGATAGGATTCCAGTGGCCGTTAGGCCAACAGCTGAAGGTGCTTTTCTATATTATCTTAAGGCTTTGAATTCTGATATTTCTATGTTAATTCAATCTATGGGAGGCACAACCTTACCTGCTGCTTATAGCATTGCCATTAGGGCTGAAAACTGTCTTATTCAAGCTGGTAAGCTGGCTCCTAGGCCTCCCATGCCCTTGTATCCAAACTTAGAAAATCCAAGCACTAGTCAAGCACCCACTTTGGCTCCTATTCCCACTCCTAGAAATCAAAGTTCAAATGAAACTTCTACTTCATCCTCTAGTGCTTCAAATGAACTCCAAGAGGTCATGAAACAATTGCAAAATTTGGGAAATGAGCTGGTTACACTCAAGAGGCAGCAGGCCCAAAGCTTTAGACCTTCTTATCAGCCTCAAGCTCAACCTAATAGGCCACCATACCAGCCCAATAGGCCACCCAATCCAGCTGCAAATCAAAGCCAAGTAAGGCCTCCCGCCAATAGACCATTTCAGCCCTATAACCCCAATGTTGCATCTGCTTCTAAAGCATTAGTGCCAGTGCAAAACAACATAGCTCAAGAGTATGATTGGTGTTTCCCATGCAATGAACCTCACAACCAATCTATGTGCTTCAATGGTGCTTTGAACCAAGCCTTGATGGTGACAACTACTGGCGTAGAGGGTGAAGTGAGTCAAGAAACAAATCAGCAACAAGGGACATCTCAGCAAAACACAGCTCCAAATGATACCGCACTTGTGAATTGGCAAGCTGAGGATTTTTGTGGCATGAATCAAACAATTTCTCAGAGTGTAGCAGCTAACACAAGATCAAAGAAGAGGAATATTGGTGAAGGGCAGTCATTGGCTCCAAGTGATCTACAACCTTCCATCACTCCACAAGGTGTTGGTAAGCAAAATACAGTTCCAAACATGCAAGGACAGCCCAAACCACCTTCTAAACCAACTCAAATGCCAGTTGTTGCTGCCCATGCGCAAGAAAGGAATGTGCAGGCTAAAGGACAACAAAGAGATGTTTCATCCCCATTTAGCATCATTGATCAAATGAAGAAGACAAATGTGAATATATCAATGTGGGAATCTTTATCCATCCCAGGCCAAAGAGATCTTCTACAAGCTGCCATGAAGAATTGGTCAACTTCGAACCAGCAGGTCCATATGCAAGAGAATGTCCTCACAAATGCTGCTCAGCCTGAAGGGAATCATGGAGGACAACAAGGTAAAGTTTTGAAACCCCCTCCATTCTATGTTTCATTAATCATTGGGGATAAACTAGTACACAATTGCATGATTGATTCTGGGGCAAGTAGTTCTGTCATGCCCAAGCAAATAGCTGATCAGCTGGGTCTCCAATATGAAGTCATATCAAAGGGGGTAGTGCAATTGGATGGGACAGCAGTAGCAATGGTGGGAGTGATTAAAGGTTTGAATCTTACCTTGCATGCATGCCCCAACGTTACCATTTTGCAAGATGTGTCAGTGATAGATTTGCCACCACTCTTTGCCCTATGCTTATCAAGGGATTTCACAGCTAGAATTGGAGGCTACTTATCTGCTGACTGGTCACACATGTTGTTCAGAACAAGATATGGTACTAAGGTCACAATCAGATCCGAACCAATTGCAAACTTTCATATTGAGCCTCATACTCCAAGCCAAATCAATGCCAACTGTTCAGCATTTGATCAAGAAGATTATCCAAGCACAGATGAAGCTGACACCAAAGTTGGAAGCATCCCAGATTTGACTCTTGATGAATGGGCAAGCAAGGTACATGCTTTTGATCCCTACCAAGAAGTAGAAGAATCTGAGCTAGGAGTCTATTGCATACATGAAGAAAACCAGCCTATTCCTAGGCCTACCTAGCATCACCAAACCAGACCATAAGGATGACAATGAGGTATGGCAGTTATTTTTCGATGGATCAAGGAGTAGGCAAGGTGCAGGAGGAGGAGTTATGCTTGTTTCACCTCAAGGCATCAAATATTATTCAGCTTTCCATTTCCAGTTTTCCTGTTCAAACAACACAGCTGAATATGAGGCCTTGATTCATGGACTTCATTGGGCCAGGAAAAAGGGCATAAAGAACTTGCAGGTGTTTGGAGATAGCGAGCTAATCGTCAACCAAGTCAGGGGACAACATGCTACAAAGAATGACCTGCTGAAGAACTACAAGAACAGGGTATGGGACCTCATTGAGGATTTCGAAGCTTTCAACATCGTGTCCATACCCAGGAAGAAAAATGAAGCCGCAGATAGGCTCGCAGCAGTTGGAGCAACGTTTGATGTGGTTGACAACATCAGAAGGGAAAAAACACAACCACATATGCATGTGATTGTGAGGCCAGCAGTTCCAGATAATAACACAAGCTGGCAGGTGTTTGAGAACGATCAACAGATCATCAATTTTTTACAAGAAGAGGCTGAATTCTCAGCTAGGAATCAGGACAGACTAGAGCAGCAGTACGGGGATCAAGTAGTGCAGCTGCGGACAAACAAGCTTCCTAAGGGTTTAGTAACATTGGAGTCTATCTTCAACCCTAACGACCAGTTCCGTAAGGAAAAGGCTAACATACAGGTCAAGAGAGAAGATTCAGAGCCAATTCTGGTTGGGGAAGGCAAAACACTTCAAATTGGTAAAGTGGCCACTGAGCAGGAGAAATCAGATTTCATACAGCTTTGCCAAGAATTTCCAGATGTCTTCGCTTGGAGCTATGAAGACTTGAGAGGATTCAATCCGAAGTTGGCACAACATACCATAGAATTGGATCCAGATGCTAAGCCCATCAGGTAGAAGCAGAGACCAGTCAACCCTCACATTGAGCCTCTAATGAAGAAAGAGCTAAACAAGCTAATAGAGGCAAGCATTATATTCCCGATCAAGCACTCAAGCTGGGTTGCAAACTTGGTTCCGGTCAGGAAGAAGAGCGGAGAAATCAGGTTGTGTGTGGACTTCCGAGACCTCAACAGGGCATCTCTCAAAGACCATTACCCACTTCCTTCAATGGAACAAATATTGCAAGTGGTATCTGGTTCGGAGAGATTCTCTCTCCTAGATGGCTACTCAGGGTATAATCAGATAATGGTGAAAGAAGATGACCAGTTCAAGACGGCTTTCACCACCAAATGGGGCACCTATGCCTACAAGAAGATGCCATTTGGGCTATCAAATGCTGGAGCCACTTTCCAAAGGGCAATGGATATGGCATTCAAGGGATTGATCAATAAAATAGTTCTGATATATCTTGACGACATCACTGTATTCTCCAAAAATGCAGCGGATCACCTCTTTCATTTGAGGCAGGTATTTCAGAGGTGTAGAAGATTTGGGGTATCATTGAATCCCAAAAAATGCATATTCTTGGCTCACGAAGGAAAACTTCTAGGCCATATTGTTTCAAAGGAGGGGTTGACGATTGACCCAGAAAGAGTTGAAGCAATTCGAGCGTTGCCATTGCCAAGTCACAAGAAGGCTCTTCAAAGCTTCTTAGGAAGGATCAATTTTGTCCGCAGGTTTGTTCCAAACTTTGCAGCTCTCGTAAAGCCAATAACGCTGATGTTAAAGAAGAGCATGGCATTTAAGTGGACATCTGAAGGCAAGGCAAGTTTTGAGGCAATAAAAGAGGCTATATCTCAAGCTCCGAACTCTCGTCAATCCAGACTTCTCCAAGGACTTCATGCTATATGCCTTCGGTGGTGGAGACACAATTTCTGCAATCCTGGTACAACAAAACAAAGAGGGATTAGAACAACCAGTTGCTTTCTTCAGTCAAGGCTTGGAGGAATACGAAACTAGGTACTCTTTCATTGAAAAGCATGTCCTTGCAGTGATCAGGAGCTTAAAGAAATTCAAGCACCTAGTCTCAAACAACAAGATCCAATTGTTGGTCTCTCATGCGGGAGTCAAGGACTTCCTTCTAAACAAGGATCTGAATGAGAAACGTGCAGGATGGATAACCCGTGTCATGGAATATGACATCGAGATCAAGGTCACAAAACTAGTACGTGGAAAAGGACTATGTGAACAGCTAGCTTTGAGTCGGCAAGTTGAAGCAGGTGATGAAAAAGAGACTGTCTTGGTACTACAGGATGGTCAAGAACAGGAAAATGATGATGTGCCCACTCCTTGTTGGACTCAGAATATGATACACTTCCTACAGGCAGGCCTATGCCCTCCAGAAATGAGCAAAGCAAAGAGGAGATACTTTAGATTACAAGCCATTCCATATGTGCTTGTTGATGGTGTTTTGTTTCAAGAAAGACATCAATGGAGTTCTATTGAGGTGCATTGGGACAGGTCAAATTGAGAGGGTGTTACGAGATTTTCATGATGGAGATTCCGGAGGACATTTTTCCCCCCACGAGTAACAGCTCTCAAGATAATGAAGGCAGGGTATTATTGGCCCACAGTGTTCAGTGACTGCTATACATGGATAAGAAAGTGCAAGAAATGTGCACTCTTCACAGGAAAAGAAAGACTAGCAGCGCTTCCATTGCACCCAATTTTGGTTGACCAACCATTTATGCAATGGGGATTGGACTTCATCGGGGTCATCAATCCAAACTCAAGCCAAGGCCACAAGTGGATTCTCACGGCAACGGACTATTTCACCAAGTGGACCGAAGCAGTAGCGCTCAAAGAAGCAAATGAGTCTAACATACTAGACTTTTATGAAGGAATAGTGACCAGGTTCGGTGTGCCAGCCACTATCATATCAGACAATGCATTGGCATTCATAGGTTCCAAGATTACAGAATGGGCTGTCAAGAATGGAATCTATTTGAGCACCTCTTCAAATTATTACCCGCAGGGTAATGGACAGGCAGAGTCCACGAACAAGAATTTGCTAAGAATCATCAGAAGGACTCTGGATGAAAACCAAAGGACATGGCATACCAAGCTAAAATCAGCATTATGGGCTGACAGATAACACCAAAGAGGTCTACAGGTAATTCTCCCTACAAGTTGGTCTATGGGAAAGAGGCAGTATTGCCTATATCATTAGAATTGCCAGCATTGGAGCTCATGAAGCAGTTGGAGTTGTCTGAGTTCGAACCAATGGAGGCCAGGTATGCAGAGTTGATGGAATTGGAAGAAATCAGAGAACATGCAGTTCAGATGATTGAGAAGGATCAGGCCTTAGTAAAAAGATGGTTTGATAAGAAGGCAAGAGCAAAGACCTTCCAGGAAGGGGACCTAGTTCTGAAATGGGATGCAGATCGGGCAAAACCAGGAAGGCATTCCAAGTTTGATGCCATTTGGAGTGGCCCCTACATGGTCACGGGATGTAAAAGTAGTAATGCCTTCCAATTGTCTACATTGGATGGAGAAGAACTCCCGATTCCGGTTAACGGAATCTATCTTAAACATTGCTACTAAAAGGAAAAGGTTTACCCTTGTAAATATTAGCCTAGATTTCAATTCCTCTAAGTGCGGATGCACATTGTCTTGTTGTAGTTAGGTTTCAATTTCCCTAAGTGCTTCGGCACAGGTTTTGTTGCTCTCAGGTTGAATTTCTACAGTTCAGCATGCTCTCGGAGAAGGAGTTGCAGTATCAGGCTCGGGATCAGATATCAGGTTGGTTTCAGGTTATTGCTTATGACTCCATGCCCAATGGATTGCTAAAAGGCCACTGATCTTCTACCTAGCAGGCAGGTGATCCCGTTGAGTCACCAAATTGTTGTATATATCTCCCCCTGGGTAAATATAGACAAACAGAAGAATATGGAAATCAAAGAAACTCAAAGCCTGATATTTATTTCACCAATAGTCAAGGCGCAGGTTGGAGGGCACAACACAGAGTGTCGACATGATAAAAATTCACGCCCAAGGCGCAGGTTGAAGGTGCACAATACACAAAGAGTGTCGACATGAAAAAATTCGCCCAAGGCACAGGTTGGAGGTGCACAACACAGAGTGTCGACATGAAAAATTCACGCCCAAGGCGCAGGTTGGGGGCGTCACATGACAAAATTCACAAGGTGTCGACATGTCGAAAATTCACGCCAAGGCGCAGGTTGGAGGCGCACAACACAGAGTGTCGACATGACAAAATTCATGCCCAAGGCACAGGTTGGAGGTGCACAACACAGAGTGTCGACATGACAAAAATTTCACGCCCAAGGCACAGGTTGGAGGCGCACAACACAAAGTGTCGACATGAAAAAATTTGCACCCAAGGCGCAGGTTGGAGGCACAACACAGAGTGTCGACATGACAAAATTTGTGCCCAAGGCGCAGGTTGGAGGCGCACACACACAAAGTGTCGACATGACAAAAAAGTTCATGCCCAAGGCGCAGGTTGACACCACATGGAATTTTTAGTGCCTATGGCACACTTAAGAGTATGTTGACATGAGGATGGATGCGCCAAGGTGCATCTTCAGGAGGCGCAACATTTTGAGCGTTGACACCCCGACAGAAAGCAAACCCTGACGCAGATATTCAAATGGCCATAACTTTTCACAGGGAGCTCAGATTCACGCAAGGTTGGACTTTTCAGAAATATTACAAGGTCCTCTATCCAACTACAACTGGATATCTTTAATTGGGTGAGAACAAGTTCTTCAAAAATGCAAAATACAATTCACCATTTTTTGGGTTTGCTAGGGTTCTCACCTACCACCATAATGAGATGAATTAAATACAACCTGGAGGTGGTTGGGGTAGATTTGGAATTCCTCTCTCTTCCCTCTCTCATTCTTCCTATAAATTGTAAGGAGGGGCTTCTTTCTAAAGGTTGGACATTCTTGTTTTGCCCCTCCCTTCTTCTCTTTGGCAGGTGAATTTGTGGAGTTCAAACCTCCCATCTAAAACTGTAATGCAACTTTGCCTCTTGGCATTTTGTAGTGTATTGTATCAATCTTTGGAGAAAATAATGCATGTCTGTGGATGATTCTCAACCCTCTCTGTGTTCATTTGCATCCTCCTGATCTTTCACTGCAAATCTGGTTATCTGTGCATGATCTTGCATTACATTTTAATGGTTTGTGTTTATTGGCAAGACAGGTGTTTCTTCATTCCTCGGTGCATCACCTTTGTTAGTTTAGGTTTATTTTTATGCATCTTCTTACCCTGTCTCCTTGGCAAGTTAGATTAGGTTTTTGAGTAAACCCTCTACATTTTTATGTGTGCATCTGAATAGAGGAATAGGAACCGGCCTTCATCCGGAGAGCTTTCCCGATTCACAAGGTCCCACACTTGGGAAAAGCTCCATGTTATGCAATCGCACTGAGAGTCTCAACCCATCGAGTTGCAGACATTCAGGGGTGCTGTGATTTGCCATCATATTGTTGGATCTGTGAAGGAGATTCTGGGTATGTGTGTTTTTTTCAAGCACATTGTTGACAGAAAGAATCCCAAGGATTTACAATTAGATATTGATGGAGAGGTCGAGATTCTAGAGGATTGATCAGAAGGAAGAAATTTTGTTTTGGGTATGTTTTATTGAGTTTTGTGTATTGGGAATTTGTTTGTTTTTAAGGTTTCTATTGGGGAACAATGGCTTAAAGATTTATGGGTATTTCATTGAATAAAATGGAGCACGCCAAATTTGGTTATAGTGGGTTTCGTTGATTATTTAATGTTCGTGTATTTTCTTGTTTAATGTACTATGTATTTGTAGGACTAATTTCCTTAATAATACTGAGTTATTTTGGTAATGTTAGACTTTAAATATCAACTGGAAGAATTAAACAAAAAAAATAAGTAACGTCTAGTAAGATATTTACTAGCTAAGGTTTGTAATAATTTATTTTCACTTTACAAGAAAAATCTCGTTTCCTATGAATTTGGGGCATGAGGCTTAACTCATTCACAAACATTCTCATAAGTGGTGGTGCAAAGACTGCAACAAGGTTGAGTTTTGGAAAGTTGGAAAATGGCCCGAATCTATGATGGCTATCTTGAGGGAAAGGGGGTTCTACTGGAAGTTGATGCTGAGGATTCAACTCGGATTACGTAGTTTTGAGGTTTAAGGTTGATGTAAGACCATCTAAAATTCCATTCCAGTGAGATTTCACTACAATCAGATGAACTATAAACACAATATCGATGATGGGTTTTTGTTACCGAAGAAAACATGATGAGAGCCTAACGATCACTAAACTAAAGCATGATCTTTTGTTTTATTGTTGTTTTCAAATTATTAAACTGTTGAACCTAGCATCCACTATGCCCTTAATTTCGATAAGGAAAAAATTCTCAGCGTTCATTAAGCATTTTCTCCCATAAGATCCGAAGTGAATTATGTGTTTCAAACAATATGCCTTATGGGAACTATGTAAGGATTGATCCCTCTATCTGGTATACAGTGTAGTTATGGTCTTTGCTTGGTACATTTCAGCCAACATGATATAATTATAATCAATGAAAAACACTATCAATCCAAAGTTGTAGAGATAGTTTTTACAATGACCATGGGTAGGAGCCTTGTAGTTGCTCAACTAGTTGGCGATTTATTAATTTATCGTAATTTTCATCAAAATAAACTGTTTAAAGTAGCATCTGATGTGCTATTACTATCGATAAGCAATGAAACTAAGCTTTAGGTAAACAATTTTTCCGATACAAAACGTTGTGAAGACGACCATGTTAGGAAATATATCTTAGTGCTCCATTTGTATGTATGGTGAATAATAATTACATGTGTAATTATTATTATGGTAAATTAGTGAAAGTACATTTACTATGTAAATGTAAATAGTAAATGTAAAATGTGGTAAGTTAGTAAGTTAGAATAATAAAACAATCAGTGTTGTTTTATTATTATATTGGTGAGAGGTTGAAACCATATGGGTGTATGGTTGTATATGAAAACAAAGGTTGTTGTGAGGATTGTTATTATGCATCTCCTATATAATGGAGTGTATTGAAATAGTGAATATAATAAAAATATAATATAGAGTTGTTGTTTTCAATTATTGTCTGTGTATCTATTTCATGGATTCTTTGTATTAGATCAGAGTAATTTCTACATTTGGTACCAGAGCAGGTTAAATCTGTCTCGAAGAAGATCTTGTAACTTTTGTTTCGCGATCTGGGTTTCCCCAATATTTTGTGTGTGGAACGATATGTTATACAGGAAGCTACAGTAGAAATTTTAGAAAAACTCAGTTCGTAGTTTTGGAGAAACGTGTAATTTACTATACAGCACATTGATCACTGTTGTTTTTTTGAAGAAATCAGAGAATCAAAGGTAATTCAAATCTACATTCAATTTTTTTTTTATATTTAAATTCAGTAAAATGGATACACCATTATATAAGTTTAATGGGCTGAACTTCCATACATGGAGAGTAAAAATTCAGATGTAGTTAATGAATAAAAACCTATGGAGGATAGTAGATGGAAAAGAAAAAACACATACGGATATAAGCAAAATTGTAGAATGGGAAGCTAGAGATGAACAAATAACAAATGAAATTGACTATAACTATGAATAGTTTCTATACTAAGTGAATTTCTTGGAGGAAGGAGGCACAGGAGGTTGAAGGTCATTCAACGACCTCTCGTCAGTCACCAACGACGGGGCCGTATCAGTTATGGTGATTATTTTTTTATACAGTGTGTTCCTGTTGTTTCTTTGTATTTTTGGCAGTGTTTGGTTGAATTGTTCCTAATGTGTTTTGTAGAATAAAGGAAATTTCACATTGAGGGGGGAACATGATCTTAATGTTCCATTTCTAATTTTCTACATTTATGGTATTTTCTATATATGAGCAGCAGATTTCAGCAGAATTTCTTATGTTATTCCCTGCAGTGAGATGTGATGAGGGCTAAGAACAATACTTGGCATATCATGATGTGGTTGTAGGTAAACCACTTGAAAACCTTCATTTTTGGTTTGTGGTACACCACTTGTAAAACCACCATTTTTGTTTGTTGGTAAACCCTATGCAAAACCATCACCCTTTTGGTTTGTGGTACACCACTTGTAAAACCACCATTTTCGGTTGTTGGTAAACTCTATGCAAAACCATCACCTTTTGGTTTATGGTAAACTAGTTGCAAAACCATCATTTTTTGTTTATGGTCAACCCTATGAAAAACCATCCATTAGGTTTATGATCATCCTGTAAAATCATCAGATCATGAGCAGGTGCAAGTATAAGGCAGGTTTTCCCCATGTTCGCACTAAGGGGGGGAATGTTAGGAAATATATCTTAGTGCTCCATTTGTATGTATGGTGAATAATAATTACATGTGTAATTATTATTATGGTAAATTAGTGAAAGTACATTTACTATGTAAATGTAAATAGTAAATGTAAAATGTGGTTAGTATGTGGTAAGTTAGTAAGTTAGAATAATAAAACAATTAGTGTTGTTTTATTATTATATTGGTGAGAGGTTGAAACCATATGGGTGCATGGTTGTATATGAAGACAAAGGTTGTTGTGAGGATTGTTATTATACATCTCCTATATAATGGAGTGTATTGAAATAGTGAATAAATAAAAATATAATATAGAGTTGTTGTTTTCAATTATTGTTTGTGTAGCTATTTCATGGATTCTTTGTATTAGATCAGAGTAATTTCTACAGACCATACTTACGTTTAGCAAAAGTGAAATCATTCCCATTTGTTTTTGATATCTTGTTGTGGAATTTCCCACCAAGCACTACACTTAAAATATCATACTTAGAGTAGATATAGACATTTAGACAAAATGAATAAAGTATGTCTGATATACATATATTTCACATTGTCTTATATAACAAAAAATGATGAGCTATCACTAACTCCATTAATGTGATTTGTTTCTCAAATACTCTCCTTAAAACGCAAAAACTTAGATCTTCCGACCACTATCCTTTAAACATGTTCATTAGTCTTCTTACATGCATCTAATCCTCACTACTATAGTATGACCGATGTACACATAAATCACATAGTCTTGTAAAAAAAAATCCCAAGCTACCGCAAAATCTCTTTGAAATACCAAATATTACATCTAAATGTCCTCTATAGTTTATCATTAAAAAGGTATAAATGGCTTTAAAATTGTTTTAGATTGTTATTTTATATGTTGACTAGAAGTCTATCTGACACTAAAGTGTGTATTTTTTAATGTTCCTATCATAGCATCTATATAATGGTATGGATTTTCTGGCTCATATGTAATACTTTCAAAAGGTACAAATGGTTTCATATCTTTTAATGTTTCACAATTTGATTTCAGACTTTTAGAAAATATTATGTTATTATTGATTTGATCCACAAAATATGAATTACTGTAACCAATTGAATGATACATAATATGTCCTATTGAAGCCTAGCATTTGCTAACCATTAAGTTAATTACTCAGTTATGATACATAGTAAAGAACTCTAGAAGTTAGTGTCTGCTAGGGTACTATTTGAATTCCTTAACAGAAAATGCAAGAAAAACACTTTAAAGTTTGGAAATTACCTAGTTATTAATGTATTTTACTTTAAATATAGGTAAAATGTCTTCCATTGTTCACACTCTATTTAGAACAATTCCATTCATCGCAGGTGGTATTTTTTGGAAGAAAAGAGACAAGGAATGGTTTGTGGAACTTAATTCCCCTAAAAAACTACCATGTCGACATGTGGTTGTTTTTTGTTATAGATGACAATCACGAGGAAGTATGGTATTGTTCCGATCGTTAGAAGTTATTGATTTAGGGAAATTGTGTGTCTAGGTAGAATGCTTTGACTTTTAAAACAATAAGTGTCTTATTCTAGATATTGATTTGGATGTTTCTTTGTTTAGGAAATGAGAAATGCATGCCTCCATAAACAATAGACCATATTCCTATTCAAAATATGGTTGGAAATTGGGGATGAAAATATATTCTGACAAAATTGGTTGTTCAAATGCAGAAGTCATTCAAAATGGTATATTTACAGTATTCAAAAAATTGTATAAAAACGAGAAAACATCTTCTGTTTTTCATTTTTTGCATAGAAAATTTTTTCTTTCACCTCCAAAACATTCCAAGTTTTTTACTATGTTGAGGTGAACATATTTGACTAAATTGGAGATAAACCCATCTAAATCAAAATTGCATGGGTTGAAAAGGAATACTAAATCAACTGGGTCATTTTGAGGCTATTGTAATAGGAGAGACATTTGATTCTTACTATCAGAAGAATAAAAGGAGACAAAAAAATGAGAGAAAAATTTCTACATTATTTGAGAAATAAGCATCCGGATAATATTGTATTGACATCCTGTAGTGAATCCAATGTAATCAAAAAATTTAAATTGCATGAATCACACTACCACTAGTTGTCTGTACTGTTGGGTGAAGAGAGAAATGGAAAAATAAATTTTGATTCCCATATTGGGGCAAAAAATGGAAAAACAGAAAAAATATCATGAGGTGGAAGAAGTTCTTCCCATTCATGACTCAAACAATATTAGACAACTATGTGATGTCACTAGAAGGAGATATACCAGCAAGGGTGAAAGTCACAAAAAATAATTCTTGTAAATGTGCATATCCATTCCAACTTCCATCGACTTTATCATCTATTCCTTCGACTAATCCTTTCAATGTTGAATGTGTGATCGCTGATTTTTGCAATTTGGTCAATGATATTTCTTCTGATGTCATAATGGAGCTTCTAATAGTTATCGGAACTAGTGTGTTGGATTGTATTATTATTGTTCTAATACCAACTGGTTATTCAAAAATGTTAAGAGACATGGTACAAAGATACATGGAAAAGGTTAAAGACATTAGATTATCAATTCTGGATGGATGTTACAGACTCTACGATAGCAACAGGATATTCAAAATTTTGTGTCTTATGTACACAATATCTTGTGTGCACAACCACGATAATAATGATGATTATAGAGAAGAGGTCACTATCGATTGGATGGAGAAACTACCCTCAAAAATTGGTAACTACAAGCAAAATTTTCCTAGAAGGAAACATCCATCCTTTTCTTTGTGAAATATCATATGAGTTTTGGGTTGTGATGTTCACTCAGATGTTGTTCCATAAATTCTCTAGTACTTGTGCTTTACAGTGGCAGTGTCACACTCTTTGCATTGGTGGATTCCAAAACTATCTTTTATTTTTATTGTTGAGACACATAGTCAAGCGATGTTTTCTGAAACATTACTATTCTCATATGAAGAAAGGTTTGTCTCCGGAAACAACTTCAACAAGTGATTTTTTTAATGGATTTTGACGACCTAAATATGTTACTTATACAATTATTGTTTATGCAGACAACCACAAAGCTATAAAATTTGATGTACAAATCATTTCACTGTGATGCTACACAACCAATTCAACATGGTGATTTACTTTCAATCATTTTATAAATATGTTTAATGAGCTCTATCTTCAATTGCCATGGTTTTCAATTTTTTAACAAAGTTATGTTTTTTACAGTTCAGATGACAGATGTGGAGGACGCGGGCACAACGGCCATGAATACACCATCAGATCTAGGTATGTTAATCATGTGAATTTACAAACAAAACCGCTAATAAGCCCCACAAATTTATAAGACAATAAATGATTATTCATACAACCAATAAGGCCCACAAATTTATAGGAAACAATATGATATCCATGTGTATTTTACAACAAAATTATTTATAAGGCCCACAAATTTATAGGAAATGATAACTAACAAACCATTAGTTTTATATTCTTGGCTTAGGGTCGAATAAAAAGTTTTAAGGAAATCCATTTGTAAGCTACGATAAAAATTTAAAATGAACTATATAGAGCTTAACGGACTCTATGCATCCACATTCAATACAAAAATGGTTTGACTAAAAAACCTTACATTCATCAATATCTCATTGATTTATAAATGCATATTGTCTACAATGTTTCATTGATTCACTACTGCATACTGACTACTTACATTGAATTAACATTGTTTTGGCTTCAACATCATCATAAACAAAACTACATAAGGCTTGATCCAACTCGTACGTATGTAAAGCAGCACTTGGCTAGCCTCATTAAAGGTTTTCCAGCTAAGTGTAGTTCGGCCAATGATGGCATAGCCTAGCAATCGCAAATCCTCATCAATAGCTGAGGATTGTTCTCCACCAAATGGTGGTTTGATGAATATAAGTGTAGCTTAACGAATGCTAAATTTGAATTATAATACAGAGAATAATTGATATTGTACTTACCATATCACCACAGAAACCACTATGTTTATCCATTTAAGTTTTCCACAACATGAAATTTATTATGAATTGATTAATGTTTATTTCAAATACATTATGCTCACATTTTCAATAGGAAGAAATAGATTATGAATTGATGATTTTTTATTTGAAATAGCTCTTGCATCAATAGATCCAACAACATGTAAAGGTGAACTGTAATCCAAGCCACAATCTCAATCAGTAACTGTTAATTGTAAGCTAAAATGTTTTTATTTCAATTGGTTGTAATTGATATGTTACCGAAAATAATAAAATTTGTTTACTTCCCTGCAGGTAGTGATAAGAGTTATTTTACTTATTTTGGATATGGAGGACCTACTATATGGGATAAACAAAACATACAATAGGAAGATGTTATTCAAATTCGGTATGAAAGCTGTCAACCTGCGAGGTGGCCTGTCAGAATTTATAAAATTACTATCACCATACTATGAACTGGGATTGTAGTCTGACACTCTCATTTCTATGCTGATGTTAAAAATATATCAACGGGCTTCGATAAAAAAAAATACCGATCGTATTGAAATCTAAGACTCACTTGGGGAAAGGAACATTGTAATATAGTCGAGGGAATAACAATAAGAGACCTAGAAAAGGTTTGGAGTAGAAATTATTTTTCATATAGTTTTAAAAAACACTTTGTGTATTACATTAGGTGCAAAGGGAAACCCTCCTGAAAATTTTATGGTGGGTATGAAAAGCAGATGCAAATATTGTACAAAAGATAAATGGTTGATGGTCGATTTGTACAAAAAAATATCACAAATAGTGTCTCAGGAATTGAATGTGGTAGAGGGCATCAAATACTTAGAGCAAGAAAATGTTAAATAACTATTTATCTTTTCATAATGTTGTTATGATTGTACTGATTAACATTTCCAATAATATATACATTTATATGTTATTATGAATGTACAATGTAACTCTATTCTATTATGTTGAGATTGTCAAAATATAAGTTGGGAGGATTTATATTTTCACTTCTTATAAGATGACAATATGATTGAATAACTTTTGTGGTGAATTATCAGAAAAAAATTGCCCTTGAAAATTTGTAAAATAGTATTTTTTTAACATTGTTCATAAAATAAATATAAAATTATAAGATATATACTTAATTTTTATTATTATTGGCAAATAGTTTTGAAGGGACTATACCCTATTACAAAAAGGGCTCAACAGCCAAATAGAGCTATATAGGGACAACAAAAGAGGATCAAAATCCAGATAAAATTTTCATTGTGTCCAACAGTAACCAAAAGACGGTTACAATTAGAAAGCAAAACAGAATAGAAACTGCAACAAGACAGCAAAAAAGCAACATAGAAGCAATAAAAAGACCTCAATAAAGCAACGACTAGAATGATGCCCTCCAGCCCGAGGGAGATTACTTCTTGGAAACTCTATCAATCCTGGATTGGATTGTTTGTAGCGAAGTGAACAATGCCAAAGTGGTGATGTGCATGGGGTCAGTTGCATTCAACTTTGATATGGTCTGGCTTCTCTCTTTTTCAGTCCCCCAGATAGTGTCAGGGATCCTGCTAAGCATGGTAATGCTTCGAACATGTTGTTCTAAGAAGTCACTAATGGTATTGAAGATAGCCATGTTATGATCATGCCTATCTTTCACTCACCCCAATCTATTTTCCAAAGAGTTCAATTTCTTGTATATTTCAGTAATCTGATCCTTCCCATTGTCAGTATCATCACCAATCTTTCTTTTTCCTTTATGTTTGTCCAAGCGTTGCAGGTCCTTCTTTAACTTATTCATCTCTTTCTCTAGAGATTATGAGGTGTGTTATTACCCTCCTGATGCAGGGCCGTATCCTGGCCAGCATTACTAATATGCAGCAAATTATGCGCAACTTTCAGCTCTTTAGTTCTTCTAAGAACTCGGGTAGATTGAGGGATGTCAATTTTGGGAAGTTTTTAGTTCTTAGTCTTGGGTTTGGAAGAGGTTTCTAGGATGGAAGTGGGAGCAGTGGAGGTAGTGATATACGGATCGTTGGGAGAGAGCAGGAAGCTGGGGAACTTGGAGGCACAAAGCTTATGGAGCAAGAAGATAAGACCCTAGTGGAGAGGGTTAGCACGAGAGTGCTTTTGGAAATCTAAAATAGGGAGCGTTGAAGGGAATTTAGTAGGTAATGCGGGAAGCAGACTACAAATTGTCTTCTAAAGAGGTTAAGAAAGACTAGGTGCTTGACATGGATAGTTTTTTAGTGCCCTTCTAGAGAAATGTACCTAACCATCATTTTTGTAACTTCATCAAAAGGCTTGGGGATAGAGCTTACCCTAACACCCGCATAAACAAATTTGAGCTCCTCTCCCTCTTTAGAGAATTTCTTAGCCTCGGTGGCCCTATCAATCCTTTTGTTGAAAAAATGATATCCCTCCAACTCGAGGACTATTGCCTCAACAATCAATTCTTCATTTATAATAACACTTAATATACATTTAATTTTTTATATATACTTAATTGTTTTTAATATAATATATATATAAGATCTATAAAAATTTATAGTCATATCTAAAATATGCAAGTCATATGTGACAATTATTTCAAATATTTGTAACTATTTTACAAATAAAAATGATAAAAAAAAGTCGAAATGAGCATCAAATTTAACACCACATTGTAGCCTTTGTTGCAATCTTTGAACGACAAGTAAAGATGTTAGGGATGATATTTGATCAAAAACCAAATTCGAGGGAACTTATTTTATGGAGCTTCACTAAGCGAAAGCATAAATAGTGCTTAGCGGCCCTATCCTATTTAAAACATAACTATTTTTTGTATATAACATAGCATAAATAATGGCCAGCGACCGCTAGCCCTTATAAAATAGAAGCATGTTATGTACATAACAAATCTTAAATAATGTCTAGCGTGTTAGGATAATTAATTATGTATTTTATAATTAATTATTTAACTATTGTTATTAATTAATTATTGTTATTATATGGTTTTATTAACCATATTTCTCTTTTATTTCCACGGGTATAATTGTTATGATTGTTATAACAATTGTGTGCTTCCTAGATGCATTTTGGAAGTTGTTGTAAACAATTTTTATTGAATTCATATGATGTACAATTCCTATAAGAATTTTAGCACTCCATTGTATTCCTGGTTGATTTCACATTAATAAAATTAACAGGCTACCGTCCCTATTTTGTGAAACTACATTTGGTAAAAAAGCGTATTGAAGATCCTAGCAATTTTGTAGAAGGTTGTAGAGGAAGGAGATTTCATGGAGAAGAAATCTGCATCAATGGAGAGCCAATGCCACCCACCTGCAGCTTCCCACAACCCCCTGTAAACTCACAACCACCTATGCGTTCTTCAGGTAATCGGAAAGCAAAAAAAAAATTTGCCTTGGTGCCCTTTGCACCAGGAAAATTTGCTTCTAGAGTATTTTCTAGTTTATTCAAATCAGATTAAAAAAATTTAAAAAATGTATTTTTCCCCATTAGGGGTTTTTTTCATTAAATTTGGTGTAAGTATTAGCTTCACCTAATACTACCAGGTTGTCATAATTGGAGGATTCTTTGCTATAATTGGAGGTATTTACATTTTGGCATACAAACCGGGATCTCCACAAGAGTTGTGCATCTGGGCCATCCTTCGACTTGGTCTGCACCTACTCCTACAAACAGTGGATCCATCAAATCGTGGTCAAGCTCCTTGTAATTTCCGAACCTGCAGCAAACAGGCAATAAAAACATCCTGAACAAAGCGTTGAAAGCAACCTCTTCTCACAAGAGCCATCTATTGTGCCAACGAACCCCTACAACCTGCTTCAAGAAGAGGTATCAATAAGTGGCGAGCTGTGTTTTTTCAAAATTTGAACTTGCAATAAACATGTCACTCGCACCGTTCAACTTGCAACACAAAGCGGTGAAGCAAACATACTCCTGCGACCTGCACATAGAAATAAATGGTGAGAGAGCTTTCAAAGCCATGAACCTGTAGCTAAAAATCACGGTGGAGACAATTAAAAACAATGGCTAAGGTTTTAATTCCTAATGCAGACGTGTAAATAAATTCTAAGCAAAATCAAATAAAGTTAAACATAAATCCACGGTCGGGGCTATATACATGTAAAGGAGGAGATAAAGGCATTTCAGATCCACTTCTCATGCACATGAAACCCTAATCTGCCATGCACGCAGCCATGTGGAACCACCTCTAAGCTCATGCCACGTGGAATCCAACTAAGCCGGGTTGATTTTTTCAAAAGGCCAGTCATTCTTGAAGTTATATAACATTAATTTGCTTCAATTTATATGCATAGTGCATTGAGTGCCTCAGTAGACAAACCAAAAGCCTTGTGTGTATGAGGTGAGGGGTTCAAACCCCACCCCTAGTACCAAAATTTTTCACTTATGAAATTTAGAGGCAAATTTAAATAAACCTTCAAATTTAGAGGATATTTTAGCAGGAAACCCACCTCTAAACAACTAGTTATAGCTAAACAGGCCTCAAAATATCTTAGCGAGAAAATCCATAATTTAGGGTAAAAAAATTGTTTTCTCCTATTAGGCTTGTTTTTTCATTCCGAGTAACTTTTTCCAAAGGGGGGACTATCTAAAAACTTGCATTTTCAATTGGCCATTTTTGCAATGATCTTTGCATTTTGGGTCGTATTGGGCTCCGGAGGCCACTAGGGCCCGCAAAACAAAAAAATTACATGCCATTCAATTTTTTCTAAATTTTTGAATGTAATTGCATGCTTTAATATATTGTACTAATTTGCAAATTGTCATAGTCAACCAAAAAATATTATAACTGCTCAGAAACTGGCAGCGAATTGTAATCTAAAATAGTAAAAATTTGTTCTATAACACTCACGAGATCCTAGATCTCATTCGCAACGTTCAGTATATACGGTGCCTTTGGGAAGAGCTTACGGGTAAAGTCGTCATGACTACTACTGCACTTAACACCTAATATAACTGCAACAACATCATCTGGGCATCGACCCTTTAAATCAAAGGGGAGTAATAAGGTCACAGTGCACACACTATGACCCATCCCATCCATCTGTGAATGATTACACGACATAAATCCGGACTGAGAAATTATCCAAGTATATATCAAAGTTACATGCGTGTATGAGGATATTTCTTTGAGCCAGTGTCAATAATACATAGACCCCTTTCAGTATTGTCTTGGTACCACGTATTGAATTCTTTGATGTACGTTAATTCCTCTTTCACATACCACTGGGTATATAGAAAGGAGGATCTTATTACATGTACCATCGGGTATATCAGAAGGGCATGTATATAGAAAGGTTTGGTATATCAGATTGACGGTATATAAATTGGGATACCTTATACTTGGAGTGATAAGAGCCAAACCCTATTAGTTTTTTCTACAAAATGGGCACCAATGCCCCCAAATGTTTTCTTCCAGATTCACAGCTACTCAGAGGAAACAACTATGTTGCATTGAAGATAAAAATCAAGACATATCTTGAGTTTGAAGAGATCTGGCCTATTGTCACTGGTACTATGACCAGATCAGCTACTGATACAACATAACAATGGTAGTTTAATAGAGCAGATCAGAAAGCTAAACTCATCATCTTGTTTGGAGCATTCGATGATGTGCAACCCCACATTCGTGATGCCACAACAACCAAAGAAGCATGGGATAAGTTTAGCACAATGTATGAGGTATAAAACAAGAATGTCATTCTGAATTTGTAGAGTCCAGTTACACACACTGAAGTTCAAACAAAATGAGAAAATCAAAGCTTTCTTAAGAAGAGTTACAGAATTGAGGGCTTCACTTCTAGCCCTAGGAGAAGTGGTCAAAGACGATGCTCTCATTATCATTGTTCTGAGAGCACTCCCTTCTTCATACCGTATTTTTGTAACAACACTAAACTTGTCAGATACGACAGTTAGTTTTGACAAATTGGTAAACCTACTGCAACAAGAGGAAGCAATGCACAATAAGGATGATGAAGAGGAGCAGACACTTTCTTCACATCAAAAATGGAAAGGAAAAGGTAAAGGAAAACCTAATTCCTATTGAAATTCCCAACATCATAATCAGTATCACAGTGATAAACAACAGAAGAAGCAATGTCCAATTTGTAAAAGAGGACATGACTTAAAAGATTGTTGGTATAATACTTACAAGAAAGGTTCATCAAGAAACTCTAGACCTCTACAACAATATCACAAGGGACATTCTAACTACAATCAAGGGTAGAAAAAGGGGAACTGGAAAAGAAGACCCCATCAGCAAGGAAATATTGCAGAGCAAGAAGAAAATTCAAATAATGAAGACTTCATGTACACTACTCGATCAAGTGAACCATCCACATCATCTAGTGATGTGTGGTATGTTGATTCGGGAGACACTCAACACATGAATGGCCACAGAGAATGGTTTACTTCAATGAGGGACATGCCATCGAAAAATCATGTTTTTTTGGGAGATGATTCTTCATATACAGTTCAGGGGATTAGGAACATTTCTCTACCCCTTGGTTCATGAAATTGCAAACTATCAGATGTCTTATATGTCCCTAGGTTGACAAAGAATCTTGCTTTCAGTTAGTGAACTCCTAGATCATAACCTAAAAATTGATTTTGATACTCATTCTAGAAAGAAAACATGTTTGATTCGAGACAAATTGCATGAGGCTCAAAAATAGTTTCAAGAGCCTCCAATGTGGGACACATGTTCCAACTTGATTTTGTTCCACAGAGATGATCAAGAACTTGTGGCTAAGAACTCTACCTTAGCACAATTGTGGCATCAAAGACTTGGTCATGTTAGTTTCAAGTATCTCGAGACACTTCAGCGGTGTAATATGGTACATGGGCTACCATCTCTTCAGAAGGATACAGAACAAGTGTCATCACTGCCTAGCAGGATAAATAACATAGAGCTTCATTCCAGAAGAGTACATATCGAGCTCATGGTAAGATTGATATGGTTCATACCAATTTTTATAGTTTGATGCAACCAAGTCATTCTGGATTTTAGTACTTCATGTTATGTGTTGAAGACTATTCAAGAAAAATGTGGATTTTTTGTCTTTGCAAGAAAAGTGAAGCTTTTGAAACTTTCAAGAAGTTCAAAGTAGTATTTGAGAACAAAACTGGTCATCACATCAGAACTCTCCACTCAGATCGAGGGGGGGAATTCACCAGGTATTGATTTTAAATACTATTTACAAACTCATGGGATTCGTCGAAAAATGCCTCCTCCACACACACTGTAACAGAATGGTTTTGTTGAGAGAAGAAATCGTACTATCATGGAAATGGTGTGATGCATGATCGATGACCCTAGAATTACACAGACATTTTGGGTAGAAGTAACAAAAACAACAGTGTATTTTTTGAACAGAGTTCCCACAGTTGCTCTTGAAGGAGTAACACCACAAGAAGCATGGTCAAAGTAGAAACCATATATTTCACACCTTAGAGTATTTGGGTGCAAATAAAGTATGCACATACCCAAGCAGAACATAAATAAATTGGACATGAAGTCACAGAGAACTCATCTTCATTAGGTGTAGTGAAGAGACTCTTGGGTATAGATTGATGGATCCAAAGACCAGAAAATTCCACACCAGCAGAGATGTTGAGTTTTTTGAGAAGAAGGAAGTAGAGTCTCCTTCCTCTAGACTCACCTAATGTAGATTCTTCACTAGTTGTAAAAATTAAAACTGAAGTTCCCATAGATGAGGAAAGTAATGATGGGGATGATGGTGTTGATCTGATAGAACCATGACCCACAAGAACAGTTCAGTGTATGCCCAAGTGGTAAACTAGCACATTACGAGATGCAAGAATGGATGCTCCACTAGATACATCTACCCCTAGACCACGGACTTACAGTAAAGCAAGAGAAGAAGTTAAATTTTATTTGATGAGTAGAGTAATTGAATTTGATGAGCCCTATCTACAGTCTAGGAATCCCTACAGTCAAAATCTTGGAAAGATGCCATGGATTCTAAATATCAATCAAGTGATGAAAAATAACACTTGACAGCTTGTTGATCTTCCACTAGGGAATAAACCCATTGGATGTAGATGGATATTCAAAACAAATTACAAAGCATATGGGACAGTGGAAAAATATAAAGTGAGACTTGTAGTAAAGGGGTATGCACAAAAAGAAGGCATTGACTACAAGGAGATATTTTCTCCCACAGCTAAGATCAAAATGATCAAAATGATCAAGATGATCTTTTCTCTAGCTACACAGTTTGGTTGGAAAGTCCATCAGATGGACGTAAAAAGTGCCTTCTTGAATGGATATTTACAAGAAGAAATCTACATGACTCAACCTGAGGGGTATGTAGTACCTAGTCAAGAAGCAAAGGTATGCAGACTCAGGAAATCTCTATATAGCCTTAAACAGGCACCCCTAGGCATGGTACATCAATATTGATGAGCATCTCATACAACATGGATTTGTTAGAAATCCATACAATCCCAATATTTACCTCAAAAAGAAAGGGGTGGAGATTGTGATTTTTGTTGTCTATGTCGATGATCTAGTCATCACTGGCAGTTTAGTGAGGATGATTGATGTAATAAAGAAAGATCTTAATTGATTGTTCGACATGATCGATCTCATGCTGATGCATTATTGTCTTAGATTGGAAGTATGGTAGAAAGAGAATCACATTTTTGTTTCTTAGATGAAATATACCAAGACATCGCTCAAGAAATTTAGGATGATGGATTGCACACCAATTGCTACACCTTTGGAGAACAGATTACAGTTATCTCGTTCAGATCCATCTCCTAAGGTAAGTGCCACTCTCTATTGGAAGTTGATTGGGAGTCTCATTTACCTGACCTACACTAGACCAGATATCAGACTTTGCAGTAAGCTATCTATCCAGGTTCATGCAGGAACCCAAAGTTTTTCATTGGAAAGAAGCAAGGCACATCTTGAGATATCTCAAAGGATTAGTGGATCTTGGTCTAGAATACAAGAAGAATGACAACTTCTTCTTGACTGGATATTTGGATTTAGATCATGCATGAAATATTGATGATAGAAAATCCACTTCAGGATTTGTATTCTTTATGGGATTTGGACCAATATCATGGGGAAGCAAGAAACAATACTTTGTTTCTCTTTCTTCCACAGAAGTTGAGTATCGTTCTACAGGAGAAGCTTTTTATGAAGAGATTTGGCTATGTCGCATACTAGGAGGACTTGGAATACCACAGGAAAAACCAACCACCATGTATGTTGACAATGAGGGTGTTCTCAAACTTGTTCACAATCTAGTGTTTCATGAAAGAAAAAATCACATTGAGGTACATGTTCATTTCATACATGAGCATGTGTTGAAGGACAACATCCAACTTCAATTTTTTCTAACAGTTGAACAACAATCAGATATCTTCACGAAGTCACTTGCACGTGACAAGTTTGAGTTATTCAGAGAGTTCCTCTCCTCATCCCTTGAGACAATTCACAATTAAGGGGGGAATGTTAGGTTAATTATTATTTACCTATATATTAATTATGAATATTCATATTAATTAATATATTTATTGTTTATATGGTTATATGTAATTATAAAACCATATTATTGTTTGTATTCAAACAATACGAATGTTGTTATATTGTTTTAACAATATTATTGTTATTATTCAATTTGTGCTTCCCTAGATGTAATTTGGAAGCTACTGTATTTTAAATTGGTTGTTGCATTGATGCAACTCCTCTATTGTTTGTATCCTAGCTATGCAATATGTATATATATCATAGTACTGCACTAATGTACATGGTTGATTTCACATTAATATAATTCACAAGCTACCATCCTTGTTTTGTGAAATTACAATATGAAGGTGTTTAAACATTGTTTTACAATAGAGTTGTATGAATAAAAATATAATTAGTATTAAGTTAAAAAGTTATATTTCTTTTATTGATTCTTTTTGAATGAGCAATTATGATGTATAACAAAAATAGTACGAAGCGGAAAACATTATGATGAAATATCATTAAATAATCATTGTATCGTATGAAAGATAAACTATACTATTCATGATCAAATGACAATCATATGAGATCAAGGAGAATACAAAGGTTAATAAGTATTTAATATATTAATCTTATACAATACATAGTTAAATAAACCTACAGTTAAACGACACCATTATGTTGCGATAGTATGATATGATGGTACTTATAAAATATGGTAGCTCATTAAGTTATTATGAATCTCTATTGAGAAATGGATGACGTGTAATAGATATGAAATTTCATCACCTTATCATAACCATTTGAATTCATTTACTTATCCTAAATATATGACTAAAAGTGAAAACAAAGCATAGGCATTATGACCCACCATTATTTTTGATAGAATCCTAACCATGACAAGCTTAGGATGGCTTACGGGAAGGATAACAAATACATAATGACATAATTCATTATGTGATTCAATATCTATTTCCCATAGGGATCCTAAGATGGGACTAATAGGATCCTTTCAATTAGAAGGGTGAGTCATGATTCCTACTTCATCAAAATTAAAACTTAAATTCTATAAACAACGAAATGAGATCCAGATAACTAATGTAGAGATGGTTATGCAGTGACAGAGACATGTTTCACTTTAGGTATTTTGTGCAGTCACAAAACAAATATTTCAAAGAAACACTTGAAATATTAGCCAAGTAGTATAAATGTAGTTGAATACATTGTCTGCTCACCATACCCCTAACTTGTTATGTTAGATACTTGATGGAAAATTTGCTTTTCGTATTTTAATGTTAACACTTAGGAGTTGCACATAGTTCTTAAGACATGTTAAAATTAATTCCAAAAGTATACAAGTTCCCATACAAACTCAGTTAAGAGTGAACCAAGGGGGATTTAAGTAAGATCTAATTGAACCTTGTAACAGCTTCACATGGCTATCATTTGTTATCACAATGGATTAAAAATGTTTAATTTATGCTAGATTTTATTTTCTACAAGCTTAAAAGAATTTTGAAGAAGCATCAATTATAATTAAGGGATCTATTTTAAAAATAAAATTTCCCTTAATTTGAATGATTAATAACATGGGTGTTACAGATATGAATTTAGTGAAACATATTCATATGCATTGTCTAAATTAAACAATAGTTTGAATTCTTTAAATTGGTGCATCATATTACGTTGAACATAGGTTCACCTCATTATTTGGTTTCAAAAGACTCATCTAATACTAATCACTGATATGTTGTGGTTTTATTAAGAGTATCAAAAAAAATACTAAGTCTTCTAATTTGATTGAGATAACATCATATATTTCAGGTGTTTCACGTAACATAACCTCAATGTTTTCACTATAACATTATTTGGACAATAATTATCAACATATTCATACCTTTTTAAATCAGTAGGCAATGTATTGAACTTTTGGCTATATAATCTAGTTCTTATTCTACCTCAAACATAAAAATTACTATCTCTATCTCCTCAACCTCATGGGAGTCTATTTTATCTACCTCACCATCTAAAGGCATCCTTGAAAACTTACAACATAAATATTTATCTTTATTTCCTAAACATTGAATTATGAGTACTCAACATTTTGCTAACACTTTATCAAATTTTTAATTTTATGTATGACTATTATCCTTAATGGACACCTTTATCTCATAAATAACATTAATTCATTATCCAATATAGAAACTCTTATCTCTTAATCTTGTTTTATGAAATTTATTATGTGTAAGGGGTTGGTTATTACTGAGTTTCTCATGTACATCTCATAGTCAAACTACAACTTCATTGATTCTCTAAACATATCCAAATCAAAATGAACATCTCTATGATATGTTTATACCTTTTCTACTTCAAGTTCTTAGAAATATTTATTTATAACTTCCTCAAAATGAAAGAATCTCACCAAAGGAAGATTTACCACCATTCATAATACCATTATCTATCTGTAGAAAGAAATAGAAAGACCTCATCCTCTTCAATGTTAACTCTTTCATAACCTAAAATGATGCATAATTTGGAATTGGTTTATTCTATAAATTTATTAAAATGAAATTATTCCTCCATCTTCCAAAAATTTAGTATAATCCTCAACTTAAGCATGTAAATATTTTAAGAAATTACAACTATACTAGGCGATGTAACTAGAACATCTCTTTCTACAGATGATCTAAAGGTTTTCGATATGTAGATTTAACAGTAGAATTAACTACAAAATAATATTTATGATGAAAATGGATTAATATTGACATCAATAGTACATCCCCATTTATCATAAAGGGAGATACAAACTTTATAAAAAAATTCTAGAGTGTAAATCAAAAGCATAATAATATGATTTCATATTATTATAAACTATAGGGTATTCATAATCAAACTGATCATCAATTACTACAAGACTTATTTTCAACAATGGAAATCTTAACACCAAGATTGTAAACATATGAAAAATACCAAAATTCAAAGCCAAATAGAAAGCACGAGTGATTTTCAATGAATATATTATCTCTCAAATAGTAATTCAAATTTCTATTGAATGCACCAAAATATACAATGAAGGCATAAGATTCCGATTTGGTTTTACCATGTTGAGATAATTCATTCCATGTTTCCAAAAACCTAATGGTTTTCCATGTGAATACTTTTATCATTATCTTTTTAAAAATTACAGAAAAAATACTAAGAGAAGAGTAATTCACTCTTACTACCATATTTTTCAATGAGTGAAACAATGAAATGTATCCTTGTATAATCAATACATTTTATCAGACAATTCATGAATACCAATACAAGAACCATAAAAAAATATCCTGAATGAACAACCTAACCATAATACCTTTTCATTATCAACCTCAAAATGCATCAATCAAGTTATACAGGATTTCAAAAAAATTATCTCAGCCTTAAGTGTAAAAGTTCCATTAAACTTGGGAAGAAAATTTTGTAATTATTTGGGTTGAAAAAAGATAACCAAATCATGGAAACAATATATATTAAAAGGAGAAACTGATATCTTTAATCAACCAATTAATTTATATGACTAGGTATGTTTGAAATAAAATGAGAACCAATGGAATACCAAAATTCCTCTTTGAAATACAACTGAAGACTCAAAAATCAAATAGACCAATTGAAACAACACAAGTGCTACCTAATTCACTAGAAAACTAAGCACACAAATCCAAACTAGATGATATACATTCCTGCAAATACTCATCTAATTTTTGAACAAGTCTGAATCCATGGGATCTAATTTGATTTTCACACGAGTATTATGAGAATAAAATAGGAGTTTCCAATACTAAAATTAAAAAATTCCAATTTAGAACCTCTCCCAAAATCATAGGAATAACTTAATCAACCAATAATACGTTACTCAAGTTCATAGAGCTTATAAATCTCTAACCAAAAATTTATGCTTGACATAATACATAGTTTGTTCCATTGAAGGGAATATGTAAGCTCTATTCAGAAGCCTCTAATTCTAGTTATAGTGCTTGTTACATTCATACATTTTTTATTAGGCTGGGATCAGTGACTAGCCTAAAAAATTTGATATTTAGGTTCATTACTGTAACCATTACACCAAATTAGGATAAATACTAGAGGCTAGGCTCATAGATTATGTGATCATGTGAAGTGAATCCCTATCATTTCTAGATAGATACTTCCTATATAGATATCTGGTATGCCCGATTTATCTATCTTTAAGACAAAATTTCAATAAACTAAGCCCCCTTTATATTTTCCTTCATTAAATACATAGCATAAAAAATTGAAAACTTTAACGGAATCCCCTGATTGACCCCATCTATATATGGGAACTATAATCAATTAGATGTTCCGTGAAAAAAAAACACAAATGTACTAAATTATACCCATCCAAAAATAAACAACACAGGATATTATAAAATTTCCACTAAAGGAAAAATTGATTAAATGACCTTTTATGAATTAAATTGCTTAACTGAAAATAAGTTACATGTCTTATAGTTGAAATAACAACTAGGTGAAGAAATTTAAAGTAAATGTGGTGCATCCATTAGTAAAAAAGAATTTTTTTTGGATCTCAAATATGTTCCACTTTGTTTAGATGAGTGAAAAGAAGGTGGATGATAAGTCAATTGTAATAAAAGTGGTATCTCTTCAATTGTCAGAAAGCGAAATTCAAGGTTAAAAAATAGGAAGGTGGTTAACTTCCAATTTCATTAGGCTGTATGAAACCTAGGGGAGATTACCCTTCATTAATGACACCAAGTGATTTGAAATGACAAAGATAGCATTATGTGTTATAACACATTATATACTAATGGAGTGAAATGCATAAGGTTTGATCCCTCTCTAGGGTGATGTATGTGTATGATCACTTGGAGTCTGCTAGGGATCAGTGCATTCAATAAGAGACAATTATACCATAATAACAACAATAAAAATCCAAATCGTGTCCGAGATGAGTTTTTACGGAATGGACTATATCTAAAACCTAGGATCATAGTGACCAGCTAAAGGCAGACCATGGATTTTTTATGCAATTGCTATTTTGACCAAAACTAAACTATCATAGCCTAAGCATTTGTACATAGTCATTGTCCTTTCAGATGTAAGTAATGTGAGCAATAATGGTGATGCTAACCATTAATCCTGTTGATATGAATAACGTTTATGAATTATATGTTTTCCTGATATTACAATGGTCAATCAGAAATTCATACAAAATTATAATACAGACACTGAAATATCCCTTATGGGATACCACTCAAAATTACACACACACACACACACACACACACACACACACACACACACACACACACAATATATATATATGACAGAAAATAAAAATTATGACTTATTGCAGAAAATACCGAGAAAATTACAGCGAACTAGTTTTGATTTAAACTCACAAAATACTCGTTCAAAACCCTTGAAAATTTGCAGAGAGCTTGATAATAATAAAACTATCACTAGGAAAATATTTTTGGAATTTTTTTTGAATTGTTTATGAATGCCAATAATTTTTAGAAAGCCGTAAACTGCTAGAAACTTAAAAAATTCATAACTTTGCAAATACAATTGATAAAAATCTGAAAATCTGGAAATAACATCTACAAATGATATAGATGAGAACCCAACCTCCAAATCTTGAAATAACAGCCTGAAACCCTTCCAAAAATTTGGTGCAAAAGCCTAGGGGTGACGTCACCCTAAGGGAGAGGCTGAAAATCCACGAAAATGTCTCCAAAATTGGCGCCAAACTCTGCTCTGAATGCTGCAATAAATCTGATCTGAAACCCTTCTATTTTTCTTCACAAAAAGCCTTTGAAACCCTCCAAAACTCTTTCCTGGAATCTTTGAAGAAGCTCCAAAATGACAAACTAGGGTGGATCTTTCACCACCGAAGAGTGCCTTACTAGCTAGGAATGGATCTCTCACCACCGAAGCTAGGGTTCCTGTGGGATCTTACTCCACAAGGAATAACAATGCAAACAACAGTTGCTCAAAATCCAAAATATGTGAGTGTGTAAGAAAGTGCTCTATCACTCCCCAAACCTCATATAATTTCTCCATGCAACAAGAGGCCTAAAAAGACCCCACATAAAGTAACTTAAGTTACTTTTCCCCTCCTAGTCGCCATAGGGACTTAAGTGACCCCCAATGAAAGATTATAACATTAAAGTGTCATAAGTCCCCTCTTAACGACAAAACATAACATTTGTTCCCACCAAGTCACTTAATACTCTTGTCAACGCAAAAATATAACAAATAAGCAAGGTGGTAACAGTTATCCATACCCAATAGCCTCTAGTGTCGTTAGCCCCTCGGGTATGACCAAGGCGAAGACGAATATAAAACCTCCTAGGCCATTTGCTCGGAATTGGGGACATTACATAGGATCTGGGGTTTTTTGGTGTAGATTTTGTCAATTGAGGACATTACCTATGAACCAATTGAGGAGGGTGAAACTAGCTTGGAGAGTGATGAGTTGGAGTCAAATCTAGAAGAAGCTATCAAAGCATGGTTATATGGAGAGTCAAAAATAAGGATTAGGAAATTACTCTATTTTAGGATGAAGGTCCCCAAACCCATTAGAGATACCGCAACCTCGAAATGGATGCCACAAACTTTAATAAAGATTTTCTAACTTGAACGTGGGACTTTACAAGTGGAACTTACAAAGGTCAGCGACATGGGAGACTTAGAGCATTGTATATTATAGGTTAGGAGGATAGCCCAGGATGATAGTAGAAGGTTGGAAGCATTAAAAAATATATTGCTGTTGTATAATTTAAAGAAGGAAAGGGAGGAACATGCGGAACAAGATGACCTGAGAAACCTAAATATAGAGGTAGAAAAAGGTGAGCAGAAGCAACTAGAAGCATCAGAAAAAAAAGTCGTTGATTATACCAACCACTATAGCCAAGAGAAGAAAGTATTAGAATGGGCTATTGGGAAGATGAAGATACAAAGAAAATAGCTGAGTTGTTTGTGCCTGACTAAAATAATTTCACACAAATTTTAAAAGAAAAAGAACAAGACATAAAAAGAGGAAAAGGAAATCAAAGATTTTTTTTTGGAAAAAAGCAAATAAAGAGACAAAAAAGGAATTTGTTTTTATATATATGGAAAAAACTATAAAAGAAAAGAAAAATTAGAAAAGGGAAAAAATGAGAAAAAGAAAAGTGGATTGACCAGGAAGTTGAAAATCGGTAAGAGATTACTCGGTGAAGTAGAGGATGCAAATATGCAAGGAGTTAGATTTGAGTTTTCTAGATTGACTACGTGGTAGGAGTTCTAAAATTTTGGGTTGACTGTTAGTGTTCTTCATTGGTTTTGCCTCAAGGATGAGATAAATGTTTAGGATTGGGGATAATGTTGGCAGGGTCTTTCTCAAGGTTAGGAAAACATTCTCATTCACTACAAAAGCCCCAAAGATGCCGTAACAACAACAATCGCGATATGTAGACAAAAGAGAGAAGTGATACTATAGGAGATGTGTGGCATCATACAAAGCTTTGCGACATATTCTGAGCACTCAGATGATGACTAGAGGCATTATACATGGTAGTAGATTGTATTATTTCCAAGAGGTACCAAGGGTGAAGATATGTAACCTTTTCCTTTTAAAAGCTATATAATAAGGTGAATGAGTGGTTAAATGGAAGAAAAGGAGAATATATAAAGAAAAGTGTTGAAGAATATCGAGACGTTACATAATGCAGAGGTGGAGTGTAGTGTTCATGGAAGAAGAGGAGAATATATAAAAATATATGTTGAAGAGTATTGAGGTGTTACACAAAGCAAAGAGGTAAAAAGTGTATTGTACACCAACAAAGTAGATGTATTAGAGGAGTGAGAGAGCCACATGAGAAATGTTGAGATTTGTAACAAAAGTTTATACAAAAAGGAGTTAGAGTAGGACATATCTGTGGTATGTGTTATTTGTGAATGCTTAAAATAGAATACCCACTTCTTTTCTTTTTTAACTAAATAGCAAGTAATCTATTCTCTTCTACACAATACCAGCTCTAGTTGGGACTGCCAAACTATCCAATCCCTACCAATCTGATGCCATCATCATTTGAACACTCATGTGAGCACTCACTACCTCTCCATTCAATTCATGGGTACAAAATTCCATTCTGAATCCTGTAAAATCCCCTGGATCAACCTATGAAATGACCTGTATATGCACAAAGTGTGCTAACTCTCCTACATGACCCACACTCGTGTCAGAGTAAGGCTCCTCATAATGTATCCCAATGTGTCCCATGGGGGAAAAATCCCAAGACTCCAGTAAATGGTCAAACGGCAATGTCAACTCTACATAATTCACCTCCTGTGATGAGTGTGAACCTACTGAATAACCAGTTAATTGAGTCAACTTTGTCCCTTCACTAACTAGGAAATGGGTGAAGTGCCCACTGTGCATAGAAGCAATAAAATACATAGGAGTGTTATCCCATGTTGACTCATAAAATTATGAACCTGTAAACTCCAATTTATCATAACGACAAACCATACACCCCTATATGAAGTTGAGGATACCCTCCCTCAACCCATGCCACCTGAACCTATCTGATATGAAGGTATCATTGAATCTCAAGTGTCTAATCACAGAAGTACAATGCACATGTTGTAATATCTCCATCCTCAGCCATAAAATTGACATATAAGGTACAATCTGCCTTGATAGAAGATCATCTCATCCTCCAATCTGTAGTTATCATCATGTATATGACCATCCACAATCTCACAAGTGTGTCATGATAACAAGTACACAATAATAAAAGACCGAATATTATAATTTAGAAATTGAATTCATTCGAGATATCTTTACATAGATAAAGCATACAATTTATAGTGCTTGATCTCCTACAAAGGTGGAGTCAACACTCATCTTCAAACCCTACAATATCTCTCCATGAATCTCTCATATTTATCCCTAGGATGTCTCTCTCATCCCTTTATTATCTCACACACCAAAATAGCTACGTGAGTTGTTCTCACAACTCACCCAAATACTAATACTTACTATTACAATTATATTATTAATATGAGTTATATAAACTCATTATTAATAATATTACAATTTATTAATAATGTTACACAATATTTTAGTAACATTCACTCCCCTATTGTTAACATTATTAATTCCCAATATACACTCCCCTAATGTTGACAAGGTAGAAAAAATAATCACACTTCCTTCTCAACTTGCCGCCCATGTGTGCTCATGATCTGGATGGTTTTTTTAGGAAAACCAATAACCTCAACAAAGATGGTTTTATAGGACAACCAACAACCTGAAACAAAGGATGGTTTTACAGGACAACCAACAACCTAAAACAAAAGATGGTTTTACAGGACAACTAACAACCCAAATATCACGTTGTTGCTTTTCCTTTGTGCCCTCATTTGTCCACTATGTCTTTCCTTTAGGGAATATGTAGGAACCACTTCTTACTAAATATAAAATGAATAGAGGGAAAATTGAACATTGAAACCATGTTCCAGTTCCCCCCCCTCAATGTGAACATTTCACTTATTCAAACAGGAACTCTGAAATCATATGACGAATGTGAAAAAAATGAAAACGTGCATGCACACGCACGCGCACACACACACACACACATACACACACATTGCCACCACAACTTCATATGGCCCTGTCGTTGGTGACTGACGAGAGGTCGGTGATTGATCTTCATCCTCCATTTCCTCTTTCCTCCATGTGTTGCTACTTACTCATCAGATTGGACCATGGAGGTCAAATTTGCACCACCTTTTGTCGATGCATCTTCCCCACAAATTGTCTCTTTGGTTCTGAAATTCTAGAGTGTGGGTCTAGGGGCGGTAGCCCCCAGTGGGGTCGCGATACAGGGTGGGGTCGAGGGGTGGAGCCCTCGAATCCAGACATATTTTCCTTTTTGAAGTCATCAAAAATATCATTAGAACTGCAATATTATTCATCTTGTTCTCCCAAAAACTGGATGTTGGGTAACACCGAAAATGTGTCCAGCGAGGCACTTTGTTTTTTATTTTTACAGCATTTGACTCTTTGACTTGTTGATAATGGACCCAAAAATACTGGACTTTTTCAATGACTCAAAGCTTACACTCAAATTTAAAAAGATAACACTTGGCTTTGACACAAAAAATGACTATCAACATTTATAACAAACTCCACAAATTATTTTGATTCTTTTATAAACAATACTTGACCCACTAATTATAAGACCATTATAAGTTGAAATTTTGAATAACACAAAATGACATACAAGACTTAAACTCACTAGTTGTAAAAAACGCAACTTTGACCATATAACTTTAAAAGACAACACAAAAAATAATTTTTAAAAACCACAATAGCTCTTAATATGAGACTTTAGGGACACAAATACAACGTGGACAACTAAATAAGGACATTATTATTAACAAATACTTTGTCTTTTGAGCAATGGAGGACTAAAAGACGTGACTCGAACCTACATATGACAATTACATTAAATCACAAACACAAACTATAGACTTGATTTGAATGTTTTACAAACTTTGTAACTAAATAAAAGACATTAATTACAACTAATACAAACTCTACTAACTATTAACTGAAGACTAACATAATACTTTTAAGACTCGGCATTTGAAAAAAAACATGATCGAAACACAAAATTTTAGACTTGCATCTAACACCAACCTAATAAGAAGAGGACAAAAATTTCCTTGATGAATCGTGTATATTGTTGACGTCTTTCGCCAGTTCATGAGAAGGCAGATCTGTTGTTGAAAGACTGAAACCACGAATCAAAAAAATGTTTTCTTAGTGAAAACCACGGGCTTGTATGACAACTATGTCCGGTGGTGGATGGTGGAATGAAGCACCGCAAAGATCATTTGACTGCGTGCTGCATAAATAGTTTTTATTTTTAATGTATAACGCATGGAAAAATCCAAGACGTTGGAATCCATTCTATGGAGAAATCAGGGACACTTTTCCAGGTTTGTAAATTTGTTAAGATTTGGCAGGAGCTTCAGATGAGCTTGAAGGAAACTGCTCTTTATTTATGATCCTGCCGTTTCAGCATACAAATCTACACAATAAAATATTGGACGCTTCAAGATAGACGAAAGTCAATGTAAGATCCAATTAGATCTGTGCACAAACAATACCAAGAAAAACCACTATGATCTCGCACAAATCCTCCAAATGAAATATTAAACTGTATATCTTACAAGGCACTTTACGTATTCTCAATGCAATGGAGAATTCATTTACACTGAATTCTTTGTAAACATTATGAAATCCATAGATATTAATAAAAAATACGATATGACTACAAATCAGATAAGAAATCAAAGATAAAATTCTCCAAATTAAATTTGACAAAGATATCTATGTTTTCCACGGTTAAAGGTATGCAAGTTTGCAGATGCACAAAACTCAACTATGATAATACTTCATACACAATGCTCTCTAAACAGATTTATGCCTCATAAAGAAACTATCATATACTAGGGAAACAAATATCAACCGCCCTTTCACCATTTTCAAAAATTCATAGCCTTCACGCGACCAGCTCTAATACCTCTAATAAAAACTACACAATAATAAAACACCGAATATTATAATTTAGAAACTGAATTCATTCGGGATATCTTTACATAGATGGAGCATACAATTTGTAGTGTTTGATCTCTTACAAAGGTGGAGTCAACACTCATCTTCAAACCCTACAATCTCTCTCCATGAATCTCTCATATTTATGCCTAGGATGTCTCTCTCACCCCTTTATTATCTCACACACCAAAATAGCTACTCTCACAACTCACCCAAATACAAATACTAACTATTACAACTATATTATTAGTATGAGTTCTATAAACTCATTATTAATAATATTACAATTTATTAATAATGTTACATAATATTTTGGTAACATTCACTCCCCTATTGTTAACATTATTAATTATCAATATGTTAGTCCTTGGAGTACTCAACAAGCAAATGAGATCTCTAGTCTACCGAAACCTCAAACAACCAATATAATGATAAAATCAAATGATCTGAATCCATGACCCCCAATCTCTGTAACTATCTCACATGCACTACTACTGGGCACACCCACATCCATCAGACTCCACATCAGCCTGCAGTAATAAAATCCCTCATCATGCCGAAAATTCCTCTCCATCCCCTTAGTTGCAACCACTCTAAGTGCTTCTGTAGATAATCCCCTCGAGATCACATTCCTGCCCCCAGACTTAAATTTCAGCTCCATCGTCTGAAAGTTTAGTCTGAAACTTACTAAGAGAGTTAAGCCACTGCACTCCCAACACTATGTTGGTCACTCCCATACCGTCAACATGTAAATCATCGGTAACTTTGTAGTTATCCATGATGATGCTCGACTGTGGAACTCTCTATGTGCATCTCATATACTCCCCATTGGGTACAACAATGTTGAATCCCTTAAATTCCTTTGTCTATAAACCTCGTATCTCAACCTACGATGCATCAATAAATTTTTGGGTAGCCCCACTATCAATGAGTACCACAACTCGTTGACTCTGCATAACTCCTCTAATCCTAAATGCTTTATACATCAAAGTAATAGACAATGTGGTTATAATCTCCCAAGGGAAATTCCCCTCCTCCTGCTGCACATCAACATTATCCAATGCAAATCCATCTCCATCATCCATCGTGTGGGTCTCTAACTCCTCACCTCTATCACCCTCACTCTCCTCGAAGACCTCAATTAATGGGGCCCTCCCTTTTCCTATGCAATCATGCCCTGGAGCCTAAGGTGTATGGTAATCGAAACATAGTTTCTTTCGCCTCAACTCATTCCTAAGCTCTCTGGAAATGATTGGCTTCTTAGCCACCTCCTTCCTCAATGGAGGCTCCTTCTACAAAAGTTCATTTGATCCAGATGGAGGTTCCCTTTGCTAAACTCGAGGTGGAACCCTCGACTTTGGAGTGGCTAACTCCAAATCACGTGCTCTCCTAATAGCCTCATGGAAAGAAGAAGGCTCAAATGCCTTCACAAATCCAACTAGAGCATTTGTCAAACCTATTATGAAAAGTTAAGTCAACCTCATCTCCGTAACATCAAGTACCATAGCTGATAATTTCTTAAAATCTACAATATACTGATCTAAAGAACCTGTCTGCCTCAAGTGAGTCAACTCCCTAAAATTCCTGTCAGGGTCCCTCCTATCAAATTTTCTCACTAGCCTCTGTGTGAACTCTGCATAAGTATCAATGTGTATGTTCCCCTCTGTAATCAATCCATGATGCCACCATTCATGTGCATCTCCCCCAAGATGTAGGATTGAAAACTTAATTACATCCTCCTCGTGCATGGGATTCAAGTAAAATTATGTCCTCAACTTCATAATCTAGGACTGCACGGTACACTTCTTAGACCCATCGAAGTCTATGGTTTGTGTTTGTGATTTTATGTACATGTCCCAAAACTCCTGGAATGGTATGTTATCATGAAATCCCTCGCTCAAAGTTTAGTATCTCTCCCAACAATACTCCTCATCCAAAACATCTACTGGTTGCCGTACCTGTGAAACTTTTGGATCCTTTAATAAAGAAGGCTTGTGAACTCCCAAAGGCCCTGTAGAAGAGTGGGGAGATCACTTCCCTTTGTTGCCACTATCACCTCTCTGAACTGTGTGTCCCCTATTAATATTTTCCCCTCTCTGTATGAGCATCAATCCTCCCATGTGTTAATATTTCAGTGAGCTAGCTCAAATAGAGAATAATAGTTTCATGTTGCTTCACCATGTTGGTGAATAACTGTTTCATCAGATCTACACCTAGATCCTCACTATCACCCATCTTCTCAACCCAACAGGCTAGAGAAACAACTACTTTGATACCACTGAAATATTCCTTATGGGATACCACTCAAACACACACACAGCACACACACACAAATATATATATATATATATATATATATATATATATATATATATATATATATATATATATATATATATATATATATATATGGCAACAAAATAAATTTCTGACTTATTGCAGAAAATACCCAGAAAATTGCAGCAAACTAGTTTTGATTTAAACTCACAAAATACTTTTTCAAAACCCTTGAAAATTTGCAAAGAGCTTGCTAATAATAAAACTAACAATAGGAAAATATTTTTAGAATTTTTAGATAATAAATCACTACTAGAAAATTACATAATGCCCTAGGCAGTTGGAAAACTTCAAAAATTAATATCTCTCCAAATACAAGTGCAAAAATTCTAAAAATCTGGAAATCACTTCTAATAATAATGTAAATGAAACCCCGACCTCTAGATCCAGTAGTCGCACTTGGGAAACCCTCCAAAAATAGCATCGAAATCCAAAAGTGGGTCCATACCCTAGAAAAGATGTCAAAACCCCTCTGAAAAGTCTTTAAAAATGTTGCCCAAACCTTCGCTTATCGCTGCAGCCAAAAATTGATCTGAAACCCTTGAGTTTTCTTCACAAGAAGGCCCAAAATCCTCAAAAATCCTCCTCTGGAAGATCTGAAAATTATCTCTATAAAACAACCATAAATCAGCTCCAAAATGACAAGCTAGGGTGGATCTCTCACCACCGAAACTAGTGTCCATGTGGGATCTTACTCCACAAGCTGGAATTTTGCAAGTAGTAGTTGCACAATGAGAAAAATATGAGAGTATGCAAGTGTGTCTTCCCTTTCCCTTCCAAAACTCCTTTTATAATTTTTTTCAAAGCAACAAGAGGCCCAAATGGCCCTAATCAACCCCCTCTAGAAAGGACCAACAAAACATAAAGTAACTTAAGTTACTTTACCCCTTCAAGTCGCCATAGGACATAAGTGACCTCAAACACAATATTATAACATTAAAGTGTTATGAGGGCCCCCCTTAATGACAAAACATGACACTAGTCCACCAAGTCACTTTATGCTCATGTCAACGAAAAATTGTAACAAATGCACTAGGTGGTAATAGATATTCATACCAAATAGCCTCCAGAGTCCTTAGCCCCTTGGGTATGACCAAGGCTAAGACGAATGAAAAATTTCCAAGGCTGTCTGCTCGGAATTGGGGACATTACAACACACATTCATGTTTCGTAATTTTTAATTTTATGGGAAACAGGGAAACCAAATTCCACATCCCTTTCCAGCAACCTCCCAACCCATCTCAAACTTGGAGCTTCCGAACAAAGCATTAAAATCCTTGAAAGCTAAATGGAAAGTTTATTTATTGTATATAATTGCAAGTTCCCTCACATAGACGTGTATGCAAAATGAGGAAGCCTACACAAGGGCACGTGGACAGTTTGACAAAATGTTTCAAATGGATGTGGTCTCATGGATCACTACAATTATTGTGGGGATATGCACACAATGAATTTGTTGAAAATGTCATACAAATTTTCAATCAAATGCAATTGTCAAGTGTAAACCCAAAATCCACAAAATGCCCGAAAGATATGTTGGATGTTGCAACTTTATAGGTGCCTAGTTTTATTTGTATGTAAAATGTGGATGCATACACAAGGTATATGAATTGTTTGACAAACTACCCCACAAAGACCAAATAAAAAATTTCCCTTTAATCAGTCCTATAAATCAATAAATGAATTCCCAAGTGAGGAAAGATGCTAAGATGCGTCAGAATCTGAAATGGTTGTTTAAATATAAATTAGTAACTCAAGAAATGAAAAATATATATCTTCCTTTCCAATTTTTTCCAATTCTACAACTACGAATGAGAATAAACCATCCATGTTAGATGGTCATACCAGTGATCAAACTCTAGACCTCTAATTTACAAAATTGGTGTTGGAACATAGATATCATGCAACCTATAACATCCTTGCAATACTTGGAAGACACATTACATACCTATCTTCTTTGATGACTAATAGTTGGGGTTTACAATACAAATAGATAAATGGGTATGCCATGCATAGGATTTATTGATGACAGGAGTACCAGAAAATGACAGGGTTTAAAGTTAAGGGTGTTTTTTTTTCTTCTGGGTGTTTTATTTTTCCCCCAAATGCCTTTGCATATGCATTCATAGAGGCGTTCTATCTCTCTGATGGTTTTTTTTTTTTAAAAGTGGGATTTTTTGTATTGTATGTATAACGTATATTCCATTACCCCGCAAGATGGTTCTTTTCTATTGTGGCAATTATATTTGTGATAATGAAAATCAAATATTTAAACAAGGTTACTTATAGTTATTCATCTCATTGTTCTTAGAACTGGAATTATTCGTGCACATAATAATACTTGTTTTCTACTATATTTGTCTCCCTAAAATAAAATAAAAATCCATCTTTTAGGTGACCAAGAATATTAGGAAGAAATTTATTTTATATAAATATTGTTAACTCGTAAATATTTACCTCTTAAGTGAGAAATATTCATGTTGCAGATCAAGAAATCAAGAAATTTAGAAACATATATTCTTTTTGGACCCTGCACACGCTAAAATTGCATTGAAATAAACATGCTATGAAGTGGAGTTATTTTTTTCTTTTCAAAAATTTAATGTGTTGTTGTGGATTTATGTTTTAGAAGTTGTGGCCATATTCACCATCGATGCTTGTTTTGTTTTATTTGTTTGTAGATTCAAAATCGGAACCAGGAAATAGACAAATCAAAAGTGGTACCTTTACATAACATGATCAAAAAAATAATAAAAACAAAAAATATTAAACAAAACGAGAACCATTTGTAGAATTTCCAACATTGTCTATTATTATTATTATTATTATTATTATTATTATTATGATAATATATTAATTATTTATTTTTTAAGAATATTATTATTTATTGACAATTGGCAATTTATGTAGGCATCACACTTGGCAACCTGTGTATGAAAAAAGAGTTATACATAAGCACACCCAACCAACAACTCCACTTAACTTCTCGTCCCACCCCTAACCGCCTCTTAAAAACATGAAAATAATAGTATGGAATACTTACGAGTCAATACATGAAGCTAAGTAGAGATCTCGTCTTTTGAGGGTTAAATATCTTCACACTAACTATCCAACTAGCTTATTTGAAGGCACACTCTATTTAATTTAGAATACCGAGCCATGAGAGTAACAACAGAGCCTGCATAGACATGAAATGGCTAACAAGGCTTTATTAGCATTGAACTGTTCGGAATATTTTCTGTTAGCTCTTGGGTATGGTTATTTTGGTGTCAGCTGGAGTTGATGGTGGAGATATGCTTCTTTTGGGAGCCTCACTCACCGGAAATCAGACTTTAATTTCTAAGAATGGCGCCTTTGAATTGGGTTTTTTTAGGCCCGGTGGAACCAATAACCTGGTATGTTGGTATATGGTATGCTCAAATGTCGGAGAAGATAGTCGTTTGGGTGGCTAACAGAGAGACTCCCAGCAAAAACATGCCCGGCGTTTTGGAGCTGTCCACCGATGGTTACCTCAGTTTGTCCGATTCAAAAGGAGAGAAATTTGGTCCAGTAGTGACAATCAGCAAGCGGAAGCGGCGTCCAGGGCTGTGATATTGGACACCGGTAATTTTGCTATGCTAGGCGCCCGAAACACTTCTGAGATTGTTTGGGAGAGTTTCAGGCATCCACAGATACACAGTTGCCGGAGATGAAGTTCTGGCAAGACTTGAAGCTCACTTCTTGGAAAAGTTCGGAGGATCCTGCAGCCGGAGCCTTCGTATTAGAAAAGAATCCGTTCCCGGGAACGACAGAATTTCACCTGCACTATAAAAACGGTGTTGTCTATTGGGCCACTGGAGAGTGGGCTGGTGACCATTGGACCAGTGTGGCGGTGTCATCACCAAACCCTGTAATTGTGCAGGAATATGTCCAGGTTTCTCCCTCAACCATGTATGCGAAATTCACGCTGCTTCCGAACCCTCAAGTGACGTTGGTGCGGGAAGTTCTTAGAGAGAATGGTGACCTGTTAATGTACTTCTTCTTTGAAAAGAGCAGAATATGGACCCTGGTTTGGTCCGCGCCCCAGTATGAGTGCAGCGTCTATGGTGTATGCGGGGCTTACGCAGTGTGCAATGCGGAAAACAATATTCAATCCTGCAACTGTCTGCAAGGTTTCCGCCCCTCAGACGATCGTGCGTGGAATTCACTAGAGTGGTCGTCAAGCGGTTGTGTTCGGCGTAACCCGTTACTCTGCTCTCCTGCGAATGGCACGTCCACAGATGGCTTCCTGCAACTGATAGATAAGTCCATGTCCGATGAAGAAGCTGTTGAATATTATGATAGCCAGGAGTACTCAAGTCTACAAGAAGGATGCAGAAGTGCGTGCCTCAGGAATTGCTCCTGCACCGCCTTTGCTATCACTAATTCTATATGTAAATTGTGGTTTGGCGAGCTGTTAAACATGCGAGATGCTTCTGACGGCCACCCCTTCTTCCTTCGATTGGCTGCTAATTCTGAGTTGTTACAGCCCCCCTCCTCATCGAAGGGAACAGGTAGAGTAGTCCTTGCCCTTTCCATCTCCCTACCTGCAGGTGTTGTTGCAGTTTTGGCTTTGCTGTTTGCCTTGTTTTGTAAGCTCATTAACCCTGGAAGAATGCTTCACCGATACACTGAAGATGATGACATGCCAACTTTGCTAAGGATTATTCACTTACAAAGATCTCAAAAAAGCAACCCAAGAACTTTCAGCCATAAGTTGGGGAGTGGAGCATTTGGCTCGGTATTCAAAGGAACTCTTGTCAGACAGCACAATTGTGGCCGTCAAGAAATTAGACAGGTCTTGGAGATCAGGAGAGAAGCAATTTCGTGCTGAAATAAGCACAATTGGAAACATACAACAATGTAAAATTTGAGTGAGGCTCCACTGGGATTTTGCACAGAGTGATCTGAGATGATTACTGGTCTATGAGTACATGCCCAACGGGCTCTCTCAATTCTTTCTTATCTTCACAGTCTCATATGGAGGAGACGAAAATGAGGTGGTGTTGGATTGGAAGACCAGATTTGAGATTGCTATTGGGATTATAAAGAGGGTCTAGTTTATCTCCATGAGGAATGCAGAGATCGCATTATTCACTGTGATATTAAGCCTGAAAACATTCTCTTGGACAAGCACTTGTGTCCGAAAGTGGCTGATTTTGGGCTGGCAAAGCTTGTTGGTAGAGATTTCAGCAAAGTACTGACAACCACAAGAGGAACCAGAGGGTATTTGGCTCCAGAGTGGATTTCCGGGCTTCCTATCACAGCTAAGGCTGATGTATACAGTTTCGGCATGACGCTGCTGGAAATAATATCAGGCAGAAGAAATCTGGACTTAACTGTGAAGGAATCAAGGTACTACTTTCCCACCTGGGCTGCAACTCAAATATTAGACAAGGGAAACACAATGGGGCTTGTGGACGAAAGGGTTGCGGATGAGGCGTCTGTTGAAGAGGTGAGAAGAGCAGCTCTGGCAAGCATTTTGTGCATTCAGGAGGATGAGAATGCGAGGCCAAGCATGGCCCAAGTTATTCTGATGCTTGAAGGGAAAATAGAGGTTTATACAGAACAAATTGGAGGGCTTCTTAAGGTGTACATATAGATCCATGAGAGCTAAACATTTAATGGATATTAATGTCAACTTGGAACTCCTATTCGTGTAATTTACAGTTTCACTTTTATCAATAACAACGTGTAAGATGTTAGTAAGAATTAGAGAGTTCTCGGAGGCTTCCATTATCCTTCTAATATTATCACGCTCTTACGATTTTGAACTCTTTGAGGAAAATAAGCTCAATCAAAAATTCAATTCATTATGGTGAAGTTGTTTGGATCAATTCTTGCTTAATGGAAAGGCCCTTAGACACTTGAGAGTCAAGCTGATGAAGTGTCATTGGTGACTTTGACCATGTGGATGTTCTTGACATGTAGCTGCTTAACTGAAGGTGCTAACTTTGATGACGTGGAGACCTCTTACTTGTAGTTGTTTAGTTGAATATATTGCATCCAAAACATAGATAGAGATGCACAATCTATATAATCCAGTGCCTAATTGTAATGCTTCAACATCCAATCAAAAAGAGGGAAATAAATGCATACTAGTACACTTGACTTTATAGGGGTTTAAAACATAACATGAGGTGAGCCTATGAAGAGAATTTTAAAATAATATGAAATAAGTTAGAAGATATACAAGAGGGGTTCACATAGAGTGTTGGTTGGAAATAAATTTATTTCCATCGGCATTGACCACTGCCACAAACCACTAACACACATTTTATGGCCATAGTTAGTTTGACCACCCACCACAAACCATTTCAAAACATATTTGTATTTTATGAATTGAGGTCAAATGCAAGCCTCAAGAAGCCAATTTAGTCTCATTAATTGTGTATATGTCTGACATGGCATCAAAGCCCTATTAGTGAATGGGTTGTGGTTAGTTTGTTAAAATAAGAGTGGTTGTTTGTGTGAAAATTGATGGATTTTCTACCAATTCTGAAGGAGAAGAGCATTTTCACAAGAAAAAAGAAAGTTGAAAACAAAGCTTGATGTTTTAGATGTTGTGGGAAGAATTAGAAGTGGCTTCCCAAAGGAGGCCATTTTGTCACATCATAGCTACTGAAAATTTCTGCAACTACCAACTGATCATGTATTACATATTATCATATGTATGGAATAGAAGAAATCAAGAATAAAATAAAGTGGTTGAAAAAGCGACCATGGTATTAAAAAACGGTTTTTACATTTTAAACATGAATTGAATTATTTTTTGGTTACAAAAGGCCATGTTTTTGGTGTACTATAAAGAGAATTTTATTAGAGACTTTTTAGATTCACTGGGAAAGTTTTCTCTTTATAAAAATAAGACCAATTGATGAATTATTGATAAGGAAAATGTGATTTATTGAGTTTTAAAAATGATTTATGGAGATTTTTAAAAATAAAGAAGATTTCTGGAAGGATTTTTAAAAAATCAATTAGAATATATTGTGGTTACATGACTTCTTCTTCAAATATGATGGAAAGAATTATTATTTATCGAAATATAAGATGAAAAATATGTTGTTTATGAAATATTTTTGGCAATATGTAGAAGAAGAAAAAGGCACCTTTCTTGTAAATATAAAGTTAGCTCGAAATAAAAAATAATAATAATGAGACCTTACGTATTGTTGGTAGGTCTGTTGCCGATGAAATCATCCCACAAATTGAAGATATTAATAATGCATATGATGCTTGAAAAACACTCAAAGAAATATTTGACAAGCATACAAATTAATCTAGGATTTTACATCTAAAGAATAAATTACATAATCTAATAATATAAAATGTTCGAGATGTGACAAATCATCTCACAAAATTGAAGGAGATACAAAATAAAATAGAGGCAATGAGAGAGAAATTTAAAGAGATGTTGTTAGTTGAGATCATTCTTAATAATCCCCCTATAATATACACATATCTAATCACATCCTTAGAAATTGTTGATAAGATTGATACTCAAAGCTTTCAAATATTAAGAGGTAATTAGTTGTTACAGGTAGAACAAATATTTAGGTGCAAGTTTGATGAAACTAAATTTACTAAGCAAGCCTATATTTCAAGAGGAATCTTCAAATGTAACAAGATGCAAAATCATGGAAAGGTGGCTATAGTATCCAAGAAAAGAACCAAATAAGGAGAGGACAAGAGAAGGAAATTAAAACATAAATTCAAATGCTTTGATTGCGGCAAATTATGACATTTTCATTGGGAATGCACCAGAAATAAGCCAAAGATGAAAATTTGGTCAAGAAAGAAAAAACTCAAGGAGAAAATTAAGGTAATATCTTCATTACACCCTTATCTACACAAAATACTTCCAACGAGGCTTGGTATATATGTTCAGGAGTAATTCAACACATGACTTATAAAAAAAGAAACTTTCAAATTGATTGAAAAATATGAAGAGTGCACAAATGAAAAGATATAACATGTTGATGATATTGTTTATAGTGTAGAAGGTCATTGTGATGTTCTTGTTAAGATGAATAATGGTGAAGTAAGATATATTACCAGTGTGAAGTATGTTTTTGGTTTAAATAAGAATCTTCTTTCAGCTAGTCAAATAAAAAAGAAAGGTTTTAAAGTTGATTTTTATAAAGAAAATTGTTTTATTAAGGATGTGATGAATTTGTATAAAAAGGTTGCATTAGGTACCGTAGATGGAGAAATATAGAAATTATATGCAAAAATTAAATCTATGCATGATCTTTTTGCATTGCATGACAATACTAGTGTGTTATGGCATTTAAGATTTGGGCACTTCAATTACAATTTTTTTGGTTTGATGAAGAAATTGGACATGGTTTATGGAATTCCCAAAGTCTATTCGTATTCAAATGTGTGTGAAGTTTATTTTTATGGGAAATATCATAGAGATAGCATTGAGAAAAATGGAGTTTATAGAACAACATATAAACTTCAGTGGGTTCATAGTGATGTTATCAATACATTTCCTACTCCCTCCTTTGTAGGATAAAAATTTGAATTCTCTCTGGACATATTTTATGTAGGTGAAATAATTCAAATCTACATATAGTGATATTTGAATAGAAATTAAATAGTATAGACACACACGTCAAGTTCCGATAATAAAGACCTAAAAAGAGGGCAATAACTATATACAAGTACATTGAATTAAATGGGGGAACACATGGATCTGAAACATAATATGAGTTGAGAATAGGACGATAATTTTGAACTAATTTGTAAGATATATTGGAGAGGTTCACATAGAGTGCTTGAATGTGGCTTGATAAAGTAATGTCTGATGAGAAAAATGTTTTCTCCTTTTCCTACTGCTTTGATTTCTTGTTCAATGTCCTTGTTAATATTCTCCTTTTTATCATTATTCCATTATGTTTCACATTCAATGATCATCTCCTCCTGCTAGAATTTTCATCAACCAATTATGTCTCAGCACTTCACACTTGAAGCATACTCACAACCTTACACACATCAATTAGGTCTAGAATCTTTTTCCTCGTCCTTAGAGTGTCAAAGGTTGGATTAAGTGGTGGGAGGATTCCATTGTGAAAAATTGACATGTTATTTTAAGATTTTTTTATAAGTAGTTGGATTTCTTCATTAAAAATTCCAACGTTGCTCACATGAGAGATTTTAATAGGGTATCTTAGGAGATTAAAATCCCCCTTTAATGAATCTCTAAAATACCAAATTGCTTATTTTTGTTAAAAGAAAAAGTTGGTTGAGATTCACCAAACTCATGGTCCTCAAATCCAAGTTTTTAATCCATTAGATCAAGATTGGAGCTAGGATGTCTAAGGAAATTTTTCCAAAGGTTAATATTTATACACTCTATTACTCAAATAAAATATATCTTTCTATAATTTATATTCAAAATTTAGTTAATTGTGTGTTTCATGTAAAATCCCTAGGAGTTGATGGATTTTCTTGTGAATTTTATCAATTCTTATGTGAATGTTTTGGGTCATACTTACAAAGAGTCTATATTGAGGTGATTTCCAATGCATATTTAAGAAAACTCATTAACAAGGGAAATATTAAGTGTATCCCTAGAGTAGGTGATCTTGGGCTTATTATTAGTTGGAGACCCATTACTCTGTGAAACTTATCCTATAGAATTATTGTCATTTTTTTGCCCCTAGAATTTGGTCTCTCTTCCCTTTAGTTGTCAATATTGAACAAATAATGTTCTTCTAATGTAGATGCATTCTAGAAAACATTATATAAATTTGGGAAGGGATGGAGTAAGCTCACAATTGAAATCCCTCTTTTTCAAAATTTATTTTGAGATAACCTATGATCAAACTAAAAGGCACTTTATCGTCACTATGTTGAAATATATTGTCTTTTTCCCTAGCTTGTGCAATCAATACAAATAGTTTTCAAATATAATTTGACTTTCATGACAAATTAATGGAAAGCAGTTTCAAATTTTTGGTTTCTTTTGATTCATTAAGTAAGGTTTTTATCTAGCCCCCTCTTTGTATGTGCTAACTACTGAAGTTTTAGGGTATTTATGATGGGATTATGCTTCTAGAGGGATTTTTTTTAAAAGAATATCCCTTCCACATACTAATGTAACTATTTATTAAGTGATGTTTGCTTTAGTAGGCTAATTATGAGTCATTGTCTAAGAGTCTTTTATGGAGTTTTCTTCCTAATAATAACAAATTATTTGATTTCCTTATTCTTTTGGATTCAAAGGAACAATTGCAGTTTCATTTTCTAATTTTAGAATTGTAAGTCCAAATAGAAGCCTACTCTAAGTACCTTTTGAAGGATTTAATACCAATGCATGTTTGGTGTAGAAGGAAGTGAAGATTGGAAGAAGGTGGATATAATTTATTTTTAACGGATAAGTAAGATTTTATATTGTGTATACAGTTTTAATAAAGAAACTTATTTACTATTGTTTTCCCACTTATTGTTGCACTTCAATCCATTATATGTAGAAGGCGTGTTTAGAAAATTACAGGAACACATGATTATCTACATGAATTGGTATCAAAGCATCTAAAGATACTAGGAATAGAAATATTGTGGGAAACCCTTATTTATTATTAAGGATGGTTGTGGCTATGGCTATATATGTATATATGTAATTCGTAAAATAATTGAGAATGATTGAAGAATTTGATAAAAGGGTGGACACATGTATTCAAATAAACAGAGTTTCAACCTTGAGGTTTAAGTACGTGGAGAAAGAGGAAAGAGAAATGGAGAAGAAGAGAATGAAATATCATAATAAAAATATTGTGGAGGTTATAATATACTTGAAGGAAATTGTGGTGAGAACAGAGATTTCTCTATATCATAGAGAAGATAATTATGACATGGCCCACAACATGCATTGTTGGAATGAAAACTAAAAAGGTTTCTTAGAGAAAGAATACATTAGAGGAGATGAAAGAATTTATTTTGGAAGAAGATATTTCTAGTGTTGAGAAGAAACCAGAAAGAAGTTCATTGACAATGGATTTCATGTATGGAGATGGTGTAGTTGAGGGTGTTCGACATGTTGATGAAATTTCTTTCTTGGAGCATGAGGATGAAAATAAAGAGAATAATGAAGAGGTTGTAGTCTTAATGTGTTATCAACAAGAGGAGGAAGTGATTGATAATTATCTTGAAGCAAAATATAAGCATATAAATGGTTGCATGCATGAGGGTAAAATAAAAGTGGAGGCTAATTTATAAGTTGCAAAAAAGGTAACTCACATTGAGCATGAAGATAAGAAATATGATGAAGAGAAATTAATATTTTAGAGGGTCATTGCAAAATTGGAATTGAAATAATAGCATTGAGGAAATTTCAAATATTTCAACGTACTTCATGTGGTAGTTATAAGTGATTTTGCAACAAAGGAGGATCACGTCATTTTCAATTTGGGTGAAAAATGTGGGTTTGCAAGAAAGCCATGAATCATCCTTTTGATTATCCATGAGCTTGGACTAGATGATAAGTGGTTCAATCTATGGGGGAAACAAAATTAAAAAAATAAAATTGCCTCTAAACTAGGAGGTTAATTTTGTTAAATATGGGGAGGATGGTATGACTAATTATTAAGTGTTGTTTACTTTAGTGGGATAATTAGGATTCTAATAATGAGGCATTGTTTAAGATAATTTTAGGATTTTATTTCCTAATAATAGAAACTTATTTGACTTCCCTATTCTTCTAAAGTCAAATGAATAATTAGATTCACATTTTTTGATATTATTCTGCAAGGATCAAGACGGAAACTTGTGCACATCAAAGAGGTTGCACTCCGACGATGACGTGAAAGTTCCAAGTAATCAATAAGATTAATCGAACAACAAGGAAAATCATGTATGAAATAATAGGTCTACTCATTCTCATAAATCAAAATAAGGGTACATATGGGAGTGTTGTGTAACTCCCGTGCCTGAACAATAATTCCCTCCATGAGGGAAAAGGGAGTCTCAATTCCAAAATGGAATGTAAATCTTGTGACACCATTTACACATATGACAATCATAGATTCTATGATGGAATTTTCCATGTGTCATATAACTCCTATGACCTATGATCTCACCTAAGTGAGATTACTCACCATGTGAGGTGGACAAGACCTCGAGAGATGACAAGGCAAGTCACACACACCAACACCTCCCTTCATTGATGTTGAGGTAGTGGTCATGGTAAGTCAAAAAAGAAAGATAACTCCCCTACAAAACTAAGAAAGATGTGTCAAATGGTTCTTGGAAACTAAATGTATGATAAGGTACCTGTACGATGGAAAAGTGACCAGCGAGCATGGGAATCTACAAGTAACTCTTCCTCACACCCGACCTCTCGAGGTCATGCCGAGACAGCCGGTGGGGATGGAATATATGTGGGGTGCAGATAAACTAGTTAGGTAATCTTATGTCTTCAACACGCAATAATGGGATCTGCAAATCTAAGGAAAAGAAGGCCCTCCTAACCTGAATCGGTGTGATAGATAGTTTGGCGAGGATAGCTGCTTGAAGGCTCCAATCAATATCGAGCTCTATCATGATCTGATCTATGGGTTGTGGGATATGTGGAAGATGACCTATGGATGCTTCGTATATATCTCCCGACAAGGTCATGAAAATGGAATGGCTAAATGTGTAGTGGATCTTTTGGTGCTTTATGGACGATTCTCTGGTCTAGTCCAGAAATCTTTAGCTTGATTAGCTGCTCCGTTTAATAATGATAGTTGTGTGATAATGTCTGGTGGAAGTGGAGAGGACCTAAACACCAGCATTCGCAAGCTGGCGTCAATACTTGATTGATTTGTAGGCTCGTTGGGTTGTGGAACCTGTGGATCACAACCATAAGTTCATGGTTGTTGTGGACCTCCTATGGTTATATGAAGAGTCAATCCCTGATTCTGAGTATCCAGTTATCGTATGCCTTTTTGGCCTATATGTTTAGAACTAAAAGTTACACGATTTTCTCAGAGTACCTAAAAGGTGTTCTGGCAACTTGGATACGTAAACTAGTGTCGATATCAATGAGGAGGTCTCCTGCGTCTGGATGTGGGACTAGTGGATCACAACCGAATGTTTTCTCTCTTTCAAGTCCTTCTATAGTCATACGGATATCTATCAAGGTAGTTTATAATTTGGATGATCTGACCAAAATGTGTGTGCTTTGTCATCTTCTATGTTTAATCCTCTTAGCTGTGTGTTGACTTCTTGTAGGTCTATTGTTGTTTGGAAGACCTGAATTCTGAGATTTTGTTCTATGTCAGTTAATGCTACAACAAGATTTGGTTGAGGCACGATTGGCTCAAAAATGTATTCCCTGGGCTCCCTAGGTCCCGTGATTGTCATACAAGATCAATATAAACCTAACTAAAATGAAATAAACTAATTATGCAAGATATATCGACAACATATATATATTCCTCTATTTTTTGTATTTTTGATAGAATTTTTAATAGAATTAAAAGAGCAATTAATCTAATATATTCAGAAAATGACAACTAATCTAATAACAAAATTAAAACAAGGAAGGAAGCACAGTGTAGCTATTTTCCTATGCAGTTGTGATTTTATCCTAAATAACTAAATAGCTTATTAACTTAATTAAAAGACTCTCGATCCTACCTCAGAAGTGAGGAATGAATCATAGTTTCTGAGAAACTATCAATCCCCACTGCTTCCCCAGCAATATCAAAAGTGAAATTTAACTGAAATGAAATAATTCACTACTCTATTTGATATGTTTTAACTAGAAATTTGACAGATAAAACCTAGAATTTGCATAACAGTGGCGAATCCAGTAGTGTATGAATTTGTCCTCTCAGAATGATCTCCTCGTTCCTTCGTGTTCACGTGAATCCAAAAGAGCGTGTATATGCTAGCATCAACAGAAGAAGGTATTTGAACAATGGCAGCTTTGGATATAGACCAAATATAATACGAGTAGGAGAGGGACAACGTAAGTGACAGAGCTTGTTGTATGTAATTCCTAGCGGGATTTATTGTGGGAATACAACACAAGTGTACCGAGAGATTCTAGAATCTACCTTTTGTGAAGGACACAACCTACAACTCTAATGGATTCAATCTATAAATGACACTACTCTTCTCTAAACTAATTTATATGAACAAGACTGAAGCAAGAAGATCGAATGGCTTCTAATAGTAAAGGAAAAACTAGCATGGATGCTAACATGAAAAAAAAATGAATTCTAAGCGATAAGTTGAAAGACTAAACAATGGAAATAAGAAGTTGAGGGGGCCCTTTGCTTGAAAACAAGCTGGCTATTTATAGATTTCACATTCACCCAAAGGTGATTCCTATTAGAACTCTTTTACCATTAAACAATGAAGAAACACTATTTCAGGGAACATAAAACATTAATACGAGCTAAGGCGGTTGAGAAAAGTTGGTAAATGTTGAAAAATTTACGCAAGTCACGATCAAAAGAATGTGCTAGAGAACGCGTAAAGGACTGCCGCCCTGAGCAGGGAAGTTGTTACAGGACTGCCGCCTTGGCAGAGAGGTAGTTTCGTCACTGAAGGTCAAAAAGCTAGAAAAAGAAAGGCAGAGGATAAAGCAAAGTACACAAAGCTTAGACAAGGTGCTTGGGATGCTAACATACACTTGGCGAGCTTTCCTGGATTCTGAACACCTTGCAAGGTGACCTGTATCATCATTGGGGCATGTGTAACATTGTTCTGGTGGTACAGTACCCTATGATTCTGAGTATGTACAGTACCCATGTACAAACTGCATCTTTCTGAAAAAGAAGAGGAGAAGAAGAGGACTAGAAATTCTGAAGAAGATGGGAAGTTACAGAATACCTCACCCCAATAAGAAAGTGCAAGTGAAGGAACTTTTTTTTAGTAAAGGGTTGGGTAAATATGTCTCCAACTTGATCATAATTTTGACAATATTGTAGGTCGATGATGTCTCCATGACTCATCTCCCGAATGAAGTGCATGTGGACTTTAATATGCTTCATCTGCTGATGTTGAACTTGATTTTGGAAAATCATGATGGTTCTCATGTTGTCATAGTAAATGAAAGTAGGCCACCAAAAGGGAATACCAAACTATGTCAGAATCCTTTGCAACCAAATAGCTTCCATGGTAGTGTTGACTTCTCCCCTGTATTCTACCTTTGTAGAAGATATCGCAATCACATTCTAATTTTTTCTCTACTAACTGACAAGACCCAAACCAAGAGAAAAACTATATCCTGAGTTAGAATTTTGATGATAGAGATCAACAACAAATAAAAATCGGTAAAACCAACAAGATCAATCTTTATACCTCCTAATTAGTGAATGTCATTAGTGTGAGTTTTGTGAACATGGTGAAGGATCCACTTCACTAATTTCCAATGCAACTCATGAGGCTCCTGCATAAATTTGGACATGATCCTAACAATATATAAAATATTCATCCAAGTGTGATTCAAATAGATCAAGATCCCCACCAACTAGTGATAAAGGGTACCATCAATTATGGGAATAGAGTAACCAACAAAAAACTCAACCTCGGAAAAGAAATGAGTAGTATAATGATTACAATCAATCATGTGAAATATGGCTATAAAATTAAGGGTGTACTTAGGTTATGAAATTACAATTCTCGAGTCAAATTGTGAAAAAATTTTCCCAAGAAAGTAATGAATAAAATCCAAGTTGGTCATGGAGAACTTGTTATCTAAGTAAATCTTCACATAATCAATGATTGAGGTATAGTTTCCTATAATCAACAAGTGATCAACATATAGAAAAAGGATGAGCATGAACTCATCCTACCCAAGAATAAAAATATTAGGGTCATAGTGACACTAAGTGAACCCTAATGCAAGTAAAAATGATTCCATCATGGAATACCAATCACAAGGGGCTTGTCTAAGGCTATAGAAATACTTCTTAAACTTGAAAACAAGGGGGGTTGTTCCATACACATAACCTGGGGGTTGTTCCATATAGATATCTTCCTCTATTTCCCCATGAAGGAATACACTCTTAACGTCATCCACAGTTTATATAATGATAGTTAAGATGGCCAAAATGCTCATATCATAGCTTGCTAACCTCATCTACATGAGTGAGAAAGGTAGTGGGCCTAAAATCAAAAGTAAATTGGGAGAATTTATACAACCGTAAATGATGATCCACCTTTCCCTCATCCATTATAGTGTCATCATGAAGCTCGTGAATAATTACCAAGTTAGGACCAAATTCCACTCGTATTCCCATACCAAGGTGAGTAATTTGGTAAATCGATAGGATATTGGTAGAGAGATTGGGAATGCTCAACACATAGTTAAACGTTCCACCATCCATCTCTACCAATCCACTACCAGAAACCAACAACATAATATCATCACTCAACATGATTTGCAGCATGCCACATGGATCGATGTTGGAGAAATAAACATGAGAAGATTTCATGTGGTACAACGCACCGAAATCAATGATCCACATCAATGAAGCAATGAATCTAGCTACAAGGGCATTTCCTTTCTTCTTCTTATATTTCAACTCGTTTTCTTTAGAAGACTCATACTTCGGAGTATTTTGTTTGATAGAATCAGGAACACCTATATTATTCTTCTCAAGTAAATGAGTTAAGTGATCAATTTGTTTTCTCATACATTGATTATCTTCATGTATAGTCTTCTTGTAATAGGAACACTCACACTTTTCCTTCTTTTCTTTATTCTCATAATTTGAAGTGTTCATGTTATATTTGGTTGGGGTTTGGTTGGTCTTTGTTTCCTTCTTCGGTTGGTCCTTTTTGAAAGAGGTTTTAAAACCCGCAAGTGAGGATCACGAGGGATGATGTGCACATCAATGGACGTGCGAATGATAGCGTGAAGAGATCTCGGGAAGAGCGAGCATCAACCGAATTTGCATGCAAAGATTGGAAACATGGGCAGAACTTGGTTAAACCATAAAACTCTCCTCTATCTCATAGATCAAAAGACGTGTACATATAGAAGGTGTTGAGTAACCCCTAGTGTTGCAATCATGACAACTTGAGTAGAGAGGGGGAGTTACATTCCTAGAATAGAAGTGTAACTCCCAATGACACATATGATGCATTGATGCACTGACGTGCTAACGCACTGACGTGTAAGGGAATCTCATAATGACCCCTAAATGACACATGGACCTACGATCTCACCTAAGTGAGATGACTCACCTAATGATGTGGAAAATACACACACCAACACCCCCCCCTTCATCATAACTTAGGATGATGCGGTAAGTCAGAAAAGAGAAATGGGTCTCGACACAAAGCCTGATGAGGTGCCCATGTACAAAAAAGAATTCCCAAGTAGTGAAGGAAAACCCAGTGGGAAAAACATCCATCATAAGTGAACAAAACACACTCTCTAATCTAAGAAAGATGCCAAATATGGGTCACGGCCATAGACGAGCCTGAAAGGGTACCCATGTACAAAGAGGAAATCTCTCATAAGGAAGAAGAAGAGAGAAGAAGAGGGAGATGAGAGGAATGCAGAAGATGCTATGGATAGATCTAAACTTTGCATCTCTAGGAGTTCTCCCAGAAGAATGTCAATCATGAGATCCTCTTCCTCTGGACTGAAGAAGAGCCACCCACACCGAACTGTGTTCCTACCCTTAGGAAGGACAGAAATGACGTGATATAAGTCTACCCACTCCACAAAGGAAAATGAAGGCAGCAACACGAGGAACTTTGAGTTTGGTGCACGAAAGTGTGACATAGGTCTAGCGAGAGAGTACCAAGGAACCGAAGGTAATGCCACGTGCGTAGAACTGTCAGATTGTGAAGAGTGAACATCTGTAGAAAGGATGTCCACATGATGTGAAGGGAACAAAACATCATCCACAACAAAAAATGGATCCACAAGCAAGGGTGGATCAATGAAGGTCTCTAAAAATGTGGAAGTGACATGATTCCCAGAAGGGGAACTCCCAACAACAGAGATGATTAACTCCTCTGAAACACCTGTAGATGGATGAGGGACCTGTAGTGCATCACAAGTAGACTCTACGAAAATATGACTAAGGTCAGGCAGATACTCATCCTAATGAGGGGGCTCAACAAACAGAAGAGCGATGTCAGATAGGTATGAGTCATCCAATGAAGGTAGAGGATTGGAATGGGCCTCGCACACTGGAAGTGGAAAGGAGGCTGGTGCAATGATGGTATGAGACTGAGTATGAGACTACTCGATATTTGATGAGATGTGGGATGTGGCAACACTCTCTGGAATAGTGAGAGAAAGAGGAGAAGAGTCCTCTATAGTACTCTTTGCATCATAACTAGGTGCATAATCCTCATCATCAGAAGTAGAATCAAGCGAGTCTGTATCAGTGGAACTGTCATCACACAAAGAAATGGAGGAGATGACTAAATTAGTGGCAGCAATAATGGCGGCAGTATGTGAAGGGTCTCCATAGAGGGACTAAAGAATGCTCCAGACATGGTGAGGTGGATCTGAGTCTACCATGTGAAACCAGAGAGAACGAGAGACATGCATCATCATGTGACCAAATACATGGTCACAAGTGTCAAGGAAGTCCTCTAGATGATGATGATCAATGGGTGCAAGAACTAGCCTAAGCAAGAAGGGTAAAAGACCCTCGTGGGCAAAGTAATGTTCCATGGAAGCACACCAAGCTGAATAGTCCCATCTCCCGGTGAGAAGTGGCGGAGGCTGTAAAGCGATCCTACGAAACTTAAGTCTAGAAAGAGCACTCTCCATGATGAAAAAAATGCAAGATGCAAGGTGCACGAAAGCAAGACGTTGAACTCGGCTGATAATGCGTCTACGTGTGAAAACCCAAGAGTACAATCAACCCCCCCAGAATGCGGAACTTTATAAAAGTAGTGCATTTACAAATATGACAATTTCATCACGTAATGTGTGAGAAATCATGCAACTTTGACTAAAGAAGTCCTCAAAAATGAGCTGCGATTCAAAAGTTATGGCATTAAAATGATTCTCGCAACTGATGGAAAATGTCAATAAACACTACAAATGCATTAAAAAAGTGCATGAGATGGGTGCAAAGGGTATTTTGTGACTACTCGTTGGAAACGGCATGGAATTTTAGTAGGGGTTTGTTTTGACTGCGAGGGGGGATTAGCCTCCTGCCAACCCCGGACCTCGCCCTCCGTCTTCGACAAGCGTAGGAAGGTTTAATTAAACAAGCCAAAAACAGCCTAAATTTAATTACATGCCATGAATGTTTTTTTTTAATCCATAAAAAATTAAAAAGAGGGCTGAGAGGGGGCCCACGTTTAGTGAAAGATCTGTAGTCCAAGTGAGTGCAAGTCCACGTGTGCAAATTTGCTAGTAAGACAAGTAACCGTTGAAGTTACAGCAAAACTACAGGCTGAGTGGAGAGCCCACGTGTCAAGGTGCTGCTGGAGCTGGAGATGAGTGGTTAGGCTGTGAAAAATGTCCAAAAGGGAGCAGGTAACTAGAGCCGACCAAACAGCAAGCCAAAAAAATGTTTTTCCAACGTATTGCAGCAAAAAAACATTTTTTTTGCAGACCTCCACATGGTACTTGGAAGGAGGGCCAAGAAGAGGAGAGAACGGTGCGTGGGAGGTCACTGGAGGAGTGGATCAGGTCTGCACAATCTAGAGGATCCATTTGAAGACCTCAAATAGCCAAAAAATGCCAAAAACACCAAAAAACGGTTGAGCAGAGTAAAAAAAAACATTTTTCCAATGCAAAGCAAGGCACGTGGGAGCTGTTGGAGCCTGGGAGGAATGCAACGATCCTGGGGAATACCGCGATCAGTGAGTAGTAAGCACAATGAGCTAAACCACGAACAAGGAAGTTGGGCCATGAACAAAGTTGTTCCCACGTCTAACAGACCAATGACCAGCAAGGAGCAAGCAAGGTGCTGGTGGAGTGGAGTCCCACGTGGGAACCAAGTTGAAGGGAGGTTGAGTTGTGTAGAGCTGAGTTTGAATGTGGACCGGGCTGGGAGATGCATAGGCCTGAGCAAACGAACAATTCCAAAGCACACACGTCCGAACCAGAAATGGAGCCCAAAAACAATACAAGTGGTGAGGTGAGTGAAAATGTCCACACATGAGCACCTCTCACCACTATAAACCAATAAAACCAGCACTTCTAGAGCTCAGATCTGAAACTATAAACGATGCAAAACCGTTAAACCCCAAAAATGAAGCCACGAACACCTGAAAACCAAACGGATGTATAAACGCCCGAATCAATGCATTGAAGCACATAACAGAATATCCATTATGGCACACGCAATGAGATCTATATATCACACCGGAAGCCGGAAAAATGCACGAGCAACGTCGAGGAGTGCATGGATCCACAATATCTGCTCTAATACTATGAAAGAGGGTTTAAAACCCGCAAGCGAGGATCACGAGGGACGACGTGCACATCAACGAACGTGCGAACGACAGCATGAAGAGATCTCGGGAGGAGCGAGCATCAACCGAATGTGCATGCAAAGATTGGAAACACGGGCAGAACCTGGTTAAGACATAAATTTCTCCTCTATCTCATAGATCAAAAGACGTGTACATATAGAAGGTGTTGAGTAACCTCCAGTGCTGCAATCATGACAACTCGAGTAGAGATGGGGAGTTACATTCCTAGAATAGAAGTGTAACTCCCAATGACACATATGATGCACTGATGCACTGACATGCTAACGCGCTGACACACTGACACCTAAGGGAATCTCATAATGACCCCTAAATGACACATGGACCTACGATCTCACCTAAGTGAGATGACTCACCTAATGATGTGGAAAATACACGCACTAACACTTTTTCTCTTTAATCTTCTCAAGTTTCTTATCATTTCCCTTACCATTACTTGCTACAAGAGCATGTGACTTGGATTTAAGTGTCCCCATTTGAATGATCTTTTCATGTTCTCGAATGAGTTGGGAAGAAAAACTATCAAATGAGGGAATTTTCCAAGCACTACCTAGAGTGTCTTTTGTGGCATGGAAATTCAAAATGAAGACAGAGTATTCAGAACCTAACTTAGAAAGAATCAACAAGATCAATTGGGCATATTTTTTCTCAACTTTATATTCCTTCAAGGACAATCTAGTGTGGATGAAATTTGAAAAAAAGGCATATAGCTTATCAAAGTTACTAGGATTTAATCCTAGTAGTTCGTTTCCCAACTCATGCACTCTTTGTCATCTTTTTTTTTAACATACCTTCTAAATTTTTCCATGCTTCATCAGGTGTGTTGGAAGCCTTAATGTGGAATATAAATTTAGGATAAATAGACATACAGAGAATACCTAAGGCTATTTCACATCAGCTCATCCACTTAGATTTTTTGGGTTCTTCATCAATCTCGGGATCAACTCCCATAATGATGTGAAATAACACTTTACCCCTTAGTTTCATTATCATATTTTATTTTCATTTGAATAAGTTGAATAACTTGAGAAAAGGTACTAAAGGAGCATCTATCAAGAGAGAGAGAGAGAGAGAGAGAGAAACATGAATGCAGAAGGAAAATAAGCACACATATTGTATATACCTAAAATTTTATGATTTCTATTTTCATATATGTTACTAACAATTTCTCTTTTCGGGTTAGAGATTGCTAATGCATCTATTTCTTGATACAGGTGCCTTAAGGGGCTTGTTCCAGGATAGGGGTATGGTTATTCACATAACCATTAGGTTAGGGAAGATACATGGATCTAGAGAACAACTTTTTGGTTTCATTTATGTATTTAATTTTCTTTCATCCTTTTATTTTCCTCACATTCTTTTGAAATATTACTTTCTCATTACCTCATTTATTTTGTCTTGCTTCATCCTTATTTCTTGTGACCCTTTGCATACCTCCCTTTTCTCTTTCCTCCCCTTCCAATGCCATCATCCATGAGTGATTTTGTTGATGCAAATTCAAAACCCCTTCTGATGCCTTCACCTACAAGTGATGACGTTGATATAAATACCCTAACTCTCATTTTTACATTATGAGAAAATGTAATTACAAAAAGGAACTCACCATTAGCTAGTTTCTCTTTTTTTCCATACTTGCACCTACTCACTTAGCTTCTAGATTTCTTACATCTTGACATTTTTCTTGGAGATTCTTCTTCCTTGTATTGGTTTTCTTGCACTTTTGGGTCATCTATAGTTAGCTAGGACTAGATTGTTTCCCACATTCTCCACCTGAAAGTTTTTCTCTCTTTGTTGTATGGTTCTTTGGGAGATAGAATGCATCAACGACCACCCCCCAACAGGTATGTTCTCTAACTCACTTTTTCATTTTTTGTGGAGTAGTTCCTTACATTCGATACATGCTCTAAGTTAGCTTAGTATCTTATGGACATGTTAGGCATTAGCATATTGCAATTTCAGTTCTTTCATTTCATGTTACATGCACTTCTTTAGGTTAGTATAATCTTTGCATGTTTACTTTTTTTATCATTGCCCCCTATTGTTTTGATACCTCCATAGGGTTCCTTCCTCTTCTTAAACCTAAGGCATTGGAAACCTTAGTTTAACCTAGTGTAAGGGTTAATTCCCTTGGGAAGTATGTGATCATAGTGGTCCTATGCACCCCCTTTAATTTTATCCATTGTTTGTGTGTCTTTCTTGGTGTGTCCCTCACTCATTTCCTCAAATACCCTGGTTGAATGGATGATTAGAGTGCATGGTGCCTAGACACATATTTTCTCACCATATATCCTTGGTGAACCCAATATGAATTTTATTTTTCACCTTATGATCGAGCACAACTCGTTAAAAGCATCCACTTTTCATTTGTGTCTTGTTCCAATTTTAAAAATTCTCAAAAATCTACCAAAAATCACCTCTCCTAATGTCATTGACCCCTGTGTCATTTCTATGTATGGTTGTTCTTGTCTTTCTTGGAAAATATTTACCACAGATGTCATCAGCCCCTATTTCATTTTTGTGTAGGGTCGATCCTCATATTTCTTAGTTCAGTTTCATTTTCCTGATGCCAATCGACCTATTAGAGATCACAAACACTAAGTGCAGGTGGGGTGAATTAGTGTATGAACTCAAAACTTTAGAGCATTTCAAGTTAAATTCCACTTGTTTAGGAGATCAAGATGTCTCCTTTTACGAGAAGATATGATCAAACACATATAAGAATTCTATGGGCCATCTCATAACACACAAATTATAGTGGGAAACCCATGAAGGCAGAAAACCCACTTCCTGAAACCAATGTTTTATTAGGAACACCAATTCATAAGCCTACAATGATCTCATTTTGGTTGAGCACCCACTCAAACTATGAAGCACCCACTTTCCTCACCCTCAAGAACCCACTTGATCGACTAGTTAATCACCCACTTAGCTAGTTTAGCAACTTGCAAGGAGCACCCACCCCTTTGATTTAAGGCACCTGCTTAGAGAGATACAACAAAATTTTAATCATATAGCTCCTTTTTTTCTCATAGAACAGATTATGATCACTTTAATCTTATGATGTTCACTCACTCTTCCACAAATAAAGATAAATACTTCATCACAAACACCTTACCTCACTATCAGTAATCCTATTCAAGCACTCATTTAGACCAAGTTTTTCTCACACACATTTCAGAGATCCATCATATGCAAAATATTCTCATTCATTTCCTTACAACTCTTCAAGCACCTTGTTTCATACATTGGCTCTCATCATCACTCATGTCATAAATCTATGTTGATTAACTAAAATATGAATTTATTCTAGTGTAATATAATTCTATAGGAGCAGTAAAATAACTGAATAAATGACCAATAAAATATAGAAAATATACCTAAGCAATGTGTTGTCTAAGAAATAAAATGTTAAACCCTAATGTGCAAAGAGGGTTAAGAAGTTATTAGTTGATTTGGAAATGGTTTGGGATTGTGGCAAGAGAAGAATGCATAAATAAGAGGAAAAAACAGTCACACTAAGGCCCAAGAAGATACAGATCTGATTTTTCTGAGAAGATTGGGGTGCCTAGAAGAGGATAGGGACACCTGGGGTTCCCTAGTCTGAGATTTTGGCACCCTGGTGTACAGAAATGACTAGGGAACCTCCTCTGGAAAGTCGATGGATTTTCTCCTATGTTTTCTTCCTATCGCTACTAATGTCACTGAACTGAATTGGATGTTGTTATGAATCACCTTCAAAACCCCAAACAAAGAATCAAAACTTTTTAAAAATAAAGATGCATATGAAGGGGTCAGATTATCCACATCATCCATAATGGTGGAATTCTAACTGAGTGTTGCACTACATCTCAAACCCAATGTATTTCTTGGTGTGTGTGTGTGTGTGTGAGGAGAGAATATTGTGCCCTAGATGTTATTGTGTTAGTCGTACATTTGTGAAGTAGCGATAAAATAACTAGATGTAGAATGTAGTAAATGTGTGCAAGGAAAAAATAAACTCCCCTCCTATGAAGTGTGATGCAAATGAACCAAACTTGTGTGCTTTGTGATGGAGCTAGATGGATGCAAGTGTAGCTTTAGATTCCTTTCATGGATGTAACCTTAGGTGGTGATAGTAAGTTTTTAGTGCTTAGTCCCCTCATTATGGTCTCATAGCATTATATTTATATGTTCTCTTGTTCTAATTTTGTAATTAAACATGAAAAGGCTGACCACCAAAAATATAGAAATCTCAAACGGCTAGAAGTGCCCAAATTGTGAGAGTAAAGTGAAAAGAGAATCAAAGCACCCCAAAGGGGACCAGGGCAACCTGAGGCACCCCAGTAAAAAATAGGAAAAACACAAAATGACAATACAGACTCGGAAATTTGGGGTAAAATATCAAAAGTAACAACAAAAATAAAATTAAAAAGGAAAAATACATAGGTTAATTATTACTCTTTTCATTTAAGAACCATATGAATAGTAGTATGAGATCAGGACTAAATAATGACTCAAAGTGCATGATTTTGTGTCTACATTTTCCCCCACTTTATGTTGGTGAGTGGAAAGCTCAGTAACATAAATTATATAGAGATGCATACCCAATAATCCATGTAGAGCGATGTAGCGAATGCGCCGAGGGACTACAAAAATCCTAGAGTGATAAAAAGGTGGAACATGAAGACTAAAGATGCAAAAGTACAAAAAGTGATGAGAATGAACCTAGGGTGAAAGTGTGTGTAGATGCCAATGTGTCTTGAGAGTTCCATTACTCATTCACCCTCTCTTCCTTTTCCTTTTCAAATTCATTAATTCATCAATCATCTCTAATAGTATTATCAACTTTTTTTCCCTAGCCTTTCCTCTGGAATTGCACTATAATCTTGTGCATCCTCAGCTTAGGCTCATAGTGTTGCTTAGATCTATATTTTCTTCTTATTTTATTCCTATAGCATCTACCTCATGCGTTTTTTTTGCTCTTCAAAATTTTTATTCACCATTATGTGGGCTAATTATCCATGTTCTACTTATATGCAAACCTTTGGGTTTTATTTCAATCTCCTCTTTGTAGCTTCTACCATATAGTTTTTTATGCTTTTCAGTGTTGCTACTCGTCCACATTGGCTTTGACCTACTATGATCTCTCATATATCTCCAAATTCCAAATCCATGACATCCATCCCATGGGCCCCTAGCTAGGTGTATTTATGTCTTATTCTATTAATTTACCTCTATTGTTTCCCTTCAGTTTTACTTCTCTAGGGTTCTAGCAGCATATGGATTGTGCCCGTACATGGTAGGACCACCGGTAGCTATCAGGTATATATTGGTGGGTATATTTTCATTTTAGCTAGTCCTTTCTTTACCTTCTAGCATTTAGTTTCAACTTAAGTGTTATGTATTTTTCTTTCCACTGACTACCCCATTGTTTTGTTATTGTGACATGCATGGTAATCAACTACTGGGTATATGTATACACCTAAATTTTTATGTTTTTCTATTTTCATACACTATTACTAACAATTTCTTTTTTCAGGCTAGATGTCTGTTATACTACATCTATGTCTAGGAATGGGTACCTTAAGGGGCTTGTTCCAAGATAGGGGTATGGTTATTCACACAACCATCATGGGTTAGGGATGATACCTGGAGAGAAAACATATTTTTGGTCCCATTTATGTGTTTCTTTTTTCTCATATTCCTCTTATTTTTCCTCACATTCTTCTGTCATCTTACTTTCTCATGACCCCATCTCCTTTGTCATTTCTTCATCATTTTTATTCTTCATGACTCTTTGCACATCTCCCGTTGCTTTTTCGTCCCTTGTCAATGCCATATCCTCTAAGTGATTGTGTCAGTGAAAATTTAAAATCCTCTATCAATGACACTTCGCTCACATGGTCAATGGCATGTATGGTATAAATACCTCAACTCCCATTTTGCACATTAAGATAACATCGCGTAATTGCACAAAGGAAATTACCATTGGATTTGATCTTTTCTGCTCCAACTTGTACCTACTCACTCAGACTTCTGGATTTATTACATCATCAACTCTTGGCTTAGAGATTGTTCTTCCTTTGGATTGGTTTTTCTTGCACCTTTGACTCATCTATAGTGAGCTAGGAATGGATTATTTCCCCTTCTCCACCTGAAAGTTTATTCTCTTTTTGTGTATGGTCCTTTGGGAGACAAATGCATTAGTGACCGCCCCCGAACATGTAATTTCTCTACCACACTTTGCCATTTTGTAAAGAGTATTTCCTTACACTTCGATCACATGACTCTATGTTATCTTAGTATTTTATGGACATGTTAGGTTAGCATATTGTATTTTAGTTCCTTCATTTCACGTTACATGCTTTCCTTAAGTTAACATAATCTTTACATGCTTCTTTTCTTTATGATTACACCCATAGTTCCTGATACCTCCATAAGGGTTACTTACTCTTCTTAAACCATAAGGCCTTAGAAACCTTAGTTTTTCCTAGTGTAAGGGTTACTTCCCGTTGGGGCATGCAATCTTAGTGGTCCCTGTACCCCCTTTAATTTTATCTGTTTGTGTGTCGATATTGATGTGTCCCTCACTCGCTTCCTCAAATACTTGGTTGAATGGATGATTAGAGTGCACAGTTCCTAGACACAATTTTTCCCACCATACACACACACCCCAAAATAATATTTTCACCCCTTGTTTGCAACACTTTATAGTTTAGTGTGTTGACTATAATCATGTGTGAGTGTGCATCGTGAAACATTCATTCACTCACCTTGCAATCAACATAATAACATGCAAGTGTGGAGACAAAAATTAATTTTTAGCTATCACGACATTTCGACACTGCAAGTAAGCACAAAACTATGTGAAAACAAGAGAAGAGAGAAATAATAAGTCATGTGTGAGAAATAGTGTCTCAAGTCACAACATAAACTCCCTTGATACAAGGGTGTGGAAGACACGCTCACTAGCCCATAAGCAATAATAGGAGTTATTACAATGCAAGAATGACTTGAAGTGAGCGAAAGGGCCTCCAAAAAGTAATAAAAGTGACCGAAAGGTGAAAAAAGGAATCAAGAGTGCTACAGATTTTTGTAAAATATTGGCAACCAAAAAATTCCAATAACACTATATTTCACACTTATTTTTTCTGATTAATTTAATTTTAGAAATTAAAATGATATTAAAAAGTGAAAAAAGTTACAGAAATAACCTCTTTTTAAAATAAAATACCTCCTAATTTGACAAGACCAACCTTAAAATTAGATCCTAATTTAATTAAGACATGACTTTAATATAAAAAACCTCCTTTTTAAATTTAAGACAAGCCCTTAAAAATTTAAATTAAAATATATGTTAATATAAACAAACCTAGGTCATAAAAGAATATAACTAAAAGTTTAAAAGCAAGGCTAAATAATATTGAATGGCGATATTTTTGAAAAGGGAAGAAAATAGGTAATGGTAGTCAACTTAGGAAGAGGGGACAACTCCACGTGAGTCGAGATCAGGGCTCGAGGCAGTGGGAAGATCAAGATAATGCAGAGGGAGGAGGATGAATAGTTACACTACAAATGAGAAAGGCTTGGGTTGAAATTGCAAAACGATGGTCAAGAAGGGTCGAGGCGGAGTCCACAACAAGCAAGCATAACGAGGGGAGGTCGATCCAATATCAAGATGATCACAACGGAGAGTCAAATATGGAAGAAACTAGGAATATTCAAGCACAATCCAAACGACGAGCAGTGGGTGAGCCAACAAAAGCTTTGAACAAGGTTGAGCCTAGCTCAAGAGAGTAGGCCAAGATAGGGGTTAAAACAAAAAAAACCACAGTCAAGAAAAATAACCAACTCAAGGAATGTGGACTAGCCAATAGGAAACAAAGGCCAAGAAATCTGAGTTGAGTGCACAAACATGGTGAGGAGAAGGAATGGACGAGTCATGCTAAACCAAACAGAGCTCACCAAATTAAAAACCAACGCGTAGCTAATGTAAAACAAACGACTCGCTAAGGATGCAAGCCAACCGAGCCAATGCAAAATAAACATTGAGTTCATAACCAATCAAAACAATTCATGAACTGAGCTGGCGAAGGGTGGGAGTGAGTTGTAGGCAGCTCGGGGAGGATCCCGTTGAGCTCTGTAGGAGCTCATCCTAGTTGGGAGGTAGAAGAGAAGAGTTAGTAGGGGTGAATGAAATGTAAGGAAATAGGATAGAACATGAGTAAGGGGAGAACTTTCCAAATAGTTTTTTTAAAAAAAATTAAATGAAAAATCAAATAACTGCACCATAAATACCTCTAAACCGCTTTTTCCTCCAAATTTAGCTACAATTAGCTAAATTTGGTGGAGAATGAAACTGCACATACACAAACCCCAAAAACAATACAAAATCCAAAAAAAAATTTAAACCAAAGTATCAAGATGATAAAAGACTTAACACGAGAAGCACAAAAAAATGAAACCGGAAGTAATTAGCAGCCAGATAAAAACAAGTGCACGTTTACCGAACAACTGGTGAGATTATTCTATGAGGATCAAGATTGAAACTCTTGCACGTCAAATAGGTTTAACTCCAATACTGATGTGAAAGCTCTAAGTAATCAACGAGTGTAATCGAACAACAAGGAAAATCATGCATGAAAGAATAGGTCTACTCATTCTTATTTATCAAAAGAATGGTACATATGGGAGTGATGTGTAACTCACATTCCTAGACAATCATTTCCTCCATGAGGGAAATATTATTTACGATTCCAAAAGGGAATGTAACTCCTATAATGCCACTAATGCATATGGAAATGACAAATTCTATGACAAAACCTGGCATGTGTCATATAACTTCTATGACCTATGATCTCACCTAAGTGAGATGACTCGTCATGTGAGGTGGACAAGACCCCAAGAGATGATGAGGAAATTCACACACACCAACACATTTTCTATTTTTAGAATAGTAATTCCAAATAGGAGTCTAATTTAAATATCCCTTAAGATTCTCATGGATAAGCACATAAAGAACCATGAAAACTAAAAATTCTTTAACTTTCTTGTACACAGGGAAGAATTCATATTGGTGATATGGAATAATCTCTTTTAGATAAATCTAATACTCGTAAGGCATCATTTTAGTATTATATTACTCATTATGAATTAAGTTGTAAAATTATTTTCCTAAATTCAACAATCTATGACCAAACTTGATTTGAATTATTGATATGAAGCTAGACTACAATAAATTGCATTACTCTTTATTAAAAATTACATAATATGTAATAATATAATAATAATAATAACATTCAATTAATTTATTTCAAAATTAATAAAAATGAATGTATGGATTAGGCTTACTTTTTCATTATTATGAATATTAATGTCAACTTGGCACTTATATCCATGCAAGCTCTAATTTTGATTTATCAACACCTTATAACATATACGAATAGGAAGAGATTATGGAGGTATCCATTATTATCACACCCTTAGGATTTTGAATTGTTCAGAAAATAAAACATAAATTATAATACAATTTTACATAAAATCTAGTATAATGTAATTGTTAAACCCTTATCATTATCAATGCAATAATGAATGGTTTATTTTCCTAGTAATGTTTATATCAAACAATATTAATTCCCTCTATAATTCTTTTGTGTAAATGAACTATAATACAAATCTACTTATGGAGATATTTGAATCTAAATTAGACACTATAGACACATATGTCAAATTAAATACCTAAAAAGAGGGGAAGGGGTGAATGCAAGAATAATTAACTTAAATATAGGACACACAAGAGGTATATAACACAATGGGAGGAAAGAATAAGAAGATAATTTTAAAATGATATGGTATATGCTAGATAATATAAAAGGGAGGTTCAAATTGGGGTGATTTGAAGGCTTGAAAGTGGTTTTGGATTAAAAATATGTTTTCACATTTTTCCAATGTTTAACCTTATCATTATTAGTACTAATATTCTCCTTTTTACCACTATCCCATTAGGTTTACATTGAATAGTGCACTCTTCCAATTAATATCTTCATCAATCATTTTAATCTCAACACTTCACACTTGAAGCATGATCAAACCCCTTATGCATATCATGTGTGTCTAAAATGTCTTCCCTCGCCATCCCTAATGTTAAAGGTTGGATATAGTAGTGGGGAGGATTCCAATGTGTGCATTTACACATTCCTAAGGGTTTTTTGGAAGTGTTGGACTTCTTCAAAAATGGATCAACTTTTCAACGTAGGAGAATTTAACAAGGTGTCTTAGGAGTTTGAAATGCCCCATAATTAATCTCAACAAATCCAAATAGAGAGCTATGTAAAAATATCAAGTTAGATAAGATGTAGTTGTGATTCACCGATATCATTATGCCCAAATCCAAGGTTGTATCTATTGGTTCAAGATTTGCAATATGGTATCAAAGGAAGTTTTTTAAAGATTAATATTCAGATATTATGTTTCTCAAATCAAACCTCTCTTTCTGTAAATGAGATTGAGAGTGTAGTTAATTTCATGGATCACAATAAATCCCAAAGAGTTGATGTATTTCCTTTTGGTTTCAATTATGCATTATGATATTGTGTTGGTTCAAACTTTCATAGAATCTACACTAAGTCCATGAACATTGTATCTTTAAAAAATCTCATTAACAAAGGCATATTATGTTCATGCCCCAAAGTACATGACCTTAAGATCATATTAATAGCTCAAGATAAAACTACCATCCTCAATGTATCCTTTTAAATTATTACAATAGCTTTGAATTTAATGTTTTTTAATCTCCTCCATTTAGTTACGAAGCCTGAACAAACAAGGTTTAGGTAATGTAGATGCATTCTAGACAACATTATAGTAATTTGGGAAGGGATGGAGTGGATTCATAATATACAATAGAAATATATATTTTTCAAAATTTATTTTTAGAAATCATATGAACATATTACATGGCCATTTTTATTTGTTGAAATCCCTTGGATTTAGACCTATCTTTGTGCAATCAGTCTAAATCATTTTCAAAGATGCATTTATTTGCTTGAAAATTAAAGGATAGTAGCTTGAGAATTTTGGTTTGCTTTGATCCATTAGTAAAGGTTGTCCTCTACCCTCTTCTTTGTATCAGATAGCTATTTAATTTTTAGGGTATTTTCTAGGGGATTATACTTATAAAGGATTTTTTGAAGGAATATCTTTTCCCCTGATCAACCCTAATTAAAATTAATTAGCTATGATGGTTGATAATACAAAAATTAAACAAGCAAATAAATATATACAATAAATGTTTCAAATCATATATATATATATATATATATATATATATATACAAATATTAAAATCACTCTAAGGAAAAAATGAAAGCAATAAAGGTGGATTTGGGGAAAAAGGAGTCACTTAGATAATTTAGATGAGTCTCATACTGTGTTGATAAATGATCTAGAATAGAAACAAAGCCTGGGAACTAGAGAAATATTTTGGTGTGTTACTGGAGCTCCTAGGTCAAAACGGTATGGTACAGTCAAGACCGTATAACAAAAATTTCCCCTACTATATAGTTTTGGACCTATACAAAATGAGAATCTACTAATCTCAGTGTCACTTTATGTGTCTCTTTCTCACCTTTTGGAATACCTAGTGTCACATAAAATTGTAGATTCCACACTTGTACCTACAACATAAACCCTAACTACCCTTTAACACACATTAGATGAAAAATAAATGAAAATTATTGAGTCGTATTGACCTTGACAGTCACCCCAAATATGATTCACTAAGCATTACACTACATTTAAAACTTCATATAGTTCTCATAGTCCTATGTGGTTTTGTGCATGTAACTATTCGTTGCCCTAATATTTCCCTCACATTTCCCTAGTGATAGAAGGATAAGATACTACATCCCATTTAAATCCTTGTTTGTTGGTGAAATAAATCTGTGGGAACCTAAATATTGGCTAAGGATCAGTAAATAGAAGGGCACTCTGGGAAAATCATGCAGGAAAAGGGTTTAAGTGAAACCAAGGTGCGCGACGGAGGCAGAACAAGGGTTTAAAATACTTAGCCATATTTGGCATCATAAAGTCACTTGAGGAAAAACATGAGGACCCAACTAGGCATGATAAGTGGATAAGGTGCTAGCCTGGAACCTTGGAGGCCAAGAAAAAGATATTCCACACAGGGAATATTCCTAGAGGCATCATTACAGTTAGTGGAAGGCTTTGCAAAGAGGATAAGCATTCACCAATGGAGGACCACATTGACACTTGGCACACGATCTTCTCATGAGATAATTCATGGAAATGGACATTGATCATATTTAAAGAAGTGCTTAGGACAGAAACATAGGAAAAAAAGGGGAGAATGGAGAAGGTATTGCGAAGGCGCTAGAATGTATGAGAGTGATAAGGAAAGGAGGGTAACAAGGTGCTGCAGAAATGTTAGGAAATGCTAAGTGTTTGCAACTCATTATGCTAGGGTTTAAAGTTATGGTGTTAGAGGGTTGTAAGGGATATCATTAAGCATATTTATGGGTACTATGGTTTGTAACAAGGGTTATAATGGGGAAATAATAGTTAGGGTCTCTAATCAGATTAGTTTACAGGGTTTGGATGTCTTTCATTTGATGTATATGGTCTAAGATGACCCTTTTCAATGTAGTATGGCTATTGTTAGTTTCTCAGACATGCACCTGCGTCTCGGATCCAGAAGGATTGAGGTGTTTGAGACCATAATGGAACCATCCCCAAGTTGTGGGACCTTGCGCGCTTGGGACAGATCTCTGAAGAAGGCCGGTTCCTCTATCTATTTCTACTACTATTGCTACTCCTAGTGCTAGAAGGGAAAACTAAGCTAATGATGCCATGGGACCATGGATGGAACAATAACATGAAAGGAAACTACACTAAAAGGTGATAGCACTAGAAACACTATCTGTTCTGAGCAAGAATGAAAGGAAATGCGTGAAAGGAGGCTAGGCACGAATAGCATAGCAAAACACGTATTCACCATATCGTTCTCATGGAACACAACTAAATATGGAATTGTAAGGGACCTGAAGTAGCACAACCATCACACAACGCAAAAGAAAAGGAAAGAAGGAGAACTGCAAACATGTTAGGATAGAGAATAGTCACAAAATGATTCTTCTATTACTTTTAGGAATGCACACAGGTATTACAATGATTGAGGAGGCCAATATCCACATGTAAGAGCCAAATCTAGAGGTCGCAACTCAAAATACATAAATTATGGAGTCCTTAGCAAAATTTGCAAGGATCCAAAGTGTCCAACATAAAAATGAGTCTATCTCTTACATTTATATATAAATTCATGGAAGAAGGGAAGAAGGAGAGAAAATATAAATTTTAAATATAACCACCAACAAGAAGCATTCAATGCCTACAAATCTACCTGGAGATCTGTGAAATACACTTCCCCAAGATTGCTTTGTGTGTTGAAGAAGGAAAGAGGGTGGATCATATCAAATTAGGTGGATGGAGCAATCAGATCTTCCTATCAATTCTCAGAGAGACATTTTCCCATTTATCATCTACCAAATCCACCAAGAATTTGAATTTGAATTTTTAGCAATGTAGTTGATGTCAGCAAATTTCTAACAATTCTAGGCATGCATCGATTTGAGCTCTATAGAAAAAGATACGGTTGTCAGAATATGTCATAGTTATCAGCACATGCAAAACATGTGGCATGTGTGGGTTGGCTGAAATGGTGGCCAAATATACAAATACTTATCATTTCTGCCATGTGTCACATGTTGATTTATTGTAAGGATTCGATGCCTTGCTAGCATGCTTAAATAGTTGCGCATGAAATACTCAAGTATGTCGGAAGATGACTTTGAACAGAAGAGCACAAATGAGGGCACGGGGACGTGCACAGAAGAAGGCAAAAGGAAGGCATGCAAGGGTGCGCATAGAGAGAAAATGAAGAAAACTAGTGAGTAGAGAACGTATGGTGAAGGTGTAACTATTACAAAGTAATGGGAGCAGGGCACAAGAGAGCCAAGGACTTAGCCGATTGAAGCAAGTGTGAGGTACATGAGAAGGAAGAAGCTGACTAGGAAGAAGGCGAATGCATAAAAGGTGGGCACAAGGGAAAAGTGAAAGGAGGGAAAGGAAAAGGGGCGTGCAGGGAAACTGCAACCAAGGGAATGTGCCAAGTGATCTTGAGCGCGTGCATCATCACAATAAATAACATAAAGCTAGAATTTTTATGCAAGTTATCCAAATCACTAGGAGAGGTATTTGGATAACAGTTTTGGTGACTTTCGGGGCCATCTGCCTGCTAGATGAAGGAGATCAGTATCCTAGAGCATCAATTGGGCATGGAGTCTACTTGTACAATTTTGAAACTACCATTGTATTTATTTAAAGATAATTTCTCAACTTTGTCCTGAATCTTGCAACTGCTGAGAGAAGCTCTGCATTCCGGAAGAAACAAAGAGCATGCGTAGGAAGCACGCGAGAGAAATAACTATGTATAAATAAACAATGTGTGCTCAACGCACTTAGAGGAATTGAAAACTTATCCTCTTGAGAGTGTTTTATCTCTGGTTTTTATACTTCCACAACTAATGGAGATCACATATTCATCTCACAAACCCTAGGTCTTCAATCTTTCTCTATCTTCTTCTTCTTCAACATGTCTCGGCTCTAAACACTTTCTCTCATGTCTTCATTCAATATTCAACCTATCATTATCTTCATCAGCCTTAAAATCATCCACACATACCTGTAAAACACTTCTACATAGATCACATTTTCCCTCCAAGAGCACTCTCTCTCTCAACTACTTCAAAAATGACTTAAAACCTTACTTTTATATGCTTCTCTTGATTTACAACCAAAGGATTTCAATCCCTAATAACTAATTTGACCCATACATCTTTAAAACATCTAAAAAAATCATCACAATAGTCACATATGACCCATATAGGCTGGCCTATCCAAAAAACACTTTTCATGCACCAATAATCCTCAAAACCTTGTCATTGAAATGTCAAAAATCCCCTCATGCCAAAAATGGTTTTATTCAAGCTATTAAAATCACACATGACTAATAAATCATTTAAACACCAACCATGGTCGTAATTATCATGATCCAATCATATTATTTTATTTAATGGGTCCATTGGCTCATTACCTTCACCAAACAATTGTTATCAACAACATGATAGCTTTGGGCCTCAATAACACCCAATAAAACCTCAACTATGGCATGTGACCACTAAATTTAAATGTGTAGCACACTCCTAAACAATTTATATCTCATGAAACAATAACATGCTCAAACCACAACCACTTTTGCCTTCACCAAAATAAGTTGCCCAAAATATAGTTTTCCAAATTCATCTAATAAATGCACTTTATGTCACTTAAAAAACCTCAAAATATATTCATTAGATTACAAATTAATCTCTTTTCACATTTAATTTTATATCAATCATCACCTAATCCATATCATTCTCCAACCAACTCAATATTTCATCTAAAACAGTTTTGTTCTGAATAGCAAGAAATATTCTTACCCACAAATTGACCTAGAAACCATATCAAATATCATCATCATGAATCAAACCTTATATCACTGGAAATATATCTGAATCCTTTTTGCAACACAACTTTAATCACCTCCTAACTCCGCCTATATCTCATGTAATGTCTATTTTACTTAATACTTCTTCTAACTACTCCAAAACTTCCCTTTCACTAGTCAACATAAATAGGGCACACTTTGCACTTTTTCACCAACACCATGACCTAAAACCTACATGAACATCTAGATTAAATATATGGCTATCATAAATGGAAATTTATACTTTACCTCATTTGGCAAAATTTTCCACAAACTAGAATTATTTAGAAACTTTCATTTTTCAGGTGGGCCCACATACTGCCACATACTCTAACATACCTTTCTGGAAATATGGAAGATTTCTATACAACATCCAATCATAATTTTTGTAAAATTAATAAAAAAAATATCATTATACTCGCTTCTCTACAAGCTTCTCCTAGATAGGGTATAGTTATGGTTTCAAACCACTAACTTCTTAACGATCGTTCATAAAACTTGACAATAAAACCACCTAATTATTTTTTTTTAAGTTTCATAAATGATGTTAGAAGCTTCCCCAAATATTTTAGGTACCCATTCAAATCATACAATTCACAACAAGCATCAAAAGGTCCAAATTTTCTCTAAAAACACATTGAAACTTACCTGGTTACACCAAAACTTGCATAACTTGCAAAATCTTCAGCATTCTGACCTGAAAATTGGCATGAAGCACCATGATAACCTGATCTACCTTTCCATGCTCACCATATATCCCAAATATATCTCAAATTCTCTATCCAATATCATTTACTCATTCTAAACTTTCTGTTTCTCATTGTCTACTTCCCAAGGACCTCAAAAATGCATACAACCATTGAATACTGACGTAAAACTCATCATACATCTCAGGTACACTATATATATGTTTTAATCATGCTTGTACAAGACTTATTATGCCCAAAACACACATCTCCACCTCATTCTACATGCTTCGGGGCTAGAAACAAACCTAAAATAACCTGACTCAACCATGTATCCTCATACCCTGGCCATGCTAACTCAATTTAGACTCATAGATGCCTAAAACACACCTCATGTACCATGTATGACATCATGAAAACATCAAACTAACTCTAGAAATCTCAAACAATGATTTATCTCACTCAACCATGCACTAGGACTACGTTGAACTTCACCAAACCATATGAAATTCATACTTGACACCTAAACAACATCATAGGGAGACATAAATGACACCATGACACCATTTTCCATCAATTGGGGTGACATAAATGACAACACTAACCCACAATGGCCAAAAATCTCCCCCTTTGTCATTGATGGAAACCAACAAGACAAACATATTAATTGACCTTATTCTCATATTTCTGATGCTTCTCTCCCCATTTTCCATCTGTGAAAAAGGATACACTAAATCCTACACATAAAGAATGAAAACATAGGACTAACCACAATGGAAACAATGCAAAAACATGACTTACTTTACTCTTAAGCTCCCCCTGGGACTGAAACCTCTTTTATCTGACTCCAACAGTAGTAAAAATGATCTTTTGGACTTGATAAAATAATAAATACAGCTCCTCCTAAACACTATATTCCCATGTTGTTCTTCATTCATGTCATTCATATCCTTTTAGGTCTTAGGAATGTAAGAAACCATTTTTTTTACCTTCAAAGCTAGTAAAGACATCATAAGGACTTATGAGAACTGAACCACATCTTCAGAGTGAAAGTGAAAAAACTTTAGAAATCAATAGGATCTCAAACACATCATGAAACTTATTTTAGATCCTCCTAGGCCTATACCATCATATTCGACTGAAAGACACAAAATTTGAGCTTTTTTACCTTGCATTCTAGTCATAGGATCAACTCAAACACTTTGACCCATCCCTGAAGCATTATCTCAGTGTTTTCAACCATATTACTTATGATAATACTTGTTTGAGAAAAAAAACTTACCATCGATCAATCCACCATTATACCATATTTCCATTATTTCATACTTGAGTAAGCTTAAGAGATATCTCCCCTACCTTGAAATCCTCCATCAGACCTTTAACCTATCATATCTTACTTCTACAGTACTCTTTTACAGCCTAGATAGGATATATAATGCTCTTTTATACTTCACAAGATGACTTATCTTATTTCAAACTTTCAGCAAAATGCTAAAAACCTTCAGTTTCTTGAATTTTGAGCCACATACAGATTATGAGACATAACATAACTTTCACCTACCTATAGCAATTTTTTCTTCATCCATAGATGATTGATAATGCATTTAATACCTTCATACATGTCATACTGAGATACTTATTCCATCTCTGACTTATTAGGTATTCTAGACCCCTATAGTTCTTAAAAAACATTAAGATAGACACACTCATCCTCAAGGACTTCTCAAAGAACTGTAACTCACCTTGTGTTCTTTCTTAGAGATCTCTGAATTTTGAATCATCGTTTGTTTTTTATATACCATTATAAGAGGACTGACTGACAACCTTATAACACCTCCTTACTTCTAGACATTCTTCTTAGGCTTGTAGATAAAAATTCAAGATTCTCATATAATTATATTGATGAATCCTTGGGCTAGATATTACACTCAAATGCTTTATACAGTTCCCCTCTGCATATAGATTTGTACTCTGAATTCTAGTACTTAAGCTCAACCATGCACTCCTTTTCTAGACTCATCATCATTTGGGAAAATGATATGAAGACATTACTCCTCTTGGATCACTGTATTACTCTGAATAACAATCATGCAACTATAGAAAAAAGTATTTCTATCCTCTTAAGAGTCACTAGAGAATACAACTCAAACTCAAACCTTCACAACTCATGGACAAACATGTATCATGTCCTTTTGTTTGTCACAGTTGTCCTTTATAGCTGTGCACTCTTTTTTTAGACTATAGGAGCATCTTATCAACCTAAAATTCATATAAATGACCTTATCTAGTCATTAAACTTCCTTCAAGACCTTCAAAGACTTGATCACATAGTATAACACTTCTAGTATCATGGACACATATCCCTTTTGATTTATAGATCACTTGAACATCCTGTAATAGTGAATTCAGTAATACTGGTACTCTGTAAATAATTTTGCATACCTGTAGGTTTTTTTAGACTTATGTTCTTATTTTAGGTCTACACACATACTCAACACTATCATCTTGACACCTATAGAATCTTATTTCCTCTTCATATTCTTATGATGGATATACCAACTGAAAAACTTACCTTCAAGGTTTTGTACACAATATAACTTGGCTTCACATCTCTACATAATCCTTCTTGTGTCTAAGAACATCCTTTTAACTTCCTACAAAATCATAGACAACTCAAGCAAGATCTTCATGAAAATTACAATCTGTATCACCTCATGTGGTACTACCTTCTTGAACAAATGAAAAATAATAGTCCTGATTCCATGCTTTGCTAAAGTTCAGAATCCATCTTATTTTGATCTTTCTTTGTACAAACATTTATGATGTTTAAATTTCCTTGACACACTCAACTAGGCATAACCAACATACAAGATCACCATATAGCTTAGATCAAAATCAATGAATAGCTCCTATTTCCCTTTAGAAGAATATCTACAGGCTTTAGAACATGTCATCTTATGTGAACTCACTTTATCAAGCCCAAGACATTTTCCACCTGCCTCTTATACACTCTACACCTATAGATGCATATATTATCCTCTAAGATCACTGTTACATGACCTTTACTAACCTTGGTCATCATTTGTCAAGGGATTACAATTTGGATGCACCTAAGAATATCATTTTCACCTCAAGAATCTTGATTACTTATTCACCACTGTGTTCACATGTTTATTAGGTATTCATCTTCATCAAGAATGAGGTATATTAGTCAACCATACCTTCTATACTTTATCAAATGCATAGCCACTGTCTTCTAGCCCTTGTGTCAATGAGAAACACACCAAAATTTTGATGTAGATAATTACATGAAGATACATTACTTATTTCAAATACCATTTTGGTCAATTAAACTCCATCATAAATATTGAGAACACACACTAAATAAAACACACCCAATTTGCAATAAACTCATCCCAAATTAGGTCTTTTTAGTATAAACACAATCAACTTGAACTCTGGAAAAGAATCCCAAAACTCTAAACAACTTTATGGTTACAGAACACATAAATCTTGAATACCTCATAGTCAATATGATTTCTACAAATGTTTAGCACTTGAATCCATCATTTTATCATCCAAAAACATCTTTCTCTACATACCACTCAATGAGCACTGAGAAAAACTAGTTAGGGTTGAAAAACCTCAAAAATACTCAAATTTTGTCTTTATGAACTCACCTTTGACCAAAACCACTATAACAACATTATCTATCAATTTAGGGACCCAATTCCTTGATTTGAAATCATTAGAAGTATTTGCATACCTATAACCACCTTATACTTCACTTGAGCATATTTGATTTGACCATGTCTTAGCCACAATCCACTTTTTGAAGTAATACACTGATCAAGTTATCACTTGATCACTCTTACCATCTTTACATAACAACATAACACTTATCATCATGAAGAACACATCACAGAAGTCATATCCTTTGACCATTTTTGACTTCACACACCTTTAGATGACTGATATACACTAAATAATTACTTAGAGACATTGAGAAAATTTCTCACATAGTGACTTTCCATTTAAGACCTCTCATAAGTTCACTTCACTTAATCATATACACATGGAGTAAATTGATACAAGCCATTATAACTCATAACAGCCATAAGACACTTTAATTGATTTAGACTTGACACAATGAGACACCACATACCACAAACTCAACCAACATTTTAAAACTCAATCACAAAGGACAAGTGTACTCACTTGATGACTTCCATAGTACTAACAAACTTCATATGACATGACAACAAGACTCTTGAACATACTGATTCAAATCAAAATTACAATACATCATGACAAAGAAATTACAATCTTGTAAAAACATGCATACCCCATATGAGACACTAGGACTAAGACCAAGACAAAATATCACATGAATGACCATCTGAACTCATAAGATAAGAACATGAAAATCTATACCTTATCATCTATGAGGAGACACATATACTGATCAAGATAGCTCCCCCTCACTCTAAAGCTTCATTTACACTAATATACCTAAAAGAAGCATAGGGGGGATATATGAACACCATTAAGACCTAAAATAAGGTCTTGAAGAGGTCTTAAGCCCTCTTAGATACATGTAAAACTCTATCTCCTTCTTGTTTATGATCTGACCCGTGAGTTATGAATTTTCTTCCATCACCAAATACTCTTGATTAATCTTCATGAACTCTTTTTGGTTCCCACACACTTCCTTGACTATTATCATACACTCTTGGCCTTTAAAAGCTAGCACCTTACATCATAGGACCTTGAGCTCTCTGATTTTGTCTTGAGAAGCCATCGTAGCAGTCCCTTGCAACATGACCAACTCTATTACAGTTGTAACACACTACTTAATTCTTCCTCACGTAGCTCTCAACTTGTCTAGGTGGATCATTCAAGCAATATCTAGCAACATGACCTCTCTCATCAAAATTGTGGCATATCACACTCTTAACTTTCTCACTCCTACTATCTCTCCATGGATGATCATCTCTAACATACCTTATACACTCCTTTTCATTATGAACAAATTTGTTAGAAGTAAAACAATATTCATTGAAAGATATTTCATACCTTGATGCATTAGGTTGCCTAATAAGCTTGGTCTTCTCATTGTCCTTGTTGTATGTCACCCTCTTTTTTCGTTGGTGTCTAGTTCACCTTATCCCTTGCTTAAAACCAGGTCCTATTGCTTGAATTCCTTTTCCTTGAGATCCTCATTGAATACGAAACCATCCCTATCACATGTTGATCTTTGTTTGCTAAGAATATTGTCTAGATCAGTTGCACTTTTCTCAAACATTTTCAATTTTCTTAAAATAAGATCAATTCTTGAATGTAAAGATTTCATGTCTATTTAAAACTTTATACACTCACCCTCTTTAGTCTTGAGTATAGAAACTTGTGTTTTTAGCTGAGTACATTCTTCCTCCATTTATGACTCCAAAACCTAAATAACATGAATATGCTCATAAACATCTTCCTTGGATTCAAGGCTAGTTGCTACTCTCTCTAACTGCTCCTATAAATTCTTTGTGATCTCGTCATGATCTTTAGTTTCATTCTTCAACTTTCCTTAAATAATATTAATCTATTTTTGATGGTTTCTCATTCTTTCATCAATTTTTTTTGAGCTTTTGGTTCTCATCCCTAGCATAGGAAAGTTCCCTTTTTACTGCTTCCCAAGGTGACTCTTCACCATTTGAATCTGAATCAATGAATCCTTATCTAAATTCACAAGTTACAACCCCTAAGGGAGAGTGAAATTTACGAAAATTTTCTAAGAAATCCATACCTTCACCTGAAGTATAACTACAGTCGTCTTTGAATTTCTTTCCTCTCTGATTATTCTTCTTCTTACCTCCCATTTTTACTTCAGAAGATCTCCTTCAAGTTGTTAAAATTCTCCAAAAGAACCTTCTCTGAACCAATTGTTGGAAGAAAAAGAGACTAATAGGGTGGCATGAATCAATATATTAAAACTTTAAACCATTTCCATTCATCATTCATTACAAATCAAATAACCATTCAACCATACAAAAACCATTTGTGTGTTTACTTAAGCATTGAATACACCATACACAAAAACAAGAGCAAGAGAGTAAATAAGAACATAAAATATATTCTGGAAACCCTCAAGGGGAAGAAAAATCACTAAAACTTTGTTAATATTACTCACAAAAAATAAATTTAGTGAAGCACCAACTTCACAATGAGCACCAACCCCTAGTTTAGTAGAGAACTAACCCTAGAAGGAGCACCAACCCCTAATTTAGCAAAGAAAAAACTCCACAAGGATGATAAAACCCCATAGGATGACTAAGAACCATCTCATCCTCCTGAAATTATTTTATCTCTGATTTTTATGCTACTACAATTGATTGAGATCACATATTTAGTTCACAAACCCTAGCTCAAACCATAGGTCTTCAATATTACTTTATCTTCTTCTTTTTTAACTTGTCTTGGATATAAACACTTTATCTCATGTATTCAATCAGTATTAAACTTTTCATTCTCTTCATCTACCTTCAAATAATCCACACATATCTTCAAAACACTTCTACATAGGTTGCACTTTTCCCAGCGCTCTCTCTCAACTAGTTCAAAAATGACCCAAAAACTTGCTTTTATATGCTTCTCTTGATTTAAAACCAAAGGAGGTCAGTCCATAATGAATAATTCAACCATTAAAAATTACAAACATCCCAAAAAAATCATCACGACATTTACATATGACCCATATAGGTCAGCCTAGCCAAAGACCACTTTTCATGCACTAACAATCCTCAAAACCTTGCCATTAGAATGCCAAAAATCCCCTGATGCCAAAAATATTTTTCTACAAGATCTAAAACTCACACACATGATAAATATATCATTTAAACATAAACCAAATTTCTAATTATCATTAACCAATCTGATTATTTTATTTAACGGGCCCACTAGCTCATTACCTTCACTAAACAGTCGTTATCAACAACCTGATTTCATCTTTGGGCCTCAAAACCACCAAAGAACACATAAAACATGGTATGTGACCAATAAATGGAAATTTAAATACCTTTATATCACTCCTAAACATTTTCTATCTCATGAAACAATCACCTGCTCAAACCACAACCACTTTTGTCTTCGCCATAACAAGTTTCCCAGAACACAGTTTTCGAAAATCAATTGATAAAAATAATTTGTGTCACTTTAAATACCTCAAAATAGATTAATTAGATTTAAGATTCATCCCTATTCATATTCTAGGTTATATCAAGCATCACCCAATCCATATCATGCTCCAAAAAACTCAATCTCTCATCAAAACCAGTTCTATCCTGAATAGAAAAAAATATTCTTTCTTAAAAATTGACCTGGAAACCATATCAAATATCATAATCATGAATAAAACCTTATATAAATATAAATATATCTAAATAATTTTTCCAACATAGCTTGAATCGCTTCCTAACTCCACCTATAGTTCCCACAATGTCCATTTTACTGAAGACTTCTTCTAACTGCTCCAAAACTACCCTTTGACCAGTTTACATAAATAGGGAAAAAATTCTCTTTATCACCATCACCATGACTTGAAACCTCCATGAAAATATATATGAAATCCAAGGCTATCATAAATTTAAATTTTTACTTTACCTCATTTGGAAAACGTTTCCACAAACTGGAATTCTTCATAAACTTGCATTTTTAGGTGGGGCCCACATACTACCACATGCTCTAACATACCTTTTTGGAAATTTTGAATAATCCTCTACAAAATATAATCATCAATTTTTTAAAAGGAATAAAAACAAGCTCAGTATACTCACTTCTCTGCAAGTTTCTCCTAGCTAGGGTTTAGCTAGGGTTTCAAACCACTTTAGCTTCTTAACGATCGTTCATAAAAATGTGACGATAAAACCACCTCATTATTTTTGTGAAAAATTCATAACTAACCTTATAAGATACCTTGAATATATTAGGTCCCCATTCAAATCATATAGTTCACAATGAGCATCAGAAGGTCCAACTTTGCTCTAAAAATACACTGAAACTTACCCAGTTACACCAAAACTTGCATAACTTGCAAAATATTCAACATTCTAACCTAAAAGTTAGCATAAAGCACCATGATAACCTTTAATAGCTTTCCATTCTCACCATATATCCTATATATCTCTAAAAATATCCATATGATCTTATTTACCCATGTTAAACTTCTTGTTTCTCATTGTCTACTTTCCAAGGACCTCAAAAATGCATCTAACCATTGAATATTTACCTAAAACTCATCATACACCTCAAATACACTATCAATATGTCATAACCATGCTTAGAAAATACTTATTATGACTAAAAAACACATCTTTGATTCATTTTTCATGCTTCAGGGCTAGAAACAAGCCTAGAATGACCTAACTCAACCATGTATCATCATGAGATGACCATGTTGACTCAATGCAAACTCATAAATTCCTAAAACATACCTCATGGACCATGTATGACATCATAACAACCTCCAACCAACTCTAGAGAGCTCAAACAATTATTTAGCTCACTTAACCATACACTGAGACAACGTTGAACTTCACCAAACCATATGAACTTCATACTTAACACCTAAACAACATCATATGGAGACATACATGACACCATGCCACCATTTTCCATCAATGGGGTTTACATCAATGACACCACTAACCCACAATGGCCAACAGACACAACATTTCACTCTCATGAGTTGTGGCACAAAATGTTTCATATGCTTACCTTACTAGACAGGTTACTCTAGACAGTAGAATTTGGTTGCTCTTGCATTCTCTTGATAAAATCTAAAGCAAACTTTCAATGATAGTTAGAGACATGGTAGAAAAATAAATGAATAGATGGAAGTATGGGATGTGATTGATTTTTTGGTTTTAATGGAGGTTTGTAGGGGGAGGGTAGTTGTTTTTATGACTTTGGTACATTAGTGTTCCCATGGAAAGAATCCATCCTTGAATAAAATGTTTAAAAGAAGAAATCAACTTAACATGATCTTAGAAATAACATTTTCATTCGTTGATACCCAATTTACACAAATTCCATATACAGTCTTCACAATCCTAACCGCAAATCATGGAGTCAAAGGTAAGATAAAGCACTTGTATTTGCCTTATACACCCAAAAGACCCTTTAGGGAAGTTGTTCAAAAGTGATGTTGCCGTTAGGATTTTATAACTGAGATAATATTTTTCCTATACAAGATAGTGACAGAAACCATATTTTTTCTTTCATTCTTTTAAAACATAAGAAAGGGAAAGTATAGTTTGATCAATCACAGAGAGATATATTCATGTAATTTCTTGTTATGGGACACAAACAAATGCCCTCAAAACCTGTTAATGGTTATACAACACAACCACCTTAGCTCTTCCTTACAAAGTGGATACAAATAACTACTTACTAGAAGATAGAAACTGGAACATAAAACTAAACTTAGTCAAAAAAAAACTCTACAACTACCCCCAATCCTCCTCCCCTCACCAAATGGGAGACTGCTACAATATATAGAAGATGAGAGAGTGATAAAGAAGAAGAAGAAAAATCTGATTTCCCTCTTAACCCACCAACAGGATGCATTACAATTCTGAAAAAGGAGCATGGACATATTGCAAGTCATTCATTCCTTCTGCCTTGCATGCACAAAGAAAAAATAGACACCATACTTCATCAATTTGGGTGCTTGACCAATATTGCAACTGCATCTTTAATGAAAAATATGTTTTCTAATTTTTATCCCACAAAATATCATCAATTTTTGAATTTGATGATGCCAAAGTGAAGGGCTTCCTTTCAAACTATATAATATTTTCAAGATTTGGAGCTCTGGATCGAAAGATATGTCCTTCTAAAGTTTTACATGTCATGATGAATAGGAGCTTGACACGTGGCATCCTTTAATTAGTTATAGGATTTCCTCTGCCAACATATGCATTTATTTTCCTTTTTCCATGTGTTGGTCTTTCATTGGGTCGTGAGGTCGGGTTTTCCTTCCTTTTCTTCTCTTTAATTTCTTTCATTTTGTGGGTATGTTTGTTTCTTTTAGAAATGTGAACTAATAAATCAATGCCACGTTCTTTATGAATGTCATATTTTCCTTTTTTTTTACTAAAGTAGGCGAAGCATGAACCAATAGGAAAGCTCCATATTACTTTTCAATTCATTCCTTTGATAGCCCTTCTAGCAAAGTGTGAAATTATAGCCAATGAGATCACTCCATGTAGCTTTGGATTTGTTATTCTTTCTTTCTCCGTGCCTTCTTTGCATTGGTTCGGGGTTTCTCCTTTGCATCACAACTTTTAACTTGTTCGGACTTCAAAAATTTTGGGTTTCATAAATTTGTTGCCACGTATCAGTGCTTGACTGCCCTTGACTTTTGATACCTGAAATTATTTGAAACATGGTTTATTCTATAGACTTGAGGTCCACTGGATCCCATCTTCTTGAAGAGTGCTAGAATGCCGACACATGTCCTTTCTTTGATCATTGATCCTCTACCGTGTGTCCCTGCTGATTTTTGGCATTGAAATTGATGACCAAATGCATGTTTTTTGGCCTTTTAAAAGTAACCCGCCAATATTTTAAACTTAGTCTCCTGCAGGTTTTGGTGGATTTCTAAGTGTCCAACAGCCTTTTTGGAATCTGTGGAATGCTCTCCCTTTTGAAAAATCTACAAAACACTAAACCAATGTGTATTGGTTTTCGTTCTTTGATTAACTATTCCATTAAACCATTTCCCCAACCTTTATGCTAAATCCTTTCATTTATCTTACTAAGGCACAAAATCTATAGCAAATTGATACTTCTTTTTTACTCAAACTAATCTTTGAAGCACGGGGAGAAACATGAAGCACATAGAATAAATTAATTTATGGGGAGTCTATTGAAAAAGACCACTTTAATCCAAGGAATTAGATTGAGCACCAACATGATCGAAACTAGATGAAAATAAATTCATAAAAGTAAATTATATAGGTATTCATGACATGACATAAAATCATGAAATCAAAGTAAAATAACCATCAAATACGATAAAATCAAGGAATGGATATCCATAGAAGAGTAGAATTACGTAACTAAGATATAGTTTCAAATTGGTGAATTCATGTACATATAATTCTAGCAAAAGCATGATATCACTAAGAAACCAATCAAAGAACACCATGTGGACAAATTAGAAAAATGTGAAGAATACTTTTTTTAAAAATTTATATTTTCCCCAAATTTAATGGCACATGCTAGGTTGGTTATATCTTTTTATCCAAGTTATCAAATTAAACAAAAGTGGATCTGTAGGAAAATATTAAGGAGAAATTTCAAATAAAATATATTTTGATCCCTAAAAAACCTTATTTTGAGATAAATAAAAAATCAAATCCGCTGCTTCCATTTTATCATTTTATGTAAGATCATAATCAAATGTAAAGAAAGGGGAGTTAATCCCTTGATCCCAACGCCTATTTAATATGATATATATTCTAAAGGACCATACATTTTTCTAAAATTATGTTTTGACATTATTTTTAAAAATATTATAAATTTGGATATCATATCTCAATCATTTAATGTTTTAACCACTACATAGGACAGATATTATATAATTAAGTATTAGGATTTCATTATCTTTTATGCTTCTCCACTCTCTGTCTATATACAATTTAGACTCATTTCATTGTAAAGGGTTACTCTTTTTTAATGTATGGTTACTCTGACCTTTTGAATACTAAAAATCCTCTAGTCTAGACCTCTGAGTTAGTATATGTATTACATCTAGTGCCTCTTTCATTTTTGTACTAGATTGTGCATAGTATAAGAAATACTGAACATTAATTATGGTTATTTACCTTTAACTATTCTATTTTGTAAATTTTTTTGGTGTGCCTCTATAATATAATATTTTTGGGTTATATTTATAGGTTTTTAATCTCACTATGTCTATAATAAACTGATAAATATATGTCCCCTTCCTTTTTTGGTGCATCACCATTTTATTTTTAATTATTATCCTCCTCCCCTTTTCCCTTATGATGTATTAGATTAACATAGTTATGTGTTAGTGTAACGATAACATTAAAGTAGTTAGCATCAATACTATCTATCTCTTATTCAAAGGAGCCAAGTCCCACACTTGGAAGAAGTCCCATTTTTATGTTTTGGGAACACATTTTTAGCATCCATAAAAAATTCCTCATAGGTAATCCTTAATGTGAAATTATATCTATGAACCCTATATAAACAAGTAAAATTATTTCATTTACTAACATAGAACTTTCAAGAGCACTAAAATAAAATATCATTCCAAAATCACTCAAATATCTCCTAAATTACCTTAAAGGAGAACAACATATTAGGAGTAGGTCCCACATATGTTTGAAGCACTCCCAATTAGGTTCAAGGGTCTAGCTTCCTAACTTGCAATACCTCCAAGAAAGTTTAAGTACAAGCATGCTAATCCATTACAAAATAATATCAAGTGTACATTGTTAAATATAGTTACATCTATATACAAATAACATCGAGCTAGGTGGAGAAATATTTGTGGTTTGAGGCATTTTTTATTATTTTCAACATAAGTGGTGTATAGGTACACTTCAACCCAACCACTAGTACTTCTATAGGATCTCCTACTCATGATGAGGGATTGAAGCTATTTCATGTCATAAAAATTGTTTCACACATTTCTGATACCTAGGTTTTAATAGAAAATCATATTTTTGTTGATTTTGTAGGGATTATAAAGTTATATAATGCATAAAATCACCATACAAAACAGTCAAAAAGGTATGGAAGTGCCAATAATTCCATACATATCTGATGGTCTTGTCCAAGTTTAGTTTTCACTCCCAAATATATAAATGAAGCATATGTAGATCATTGTTTCATATGTATGTCATTTCTAGATCAAATTCTTGAAAATACAATCATCTAAATGTATCTCCCTTATTGTGTCAAGTTTCATTTAGCATTTGTTTCAATCATTCTATCTTTAAAATTGCTAATATAAGTATATTATGATCTAAATATTGATATTAAATTGAGTAATTTGAATATATATCCTATTACTCACCGTAATGTAAAGTAAAAATAAACCTCAACACACATCATTTTTAATTTTCAAGTTAAATCATTTGGTGAACTCTCTTTTTTATCAAATCCTTAACCTATTGAAAACCCTAACTCCATGAGGGTTTCCATTTCTTATTTGATGTATGATCCTTTCCCTAGCCCTAGGGTTTTTAATTATTTTTATTTCTATGGATTAATCTACTCAATTTTATGTTCCATTATCTTACACTTATACTAATGAGCCAAACTCCATGTCTCTAGTTGATATAGCATTATGTGGGGATTTTATTAATACCCCTGGGCCCTAATGAATTTGATCAATATGAATATGTTGATATCCATTATGAGTATTCTAATATGGGTGATATTAATTATTCAAAATATTTTATTAACACTTATAATGATAATGGGTATGATGTTTACAATGAATTTAATCTACTCATTGAGTTCCTTTCTGTTATACTTATACCAATGAGCCAAACTCCATGTCTCTAGTCGATATAACATTATGTGATAATTTTATTGATACCCCTAATGAATTTTATCAATATGAATACGATGATAGACATGAGGAGTATTCTAATATGGATAATAGTACTTATACTTATTCAAATTACTAACACTTGTAACAATAATGGGTATGATGTTTACAATGAGTCTTTTATACCTATTGACAGAAAATATAGCATGTGCATACTCTAGTGCATCTATTGAGGGTACCTCATCATTTCTATTTTATAATACTATTATGACTACCTCTATCTATATTTATTGAGGGGAATTTTCTCATGATTACTAAAATCCTTATACCAACCCCCTCAATCAATGGGATGAGTGAAAATTTATATAATTTCTAAAGAAAAATACTCAGCACATCAATACACTTCTCTATATAGCTAGGGATGAACAAAAACACTTGGTTGCATCTAATATTCATGTAATTCATATTCCTAAATATATATTTTCCCCTATTTTTGCATCTAGTGTGCCTATATCTATGGGGACATCCCATATACTATTTAAAATTTTGCAAATTCACTTTTATGTCTACTACTATTCCTACATCTTTTGTGGATACCCATGGGGCTTCCCACTCCTCACATAATACACATGTCATTAAGAAATATTGTTCATGATTTATAATCTCTCTACATAATATGTGAACTTTCAAATTTCTTGCATCTTTAGGATTTATTGAACAACATATACACTTTGATATTAAAACTTATTTTTGGCATATTGTCCTACCTCTTACTCTAATATTTTCTATTATGCTTTACCTTCCTTAGCTACTTATTTTCTTAGCTCATGTGACATGCTTCTAGGATTCCCTTGGATTCATCAACTTGATGTTGTCTCTTTTATAATACACCAATGTGTTAGGTATATATGTGACAATCAAGTTGTTACGGTTAATGGTATCCCTATAAGACTCGTTTTTCTAACTCATTTACGAGGAAAGAACCGAGTTCTACACCTAGGCCTATTACACATATTAACGCTACATATAGAGAATCCATCCCTTAAGGGAATTATCTTAAGTATCCTATTTCAAGTAACAAATATACTAAGTATGTTTTACATTCCAAGCTTGATATGATACATCCCAATCCTAATGTACACAATAAAAGTTTGAGCTTCAATCCTTTCACACCTATATGTTTTTTTCATCATCGCTTTGATTGTATCATATAGTAGAAATTAATTTTCACACATACAAATATTCTTAAAATATAAAACATTCAAATAATATTTATAATAAGCATAAAAGCATTCAAATATTAGTAAAATATAAAATTGGGACTTGTGTATGCCCTGATTTGCTAGTTATTTATTTTACATATATTGTTTGTCAAATGATTTTATTGATGCCATATTTATTATTTTATGTGCATGCATTCATGATGTATTTGAGAATGATGTAGGAAATACACATAACTTTAGAATGCTTAGATATTGGATCTCTTCTCTTACATAGTAGAAAGGTAACATCTAGGGGAATATCTTCCACTATCAAGTGGTATTATATTACATAGTACTATTTGACATTCTCATTATTCTCATTTGATACAGAAACATATAGGTGCATGAGAAATATTGTATCGAATATAATAATTATACATTCAAAGATAGTGATGTTGACATTTTATTTGCATTTTTGGATTCTTATGTGGGTCACACATTGAATAATTTTGTCACCAGTAAGCCATGGAATATATTAAGTGTGCAATTCCATTACACAATATCTTTGAAATGTGTATTTCCTCCATGTTAATTTTTGTATGTTGTGTAATCACCTGATATCTTCATATATTTCTATATTTAGATCACCTACAAGATGTGTTATTGATATAAAAAACTCCAAATCATTGTTACTTAATGTTGGACAAAATTTTCTCATTCCTATTTAGATTGGTGAGCTAGATACTAAAGAAAACCAAGAAACTCAAAAAATGAAAGGGTTTAAGGTACCTTGGGGTAAGATGATGATGATGGATGGGTGATGGATGGGTGCAAAGTAGACTCCTTGTTGTAAGCTTGGTGGATCTACACAACAAAGATAACTAGAAAGAAAATGGATTAGATGGTAGATGAGGGGGTTGCCCGACGAAGTCGATTCCAATAATCATGAACTTCCTCATGTGAATGTCAACCCCCATATTGATAAAAGAAGATAAGATAAATGATAAAGGACTAAATAACAAGCAAAATCTGAACTAAACAGAAACTGAAATTTTAAAGCACAATAAAATGTTTCACTTTTTTGTATGTTTTGTACCTTTATAAACATGAATTTTTAGTTTCATTGATTTTTTAAAGGTAATAGCCACAAAACCATATGCATTCATGAAATTCCACAAACTAATGAAATGTTGTGTTTAGAGTGTAGAATACATGTATATTTATTAATATATTTTTTTGGCAAAAAATATGGTCTTTTCTTAATTTTATCCATGTGTTGTTTCTTATGTTATAAAAGAGGAAGGACTATCCCTCGGTGGTGTTTTTAAATGAAAGCTTATATTTTCACAATGAAATTTTAGTTATATGTTCAAGATTTAAATTTTGAGTTCATGTCAAATATTGATATTTTTTTTCTTATATATATTTTTTAATTAATTATTTGGTAAAAATATTTTCAAATAAATAGTGTACATATGTCTATGCCAATAAACTTTAAGTTTATATCGAAATTGAAAAAAAAAAATCACAGGTAAGAAGAAAACTTCAACAAATAGTAATTTTATTTTTTTCAAATTTTTTTGATATATTTTACTATTTTTCAGATTTGGTTAATTGTGTACTATTGATTGTCCTAAAATACCATATGCTAGCAAAAAATAAAAAAATAAATAGTAAAACAAATTTTTAATAAATGAAAATTATATTTTTAAAAAGCTAATAAAAATATGAATTTTGTGTTAAAATTTTGTAATTTTACTAGTTCGTTAACCCTAACTATGTGGCACCTAAGTGGCAGATTTTAGCTTACAATCATCCTCCAAATAGATTTGGTGCCAAAATGTGCCACATAGGTGCCACATAAGTACCTCGTAAAGGGGGTTCACGCAAACCCCCCTTCACCGTTTGCTTGCCACCAAAGTGTCACTCATACGCTTTCCTTCAAAATTTGGTCATTTTGTAATATGTTTTTTTTTAAACTATAGTTTTTAAAATAATATTGTTCAATTTTTATGTTTTAAATTTAGTTTTTACAAATTTTATTTTTAAAACTAGAGTTTTAAAGCAATTATAGTTTTTTTTATTGTTTTTGACCAAAAATATATAATATGTTATTATATTTTTAAAAAATAGTTTTTATTATGTATATATAATACAATTGACTTTAAAATATATAGTTATTTTATTTAAAAATATATTACAAAACTAAACAATTGTATATTAAATTTAAATTGTATTAAAATTAGATAAGTTGTTTTAAAGTTATAAAAATTTGATATTAAAAATAACCTAATTTCTATTGAGATTTGTATATAATAAGAGTTGCATGTTTATAGTTTGCTATTGAGTTTACTCTTATAAATTTAGATCTACCTCAATTTATGTGTACAAGTGAAAATTATTGAAGTGGAGGAATCATGGGAAATGCAAAGAATGAGAAACAAAAATATACCGAGGAAGAAAAAATAGAGAGAATGCTAGAAGATTAGTTCGTAGGAAGGCACAAAGAGAGAGAGAGAGAAGGCACAAAAAGTGAAAGACATGGTTGCAAAATTTGGTACATACATAAAAACCCTTGATAGATCGTAATTGTTTTTTTCGTTCTAGGGTAAATATGATAATATGTTTTTTAGATTGGGTAAAGGTAAGGGTTTTTATAGGATCCCATAACCTAAAACAATAGAAACAATATGTGAAAATAAAAGGCTCTAACAAAAACAACGTAAGAACCAACCTTACCGAAAAAAGATCCACACAAAAAAATCATTCAACGAAACACTAATTGTTTAAATATCAACAAAACATTATCTAATCTCCTTAAATATAAAACATGGTAAAAAATATTGCAACCACTCAATATTATAATTTGGATCTTAATCTAGCCATCTACTTTGTTTTTGTATTGTTTTTACTCTCTAGCACACATGGTTGTATTAGTCTCTTAGTTAAATCTAGGGTTTTTATTTAACATCAACTTCCATTCTTCAACATCCTCTCTCCTCTTAGATAGGCTTTGTTTCAGCACCCACAAACACCTTTCTATCTTAATTCTCATAATTAGGTCATTCCCAAAAAATAATAACCTTTGTATTCCTCCCATCTATATCTCTATAGTTAACCCCTTGACATTTTGTTTCTTTATTCTAGATTTTACCTTCTCGTATCCTTCAAATTTTGGCACTTTCACCCATCATGCTTATGTGTTCCATTCAAAATAATTTTCTATCTTTGGATTTTGGCCTTAACCCAATTCCTCTTTATCAAGGGTAGCCTCTAAATTCTAGCTCACCATCATAAGATGCTCCCCAACGGGTCATATTCCTCATTTACTTATTGTTTATCTAGTTGTAATATATGTTTTCCCATTATTTAGGTATGCTTCTATCCTTTTCTCCTTTCTAATGTCACCTTTTCCCACTCATCATTTATCTCTTTCATCTGTGAAAAGGTTGTCTTCGTCTAGATATAAACATGATCCTCTCAACATACTTTTATTTCTTATCACACTTACTTTATCAACATAGTTTACGATTGTGACATGAATATGCATATCCCTTCCCCCATCTCTCATCTTACTAATTCTACTTGCTTGCTTGATTTTCCCTTTCCATTATAGTCTTCTCCCTACTATTTTAGCCATTTGATAATTATATTTTATAATTATCATGTCATTCTCTCTCTTAGACTATCATTTGACTCTTGAATCGTCTCTCTATCAACTCCCGATGCTTTCGTAATGGTTCTTTTATCACTTGTGTGCATGTATTAGCCTCTTCTAACTTACTTTGTAGCTCATTTTCTCTCTTGTCTATGTTATGAAGTGTTTCTCATACTTATTTTAGAAGGAAGGACCTATTGCTCTCTAATCCCCATTTGTAGTGGTTGATTTCCTAGTGAGAGAGATTCTTCCATAATGCCCCTATTAGTTTTGGTAACCATTATACCTTTCTTTGAACCCTTACTCATGGCCCTTACATAAAAGAGTAGATAACTGGCCTAACCCTGCCTTTGTTTTAGAGTGAAGATGTTAATAATCCTTCAAAATACCAAACTATTATGATCAATCACCTCTTCAAAAAAAATTGGGAGCATGATAGAACACAATATTAGCGATTAGGCTTGATAAAAAGGAAAGTGGGAAAAGGGGAAAATAGGTTTTAGACCAAAGTAATCAATAATAGATCATAATTTCACTCTCAAAAACTTAGTTGAAAAGGTCCAGAATACAAATGAAAAAGTATATTATTGTTTAGTAGATTTCAAGAAGGACCTCATGAAGTGGTATCTAAATAAAATTAACTTGGTCTTGACTTAATATTAGTATTTACTAAATAGTAAGTTATTTATAAACTTAAAATCTTTTGATATATTCATGTTCCTAAATAATATCTTATATATATTAAATCATTTGTGAATGGTGTAATCACATGTGTATGTCAATTTTTTTTGCAAATTTTGGTGTAATCACGTGTATGTTAATTTTTTACAAAAAAAAATTATGGACACAGATCATGATGTGCGACAATATGTTGAAGTGATAACAAAAGTTATGGAATTACTTCCAAAGAAAAATTTGAAACACTTGGTGACGATGGATTTGCAAAAATTAAAAGAATTTTCCTAACAAGAACCACTATCACGAAAGAAAACAACAAAAAAGTGTAGAGATAATATATGGTGAATTTGTTAATTTGACTACAATTTCTAGAGCACATTTGATGGTTACATTCTTGAATCATGTTGATATGAAGGAAACATTAGAATTATTGGGTGTTGATTTTGGATGGGAAAATTCAAAATTTATCGAAGAAGAATTTGTTGGGAATGTTTCTAAAGGAATAAGTTATTTGGGTACAAAAACTAGGTCTGCTGATAAGAGTATTTCTTATAGGGCAATATCAACTTCAGTTATAAGTGAAGATATGACAAAGAATCGTCATGTTACTGTTGTTGCCATGTTATTGGGTGTATCTAGAAATACGGTTAGTAGGTATGCAAAGAGGAGGAAGACATTGGATGATTCTACTATGGAAGGAAATTGGGCACTAATGTGTAGAAATCCACTTTATGATAAAATAGATGATAATATTGTGAAGATAGTTTCTGATTTTTGGACTGAGAAGACTCGTCCTTGTCCAAATGTGAGGGATGTTTTAAAACATGGGATAGCTTATAATAACTATGATGAACATATAAAACATTGGCTCAAAATAAATCAACATGAAATGTACATAAATGTTACATAAGAACATCTAGATGTTAAGATTGGACAACAAATGTTTGAGAATTTGAGGCCTTGGTATTTGCAAGCTGATAAATTCCTTGACACATGTTGTTTTCGCTATCACGTTGAGTTTTATTATCACTATTAGGTACAAAAAAATTTACATTACATATATATTGAGGAGTGCTTTCATTTATATCTATATATTGGAAATTTGTTTAAATTTTATTTTTCGAGATGTGATTTAAAATTAATATATTTCAAAATCTCTATTTTTTTAGGTGTATAGAAAATTACAGGAAGCAACAAATGGTCCTGAATATTCCCCCCTACACATGTCAGTGAATTCATAGCTTCTATTCTTTACACAATATCCTATGATCATGTCGACGATCATATGGCTTGCATCAAAGGTGTATGTGACAAGTATTGGGAGTTGAAATTATTTCCAGAAATAAATGAAGATTTGGACACATTTCAATTGGTGGCTTGTAAGAGGTGATTATTGTGTGTGTGTGTGTGTGTGTGTGTGTGTGTGTGTGTGTGTGTGTGTGTGTGTGTGTGTGTGTGTGTGTGTGTGTGTGTGTTGTTTGTGTGTGTGTTTGTGTGTGTGTGTGTTTAAATTTGGATGTACATATTTTATTTTTATTTTGATGTTTACTGCAAATGAATATGACAATTTTTCCATTATGTATTGATTTTGTAGGTTCAAATACATAAAATATTCAACACGACTTGGAAAAGATGCAACTAGGTTGAATTTGGTAAAAGAGTAAATCCCCATTTCTACATTCATATAAAGTTTCCGAAGTTTAATTAGTTTGTACATAAAACATTTTCACTATGCAAAGTGTCATGCTACACAATTCAAGACTAATATAGGCACATTCCTTATTGGTTCCATATTGGCTGTAGTTGATTTTGCTGAGAATTACTCATTTTCTCATCAAAAAGAGATTCAGAAACAGTATTATCATACTGACCAGGTTACCATCATGGTTCAAGTATTTTATAGGCATGCAAAATTGAATTTAGATGGGGTTGAAAGTACAGGTGTGAAGCAAATGATCAAGAAGGAGTATCACTTCTATATAAGTGATGACAAGGAACACGACACCCACTTTGTGAAGCATTATCTTGGTTTGTTCTTTCAATATCTTCATCATCGAGGAGTACAAATAGATCAACATTTTGTTTGGTCAGATGGTTGCACATCACAATTCAAATCCTCTTTCCCTTTCTTTGCACTCAGTCACTATCAGCATCATCACAAAATAGCTCATTTATGGAGTTTTTTTAAGAGTGGTCTTGGGAAGGGAGAACACGATAGTATGGGTGCATGTGATCTAAAGAAATAAATATTTGATTATGATGGATATTGATTGATTGATGCCCACACCGTTGTTGAATGGTGTAAGAAACATTTTACAGTTCAGGCTTCAACCTCATAGGCTTTAACATCACATGCTTCAACCTCACAAGCTTCAACCCCACAGAATTCAACCCCACAGGATTTAACCCCACACAGATTATATTGGGAGGTAACAATTATGCACATTTAAAACATATATGTATCTTGATGTGATTTATTAACTACAAGTTACAAACTTTAAAAAAAAAAATCATAATTTTGATGTTTTTTTAAACTTTATTTATTTTGAGTATGATTAATTAAAGGTATTGATCGAAGGTAAAAGTATGGATGTGAAAGGATTCCTAATTCTAGGTATTTACATGTAAAATGAGCAACAGGGGCAGAATCTTGATAGATTTTTTTAATCTTAATCAACCTCAAATAAAATGGAGTGTTGCAATTCTTATAGGAATTGAAAAGCCATAAATGGGTTGCACAGGTACAAACAAAATCACAACAGCTTCCAAAATGCATCCAGGAAGCAACAATAATTAAATACAAACAAATAATAATTGTTACAAATACGAAACAATATAACCTGTGCAATAATATGAAAAATATTGTTATAAAACTATATAACAATATATCAACTAATTACCTTATTAAATAATTAAATATTTTAAGGTAATATGATGTATAAATTAACCTAACATTACCCCCCTTAATTTTTCATTTCCTCAAGGGATGATGAGAGGAATTCTTTGAACAACTCAAACTTGTCACGTGCAAGTGACTTCGTGAAAATATCTACTTTTTGTTCAACTGTTGGACAAAAGTGAAGTTGTATATTTTTCTTCAAGACATGCTCACATATGAAATGTACATGTACCTCAATGTGTTTTGTTCTTTCATGAAAAACTGGATTACAAACAATTTTTATAACACCTTCATTGTCAACATATATGGTGGTCAGTTTGTCCTATGGTATTCTAAGTTCTTCTAGTATGCAACATAGCCAAATCGCTTCACAGACAACTTATCCTACAAAATGATACTCGACTTATATGGAAGAATGAGAAATGAAGTGTTGTTTCTTACTTCCCCGTGATATTGGTCCAAATCCCATAAAGAATACAAATCCTGAAGTGGATTTTTTGTCATCAATGTTGCCTACATGATCTGAATCTAAATATCCTGACAAGAAGAAGTTGTCGTTCTTCTTGTATTCTAGACCAAGATCCACTAATCCTTTTAGATATCTCAAGATGTGTCTTGTTGCTATCCAATGAAAAACTTTGGGTTCTTACATGAACCTAGATAGATAGCTTACTGCAAAGCTGATATCTGGTCTAGTGTAAGTTAGGTAAATGAGACTCCCAATCAACTACCAATAGAGAGTGGCATTTACCTCAGGAGATGGATCTGAATGAGATAACTATAATTTGTTCTCCATAGGTGTAGCAATTGGTGTGCAATCTATCATCCTTAATTTCTCAATCATTTTCTTGGTATATTTCATCTGAGAAACAAAGATGTTATCATCTTTCTGCTATACTTTCAATCCAATACAATAGTGCATTAGCCCGAGATATGTCATGTCAAACAATCGATTAAGATATTTCTTCGTAGCATCTATCATCCTCACTAAACTACCAGTGATGACTAGATCATCGACATAGACAATGATAATCAAAATCTCTCCCCCTTGATTTTTGAGGTAAAGATTGGGATTGTATGTATTTCTAACAAATCCATGTTGTATGAGATGCTCATAAATTTTGATGTACCATTCCTAGGGTGCCTGTTTGAGGCCATACAAAGATTTCTTGAGTCTCCTTACCTTTTCTTCTTGACCAGGTACTACATGTTCCTCAGGTTGAGTCATGTAGACTACTTCTTGTAAATCTCCATTCAGGAAGGAACTTTTTATGTCCATCTGATGGAATTTCCAACCAAACTGTATAGCTAGAGAAAATATCATCATGATCGTTTTGATCTTAACTGTGGGAGAAAATGTCTCCTTGTAGTCTATGCCTTCTTTTTGTGCATACCCTTTTGCTACAAGTCTTGCTTTATACTTTTCCACTGTTCCATCTACTTTGTACTTCATTTTGAATATCCATCTACATCCAATGGGTTTCTTCCCTGGTAGAAGATTGACAAATTGCCAAGTGTTATTTTTCATTACTGACTAATATTCAAATTCCTTGGTATTTTTCCAAGATTTTGATTGTAGGGCTTCCTGGACGAGGGTTCATCAGACTCAATAACTCTACTCATCAAATCAAAGTTGACATATTCTCTTGCTTTACTGTGAGTTTTTTGTCCAAGGGTGGATGTATCTGGTGGAGCATCCATTATTGCATCTCGTAATGTTCTAGTACACCACTTAGGCATACGTTGAATTGTTCCATTGGGTTGTGGTTCTATTTGATCAACACGATTATCCCCATCATCTGTGGGAACATCAACTTCAATTTTTACAACTGGTGAAGAATCTACATTAGGTGAGTCTGTAGGAGGAGACTTTGCTTCCTTCTTCTAAAAACCTCAACATCTCTTCCAGTGTAGACTTTTCTGGTCTTTGGATCCATCAATCTGTACCCAATAGTTTCTTCATTGTACCCAATGAAGATGAGTTTCTATGACTTCATGTCAAATTTATTTTTGTTCTACTTGGCTATGTGCATACTTGTTTTACACCCGAATACTCTAAGGTGTGCAATAGATGGTTTCCGCTTTGACCATGCTTCTTGTGGTGTTACTTCGTCAAGAGAAAATGTGGGCACTCTATTCAACAAATACACTATTGTCTTTATTTCTTCTACCCAAATTTTCTTTGCAAGTCTAGATTCATCGGTCATGCATCGCACCATTTCCATGATATTATGATTTCTTCTCTCAACAACACCATTCTATTACAGTTTGTGTGGAGAAGGAATTTATCAATGAATCCCATGAGTTTGTAGGTAGTCTTTGAACTCATTACTAGTGAAATCCCCCCCTTTATCTGAATGGAGAATTCTAATGTGACAACCAGTTTCGTTCTCAACAACTACTTTGAAAATTTTGAAGGTTTCAAAAGCTTCACTTTTCTTGTGAAGAAAAAAAAATCCACATTTTTCTCGAATAGTCATCAACACAAAGCATGAAGTACTAAAATCCAGAATGAATTGGTTGCATAAAACCACAAAGATCGGTATGAACCAGATCAAGCTTACCATGAGCTTGATATGTACTCTTCTGGAATGAAGTTTTGTGTTATTTTCCTGCTAGGAAGTGAGGACACTTGTCTATATCCTTCTGAAAGATTTGGTATCCTATGTACCATATTGTGTTGGCGTAGTGTCTTGAGATACTTGAAACTAACATGAACAAGTCTCTGATGCCACAATTATGATAAGGTAGTGTTCTTATCCACAAGTGCATGATCATCTTTGTGGAAAAAATCAAGTTGGAACATGTGTCCCACATTGGAGGATTTTGTAACTATTTTTGAGCCTCGTGATTTGTCTTGAATCAAACACATTTTCTTGCCGAAATGACTATCAAATTCAATTTTTAAGTTTCGATCTAGGAGTTGACTGACTGAAAGTAGATAATTTGTCAACCCAAAGACATATAATACATCTGACAATCTACAGCTGTGTGAACTAAGGGGTAGAGAAATGTTCCCAATCCCCTAAAGTGTATATGAAGAATCATCTCCCAACGAAAGATAGTTTTTCAAAGGTGTGTCCCTCGTTGAAGTAAACCAGTCTCTATAGCTAGTCATGTGTCGAGTGGCCTCCAAATCAACATACCAGACATCACTAGATGACGTGGATGGTTCACTTGATCGAGCAGTATACAAGAAGTCTTCGTTATCTAAATGTTCTTATTGTTCAGCAATATTTCCTTACTGATGGGATATTATTTTCAAGTTTCCCTTTTTCTACCCTTGATTTTGGTTAGAATGTCTCTTGTAATATTGTTGTTATGGAGGTCCAGAGTTACTAGATGAACCTTTCTTGTAAGTATTATACCAACAATCTTTTAAGTCATGTCCTCTTTTACAAATTGGACATTTATTCTTTTGTTGTTTGTCCCCTTGATGTTGATACTAATTCTAATGTTGGGACTTTTGATAAGAATTAGGTTTTCCTTTAGCTTTTCCTTTCCATTTTTGATGTGAAGAAAGTGCTTAATCCTCTTCATCATCCTTATTATGCATGCATTCCTCTTATTGCAGTAGGTTTACCAGCTTGTCAAAACTGACTGTCATATCTGACACATTTAGTGTTCTGAAAAAAATGTGGTAAGAAGATGGGAGTTCTCTCATAACAATGGGAACAAGAGCATCATGTGTGACCACTTCTCCCAAGGCTAGAATTGAATCCCTCAACTCTGTAACTCTTCTTAAGAAAGATTCTATTTTCTCATTTTGTTTAAACTTCAGTGTATGTAACTAACTCTACAAATTCAGTATGACATTCTTGTTTTTGGCCTCGTATATTGTTCTCAACTTATCCCACGCTTCTTTAGTTGTTTTGGAATCTCAAATGTGGGGTTGTACATCATCAGACACTCCAAAAAATATGATTAGCTTGGCCTTCTGATTTTTTGTATCAAACTTTCTTTGTTGTGTTGTATCAGTTGTTGTTCTAGTTTGACTGTACCATTCACAGCAGACCAGATCTCTTCTAACTCAAGTTGTGTCTTGATTTTTGTCTTCCAGGTAGCATAGTTATTTCCTCTGAGTAGTTTTGAATCTAGAAGAAAACACTTGGGGGAATTGGTGCCCATTTTACAGAAATCAACTGAATAAGGGTATGGCTCTTATCACTCTCAGGTATAAGGTCTCCCAATCTATATACCATCAGTCTAATATACCAAACCTTTCTATATACACGCCCTTCCAATATACCCGGTGGTACATGGAAGAAGCTCGCCCTTTCTATATACCTAGTGGTACATGAAAGAGGCGTTAACATACGTGAAAGAATTAAATGCATGGTACCAAGACAATACTGAAAGGGGTCTATGTGATTATTGACACCATATCAAAGAAATATCCTCATACACATGCATAAATTCACTATATACTTGGATAATTTATCAGTCTGGATTTATGTCGTACAATCGTTCACATACAGATGGGATGGCTCATAGTGTGTGCATTGTTTTCTTATTACTCCCCGTTGATTTAAAGGGTCGATGTCCATACGACATTGTTGCAGCTATATTAGGTGTTAAGTGCAGTAGTAGTCATGATGGATTTACCCATAAGCGCTTCCCAAAGGCACTGTATATACCGAATGTTGTGAATGAGATCTAGGATCTCGTGAGTGTTTTAGAACAAATTTTTACTTTTTTTATTACAATATTCTACCAGTTTTTGAGAAGTTACAATATTTGCGGTTGACTATGGTAACCTGCAAATTAGTACAATATACTAAAGCATATGATTACATTCAAAAAAATTGAAAAATTGAATGGCAGGCAAAATTGTTTTATTTTTCGGGCCCTGGTGGCCTATGGAGCCCAATATGACCCAAAATGCAAAGAATTGTAAAAAACTAGCTGAAAATGCAATCTTTAGCTATACCCCCTTTGGAAAATGTTGCTCAGAGTTAAAAAATAGGCCTAATAGGAGAAAAACAATTACCCTAAATTAGGATTTTTCTCACTAAAATTTTTAGTAGGCTATTTAGTTATGACTAAGTTGTTTAGTCAAGTTTTTTTACTAAATACTCCTCCAGTTTCACTATTTTTTCTGCTAAATTCAAAATTCAAAAAAAAAATGTGTTGGGGGTGAGGGTTGAACCCTAAACCTCCCACACCCAAAGCTTTCCACCTATCCAACTAGGCCCTATTGGTGCTTGGGATATGAAATGCAACAATTTAAATTTAAAGAAATTCAAACAATGGTAACCTTTTTAAAAAGTGACGTGTCTAAGAAGGAGGCCTACATGGCAGATTTGGAGGTTCACGTGGATGTGACTAGAGTTGATTTAGGTTTACACGTAGAAAATTTGGATCTGAGTGCATTAACTCATTTCATCATTGAGTTTTTATTAATCTCATCACCTGAGAGTTTTATCCTCCTTTTTGGATTGATATCCACCATTTTTCTGTGTGTAGGTGCGTTGCATGTTGGGGATAGATGCCTCGGCCACTGGTACTAATAATCCTTACTTTTTTTCTTGCACATTATTTTATATGGATCAATGTGGTTGTAGGATTTGAAGGTAGGGAGTTACACGTAGCTCGGTCGATGTACAATGTAGAGGCTTGCTAGAACAATGTTTGTTGATCGGAAAGGATGAAACACAGCTCGGCCTGGTTGTATGAAGGATCAGTTTTTGAGATTTGATTCCATAGCCCATCGACCGAAGACCTCATGGTGTTTAATGCCTCCACCTTAAATGGCTTATGACTTCAAAGCTTTAAAGCTCAGTCTGATTTGGAGAGAAAATAACTCACCTCCAATGATGTAAACAAGCTCAATCATGGGCTCGATGGGAAGCTCAAACAACTTAATTTTCAACTTAGTGGACAACTATTCAACCATTCTTGGTCAAGGGTTTTGCGGGAGCTTGCCAATGTAGAATGTCACAAAGTCCTTCAAAAGATAACAATCTGCTATACTTAGTAGAGAACAAAGGCACCTCTAATATTAGAGGTAAAACCCCTATTTGGGGAAAAGTAATAAAAAAAATTAAAATTCCTACAACAAATTTTTCCTGGTGCAGGATGCATCAGTCCAAAAAAACAATTTTCTTTCCAAACACCTAGAATGGAAGATGGGGTTTTGGAGATGCAGGGATATCTGGGAAGTTGATGGAGGAAACACAGGCTCTCCAGGAAAGCAAATTCTTCTCCAATACTCTTCTCTTCCTATTGCAACCTCTCTTCAACCCTTTCTTGCTTCATAGGTACAAATTCCTAATCTATTACCAAATGTAAACTGGGCAACATGGGTGAAATCCTGATAGATTTTATTAATCTCAATCAACCTCAATTATAATAGAGTGTTGCAATTCTTATAGGAATTGAATAGCCATGTGAAAACAAATAAATGGGTTGCATAGGTACAACCAAAATCATAACAGCTTCCAAAATACATCCGGGAAGCAACAATAATTAAATACAAATAAATAATAATTGTTACAACTACATAAAAATGTAACCTATGCAATAATATGACAAATATTGTTATAAAACTATATAACAATATATCAAATAATTACCTTGTTAAATAATTCAATATTTTAAGGTAATATGATGCATAAATTAACCTAACATTGCACTCTGTGATGACTATGGATAGCAATAACTAGACAATCTGTATATGAGATTATTCTTGTTTTTGTTATGAATGCATGAACAAATCATATTTAGAGTTCAATAGTCAAAAACATGGGTATGTAGATGAGTGAAAAAAAGTTCCTTTAGTTGTGGATGAAATATATGGATCAGATCATGATGATAGTTTTGAAGATGGGCCATTGATTTCACCTGATTATGAACACATATCTGGATTTCACTTGATTATGAACACATATCTGGACTAGTTAAACGAGTTATGTTTTATTTTAAAGGATTGTATAATTTGATCATTGATTATATATGTATAATTTATAGTATATGGATCATTGAATATTTCTTTGCGTTTTGATGTAGGTGATGTATTTTTAGTCATTGCTAAAGAAGACAATATTGAGAAAATGGAGTACTACTTGTTGTGTTGCACAAAAGAGAGAACAAAGCTAACATGTGAAATAACAAGGGGACAACATTTTATATTGTCTCGGTTGCAGTGTAGCGAACATATTTACAACAAGTGAAAGGCCTCCAAAGTGGGATTTACTTTGTTGATTATAAACCCGAAAAAAAAGTGTATCATTACACCCATAACATAATTGCTACAGGGTTACAATTGCATCAAGTAAAGACTAAAAGTGGTCAACGCAAAAAATGGAGACTAGATGTAGAAGACCATGAAAAAAATTACAATTCATTGAACAATGAGCTGAGCCACTTGGTATTATATAGAAGGACCTAGAATATTATATATTGATGTCTTCCAGGAATGGAATATTTTATCTATTTTATTTTTCATTTGGCATATATATTTAACAAATTTATTGCTATGATATTAAAGATGGGTTCATTAATGATGTAATTTTTCTCCCTAGTATCTCCAATAATATTCTTTCCATATATATCAATGTTTTTATCATGAAGGATTTAGATACTTAAATACACACACACACACACACACACACACACACACACACACACACACACACACACACACACACACACACACACACACACACACACACATATAAAATGAGTTTAAAAAACTTGGTGCTAGGTCTACCTACCATGTCTTGTATTGATGGTGTTTTAAGATGTTGTTTTATTGAAATTCAAAACCCCTTAAGATGAAGATATAAGTAATTTCTTCCTTTAAAAATTTTTACATCAACTCTTATGTTTTTGATTTTTTCCTCATTTTAGTTTCTCTTTTCTGGAATCTTTTATAATAATTTGAAACAAGTTCTTAGCGTCAATAAATCTAACTTGAATCATTTAAAATTTCAGTTGAGCAAAATGAGTGATATAAATTATAGAAATTAAGCTCTATGAACCTAATTATGAGTGCATAATTTGACTTGGAGCTTGGTTTTCTCTAGATGACTCTTTGTTTGGATAAATTAGTAGATTCTCTATGGGAGAAGATGCATAAATTTTGTACTTTTTTTAGCTTGTTGGTTTATTTTATTTTAGAATGTGATTTACTTTCTTAAATTATATGGAAGAGAAGGATATCTTACTTTTTTCTATTTTATAGTGGTGTCGATGAATTTATCCATTTTTAATGGAACTTTATAGTCAATATTGATTTTTGATTGCTAAAGAGTCTCTACAATGTATGACAAGCCACTCACAATTCACTTCTCTATGAACTTGCTTCTTTCTCAATCTCAATGCTCTGTCTAAATTCGATCTTTTAGGATCATGTTCACTATTCTAAGTGTTCTTCAACATCTCTCAGATAATTTCAATGTCCATCACACCATATCCTTAAGAAAGATAAAGATAGAATTAAATATTATTTTACAAATAAATATACTCTTATAAATATTCCTCAACTCATTTAGATCACTATTGATTCAAACCATTTAGCTTGTAGATAATCACTTTTGGATGCATCTACATCAAATCAAAACAAAATTGGTAACTTGGTCATCCACCTAGATAAAAAAATTGATCAAGGCCCATATTTTCAACTCTATGTATGTTGATGTTCACTTGTGTGAAAAATTACGCATGATTCAAAAATTTCAAAAAATAACAAAGTGCCCATAGGGTGGAAATGTTTGAAACAATGTGCTCAATTAGAAATGATTCTTCAAGTTCCAAGAATGTGCTCAAAGATACACCATGGACATGATGAAACCAATATAAAGCCTTACCTAATGGAATATTTGAAAAGGATTTATCAAAACACTATTACTATCATGTTGTTTTATTGAAATTCAAAACTCCTAAAGATTTAGATATAAGTCATTTCTTCCTTCAAAAAATTTTACATCAACTCTTATGTTTTTTATTTTTTCCCTGTTTTAGTTTCTCTTTTCCATCATCTTTTATAATGAATTGAAACAAGTTCTTAGTGTTAATAAATCTAACTTGAATCATTTAAAATTTCATGTGAGTAAAATGATATACATTATGGCCCCTTATTGAAATTTCCATTTTGGGGGAGATTTATAGTAGATTATAGAATTTTTTATATTTTGATAGACAATTAATAACTATATGACTCAATGTATTGAAAGATATTAGGGAGATTAGAAAAACATATAGAAAATTCTATAAATTTAAAGGTTCATGGTAAAAAAATATTGGGTTTTGATATTAAGAATGACTTGTAAGAACATTAAAAACCTACGTGACTTATCGTTATCTTAATTCATGACTATTGATCATTATCTTACTTTATGAATTATCATTATCTTACTTCATGACCCTAAAACAAGGACCAAAGGATTCAAAAATTTCTTTCTAGGATATCTAGGCCCATTAACTACCACCTAATGGTTACTTTTTAATTATATATATATTCTTGGGCCATTTCATATCCCATATAGGTTTTCCTTATTGTAAACTTAAAGTTATGAATTCTTATAAAAGTAAATATATCCACTACCTACCACTTGCAATACCTCCTAAAACAACACCAAGTCTCTAAAAATGGACAATACTAAATTTTGAAGCACTTAAACAAGTTATAGATCCTTGTTTCCTCATCCATAAGAAATCAAAAAATCTATATATATAAGCCATGTAACGGTTAATGTAATTGGCGTAGCAACTGATTAATATGATGAAATCCCTCTCCACCATCAGTTCGAGCTTTTGGTGTGATGGTAAATCGTTTGGTATCAGAGCTGAGATCGGGTAAACGTGCACTCGATTTATTTTTTGTTGCTATTACTCTTACTTGGTTTCATTATTTTACTCTACATGTAAGTATTTTGATCACTATTTTCTAGAAATTATCTTGCTAATATCTCTATGCAAGATTTGTTTCTGTTGAGTAAGTTCTTCCATTACTGATCAAATTTTTCCTTGTTATCGCTGGAGCTATCATGATTCTGTTGGAGTGCAAATACTTCATGGTGCCTCTTTTCCGATTCGATTCTCTCAAACTCTTTTCATGGTATCAGAGCTACACAACTTGTCATCACACCAAAAACTCAAACTTGTGGTGAAGAGGGATCTCATCGTGTTAATCAGTTGCTACGCCAATACCCTCTCACACGATGGAGCCGGGTATACACCCAATCAAACCCAACAGCATATTAAGAGGAAGTGACACCGGGAATTTCCCGGGAGATCACCCATCCCAGAACTACTCTGGGGGCAGCGCGCTTAACTGCTTGGCTCTGATACCAAATGACTTGCCATCACACAACAAGCTCGAACTAATGGTGGAGAGGGATCTCATCGTGTTAAACAGTTGCTATGCCAACACCCTCCCGCACGATGGAGCCAGGTATACACCCAATCAGGCCCAACGACATATTAAGAGGAAGTGACACCGGGAATTTCCCGGGAGGTCACCCATCCCAAAACTACTCTGGGGCTAGCGCGCCTAACTGCGTGGCTCTGATACCAAACGACTTTCCATCACACCAAAAGCTCAAATAGATGGTGGAGAGGGATCTCATCATGTTAATCAGTTGCTATGTCAATACCCTCCCGCACGATGGAGCCGGGTATACACCCAATCAGGCCCAACAACATTAGGATGAAGTGACAATGGGAATTTTAGAAAAAGAAATATACATTGAAGTATCCTCTGTGTAGTAGGGCGAGTTTCATACCCCTCACTAGTCTCTGTTGCACCCTGCATGTTAGAAAAAGAAATATACATGTCAGAAACTATATATAGCATGTACCATATATTAAAATTTATAAGAAAAAATCTACAACAATTTCTTGATTAATTAAATACATCATATAACATATGTGTACAATTGATTACCTCAATATCTGTTGGTGGTTGGATGTTTGGAGTATCTAGATTGTGTACAGGTCTTTGTCCCGTAGATCCCTATGAAACAAAATAAATTAAATGTAATAAGCTGATAAATAATTTTTTTGAATAAATTTCATTAATTTCTATCATTTCAATTTAGATTAAATATTAATTCTAAAACACATGTATATATACCTCTGTGGAATGAGTCTCCAAATCTATGGGACTGCCACCCACGACCTCAACACCATCAAATATGTCGCCAAGTGAGCCAAGTTGCCTTAGGCCCGGAACATCAAGATCCATGTTATGATCGGTCAAGAGCTGTGTGTATGTCATGTGGGTAAATGGTGTGGGCTTTGAAGAACCACACACTGAAGCATAAGCCTAAACACACAACTAAATACATTTAATTTTAATATTAATAAATTGTAAAGTAATGATGAAATAAAATAAATTTTAATTATATTAAGATTTAATTTTCACACACCGGGACAAAAATGTGTTGAACATCAGGTGTGACGATCCCAACAACAAGAGGTCTGACTGTAGCAGTGGCAATAGTACCCTAACTAGAAGATAAACTGCCACTTTGCTCTATAAAATCTAAAACCCCCGATAGTGGAATGTTGCAAGGTCGTGTAATCACCTCATATGCATGCAACAAGTCAGAAAAAATGATGCATCCTAGCTGACGTGTCTAAGAGGGATATGTAACCACCTCAAAGTCATCTAGGGAAATCAAATATGCACGAGCGTATACCTCACTGCATGCATCACTTCTGCTACTAGCACTTCCCTTGCTAGTACCACATCTCTAAAGGTACTCACCCACATGGTCAAAAGAGATAAATTGGGTCTCACGAGCAATGCCCGCAAGACCCTCGATAACAACCTCGTGTGCAGTCATAATGGCAGGTGCTGCGACATCCTAAAAGCCTGATAAGAATGGTCGTGGCCTCGAAAGGAAGGAAATGCAGTTAACTAATCCTAACCTATGCATTATGGGACCAGAGAGAGAGGATTAGAAAGATGCATGAAAGGGAAATCCTAAGCTAAAGGAAATGATAGCACCAAAAAAAGGTTGAGAAGCACTCTAGTGAGGGAGAAGGGGTAAGGAAATGGATAAGGGAGAGACCAGACATAAGTGAAACAATCCCAAATAGAAATTACCATATATTCTCATATGAAACACGATAAAATGAGCTTACAAAGGAGAAATACATGCATAACATAATACATCAAATAAAAGAGAGGCAAGGTTGTAGATAAACACAAGTCAGGGTTGAGAAAACACCACAATACAAGATTTTATTGTAATAAAAGTATGCACATACCATTACAGTTGCATAGGAAGGAATAAGAACACATTTCCAAGCCCAAAATTAAGGTTCAACGGCTCACAGCTGCTCACGAACCATTTTGACATAGTTCCTTTATAGTTTTGGAATGTCTATTCTTTCAAAATGAAATATTTTTTAAATATATAGTATAAGGAAGAAAGAGAAGAGGGAAAAATAAAGGCACCATTTTTTAACTTTCAACTACCAACAATCTGCACTGAATTCTCCTCCAAAGCATGTGGGAACCCTGCAAGGCCATTACTATGTCCATTTTGTCTTGCAGAAGGAAATGAAAGCTATACTTCATTAATTTTGGTAGTTGAGAGTGATACTTGACTGTTTTCATACTCAATAATGTTTTCCTCTTTTTCTCCCACCAAATGCCACCAAAATATGATTTTAATGATGTCAAATTGAAGGAATTGAGGAGACCTTTCCAGTGATATAATTTTTTTCCAATTTGGAGCTTTGTAGAAAAATATATGGCCATTTGAATATTTGCATGTCAGGGAGCACATGAACATGACATGTGGCAGTGTTTAATTGGCTTGGGGATCGGCCTCTACCTATGTGTGCATTACTTTGTCTTTACCATGTGTCTATCTATCACTAGTTTTAATTTTGGGCCTTACTTCCTTTTCTTTCTTTTTCACTTTCCTTTTTTATCAGGTCTGCTTCTTTATAACATGTCATCCAATAAGCCAATGTCATGTTCCTCACAAACGTCAAATTGTCTTGATTCATGTACCAGCCACTACAAAGAATAATACAATGAAACATCTCCACACTAAATTGTAAATCACTTTTTTCAATACCCCCTGACTAACCACTACAAAGTGTGAGCCAATGAGAAAGCTCCACACTCTTTGCAATGTCAGTTATTTTGATTACCTCCTCTGACATAGTGTAAAGTATTAACCAAAGAGGAAGCACCATGCCCTTCACAATTTCAATGTGTCAGACCTGTCTTTATCCATCACGATGTCAAACTGTAAAAGGTGAGCTAATAAGAAGGCTCCATGTGTGTCTTATGTAAGATTATTTTCTTTCTCCTAACTGATAACCACAAAACTTGAGCCAATGAGACAGACCCACGCTTCATGCAATGTCAGTCTATCTTTCTTCATGCTTACCTCTGATTGGTTGCACCTTCGCTTCGTAACTCCTACCTTGGGCAGACTTAAATTTTTTTTGGATCTACAGACTTAAACTTTTTTTGGATCTATGGGAATGTTTCCATGTGTAAGTTCCTGTTGACCTCACTAACTTTGTTTGCCCTATTGCGGAACCGAAAGAATTATGAACTCAGTTTATTCTGTAGGTCTGAGGTCCGCTAAAGCCAAAACCTTTGAAGAGATTCGGAATCCTGCCACTTGGCCTACTGCTTGATGCTTGGCATTAAAATTTATGGCCAAATGAAATTCACGTGGCTTTTTAACATAATGCACTAATGAATTAGCCTTAGTCTCCCAAGGGTTTTTGAATGCCAATAGCCAGTGCTTTGGGGATATGGAATTTGAAGGCCATTTGAATGTAATTTTCCCCTTAAAAATGGCTAAGTCCATTTTTAATCTTTTTAAATCCAAAATAATTCTAGGGGGTATTTTAGATTACAGGTATAATAATATGTCTAAAGTGATAATTAGAATCATGTGTGATTTTATCCTCATTATAGCCAAGAGAATGAAGTATCTTAAGAGTACATATATTATGTATTTTATGTGGATCAACCAAAACACTATGCATGGGAGTTTGATTAATATATGCATGAATATATAGAGTATCAAAGAGAAGAAAGGCATACATATCATAGTCATCAAAAGTAATAACCAGTGGAAAAATTGCCATAGGAACAACAATACCAATCATTCAATGTAAAGGTGATCACAAGAAGGTGGAGGTGTTACCACATGATGAGAATTGTGTACTTCCCAATTATATATGTCAATGTTATGATTAGGAAGTAGGTCATTGAATATTTTTAACTTAGGATTATCATTAGTAGGCATAGAGGATTCGGTGGGATCATCCCATTTAATTGTATTTGTATCAATAAGATTTTTTATAACATGTTGATGCTTGATACATTAATTAGTGAATGAAAAAGTCATCAATGATAGTCACAATAATCATTAACATCTAAACTCTTACCATGAGTATTACTCATATTGACCTCAAGTGGTAGAGGGAGAGATATGAGATTGTACTCAAGTAATTATTTAAGCATAATGTGTGGAGAACAAGTAGACAAGTAAATTTCTTTCATGTAGGTTATAATTGTAGCTTAATAGGTTGATTTGTGGAATTAATAGTGTATTTTCTAGTAGCCTTACCTTTGAATGTATATTTTCTTGGAAATCTAGCATTATATGTAGTAAAAAAGATAACAATATACTTAAGGTTATTCATATGTAGTCACTTGTAATCACTTGGCCTCATGTTCTTTGAGTGTATGACATAGATGATCAAGTGAGGGGAACTTATCAAGTATGAATGATTCTTATAAAGGGAAAAGAAAGCTTCATGTGAAGAGATATTTAAGTTCACTGTCAGCTAGAATATTATTCATTTTATTAATCATAGTCTTGTAGTGTAAAACATGATCACCGATATGTGTTGGTGTGAGGGTTTTATTTACCTTTCATTTGTTTATTAGGTTATTTACACCTCACACATGGTGATCCATCTCACTTATGTGTTGCGTACATCCTTCAGGGAGTTATATGACATATGAAATATTTTTTCATAGAATATGTCATACACGTCATATGTGGCATTGTCATATGGCATTTATATGTTATTCTAGAATTATAGCTACTCTCTCCATTTTGTAAGATTGACAAGCCCATGCATAGGAGTTACACAACACTTCCCATATGTACTATAATTTCTTCATCTATGATGATGAGTAAACCATTTTTTCTAATGCACAAGTTCCTTGAGATTATTTTTGTTTAATAATTAATTGTAGTATTTACACATTTTTTGTTTAGAGTGAAACTCTATCAATGTGCATGCATTTTGGGATATATTTGTGCCCTCTTTAATGGTATCAAAGATATATCTCACTAAACATTTCCCTCACTTCATTGTTTTTTATTACTCTTAATTTCATGTTTTTATCAAATCTTAGTGCAAGTTTTTTATCCATATTGGTATTTGTACAAACTTCGCATTATTCAGTTAACTTAGTTTTGTGGGAGTTTTTTATGCTTGGTTTTTTTTCGATGTTTGTGAAGATCTAGGTGATTTGTGCATGAATCTAGAAAAGGTTCCAAGTGGATTTGTTTTTGGTCCTTTAGGCCATCTCACCCTCGGCTTAGACGAGCTTCTCCTAGCCTCCCAACTCTACCCATCGAGTTTCATGTCTACCAAGTTGTTCCTCACAACACAAGAAATAAGCTTTGTCCATATCTCTATCCAATCTCTTCTTTCCTTGAATTTTATTCCACCATGACCTCAATCTCATCTAGTGCTTACCCGCTCAACTTTTGAGCTCATATTGATCTCTCATCTAGTGTATTGACCTCACAAGCTCACCACCAAGCTCGATCTTGGGCCCAAACCCTACTTCGTTCTTCCCAACTCTTCCTTATTTACATTCACCTCATAAGACCCTGTCTCTTTATGATCAAGCTTGAACTCATCTCTCATGCCATCCAACCCATCTTAGAAGTATTTTCCTACATTCACGAACCACCCAACTCAACCTTCAACCCTGCATCCACTATCAAGACTTCTCAATTTGGATCGACCGATCGAGCCCCTCACATAAACCCTAAAAACCAAAATCCAACTTGGCTCCACGAGTCGAAGTCTACCCTAGTCCAACTCTGCCTCGAAAATGGTTTGTCCCCATAACTTGTTGACTCTACACTGGTTGTTGACTCAAGTATCCTATTGCAAAATTGTTTCACATCATCTCACCAGGATTTTTTAGTGTCATTTCGGATCTCTCGACTGAGACTCCAACTCATCCCAAACCTTGTCATGTTACTTTTGCACCGACCACCCTAAATCGAACCCATCTCTTCAAGTTGGGATCTTAAATAAGTGACTTCCTCCATTTTTAACACTTAAATCTCTTTTGGTTTTTAAACCTAATTAATCTAAGTATTAATAAAATAATAAGGGAATTTACCACGTTTTTTAATTCATTTTTAGGGTTATTGAGATTTTTTAGGAGCCTTTTCAGAGGTCTTATTGTAACTTCATTCTCTTGTTATTAATTTTGGGTTAGTGTGCGCGTTTGCCATAACCCTGCGGCAAGGGAACCAATCATGACGTGAGACGCTTTTTTCTCACATCGAACCTTGTTTTTTCCCTTTCCACTTATTTTATTGCTTTATTTATGCTTGTTACAGTGTTGTTTCTCTTACACATTATTAAAAACTACTACGGTATCCACACTTATGTGGATTCCACCTATTGCAAAATGAGTGGCCAACTATTTCATTTTAGAAAAACACATCATATTGTAATCAATGTGCAGTAATTATAAAGTACTACAAATAGGGGGTAAAATATTGTTCTGGGGGGTGTGTGTCCTTTTATTTTATGTATTTGCTTTCTCTTTCCTTGCAATGGATTTTAATGTTCCTTTACTCAATTCATTTAACTTTAATGAAAATAAATCCAAAAATATAATCACACTACGGGTTAAAGGGTTGTACCACATCACTATGGGAGTGGAGAAAGAACCAATATATGAACTTGAGGAATATAAGTGGTTCAACTTATGTGATGAATCCTTAGGTCTTGTTTATATGTTTGTTTCTCCTTACCTTCTCTTTCACATTGAGTCTTCCACAACACTTTAAAGATCCTAGAAAAATATAGATGGCATATTTGGAAAAGAAGATGACATGAGATCTCATGAGTTAGAGAATGAACTCCTAGGTTTTACTCCTGGTAACTTTGATAACCTAAAGGCCTTTTTCTTTAAAATTTTCCTCGTGAGACAGAGTTTTAAAGCATGTATAGTTGATAAGAAGGATTCCCAAATAAACTTATGTGTTCTTTCTAAGCTTAGAACCAAATAATGTGTCTTCGTATCTACCTTTCATGCCATGAAAAAAGATTCAGGGACTATTTGGAATATGCCCTCAATCCACAACTTTTCTTCCCAAATCATTCGATAACAAGACAAGTTGATCCAACTAGTTGCAATCAAGTCCAATTCACATGCCCTAATAGCAAGTAATGGTAAAGGAAAGGAGAAGAAACATGAGAATAAATAAAATAAAAAGGACCAATCTAAGAAGGAAGTTAATTCTACCCAATGTAAATCCAACACGAGTGCTTCTTCCTCTACTTCTGAGTCTAAACCAAAGAAGGAAAAGTGTAATTTTTCCTATAGCAAGAAGTCAGGCCATGAAGAGAATTAATGTATGAGAAAATAAATTGACCACCTTACTCATTTACTTGAGAAGAATAACATAGGTTTTCCTGAATCTACCAAGAAAAATGTTATGAAACTTGAATCTTTTAAGGAAAATGAAAACAAATTTCAGAAGAAGAAAGGAAAATCCCTTGTACCTAGAGTATCTCCTTCATCAACATGGGTTATTGATTGTGGTGCCACACACCACATGGGTTCCTCTCACAATAATTTTTCTGACATAGAACCTTGTAGCATGTCCTAAATCACTTTGGGTGATGACACATCTATCACAGTGGCTGTTAGTAGATCTGTGGAATTTTATGGTGTAACCCTCAATGATGTCCTTAGTGTTCCATAACTCTATACCAATATATTATCATTATACCAAATCACCCATATTGTTTAAGGGATGTGTGTAGAATTCAACCCCAACTCGGTGATCATTAGATAGTTGCATAGTGAGTCTATAGTGGCAAAGGGAAAGGCAGACCACCAAGCCTAGTTATACATCTTTTCCCACTTTACTCGTGAATATTCTCCCACCACCTTAGTAACTCACACAAATGATGTTAGTAAGATATGTTGTACACATGAAAATATTAGCTATGACAATAACATGAAAGTAACACCTAGTAGTTCCACAATATAACTAAATCTATAATAAACATCAATATGAGAGCTTAATGAGATAAAATTTCTAGAATAATGTATGGATCAAACTAACATTACTATGTTACCTTTACTTCTCTAGATTACTTAATATAAAGATGAACCTATTTATATCCTAAGAAATAAATTTTATGTTGTTTTCTCCAAGTGGTGAAGAGATCTCTCTAAAATGGCTACAAGACCATGTTTAGATATTCTCCTACTAACCAAGCTTAAAGGAATGAATGCAAGATGGAGAAGCTACTTCAATGAGGAATGGCTCAAGATAAAATTCCTTATATCTTTAGGTAATACAAATGATATCTCATACATTTACATGGTATCAAGGTGTAAAATTGAAAGGGAGACATTAGCCTTGTATTTATAGATTTCTATTTGGGAAAGTTTAGAATACTAGTGCATGTGGGATAAAAGAGTAAAGAAAAAATGCACTTTTTTATTAGATTATAATTTAATTAATATTTTAGTATTAATTAAGAATCCTAAGTAGGTTTAAGAAGTTTTCTGGGAGCATCCAGAAGAGGTTTTGATAGATTTTAGAAGTTTTGGAAGAGGGATTTAGCCAATATGAAGGTTTATTGGTTAAATGTAAGATTAAGGGTGTAATTAATATATAATTAGATAATCAGGGGGACTATGTTGGAATATAATGATTAAGTGGTCTGGCCAACCCTTAATGTATATGGGTCCATCACTAATATATATAGGTTAATATTTAATAATATGAAATATTTATGTTTCTATTATTAAATATGTTAACCTAGGTATATACTTTCGGTTAAATATTTAATATCATGAAATGATTATACTTCTAATATTAAATATTATAAACCTAGGTATATGTGTCAACCGATAAGGTTGAAAAGGTGGGTCGGGAGACATACCCGATCACCTAATATAAAAAAGACTATAGGTCCTCATTTGATATGTTCGAATAGAATATCAAAGATGAATATTATTTTACCTTTGTGATTAGGTTTAAAAGGAGGAGGTGAAAGTTACTAGATGTAAGTTCGGCTCTTCGAAAGTAAAAGGTTATTTCACAATAGTTTTTACCCTATTTGGGGTTTTCCACTATAAACATTGTGTCATTGTGTTCTTACTTTTGGTATGTGTTACTTAATTAATATGCTATATAATTTTATTTATGACATTGCATAATATTTAACATTTAATGATTTATTGTTTATGTTAATATTTAAATGCAAGGGTTGATTAAATTCATAATAATTAGAATCCTCTCAATTATAACATGGTGTCAAAGCATGGTTTAAATTAAATAGGTCATGTCTAAGTTATTGTATTTAATCTATTTAGTTTTTATGGGTTTTTAAAACCAACCCAAAGAGGTATTTAAAATGACCAATCCCCCCCTTCTTTCCATTTTTTGTGTAATCTAATATTTTTGTCTTGTGAAGAACTAATGTGAATGCACATGAGAAAAAAATTTGGAAAGAATATTACCTTTTGTGAAAACTCGTGTGAAAGACATGGTAAGCGCTAAATAATGTGTAAAATATTTTCCTATACTTCTATAGTTTTAATGTGTGCAAGTTAAATGTTTTTAATTGTAAAAATCAAGAGTAAATGGAGGAGACAAGGTTCATGGAAATAGGGATTTCAATGTATTTCATTGGAAGGGTGAAATTCTTGTCCCCTCTGTAAAATCACCAGGTTAATCTTTATCTCCATAAATCTACTTGCACCTGGTAAAATTATTTTAACCTGATCTATGTCCTTCAATCCCCTTTAATAAGGGTTATATGTTTTTTTAAATACTATAGTTTATAATTTTTTAAAGACTATATGTTATTTTTTATTTACATTATATAATATTTATACCTCTTTTTTAAAAGTGTATATATTTTTATATTATAAATTATAATAGGTTATTATAATGTATTAAAATATAACCTCCCTAATATTATACAGAAGAAGAAATTCTAGAATTTCACATTTTGGAAATACACAGCAAGTTTTGGCTTCATTAAAGTATTTTCAGAAATTTGAAGTTGGCATGCATTCTTAAGGGTTTCTTCTTCACTTCTATATGGTTGGAAATATTTTTTGTATAAGTTTTGGGTATAATGCAAAGCCCTTTATATTGTGGGTTATTATTTTGATTATGGGAGGTTAATTAGTATGCATTGTAGTGACAAAATTAGTTATGATTAAATAGTTTCTTTAGATCTATAAAATCTAGATCTGATTCTATTAAAAGTGTTGTTTTTTTCTATAAATATGTATCTAACTTTGTATAACATTATATATTATAATGGGGTGTATTTTATAGGTTCAGGAAAATAATGGCGTCTATCTATTTATGTCTTGACAAAACCTAGATCCTAAATGGAACCAACTACAACATTTGGAAGATCAAGGTCAAATAAGAACTTATGGTGAGGGTAATCTAGATGATTGTTTCTGGATCTGAGGTTGCTCCCACTGGTCATCAAGAAATTGTAGATAGCATGAATACATTCTCGTAACGAATGCAGGAGGCTCTTTCCATGATTATGTGTAATGTGAACGATGAGTACCTTCTACACATTGGTAATATCAAACATCCAAAAGGGGTATGGACACAAATAGAATCCATGTATGAAGTTACGTGTTTATCTAAAATTATTAAATTAGTTCTATAATTTCTTACAACTCTTATGAAAGGAGATGAAAAAGTAGTTAATTTCTTATCCAAAATTAAAAATATTAAAGCACAATTAGATGGATGCAATTGTAATATAATTGGTGAAAAATTAATCCACTTTATTGTTCATTTAAATATACATGAAAGATTTAGGAATTTTATTTCTATATTGAACTCTAAATATCAGAATGAAAAATGATCTACCTGATTTAAATACCTTGAGTTCTCTTCTGATACATGAAGATCAAGTGATGATGAAATTTTACTCTAAGGAGAATGCCTCTCAGACACTTCTTGCTCAGAATTCAAATTTCAAACCTCACAAGCCCTTCTCAGATCAGAAATTTAGATCTAAATCTTCTTTTTTTATATAAGAAAATCTGTTATTCTGATCAATTGTGTGTTAACTTTAGTGGTAAATGTCACAAATGTGGTAAATTTGGACATAAAAATGAATATTTCAAATCTAATAAACCTATCCATAAAAATAAATAAAAAGATGTTTCTTCTAAATACAATTTAAGGAAAAAGGATAGCTCTAATGATATTCCTAAAATTGTTGCATTATATGCTACATTGTATTCTTCCTCTAATTCTGAATGGATTCTAGATTCCAGTGCATCAAAGCATATGACTGGTGTTTCAAATTCTTTGTTTAATGTTGTGAAAATTAATGAACATGTGTATCTTGGTGATAACTCATTTTTAGAAGCAATAGACAAAGGAAAAGTAAAATTTTCTAATGGTGTGTTGAATAATGTTTTATTTTTTCTTAAGCTCAAAAATTTTTTTATCATGTTCTCAATTAATTCATGATGGTTTGTATATTCAAATTTTGAAAGATACTTGGTATATCAAGGATATTAATGATAATATAATAGTTGAAGGAATTCAAAGAAATGGTCTGTATATTTTTTATGATTTCTCTCCTACGTCCTGTTTTGTTTCTCAAAGTTTGAATAATTCAAAACTATGGCATGAAAGATTAGGACATGTTAATTATTGAATTTTATATGAAATATCTAAATATAATCTTGTGAAAGGTTTGTCTATGTTTTCTTCTTCTCATGATGTGTGTGAAGGGTGTTTACGCTCAAAACAAAGTGTTAAACCCTTTCACTCACATCTTGAAGAGAGTTCCTCTTCTCCACTAGAACTTATTCACAGTGATGTTAGAGGATCTCTTGAAGTAGCTTTGTTAAATGGTTCTTTATATGATGTGACTTTTATTGATGATTTCACTAGGATGATTTAGTCATATTTTCTTAAAAATAAATATGATGTGCTTGGGGAAAATTTAAGGAATTTAAAGCATCTGTTGAAAACTCTTCAAATTATAAAATTAAGAGACTTAGAACAGATAATAGGGGTGAATATGTTAGCAAAGAATTTGAAAAAAATTGTATTTATTGTGGTATTAAAATGGAATTAACTTCTCCTCATCCTCCCAAATCTAATGGTATTGCAGAACGTAATAATAGGACTATTTTAGATATGGCTTGCATTATGATTCATTTTGTTGGTCTTCCTAAATTTTTGTGAGAAGAAGCAATGAACACAACAGTCTACATTATAAATAGGGTTCCCACTAAAGCTATTAATCTTTCAACTCCTTTAGAAAAATGGTCAAATCAAAAACCTGATATTTCTCATCTAAAAGTTTTTGGTAGTCTTGTTTCTTTATACATTCCTAAAAAGAAAGAAAAAGAAACTTGATATGACTTATTTTTCTTGTGTTTTCATTAGATATGATATTAAAACTGCAAATCTAAGGATTTACAACCCTAAAAATAGGGAAGTAACTGAAAACTGCAATGTGGTGCTTTTGGAAAAATTTATTTGTTCATCTGATATGGTAGAGATGTTCCTAACTCTACCAATATTTATAATGATGGTTCTGATTCTGATAATGAGAATATAGTAAATGGTCATGATGATGTTTTTGTGTTAATAATATGGATAAATCCCCTATCTCCTTACCTAAGGAACCAAAATGGGCTCAATCTATGTTAGAGAGTTCTAAACCTATTGACCTAAGGAATATGACCGGAAGCCATCATACCTACCATGCATTAATGACCTTGTATGAACCTGAGCTGAATTTTTTTGAAGAATCTTCTCGAGATGAGAAGTGGATCAATGCAATCCAGGTTGAATACAATGACCTAATTCAAAATCAAACGTGGGAGTTGGTTCCACCTCTAGAAAAAATAAGTATTATAGGGTCTAGGTGGTTATACAAAGTAAAATATAATGTTGATGGTAGTATTGACAAACATAAAGCTAGACTTGTTGCTATAGCTTTCACTCATAAACTTGGCATTGATTATGTTGAGACATTTTCCCCTGTAGATAAAATGAGTACTGTTAGGACCTTATTTGTAATTACTATTCAATTTGGGTGGGAAATACACTAAATGGATGTGAGAAATTATTTTTTGAATGGTGATTTAAAAGAAGAACTTTACATGTCTAAACCTAAAGGATTTGAAGAAACTGGTAAAGAAAACTATGTTTGTAGCTTGAAAAAATCCGTGTATGGTTTAAAGCAAGATCCTAGAGCTTGGTATGCAAAAATTAATTCTTTCTTTAAACAGTTAGTATTTGTTAATTCATCAAGTAAGAAGGATCACATATTATCATTATTTGTATATATGTTGATGATTTTCTTATGACTAGTGATAATCCTTATTTAATTTGTAGAATTAAATAAAAATTGAAACAGTACATTGAAATGACTAATTTAGGTCTCTTACATCATTTTCTTGGCGTGGATGTATTTCAAGATAAACATTCTATTGTTGTTTCTCAAGCACAGTATGTAACCAATGTACTGAAAAATTTTAACATGATTGATTGTAAACCAATTTTTGCTCCTATGGAAGTTGGACTGAAAATTGATCCTAAACCTTCTTGTGAAAAATTTCATTCTACTTTATATAGAAAATTAATTAGTAGTTTGATTTATCTAACTATCACAAGACCAGATATTTCCTATGCATTAGGAATTGCTTCCAGGTTTATGCAGGAACCTTATAGAGATCATTCGAATCTTACAAAAAGGATTCTTAGATATATTAAAGGAACAATCAATTATGGGTTGTATTATACTAAGAATGAAAATGATAACTTATATGCATTTTGTGATTCTGATCATGTTGGTGATGTATTGGATAGAAAATATAATTTTGGTTATCTGTTTGAATTTGGTGCAGGTGTCATGACTTGGTGTAGAAAAAATCAACTAATTGTTTTTATCTCTTCAACAGAAGCTGAGTATAGAATTGCAATGGAAGTTGCAAAAGAGGATCTATGGCTAAAGAGGTTATTCGATAAGATAAAGATGAAGGATCTAGGCAGTGTTCATTTTTTTACGAAAACTAAAGCACCATAGATCTTGCACATAATTCAGTACAACATCACAGGAAAAATCACATTGAGATACATATACACTTCATTTGTGAAAAGGTATTAAGTGGTGAGATAGATCTCAAGTTCGTGCCAAATGAAGAGAATATTGTTGATATATTCACAAAGCCTCTAGTGCTATAAAGTTTTGTCACTTTTATGAAAAGCTTAGATTTTTGGTGTTCCCATTGAGGTGGAGTGTGCATGACAATGTCGCCTTCTAATGGAACTTGTTTTTATAAAAAAAATAGAGACATTCGGGCAAGTGTAAAAAAGACCTTCAGGAAAGTGTAAAAAAGAGACCTTTGGGCATTTGTAAATTATCTTCGGGAAAGTGTAAACACGAGACCTTCGGACATTTGTAAAATACCTTTAGGAAAATGTAAACAAGACCTTCGGGCAAGTGTAAAAATACCTTTGGGCATGTATTCCTCCTCTGCTTCTTTTTTAGAAAGAATTGTAGAAAGATCTTAAAGGCGGTCTTCTGTAAACTCTTTAGTACTATTGAGTTTACTGGTAAAAATCTAGTACAAGCATATTATTAAGAAGGTCATTGGTTATAAATGGATCTCATATGCTTGGGTTCAATAACCTTTTATGATAGCATGTGAGAACATATAAAACTCAAAAATCATACTTAGCCACGTATCATGGGTGGGATTCCAAATCCTTTTTTACCAAAAGTGAACTTGAGTATGAGGAAGATGTTATAATTCATTCACTTGATAAACTAGCCTAAAACCTTTATGTTTAAGGATTGTAAATATTGTAGTGTACCACAGGCAGGTAATCTATTGGCATATGTTATCCCACTTAACATTAAGGGGGAATGTTGGAACATAATGATTAAGTGGTCTGGCCAACCCTTAATGTATATGGGTCTATCACTAATATATATATAGGTTAATATTTAATAATATGAAATATTTATATTTTTATTATTAAATATGCTAACCTAGGTATATACTTTCAGTTAAATATTTAATATCATGAAATGATTATATTTATAATATTAAATATTATAAACCTAGGTATATGTGTCAACCGATAAGGTTGAAAATGTGGGTCAGGAGACATACCCGATCTCCTAATATAAAAAGGACTATAGGTCCTCATTTTATATGTTCAAATGAAATATCAAAGGTGAAAATTATTTTACCCTTGTGATTAGAGTTGAAAGGAGGAGGTGAAATTTAATTGATGTAAGTTTGGTTCTTGGAAAGTAAAAGGTTATTTCACAGTGATTTTTACCCTATTTGGAGTTTTCCACTATAAACATTGTGTCCATGTGTTCTTACTTTTGGTATGTATTAATTAATTAATATATTATGTAACTTTATGTATTACATTGCATGATGTTTAACATTTAATGATTTATTACATTGCATGCAGAAATCAATCTACAGATTGGAGCCAGGCTTTGGGTGCAGAGGATAGACTATGAGAGACTTTCCTTCAGATGTAGGCGTTGCTTCCAAACTGGTCATGTTACAGATGACTGTGAACACTCCAAACGTAAGACCAAAATAGCCTGGTGGAGGGATTCTCTACCTGAACATCTTACAATCGACTTAGATCCGGCTAAGGAATCGAGTGCCCCCTGCAAGCTAACTCACCCATCATGGTTGATTCACAGACCATTACAGACAAGCCTCCAGATTATTCTTTATAGGCTGCTGATTCAGTGATTAAAGATATTCCGACCTCCCATTTGGATCACTCCCCCATCAAACCTATTGCAATTTTTCCGACTGTAGTGGATGTGGGAAATCAGGAATGGACAGTGGTGGATCGGAAAAAGAAGGGTAATGCCAAATCTAAATCCCCCACCATATCGGACAAGATTTGATTCTTGTCTTTTTGGGCGCTATTATTGCTACATTTTGGCATATGGCCTGCTACGCAGTTGCGAGGCAGCTATGTTGTTGTTTTGTTGTTGTTTTGCTGTTTTGTTGCAGCTGGTTTGCTTTTGCTGGTTCTTTCCTTGACAGTTTTTGTTGGGCTCTTTTGAGATGATCGTCTGGATGTTTTCTCCGTTAGTGGTCGGCCGGAGTACATTGTTATCATTTTTGTGGCCGGACCACTGCGTGTTTGCTGTTTGATCGCTGTCCAGCAGGTGTTTATTTGCTGTTGTGTTGCTGCTGGTTATTTCTTTGCAGACTGCGTTCTGCAGTTGGTCCTTATTGTTATATCAGGATGTTGATCCTTTTTTTCGAGCTTTATTTTCCTATTTTGGCTCCTGAGCCTTGCTGTACAAGGGTATAGTCCCTTTCAAAAAACTATTTGCCAATAATAAAAAACACATTTAATGATTTATGGTTTATGTTATTATTTAAATGCATTGGATTATTAAATTCATAATAATTAGAATCCTATAAATTCTAACAGATTATCACTAATAAAAATGTCGCTAGTTGGAATCATGAGTGAATTAGAAGCATAGTTAGATAACAAAGTGTCACTATTTAAACAGAGTGAGAGGAAGCAAAGATAGTCAGTGAAATTTAAGTGTTAAATTGCGTAAGTGGATTTTAGATGTCTACATTTTCCCCTCTTTGGGGTGGTGTAAGTAATGCCACTTCAAAGATAATAGACAATCATAAACACATAAATTTTTTGAAAAGGTAGAATAAAAATTAATAGAATGAAGGATGCCCCCTCAAGTTTCGATGGGGTGATGAAAGAGGTCAATCGATGATCAAAAAGATGAAGAGGAAAGGAAAAAGTGGGGGAAAAATCCATTATAATGGGAGACAGATGATGGTGTATAGAATATTGATCCCCACACAATACCAGTACAAACTCCTTTATTGAAAACTTTATGGGGTACCGTTGTGAAGCGCAACAGATGTTTTTTCTTAACAGATCTTGTAGAAATGTTTTGTAGTAGATGATCCCTATTTCCCCAAGTTAGTTGAAAGAATAACATAGAATAGCAGAGAATAATAGGGGAGGAAAATGAATATAAAGAGAATGGAAACAACTTGCATCTGGCTAATGTAAACAAATTTATTTCATCATATTGCTTAGGATCAACATCATCGGCCCTTTATTAAAATGAACACATAGAAAAAAAGTGTAAGATGACATGAAAGCCGAACAATTTTTCATTTCCAAAACACTAACTCCATGCAACATACATAATTAAGTGCAATATGATAAAGTAAACAAGCCAACCTAACAGGGAAATAAGTACAAATGCACATACTTAAACCAACAACGTTTTTAAGATAGTTATACAAAAAAAATTTTATCGAGCTACGGTTCCCAAATGTTCATGTGTAATGAAAAGGGTTAAAAAGTGAGGCCCCAAGAAAGGATGCATGAAAGGAGAAATATGATGGACGCAGGGGTCCAATGAACAAGAATTCATGCACCACAAAAAGGTACCAAGAAACTCGTTGTGCCAAGATTATACAAAAAAAACAAGCAGACCATCTTTATTGATGAGGTAGATCCAAATAATCCACGATTAATTGTTACAAAAACAAGTGAAAACACAAGAAAGATATAATTTTAATATAATGTGTTTGACACAAGCTTCAGCTGCATAACAGCGGTTGAAAAAAAATTGTAATTTTTTACTATTTTTTGGATTTTTGATTGAATTTTTTTATTTTTTTAAAAAATTTTACAGATTGTGGGAATTTGGTATGTTTTAGGAATAAAAATTTTAGACGAATGAAAATAAACGATGGATATTTCAAAAACACACTGGAAGATAACAATATGCCCCAGGGAGAAGAAGGGGTCTTCATGAAGCAAAAACATGCTCTAGCGTAGGAAAAACGAGTGAAAAATGATCGTTTATAAAAAATAATCATCGCAGCGACTGTCAGAAGAGATTGGAAGAATCACGATGGTCTCACAACACTTCAAGCGTGAGAAACACATCACGAGGGGTTACAATGGGTATAAACATCTAGCTACGGGGGGTAAAACATATCGCAGTGAATTATTATTACCACACCCTTTGTAAATTTTACCATTGATTTTTCTCTAAGTTGTAGTAGAAATGGCTCAAGATCAGGACCATATGAGGCACGTGGACATTGTTCGAGAGTACATGAGGTAGCACGAGGACAGTGACTAGGTATCTGAAGTGAAATTTCTTATTTCAATCTTTTAATTTGCATTTATTAGTCTACAAAAGGTCAGGCAGCAACGCTTACGTGGCCCTAGGGGCGTGTAAATTTTGTCAAGGACGTATGCATGATTTTCACAAATACGCAGCCATGCAGGTGCAAATTTTACATTAGGGGGGTTGTGTTCTCTTCTACATGGAAATCACGCATACGCGGTCGCGCAAGGGTACAAATAGGTGCGTATTCACAAAAACTAGGTTAAAAACCTAAGTTTCAACATCCTTAAAAGAATGTAGGAACTTAATAGAAGAACTTGAGGATGAATATAAGAAAAATAGTTGATAAATTGTATAAGAAATGATAGGGATAATGTATTTGCATGATTTTACAGGAGGACTTACCCTGACTAGAGACATAAGAATGACATGCGCACTTACGTGCTTACGCGACGACATTTTCACATCATGACCATGCATTCTTGGATATGACCTTAGAGGTCATTGGATTATCCTACGTTGCCTAGATTTCATCAATCTTGTTGTATCATAGCATCCTCAAAATCTTGGTGGAGAGATGGCATAGCGAGAGCCAGTGTTTCAAATTTGTGACCAGCAAGATGACCGTTACTCTGGAAGACATATGGCGGATATTGTGAGTTCCTATCCAAGGTTAGTTGATTACATATAATGGCGACCGTACACATATTCTGCAGAGTATAGCTATGACATTCGGCATAGTGGATATACCATGTCGAGGGATGTCAGTTCGGCTATCTAGGTGCCTCATTGATCGTCGTCTTTCTCACGTACCATTTTACTTGATGGCTCTTGTCGATGGCATTCTACTACTGGAAAAGATAGGTTCACTCCTTCCTTTATGCTTTATTTGATTGATTTATGGCATCATCAGCGGAGAGGTATACTGTTGAGGATGGTAAATTTTAGCACATCTATATTTGGAAATAAACTTGATTACTTATCACAATCAGAGGACTAAGGGTCTAGCTATCCTGCTTCAGATATGGGCCTGGGACCATATTTATTTTGGTCACCCCCTAGGGGTTTACTGAGTTATGGCTATAGGTGATCCCTCTATGATGGGTTGGGCACTAGTTAGAGATGGCATTTGGGGCCATATGGGAGACACAACTTACTATCATCGTGCCTTTGACAAGTTACAGTTACGCATGGTTATATGGTGCCCATATAGAATCTATCAGTTTTCTGATGATGCTACAGAGCTCAACATAGCAATAGTTGAGAAATTTTTTATTCATAGAAGGGATTATATCTTGGAGTGGTATAGGGTGGAATGTGTGCAAAAACAGTTTAGTATAGTACAGAATATCCCCAGTGATGAGATGTGGTATGGGGGTCAATCCAGAGAGACATTTGACATCAAGCCCCAGATTAGATTATAGTGAGCACTAGACAATTTCTCGGGTAGTACCGCACCCTTGGGTTCAGTTACCACATGTGGTGGATCCAAGGGAGATAGTTGATATATGTGTGTGTGTGTGTGTGTGTGTGTTTATGTGTTACATTACAGTGCTACCCTGATGTCTCGCAATACCACAGGTAGAAATAGATGTAAGTGTTACACCAGGAGTACGAGATTTACATGGTCAGGCCCTTAGAGCTCAGGTTCAGGCATAGGTGCCACCACAAGTTGTTCTTCCACAGTAATGCCCATGAGTATAGCTATTGGCATATCCTCAACAGCAGGCAGTACCCCCACCTCAGCAAGATCCATAGTAGTAGGAGCAACCACCACTATCACCACCACACATAGTTATTTTCCCACATGATGGAGGAGGTGGGGAAGACATATGGGGGACCCCACCACTGGGTCCCGTAGGTGAGGGATGGGATCAATATCTTCAGGGTGCAAGGGATTTAGTCACGTTGTAGCAGCATTTGCGGCAGGTGGTAGCACTTTAGCTCCAAGCCACCATAGAGAGAAACCAAGTCATTACAGAGATGGATCAAGTAGTTGTAGAGAGGACACAGTTGTAGGCTGAGAGAGATCATTTGGTTGTATGGAAATCATAGTTACATCTGAGCTAGCAAGTGTGAGGGTGTAGTATGATACACTCCAGAAAGAAGGTATTTCATCAATAGCACAAGTTTTGGCGGTTCAGAGTGCTTCCCTAGCAGCCGAGGCTGCTTATTACACGATGTTTTACTGTGGGGCCATTCTAGCTGAGTAGAGATCCCCTAATTATATTCAGATAGCTAGTAGTATGTCATGATCTAGATCATAGAGGCCATCTCAATTTGTGAGATTTGTAAAGGGTCCCCTAGTACAGCCAGCAGGTTCGTCTTATCATATTTTTCCACTAGAGGGCTCTCGACAGATGCCACCACCTAGGGGTTCACAACAGATGCCACCACCTAGGGGTTCACAACAGATGCCACCACCTAGGGTTTTACCATGGATACCACCACCTGGGGTTCATATAAGATGTCACCACCTGATGGTAGACTTCACATTCTGCATATGGAAGATAGTCATAGTTGAATCCTTTTATTGATGTATCTCCCTAATGTACGCTTCGATATGAAGGCACATTTTTTATCGATTTATATGTATTATTTTTGGCTATGCCTCCTAATGAAGGCACATTTTTTTATCAATTCCCATGATGGCGTACCATGTATCTGATGATGATGTACTTATAAATATTTATATATTTGTTGGTCATCAAATAGGACTTCAAGAAGAGCAACAGTCAGGGGACAAGAAGTCCCTCCTCTTTAATGGGAGAGGTTCCCTTATTCAAGAACAAACCTTTTTACACATATACAAAGTATGGTTTTCTTGTGGAACTTGGATATTATGAAAGTGTTTTCTATAAGGATCATCAATTACAAAAGGACTGAGGAATGAAAATGCGAGAAAGAGCAGAAAGGCACCATTCATAATTATAGATGATAGATTAATTCCTTATGCATGCGAGGGTACAGTGAATTAGAACAAGATCATTTGTATTATATTAAGAAGATGAAATTTTAAAAGACACAAAGTTCTGTAAATAACATCTGTGAGAATACAAAGCTTCTCAGCATAATACAAACAAATGATCTAATAAAAGTAAATGAATAGCTTGGGAATAAAGGAAACTGGATAGACAAAGAATTAAAAGTCCTTCTATATTGATTTTTTTATGATTTATTTACACTTTCAGAAATAAGCCAAGTTCTTCCTCCCTTCAAAATGGCGAGGAGAGGCCATTATATAGTTTATGAATCAGTTACTCTCGATAACTACTTCTTTTAACTAAAGATTAGTTAAAGGGTTGCTAATTGCAATACCCCAACTAATTACAACAAATCCGAGAGAAAGAAGGGGAAGAGAAAAGAAGAATTAGGAGAAGAAGACAGTTGCTTATGACTGGGAGGGACCCACCAATTTTAAGATCCGCTGTCTGAATCTCTTCAACACCTCAGCTATGTCTCTGCCACGTGGGAATGATGTGTTGGCGATAGACTGAGTCCAAAATCTGAGGCACTTCTCCATTTCCTTATCGAACTTGACATGAGTATGATAATCTTTATTTGCTTCTTCAATGGCAAATTGAAGAGAACAGATCTCCTTCATTTTTTCTTTGGAAATGGAGCTTTCCTTGAATAGATCCCCTTTGACAAAATCTCTGAATTGAGCTTTGATTTCTTGTAAGGAGAGAGGCACACCAGAAGTTTCATCCTGAAGATGGCAATGTATATCTTTGAAAGCAGACACAACTAGTGTTTTGAAGGCCTCACCCTTCTGCCAGCTATTCCTTAATTCTCCCAAAGTCTCCTCCAGGACCTTGATCTTCCATTCCACGCTGTAGACCCAGGACTTTGATAAATTATCCTTTGTGTCCTCGAAGACTTTGCTTATCATCAAAATATTTTCATCTGTTTGTCCCATGAGGCGGAGGTCTACTATGCAACTGCTCCAAAGTTTAAGTTCTTTATCAATGCTCCCAATAGTGGAGGAGAGCTTCTGATGCAATTTGTTCACATTTCCGTGGAGTTTGAAAGCTTCATCAATGAAGTTCAATCCCATAACAAGCATATCATCCACCATGGCCTCCATAGCTCTACCATAGATGGAATACTTGTGCATATCTTTGATACTCTGTACTTCATCTTGGCTCAAAATTACAGGAGGTGGAAGAGTAGTCAATGGGGTAGGGTCCAAAACTTTGTCCTTAGATAAAAGAGATTTGATGAAACCTGTAAGAATTTGGGCTTGTTCTTCCAACTGTTCTATGGTTTGCTGCCCTTTCTCTACCCTCCCAATGACTCTGGTAAATGTTTCTTGAAGATTGTGGATCTCACCTTCAGGGGTAGACTCTCCCATAGGAATTCTTGAGAGCTCCAGGTCAGATGCCTACAAATCTTGCTTTGGTTTATCTACCATAGGCTTGGCTATCTCCAGGAATTGCTGGCCCTGAGCATCAGACACTATTCTGGAGGTAATTCTGGCTTTTTTGGCGCAAGGAGGAGTAGTGCCTAACAAGGCTGCCACAAACATCAAAATTTGGTCCTAAGCTCCGGGAGGAAGACTTTCTCTTCCTACTATCGACAAGAGGCTGCACCCATGCAAAAGAGGAGGAAAAAGCAGGTGGGGTAAGAGGACCAAGAGACAGAGAACTCATGGCACCCAAGGTTTGTACTGTTGTTGCCTCGAGTTGAGATATGAGTGGAGCACTTGAGGCAACTGGTGCAGAGGAATCAACTGTGCTTGGAAGTTCAGTGCTCTGGACCTCTTTTTTCTTATCCATTGGGGCTTCAAGGGCACTTGCAGGAGTTGGCACCTCACTTTCTTCACTTTCACTTAGAACAATAATGTTCTTTGGTCCCAAAGGCAATTCTACATGCTTTCTCAGGGGATCTTCTTCCACAGGCTCCTTCTTAACTTCTTTGAATTTCTTCTGATACACCTGGGTGGATGAGGAAGGAGTAGAGACTGCAGGTCCTTGAGTTAACGAGGCAGGAGGAGTTTGCACAGGTGCTTCTGATCTAGGAGTCGATGCTTCCCTCCTTGGTGTTGAAGCATCCTTGGAGGAGGATTCCCCTGAGTGCCTCCTAAGCTCACAAACTTTCCTATCAAACCAGATCTTGGTCCTGACTAGGACTGGAGCTAGGATTTCAGCCAAATCATCTTTCTCCTTTTTGAACCAATCCAAGTCCTCCAAGGGAGTGTGTTTGACCACATTGTCATACTCATATGAGTATAGGTCAGAATTATCATCTTGAAGCCCTTCAGGAACGTGGTACAAGTTGATTTCCTGAATCAACTGTAGGGAAAACCTGCCATAATGCCTCCTTCTGGCTTCAAAATCATCAGCACAGTCAGCCCAATAGTCCTCTGTGTCTGCCCTATGATGATAGGTTATCTTGATGTTCTGCTCAATAAACTTTTTTAAGTCAAAGCAAGTTTTGGGCCTGAAGAAATGGACAGTAATGGGAACTAGGGCCCTTTCTATATTTTGTGCATCCAGGGTTATTTTGCAAGTGTAATTTCCCAAAGAGATGGGGAAGTGAAAACAAGTAATTTTCTTGTCTCTGCAGGTTCTATGAAATTTGTCCAATTGCCTGCACACTTTTATCAAGGCCATCTTGTCATTGCAGAACATAGGGAGCTTGAGAGGAGTGCTCTCATAGCTAGCAAGCCTAATATAGGAAAAAATTTTGAATTGGATAAAATAAGCACCGTAGTGGCGATATCAGACTCATGGCTTCATCAGAAAACCTTCTTGCTGTGTCACTGTCAAGAATCCTGACCATGTACATGGTGAAAGCATCATTCACCCTTCAGAAATTGTAATTTCTGGTCTCTAGGGTGAGTTGCGGGGTAGTAGGCATACACGGGTCATCCTTGTGAGCATCGATGTATGAAAAGCCAAACCATTGCCTCAATGCTGCAAGAGTATACATCAAGTATGAATTCATATAGAATTTCTTCATTTGTTGTACATTAGATAGCTTCTCCGTTAGGTTCATAACTGATGATCTCTGCCTAGTTGATATTCTGAGTTCTTGTACGCAGGAAAAGCGACAAGCGAGCGTGCGAATCTACAGGTAACTCTTCCGCGTACCCGACCTCCCCGAGGTCGTGCCGAGATAGCCGGTGGGGAAGGAATATGTGTGGGATGCAGACAAACTAGTTAGGCAATCTAATGTCTTCAATACGCACTAGTGGAATTTGCGAATCTAAGGCAAAGAAGGCCCTTCTAACCTGAATTGGTGTGATAGATCAATCGGCAAGGATGACTACTCGAAGGCTCCAATCAATATCGAGCTCTAGCGTGATTCGATCTATGGGTTTTGGAATAAGTGGAAAATGACCTAGGATAGTTTTGTGTATGTCTCCAGATAAGGTCATATGGTGGGTAATTAATATAATCGACTCTACGGACGATTCTCTGGCCTAGTCCAGAATTCTCTAGCTTTGTTAGCCGCTATATCTAGTAAGGATAACTATTCGACGATGGTGGGTGGAAGCTAGGTAGATCTGAATACTAACGTGCGTAGGCCAATGTCTATATCTGATTGACTTATGGATTCGTTAGGTTGCAGGATTTGTGGATCACAACCATAGATTCTTGGTTGTTGCGGTCCTGTTATGGTCATGTACGAAATCAAGTCCTAATCCCTAGTGTCCAATAATCATATGCTTTCTCAACTTCTATATTTAGGATCAATAACTGCACGATCTTCTCAGAGTACCTCACAGGTGTTCTTGCAACCTGGATTCTTAGGCTGGTATCTATATCTAGAAGAGTGTCTCATACATCTGGCTGTGGGACCAAAGGATCACAACCAAAGGTTTGTTCTCTTTCGAACCCTTCTACAGTCATGTGTATGTTTGCCTAGGGTAATCTGTAGTTCGGCTTGATTTGACCAAAACGTGTGTGCTTGGTCGTCTTCTATATTTAATCCCCTCAACTAAGAGCTGATCTGTCGTAAATCTGTTGTTGTTTGGAAGATTTGTATTCTAAGGTTCTGATCTATGTCAACTATTGCCATGACGAGATTGGGTTGAGGTACAATTGGCTCAAATACGTATTCCCTGGGCTCCCTGGGTCCCGTGATTGTCATACAAAACAATAATGTAAATCTAACTTGCAACAAAGCAAATTTTAACTACGTGGAATAAATCTAGAAAAACATATATAATTTCTATTTTTGTATTTTCTGAGAAACTTTAAGAATTTAGGAAAGCAACTATTTAAACGTATCTAGAATTGACAACTAAGATAAAGCCTGAAACAAACAAAATAACCGAGTGTAGTTATTTGTCTGTGTAATTTGCATATCTATTCTAAATATTGAAATAACTTGCTTAATCTATTTGCCAGACTCTCGATCTTACCTCAGAAGTGAGGAATGAATCATAGTTTCTCAGAAACTATCAATCCCCACAGCTTCCCTAGCAATATCGAAAGTAAACTTAACTGAAAAGAAGTGATTATCTACTCTATTTGATATATTTCTAACTTTAGAACTTTGAAAGCTAGAACCTGGATTCTGCAGAACAGTGGTGAATCCAATGGTGTGCGTGATCTTGTCCCCTCAGTGTGATCTCCTCATTCCTTTGTGTTCACGTGAATCCAGAAAAGCGTGTAATGCTAGCATCATCAGAAGTAGATATTGGGACAAAGGCAACTTAGAATGCAAACTGAATATAATGCGGGTAGGAGTGGGATAGTGCAAGAGTACAGAGCTTGGCTTATGCAATTCCTAGCGGGATTTATTGCGAGTCATGCAAGAAAAGGCGTCGAGACCCTGAAACTATCCTGTTTGAGGAGCAAAACCTGCAACTTTAATGGCTTCCTAAGCTATTCTACTCCAATGGATTGGATGAAACAACAACACTGCTTGCACAAGATGGATTTGTGGCTTACCAATAGTTGAACAATACTAACTAAACATGCAAAGAATTGAAACTATGGCTTCTAAGCAAAATAATAAACTGAACTATTGAAAATGAGAGTATGAGAAGTGAATGAGGTGCTAGACCATTTGTTTGTGCACAAACCATTTATTTATAGCTTTTCATTCACCCAAAGATCAAAACCAAACTGAACTCTAAAACTATAAACAATGGCCAAACACTATTCCAGGGGACCAAAAACATAAATGCAAGCCCAAGTCGGCAAGGAAAGCTGGTGAATCGTTGATTTTTATGTGAGTCACGTTAAAACACTTTCTAGAAAATGCGTAAAGGACCGCTGCCCTACATGGGTGGCGGTTACAGGACCGCCGCCCTGATCAAGGTAGCGGTCACGAGACCGCCGCCCATGCAGGGCAGCGGTTTCGTCACTGAATAGCAAAAGGCCAAGAAAAGAGGGGAAAGGGGAAAAACAAAGCACGCGGGGGCTAAGCAAGGCATGCGGGATGTTAACGCACACTTGGCGATCTTTTCCAGATTCCGAACACCTTGCAAGGAGACCTGTATCATCATTGGGGCACTTGTCACATTGTTCCGGTAGTACAGTACCTTACAATTTTGGGTACGTACATATTGCCCCCTCGGAGAAGCATTTTAGCCATGGAGAGGCGTAAAACGGTGGGTCCAAGTATGGTGTTCCCGAAATGGGAAGTTAGAAGCTATACCTGATACGTCTGTATGTCGAAATGATGCCGTCCAAAAATTCCCCGCTACCTGCAAAAGGAAAAGAGAACTCAAGTGCAGATAGACACAATAATTTGGAAAATAAACGCTAAAATAACAGGGAATAAGAACGTACCATTTGTGCGGGGGTAGGAACTTACCTCCATCCTTGCTCCAAACCTGAAAAAAAAATCATTTTAAAATGAAACAGAGTGCTATATATATGAAAGTGGGCCCATTTTCCTATTCATTTGTGCGAGTCGATTTGGTTGATTTTGAGCTCTGGGACCCACGGTGACGGTTTCTTACGTGAGTAGAGTCGAAACGTCCACAGCGAGATAGCGATCATGCCTCCACGTGCGGAACATCGACCTCAGTGATCACAGGTTAGTTTCCTTCAATTTATTGTTTTTCCCATCTTAAAATTGAAATGTTAAATACTTTGCAATGGGGGGGTCATTTTTGAAAATGCTAGTGTTAAAAGGTCCACCTAGGGGGGGCGCCTACTGGGTAGGCTCTGTTTTAAAGTTAAATGGCCATTTTTTGCACTTTTTAGGCCTTTTGGGTTTAAAAACCCACGTGGGTTTTCAGACCATGACCGCCGCCCTACGCAAGGCGGCGGTTACATGACCACCGCCTTTAAGGCGGCGGTTACAAAACCGCCTCCCTGCTCAGGGTGGCAGTTTTGCACAGAATGCAAAAGGAACCTATTTTTGAGATTGTGTTTGTATTTTTAGCATTTCTACGTGTTTTATGACTTTCTCTAGTATTGCCTGGATGCTAACTTACTTTGTTTTGTGTATTTTTGGGTGTATGCAGGTGAGAGAGGAGTACATCCGATGGAGTAGAGAGAGGGAGTGTGATTGGCTTCCAGGGGTACTAGATGCCCTCTCACAGGATGAGGAGGACACACTTCAGAGGGCTGGCATATTGCGCATATCACGCGTGCCCCATGTTACACCATCTAGTCACATCCTTTGTGACTTGTTTTCATACTGGGATGCGGATCGAAACACCTTTCGACCGTCAGGGGTCCGCGGTGAGTGGACCATTACATTGGAAGATGTCTACCACATTCTGGGGGTCCCGATCATAGGGAGGCGACTCACTTTAGAGACAGCAGTCTCACGGGCACAGATTGCACAGTGGGTGACATCTATGGGAGATGCAGCCATCTCTATGGGGTTGAAGAAGGGGGTGAGAGTTCGATCTATTCCTTCTTTTCCCATCCCCATATTTCAACAGGCCATCATGGGGATCCTTGCCTCGAGACTGATCGGGGACAAGGGAGGAGACACATTATTATACTGTTGGGCCCCCATTATTGCATAGATAGAGGGGCACGGTTAGATATACACTTGGGGAGCAGACATTCTTGGGACCACCTACCATGATCTATACAGAGTGGTCTGTTTACAGGGGTAGTCATTGAGCCACCCGACTCTAGTCATGAGTTGGGTTTATGAGCATTTCATCCCTTATGGCAAGGGTGTGGAGGTGGCAGATCCTGGAGCTGTTAGGGCAGCCATATGGATAGACATGTCAGTGCTTAGAGCACCTCATCAGCCAGTTTCCTCCCTGACTACTGCCGACATGGAGGCGACACCGTATTAGACTATGGCAGGCGTATGGGGCGAGGAGACTCTTACCTTGATCTCCTGCTCCACCATAGGGCAGCTTATTGATAGAGTGGGATGAGTGGAGGTGCACCCCTTTGGCTGGGTTCCTCAGCAGTTTGGCCTACCATATATGGGTATGCTTCCCCCAATGGCACCGGTCTACAGATCAATCCGTGAGGCCAGAGGGGGGCCTAGAGGCTGAGGTTGGATAGTGATTACTCTTGGCGTTCCTATTGCAGCCAGGAGGATAGTTCGTGCTAGAGGGAGAGCCGGTGCACCTCAGGCACCTTTGCTTCAAATTTCCGTGGATCCTACCCACAGCATCGATGACCCTATAGAGGTAGACTCCGAGTCTGATGAGTTTATGGGGGGGAGACAGAGGAGGAGACCAAGGACAGCGATCCTGAGTGGCATGACACTCAGGATATCATGCATGCAGAGAGGGATGAGCAGAGCGCAGAGAGGGATACTCTAGTTTCAGAGGAGCCACTCTCCCAGGGCCATGGTGGAGAGGATGAGTCCGTTGCGGGGTGACACGTTTCTCCTACCATAGGAGTAGCCCCTCAGTCGGCAGCGGCATCCGCGGTAGGTATCGGCCCCAGCGACCCATCCTAGAGGCCTGGTGATCCGAGTAAGTTACCCTTTCTCCCTTTTAATGTTTATTTGTAGGCTCTCCTTAGTTGCTATTTTGTATCTTTTAGTTTCTTGTTTAGTTTCTAATTCATTTTCTCCTTTGTTTGCAGAGACTATTGATGAGTGGCAGGATTTGATCCGCAGGGTATGTACTGATTCCCTGATGATCCCCATGGATAGGACCCGTGCAGAGCTATCCGTAGATGCTGGGGAGCCTTCAGTAGCCGGTAGGCATACCGACGTCTTTTCTCCAGTCTGGCATGTGGCCAAGATGGTATCGACCCTTCGCACCGAGCTAGCGGGGTACAGGATGGCTGAGCATCTTATGAGGAGCCATTCTCATGGTAAGACTGCGGCTGCCCCTCGGGATCCTGAGCCCTCCGTGCATTCAGAGTGCTGGCGTAGCCAGAGTCCTAGGCGTGGGCGTGCACCTTTGGAGGGGTCACGTAGGGATTGAGAAACCACTTGGCTCTCGTAGATTTTGTACTATATATTCTTTTGTATATCCTGGGCTCTTTGAGCATTTTGACCATGCTTAGTGCATGATGGCATTGTATATAAACATTGATTATTTATATATATGCATTCGTTCTGGATCAAAATATTGGCACTCATGGTTTCCTTTCTTTTTCCAGTTTCCTTGTGTATACTATGATGTATGTTTATATGCTTTCTAGAATATATGCAATGGTGAACAAATGATGTAAATGTTTTTATTTCCTTTTGTGTTTCATGATGCTGATATATGGTGATGTAGATATAATGTGATTTTGAATCTTAGCTTCTGTAAGCAATTTTGGATACCTCATGTTTGTTTTGCAAAGTGATGAATACAAACCAGTATGATGAACAGATAAAATTTCCCCACTCCTAACTCCACGCAACTAGTAAGATGCGAGGGCTCATCACCGAGAGCTATAAAGGGAACAAGTTACGAGGTATAGCTGAAATGATAGTGATGAAATACAGACAAAGCTTTAGTGGAACCAAATTGGAAGCTACAAGCTTACTCTACCCGAGTGACTTCATAGTTTAGAATGTAACTTACTTTGCGGTTTATCTAGACTTAGATCCGTAGATGGCCACATAGTAGAAAAAATCTGGGTTTTTTAGGATTTTAACTCTCTTGAAATTTTGAACATCTGATTCATTTATTTTTGACTCAAAGTTTCAAAGTTTGAATTGTTTGTGTATGACCATTTGCATTTATTTGTCAAGAGGACCCCCTACACTTTGCCCCATGCTACTAGTAAGAAGTGTGGGTTTATCACCATGGACAAGGTATAGGCGAGTCAGGGCATTTCCATCCTTTCCCAACCCTACGTCACTAGTAAGAGACGCAAGCTCATCACCGAAGGTTGGTGGGGCAAGGAAATGTGTAAAATTAAAATTTTCTGTTTAATCACTTTTTGACTCGTTTTCTTGAGTAAAACGTCATTATGTGCTTATTTCCAAAGAGACACATATATGGGATAGATGTGACACCATGAAGCTTCTAGAATAGACCATAGGCAAGACGCCTATCCTAAGAAGAAACTAAAAGTGAGAACAAGCCCGCAGATCTTGGTATGGTTACCGTTAAGACTTTGTCATATCTGGCTTTATTTGATAAAATGATTCCGAGATAATTTGATGACATCATGAAAATGGAGAGGTATGATTAAAGAGTTTATGCCAACAACATCATGATTTTGTAATGAATTGCTTTGAGAATAGATTCCTTGATCACCATTTATGTAAGAAACAAGTGGACAAAATGATCCTAATCTGTATGAAAATGCAATGTAGATAGTTATATAAGTAGTGCTAGATGCTTATGCGTAGAACCACTTGAGGTGCAGGGAATTGACTGTTTCGCCAAATTCCTCACCTTCTAGCATACATAAGAGGTATGCACCGTTTCCATAGTCCTTCATGACTCGGTATGGGCCTAACCATTTGGGCCGGAATTTCCTTCCTTCGTCGGTCTTCTTATCGATCTGGCTGTCTAGCATTAGAACTAGATCACCTTCGTATATGTCACGTTCATAGACCTTCTTGTTGTACAGCCAGCACATCCGGTCAGCATAAACTCTATGTCGATGTTCAGCATCTAACCTAGTTTCATCTAGGCTTTCTAGTTGGGAAAGACGTGCTTCTCTGTAAGCGTCTTCATCTAGAATCCCTTGTAATGAAATGCGGAGACTGGGGATTTCGACCTCAAGTGGGAGAACTACCTCTGCCCCAAATACTAGTGAGAAAGGATTTGCTCCCGTTGGTGTTCTTATTGAGGTTCGGTGGGCCCATAAGGCCGGATATAACTTCAAATGCCAATCTCGTTTATTTTCTTTCACAGTTTTAAGGAGAATGGCTTTCAGTGTCTTTTTCGTCGCTTCAGCCTGTCCATTGGCTTGAGGGTAATACAAGGAAGCCTTATGATGGCTTATCTTAAATTTATTACATAGTTCACGAACCTCTTCATTCTTAAAAGAAGTTCCATTATCGGAGATAATGATTTGCGGGATACCGTACCTACAAATGATTTGGTTTAAAATGAACTTGGCGATTACAGAACCAGGTACAGTAGTAAGAGGCATAGCCTCTACCCATTTGGTAAAATATTCAGTGGCCGTGATTATAAAATTATGGCCATCTGTGGATGAGGGAGAGAATTTCCCTATTAAGTCTAGACCCCATGTAGAAAAGGGCCATGGAGTAGCGATTGGTTGCAGAGCTTGTGCCGGCATGTGGATCTCATGGGAGAATTCTTGGCACTTATGACACCTGCGTACAAACTCTATTGCGTCATGTTCTAGAGTGGGCCAGAAATAACCCATTCGATGTATTCCACTGTGGGATTCATGGAGAATCTTCCTAGATTCTTCTGTGTCGACACATCTTAGGAGCATTCCATCGAATACTTTTCGGTAGAGTACTTGCTCTATGATGACGTATTTGGCTGCAATAATACATAACCGTCTTCTTTGTTGTGGTGTAACTCCTTTTGGGTACATATGGTCCATGATATAATTAATGATATCAGTGTATCAAGGACACTCAGAGATAGAGGGTTGGGTTTCGATGTAGTATACGCACTCATCTAGAAAGTATAAATCTACTAAATTGCCTCCATCTAATGGGTTATCAGCTAACCAGTCTGCGATGATTTGTCCTTTAACCGACTTCTGATTTATAAATGTTAATTTGAATTCCCCCTTTAAGGTTATAAAACGTCCAGCCTTTTTAGACAAGGACCCTTGTGTGAGGAAATTTCGTAAATGGTCCGTTTTTACCATGACCCTCGTTTCTTGATTCAGCATATAGTGTCTTAAGCGTTTAGTAGCAAAGACTATGGCAAGGCATTCTCGTTCTGCCTGTGTATAACGTGTTTCATAGTAAAGTAATGTTCAACTAATGAAATAAATTGCGCGTTCCTTCTTTTCATCGTCTTCTTGGGCCAACATACAGGCCAGTGAGACATCGGTAGCTCGTGAATACAAAATTAACAGGTGGTCTAGCTTAGGTGGCATTAGCGTAGGTGGTGACAACAGGAAATGCTTAACTGCATCAAAGGCTTCATTGCAGTCTTCGGTCCAATCAATGCTATAATCCTTCTTGAGTAAATTGTTGATTGGATGAATGGCAAAGCTTAAGTCAAGGATAAATCTCTGGATTGCACCCAGTTTTCTGAGAAATGACCTGATTCCAGATTCATTCGAAGGTGGGACCATTTCGAGGACAAGCCCAAATTTTGGTTGGATCAACATCTATCCCTCATGACGATATGATGTAACCTAGGAGCTTTCCACCTGTTACACCAAAGATGCATTTCTCTGGATTTAGTGTGACTCCATATTCTATTAGGCGCGAAAGAATGATGCAGAGTACTCCAGGATGGTCACAACGCTTCTTGGCCTTAGCCAACAAGTCATCTACGTAGGATTCCACAATTTTATGAATTAAATCATGGAATATATATGTCATATCTCACTGGTACGTAGCACTAGCGTTCTTGAGGCAAAATGGCATAACAGCGTAGCAATAGGTTCCCCAAGGAGTTATAAACGTGGTTTTAGCTTGATCTTGCTCAGATATTTTAATTTGATTATATCCCGAGAATCCATCCATGAGAGACAAAAGTTCAAATCCAGCTGTTGCATCAACAATGACATCTATGGATGGTAATGGGAATTCGTCCTTAGGAAATGCTTTGTTAATGTCTCAAAAATCTATGCAAATTCGTATCTTCCCATTCTTTTTGAGGACGGGAACTATATTAGATACCCATTGAGAATAATCGACTGGCTTGATGAATCCTACTTGTAGGAGTTTTATTATTTCGTCTTTCACCATGAGAGCCACCTTGGGTTTCATGGGTCTTGATTTTTGTTTAACTGGTTTTGCATCAGATTTAGTGACGAGGTTGTGCACTGCAATGTGTGGTGCAACACCTATCATTTCCTTATAATTAAATGCAAAATCTTTCTGATGTTCTTTGAGGATCCGAGTGTGTATTTGTACTTCTTCTGAGGTTAACGAGGACCCTAATTTCAAGATTTTTGGTTCATCCTCTGTTCTGATATTGACATCGATTGTTTCTTCGATCAAAGAGGCGTTACCCTCTTCGAACTCAGGTGGTGCTGGAGGTAAATCCAAATCATCCCCATTTTCTACTGCATATATGCTAGGTTCCATTTGTGAGGGAAGATCCATCATGGGATTTCCGAAGTAGGAAGACAAATGTGGAATTAAGGACAAATCTAGCATATGATAGGAGAGATGTAGTGTTGCATAGGCATTTAAGTAATCCAAAGTGGCCATATCACTAACAACATGGTCTAGGATAGTAGATTCATTTTTGTTTAAAAGAGAATTTGTCGTTGTCTTTATCAATGGTTCATCACGAAGGGATACTATGAAATGGGTATCCTCTAACTTATTGCTTGGAGTAAAACGTGATGCGGAAGTTGCTATTGAATCAGCGAGAAGATTTTCTTCTCGCGGGATTGCTTCAATTGATATGAAGTCAAATTCCTTGCTCAAATCTAATACAGATTTTTTGTAAAGCTGTAAATGCTCGGATTTGGTTTCATATATCTCAGAGACTTAGTTTGCTACCAATTGTGAGTCTCCTAATACTCTGATGTTATTAATACCGATCCTCTTGGCTAAAATGAGGCCAAGGAGGAGGGCTTCGTATTCAGCACCATTGTTTGTGCATTCAAAATTGAGTTTGAAGGCGAATGGTAGGACCTTTCCTTCAGGGGAAGTAAAGATCACACCTTCTCCCGCTCCATAATGGCATCTAGCTCCATCAAAATGGAGTGTCTAATATTTAGCTGGGAATATGGATTCTAGGATATTTGTTGTGTTTGCGTATTCTACTTCCACCATACAGAGATCCTTAGCTGGAAGAGAACCAACACCTAGGGAATTTCCCATGCCCACATAATCAAATGGTAGGAACATTGGTAGATCCTATTCTAGTAGCTCAATGATTTTTACAGTGGTTCCTAATGATACCATTTCTACAATGTTAGCCTCACCTTTTGAGGCTGGGATTGTCTTGACTAGATTCATAGTCTCAAGATCCGTTGTAGGTACCAACTTCTCCTCTAGTTTTGTGTCAGTGGGTTTATTAAGTTGGTTTTTTGGAAGTTTAAATTCCGAGTGTACACCTGGTCTTTTTTTTAAGTCAGCTAGGTGTATATCGAAAGGTTTTGGATCTTCTTTGGCTACAAACACTTTTCCTAGATGCAGGAATCTTACTTCTTGGAATAACGTAGAAGGGATTGCCTTCATACGGTGTATCCATGGTCAGCCGAGGATCATATTATAATTAGTTTCCCGATCTATAATATAAAACTCAGTCAGGATTGTTTTGGGTCCTAAGGTGACTGGTAGTATTATAGTTCCAATCGAAGTGGCTTTAAGGCTATCATAGCCTCTCAAAGTATTTCGAGTGGTGGAACAGTTTGTTTCCCCATATCCTAATTTTTGAAGGAAAGAGAAGGGGACTATGTTAACTGTGGCCCCATCATCAACCATTTCTCATTTTACGTAGTTATTATAAACCCATACTTGTAAGTGTAAGGCTGGATCACCTCGACGTGCAATCTCAGCATCTGTAGGCATTTTACTTATTTCGAATATGAATTCGTCATCCTTGTCCGGCTGCCCCGAAGGGTGGATATCAAAATCTACATGGTTTACTTGTGTTTCAGGAGATGGAGTGATGTTAATTAGATGACCTAAACCTAATGCTTCTAGAAGAGCAGCCCTGTGAGCAGGAGAGTTTTTTAGTAAGTCCAAAAATGAAATGTGTGAGAAGGTTTTTGTTAAGTCACTAATTAAATCATAAGCACCCACGGGTTTTTCTACTATTTGTTGACTCTTATCTATTTTTGGCAGGTGACTTGGGCTTGGTTGAGAGAAATACTCTCGTGTTCTTGTTATAGCTTCGATAGATAGTTCAGCGTCTAGCTCTACTAAACTAACTATCTTGGGTCTCAGCTGATTTCCTGATTGTGGCGCAACTGATGGATTTAGTGAAGTCGAGGCTTCATGATCATTGTTTCCCGTCATTGTACCCTTGTTCCTCCCAGTTGGATTTATTCTATTATTATCATGATTTGGGAGTGGATCGTTAAAGATCTTGAGGGGAGCATTCTGAGGGGAAACTACCCCTGCGAGCGTGCTTGGTGGTGGTGACACGGGATCTGCCATAAACAAATCTGTGAAGAACTGTCTTTGTTCTTCTGGAAAACGTTGCATGAATTTACTGTAGTCACGGCACATTCTAGTATCATGACCTTGAATTTTATGGAAACCACAATATGAATTGGATTGTAATTCCTGGTTTGTTGGTTCGGTGTATATTGTGGCCTAAAACTCTGATCAAACTGTTGCCTATTAGGATTAAAGTTTTACATTTGTTGTTTCTGGCTTTGATTTTGGTTTTGATAACCAAATGAGTTTTGGCTTAGACCCTGTGTGGGATTTTTCCGTTGTTGTTGTTGTTGTGGATGGTTAAAATCCACTGTATTGATTGTCAGGGTAAAGTTATTGTTTCATTGATTGTTTTTTTTTTGATGGAGTATTGACAACATTTACCTTTTTAGGCTAATCAGTTACTCCATCTGTTGTTACCCCGTGATTTTTGTTAAGGATTTTAGGTCCTTGATTGACGTTTGTGGTAGTTGTAGTGTTCTAGCTGGAGGTGATTAACCTCTCGTTTGTTCCATATGTCTTACGGCCACTATCTATCGTTGCTTGATCTATTCGAAGAGCGCTCTCAAGTACTTCATCGTAAGTTCTTAGTGGGAACTTCTAGACTTCTTCCTTCACCTCTCTGCTGAGAGAATGAAGGAATAAATTGCATAGTTCCATCTGATCCATATTTGGAGCACTTGCTGAAGAATAAAGAACTATACGCCACCTCTAGATGAAATGGGTGACAGATTCGTTGTGTTCTTGTTTAATGTGCAAGAATTCCCCGATTCCTGTTCTTAACAGTTTGTTCATGTCAAATGCCTTAATGAACTCTAATACGAGTTGTTTAAATGAATGGATGGAAGCCTTAGGTATTCTATAATACCAATCAAGAGCGATGCCTTCCAAAGTTTTGGGGAATATTTTAGCAACAACCCCATCCCAAGGGAGTAGTTCTCATATAGCTGTGGCGTAAGCCTTGATATGTGCATTTGGATCTCCCTCACCTTTGAACTTGGGTAAATCAAGAAGAGGTCTTGGAAGCATGACACTTCGTATGGTGAATTCTAAGGGCTCTTTCAAATATTCTGAATAAGTCCCTATCGCATAGGTTTCGACCATTAATGGTGGTTGATGAGGGAGTGGTGGTGGGATGGGTTGTTGATATGGCGCAACGTATGCATTGGCAGGGGCATAAGGAAGTCCCTGTGTTTGAGAAAAAATGTTGGGAGAGGAGAACATATCTCCTTGTGGTGATTTGGAGTACATGTTTAAGTATGACAGGGTATTGTCCAGGAATGGATTGTTTGATACTAGACAGGGAGGAATGGTGTTAAAGATGATGGGCCTAGTTGGCGTTTGTTGTGGATACTGAGGAGGCATACCTAACGTTCCTATTCCTGTGAGGAGGTCTACTTGGCCAGGATGGTGTGGAGGATTGGAACTTCTTGCTTGCATGAATTGTTAATTTTGACTTGCTTGGGCAAGTTCTAACCCTCTCACTTTTTCCACTAGTGTTGAAATGACTTCATTTGGTGAAGTCATGGTGCTTTGCCTTGGTGGTGTTTGTTGTATACCATGGTTTTGTATAGGCATGTGATATCCTGCTATGAACTGATCGCTATCTTGCCAAGTTTCTCTGAAAGTATTTCCTGTATGTAATGGTATAGAGGTATTTTCTTGAAAAGAGACCTTGGGTTGTGTTTGTAAACCCCCTACAGGTGGGTACATACCCCGAGAGCATTGTTCACTCCTAGGATAACGTATTGACTGTTCATCATCTAAGACCAGGTATGGGTCTGATTTTCTACTAATTTGTGGTCTAAGTAGCATCTGAGGAGATGAACCAGATTCTCTAGTAAACGTCATATTATTCGAGCCTGAAGGCTCTGTTTGTTGTTTTCGAGGGGGTTGATCTAACTCCTCAGTTTGAAAAGATGAATTATATCTTATTCTTGGAGTTTGTGTTGACAACTGATTAGGTGAGTATTTGTCCCCGCATACTGAGAGTGAGGGTGATGATTGTCTATTCTATTGGGCATAGTATGCCTCAAGACCCAAGAGGGGTCTGCCATATGCATCGAATCCTGACATATTCGGGGTGTATATGAATACCTGTAGAATAATGTGAAGGAGTGAAGGTGGATAAGATAAGATGAAACTTCTCAAAGAGAAGGTGAAACAGTTGTTAGATTCACGTCGAGTTCACCAATTTTGTACGCCAGAAAAGCGACAAGCGAGCGTGGGAATCTACAAGTAACTCTTCCATGTACCCGACCTCTCGAGGTCATGCCGAGACAGCCGGTGGGGAAGGAATATGCGTGGGATGCAGAAAAACTAGTTAGGTAATCTAATGTCTTCAATACGCACTAGTGGAATTTGTGAATCTAAGGCAAAGAAGGCCCTTCTAACCTAAACTGGTGTGATAGATCGATCGGCAAGGATGACTGCTCGAAGGCTCCAATCAATATCAAGCTCTGGTGTGATTCGATCTATGGGTTGTGGAATACGTGGAAAACGACCTGGGATAGTTTCGTGTATGTCTCTAGATAAGGTCATATGGTGGGTAATGAATACAATCGACTCTACGGATGATTCTCTGGCCTAGTCCAGAATTCTCTAGCTTTGTCAGCCGCTATATCTAGTAAGGACAAACTGTTCGACGATGGTGGGTGGAAGCTGGGTAGATCTGAATACTAACGTGCGTAGGCCAGTGTCTATATCTGATTGACTTATGGATTCGTTAGGTTGCGGGATTTGTGGATCACAACCATAGCTTCTTGGTTGTTGTGGTCCTACTATGGTCATGTACGAAATCAAGTCCTAATCCCTAGTATCCAATAATCATATGCTTTCTCAGCTTCTATATTTAGGATCAATAACTGCGCGATCTTCTCAGAGTACCTCACAGGCGTTCTTGCAACCTGGATTCTTAGGCTGGTATCTATATCTAGAAGAGTGTCTCCTACATCTGGTTGTGGGACCAAAGGATCACAACCAAAGGTTTGTTCTCTTTCGAACCCTTCTACAGTCATGTGTATGTTTGCCTAGGGTAATCTGTAGTTCGGTTGATTTGACCAAAACGTGTGTGCTTGGTCATCTTCTATATTTAATCCCCTCAACTGAGAGCTGATCTATCGTAAATCTGTTGTTGTTTGGAAGATTTGTATTCTAAGGTTCTGATCTATGTCAACTATTTCCGTGATGAGATTGGGTTGAGGCACAATTGGCTCAAATGCGTATTCCCTAGGCTCCCTGGGTCCCGTGATTGTCATACAAAACAATAATGTAAATCTAACTTGCAACAAAGAAAATTTTAACTACGTGGAATAAATCTAGAAAAACATATATATATTTTCTATTTTTGTATTTTCTGAGAAACTTTAAGAATTTAAGAAAGCAGCTATTTAAACGTATCTAGAATTAATAACTAAGATAAAGCCTGAAATAAACAAAATAACTGAGTGTAGTTATTTTTCTGTGCAATTTGCATATCTATTCTAAATAATGAAATAACTTGCTTAATCTGTCTACCAGACTCTCGATCCTACCTCAGAAGTGAGGAATGAATAATAGTTTCTCAGAAACTATCAATCCCCACAGCTTCCCTAGCAATATCGAAAGTAAACTTAACTGAAAAGAAGTGATTATCTACTCTATTTGATATATTTCTAACTTTAGAACTTTGAAAGCTAGAACTTGGATTCTGCAGAATAGTGGCGAATCCAATGGTGTGTGTGATCTTGTCCCCTCAGTGTGATCTCCTCGTTCCTTTGTGTTCACGTGAATCCAGAAAAGCGTGTAATGCTAGCATCAATAGAAGTAGATATTGGGACAAAGGCAGCTCAGAATGTAGATTGAATATAATGTGGGTAGGAGAGGGATAGCACAAGAGTACAGAGCTTGGCTTATGCAATTCCTAGCAGGATTTATTGTGAGTCATGCAAGAAAAGGCGTCTAGAACCTGAAACTATCATGTTTGAGGAGCAAAACCTGCAACTTTAATGGCTTCCTAAGCTATTCTACTCCAATGGATTGGATGAAACAACAACACTGCTTGCACAAGATGGATTTGTGGCTTACCAACAACTGAACAATACTAACTAAACATGCAAATAATTGAAACTATGGCTTCTAAGCAAAATAATAAATTGAACTATTGAAAATGAGAGTATGAGAAGTGAATGAGGGGCCAAACCATTTGTTTGTGCACAAACCATTTATTTATAGCTTTTCATTCACCTAAAGATCAAAACCAAACTGAACTCTAAAACTATAAACAATGGCCAAACACTATTCCAGGGGACCAAAAACATAAATGCAAGCCCAAGTCGGCAAGGAAAGCTAGTGAATCATTGATTTTTACGTGAGTCACGTTAAAACGCTTTCTAGAAAATGCGTAAAGGACCGCTGCTCTGAGCAGGGCGGCGGTTACAGGACCGCCGCCTTGATCAAGGCGGCGGTCATGAGACCGCCGCCCATGTAGGGCGGCGGTTTCGTCACTGAAGAGTAAAAGGCCAAGAAAAGAGGGGAAAGGGGAAAAACAAAGCACTTGGGGGCTAAGCGGGGCATGTGGGATGTTAACGCACACTTGGAGATCTTTTTTGGATTCCGAACACCTTGCGAGGAGACCTGTATCATCATTGGGGCACTTGTCACATTGGTCCGGCAGTACAATACCTTACAATTTTGGGTACGTATAGATCCCTCGCACACCATATTGATAAGCGGGCACATCCAGAAATGGAACTCATTTGTAGAGGGTAGACCCATGACCCGAGCCAATAGGATTATGAAATCCAATAATTCTTCATTGAAATATGCACGGAAAAGAGTCTTGGACAGATGAGATGCCCCCTTCTTAGGGTTTTTTAGCCAGGACTTCGCCACCCGCACCTAATAGTTATCACTGTCTTGATTAAAAAGGGCCTATGCTTGATTCTGGGAGACAACTATAGCATTGTCCATTTCTAGAATCCTTAGCGCAGTGCCAATGGCGGCAACGTCAAGTTTAGCATGAGCTCCCTGTGCACGTTTATCAATTTGCTCGAATCAGGGTTGAAATGAGCCCCGCATGAGAGCATTGTGTCTGCGCATTGCAACAAGATAGGGAAACCACCAGCAAAAGCTAGACCACTGTCATGAATCATCTGCGCCATCGGTGAAGGGTTCACGTCTGTCATCCTTGTCCAAAAATCTCCAAATTCAAGGTGGTGAACTTCACTGTCCCGGATATCAGGAACGGCGGACTCGAGTGGTGAAATTTGTTCCTACCCCTGGAATTTGATCTTCATGTTGATAGTAACTCAGAGAGCAAGGCTACAAGCTAGACTTAGGATGGAATTGAAGGAATTTTGGTTGCAAGGGTTCGAGCAATAGATAACATGAAAGCAGTGTGCAAAAATGCATAGGGGGCAGTTTCATTAAATAGCCATTTAGGAGAGAGAAAGATAATAAATGCGCATTAAATACATATCTACCAAATTGAAAAACAAGATATTTGGGTAGAGCGGGAAAAATTAGCATGAATGGCACTTGGTTCATTTGGGACATGAGGGACGTGAAAGCAAGAAGTACGCGGTTCGACCGATTCGGGCGATGCGGGGAAAGGATGCACAAATGCTTTTGGGACATGTGGGATGAAAATACGTGGAATACGAGATTCAGCTGAAAAGGGAACAGCGGGTCCGGAATAACTTGGGACATTTGGGACAAAAGTACGCAGAATATGTGACTCGGCCGAAAAGGGAACAGCGGGTCCGGAATAACTTGGGAAATTTGGGACAAAAAGTTCCGACGGGCCCTAAAATAACAGACTTCGGGTAAACCGGCCGATCAGGGAATAGAGGGCCCAATTGAACTTGGGACACGCGGGACCAAAATGTTCGACAGGCCCGAAAAACACACAAAATGACCCAAAAACGTAGATTTTCCCAATTTCTTGACTTTTCACATTATCAATGCAACCGAAAGGACACTTAACCTCAAAATTTTAAATTTTCAACTTCTTAAAAGCAGGGGAATTTTGAGTGGACAACAGCTGGCTCCTTCTGGGGATGACTTGACATAAATTCAAAGAATGAGACAAGGCAAGAATTTAGACAAACTCAGGGAAGTAGACCAGTACCTTATCCATTGGGCCACGGAGTCAAAAAGCAAACCAATACAGAGGACAACACACCAAAACAAAGGGAAAGAAAAAAAAAACGCTATACAGAATATATAAAGGACTCCCTAATCACCTATGACTTGAACAATTTCAGGTACTACCCACTATAAGGAAGTGGGAGAGAAGAGCCATCCATATAATCAAGGTAAAAAGAATTCTTACCAACAATGTGCCTGATCTTGAAAGGTCTGAGCCAAAGGGAATCAAACTTGCCATGGCTGCCACAAGGTTCATGCCTTTTATCCCACAACAAAACAGTGTCTCCAACTTGGAAATCTTTTAACCTGGCTTTCTTATCAAACAGGACCTTTACTTTCTGCTGGTGAGAAGATATCCTATCAGCAACTTCCAATCTGTCCTCATTCAATTTGTGAAGATACATGATTCTTATATCCAAAGCGTCATTGAATCTGGTATCTTCAATGGCCTTCATTAGATGCAAGGCTGGCAGCTCCACTGTTACTAGCAATTGAGCTTCTACTCCATATACTACCTGAAAGGGAGACATCCCAATGGCTCTCTTAGGTGTGATCATATCTACCCAAAGAGCATCATAGAGTTTATTGTGCCAGTTTCGTTGGGACTCATTGACTAATTTCCTTATAATGGTCACCAGATTTTTATTTGTGGATTCTGCTTGTCCATTTCCCTGAGGATAGTAATCTGAGGAGTGAGCCAGAGAGATTCCATATCCATAAAAAAAATCCATCATCTCAGTTGAAGAAAATTTGGAAGCATTATCTGTCACAATCTTGTTGGGCACACCATACCTTACCAAGATGTTTTCTTTGATGAAACTGCATACTACTTCAGAAGTAGTACTCTTTACTGGAATGGCTTCTACCCATTTGGTGAAATAATTTGTGGCAGTTAATACATGAGTATGACCAGCACTAGAAGAGGGATTAAGTGTTCCAATGAATTCCAAACCCCACTATTGAAAAGGTTCTTCAATTACAACTGGTTTCAGGGGCAAAGAGGCCAACTTGGGTCTACCTACAAAAGTCTGACATGCTTCACATTTATCAACCCACTTTGATGCATCTCTGAACAAGGTAGGCTAGTAATATTCTCCACGAAGTATTTTATGAGTAGTGACAGTTGATGAGTAATGCCCTCCACATGCCTGATCATGAAAAGCTGAGAGTAGCTTTTTCTGTTGTTCCTTTTCCACACATTTCAAAAACCTTCCATCCAACCCGTGCTTAAACAAGGCATTTTCCCACAACACATATTGGGTTGACCTTAGTTTAACAGCCCTCTTTTCTTTGGTAGACAAATGAGAGGGGCATTCCCCATGTAGGTGAGAAAATGAGCGATATCAGCATACCATTCGTCAACTGAGCTAAGAAACAGAACGGTAGGAAGACAAACTTTATCTTCCAGTAACTCATGTCTAGCTCCTTCAGCGATGAGTTCACACAAGCCTTTTCCACAAACGAGCTTGGTTGGTTTGATGTCAATATCATATTCTTGGACCTTGGCCACCTAGTTCCCTCTCCTGGATCCAAATTCCTGCTGTGTGAGAATTTACTTAACAGTTGTATCTGGTACCAACACCGTGGAGTGAGAGTTAAGAATGTAAAAACGAAACTGCTTGACAGCTTTAACCACTGCAAAAGCATGTTTTTCCATTATGGTGTATTTTAACTCATGCTCTTTTAGAATATAGCTCATAAATGCAATTGGGAGTTCTTGCTCATTAGAATCTTCCTGAGTCAAAACAGCAGCCAAGGTGTTATATGTGGCGTAGCAATAGATAATGAAATCTTTACTGAAATCTGGACATGCTAAAACAGGAGTTTTAGCACTGGCTCTTTAAATACCTTCAAAGGCTTATTTCCCTTCAGGAGACCAACCAAACATTTGTTTTCCTTTCATCATTTGGGAGATATTCAGAGTTAGCTCTGCAAAATCAAGGATGAACCTTCTCAAAAATTTGATCTTACTAAAGAAAGAGTGCACACCCTTTTTGCTGGTTGGAAGAGGAATTTGCTGAATAGCTTGAACTCGCTCAGGATTGATTTTTATACCATCTTTGGAGACAACTTGGCCCAATAATTTCTCCTATGTGACACAAAAGATATATTTCTTAGGATTCAAAGAGATCCCATGTTCTCTACATCTCAAAAGAACTGTTTCCAGATGCTGAAAATGATCGGCCCTTGTTTTAGAATACACAGTCAAGTCATCAAGGTATACAACAATACACTTCCCTTTCAAACTTCCAAAGGCTAAGTCCATAGCTCTCTGAAAAGTAGCACCAGCATTAATGAGCCCAAAAGGCATCCTTTTGTAAGAAAAGGTACCCCAAGGGGTAGTGAAATCCATTTTGTGTTGATCTGCAGTATTAACTTCTACCTGGTTATATCCTGAGAATCCATCAAGCATAGACAACATTTCGGATGCTGTTACTGCTTGCAAGACCTGATCCATCATAGGTAAAGGATAATTATCTTTCAAGGAAGCTTGATTCAGATTCCTGAAGTCAACACAGATACGAATCTCACCATTTTTCTTTCTAACGGGAACAATATTGGCAATCCATTTTGAATGATGGATAGGAAAAATGATTTTGGCTTTCAACAACTTCTGTATTTCTTGAAAAATGGTGTCAGCTATTTTCAGATTGTATTGCCTCTGCTTCTGTTTAAAAGGCTTAATCCCAGGTTTGAGAGGAATAAAATGTTGCATCTCCTTTGGTTGGAAAGCCTTTAAATCTTCATAGGAATAAGCAAGAACATCCTTATACTTCTTTAAAAGATCAATTACCTTCTTCCTCTCATCTGGTTTGCAACATTTTCCAATGTTCACGAGTTTAGGATCAGTAGAACTCCCAATATTAATTTTTTCATATTCAACTGATTGTTGAGGTCCAGTAGAAGCTCTAGACTTTACATACCTGTCATGTTTATCAAACAGTTCTTCTAAACTCACCAATCCTTTTGGAATCTTGTTTCCCTTTAGTTTGATACATCCATCCTAATCTGTTTCTTCTTCTTGGGTGGCTTCTTTGTCAAAGGGCACACTTTCACGAGGCAAATTGTCACTTCCTTCAAAGTACAGCTGTTCAAAATTATCCTTGAGTTCTAAGAAAGAAAGCAAGTGTTAATCATCATTGAAAACTTTCCAGTTACTTGTATTATCAGGTACACTAGGTCGATGGATCATTTCAGAGGTGAACTTATCTTGAGAAAAGTCAGGATGAGGTATGAGCAGTGACCTTGAGACTGCTAGTGAATCAGCCCTGGTATTCTTCTCCCTAGGTATTTCTTCGATGGAGAAGGCATCAAGAAATTCAATGGAATCCCAAACCCGATTCTTGTAATGTTTCAACCTTCCACTTTTTACCTGGAAGAGGTTTCTAACTTGCTTGACAATCAATTCCGCATCCCCACGAGCTAGAAGATTCTTCACACCCTGTTCTTTGGCCACATGGAGTCCAAGAATGAGAGCCTCATACTCTGCTGTATTATTGGTATTTTCAAATTGTAACTTGAATGAGAAAGGGTGAAGGCTTCTTTCAGGTGACACCAATATGACACCAGCTCTAGAACCAGCTGAGGAACAACTTCCATCAAACTCTAAAATCCAAACACCATTAGGATCTTTAGGTGAGACTTTGGGAAGTTGGATTTCTTCAGGAGACATAATCATGTAGTTATCATGGCCCATATCCTCATAGAGTATTTTTGCTTTGGGATCATCAATTTTTTGTACAATATACTCATACTGCTTCTCAGGAAACAGCTTCTTCATTTTCCCATTAATAGGTATGAGGGTATGTGACCAATCCATTTGAATTTCTCCACCCACATCCTTACAGAATTTTCTTCTTAGCAACATCCCGTATGAAGGAGGAATATCTGCTACTAGAATAGTAGCCAAAACTTTCTTTTCAGGCAAAGTGGCAAAATCCACTTGTGCATCCTTAATTCTTCTGACCAAGGGCACTTCCTTACTCTCCATAGAATAACAAGATCCATAAGTGTGTGTGAGAGTTAAGCCTAAGGCATGAGCTACTTTAGCAGGCATCACATTGTCTGATGTTCCTGAGTCTATGACACAATTACTGAGCCTATGGCCAGCTATAAGGAGTGTCACATAGAATGCTTTGATTTTGTCACTGGGTGAGGTGACAGTGGCTACAAGATTAGGTTGTGGTGCAGAAGAAGGAGTGGGCAAAATGCCTTTAGAGGTAGTTTTAGAATGGGAATTGACAACGTGAATCATTTTGGCAAAAGCCTTAGGATGGGTTTGATAATATTCAGCCTCTGAGATTTGAACCTTAGTCTTTTTTAGGTGATCAATAATATCAAAAGACCCAGAAGTGGATGGGTTATCATCACTTGAGATCCTAGGTTTATCAATTTTAGGGAAAAAAGAAGTAACTTTAGTATCATAATTGACAGGACTCACCTTTGGTGTAGATGAAATGGGGATCGGAGATCCTCTTTTTGCAATCACGGGGATAGTTGTAGGCTGCTCCTTAAATTTCTTGGTGGGCTGCATCACTTTATCCCTCTGATTTGTCTGCTCTCGAGTCATGAAAGTGTATGATTCGCTATTCATGTCTGCTACTACTTCGTCATAATCATCTCCTTCATCAATGCCTTCAGTGGTGAAGAAATTAACTCGAGATCCCTCAAGTTCATATGTTTCATCATCAACATCTTCAACAAATTCCTCGCAATCTTCATTAACCTCCTCATCCTCTGGTTCTTCAACTTCACAGGTTGCATTGACAGGAACTTTAATAGGAGGTCCTTCAAGTGCTAGCCTTGTTTGAGAAGTAGGCAAACGATTTTTGGGCTGAAAATTCCTCCTTGGAACGTCTGCATAGGGAGCATGCTGAGCCAATTGTTTCTTAATGGAAATGAGATAATTTGCAAGTTTTTGTACCAATGGATCAGTATTAGGTCCAGGAGTGGAAGAGGAGGGAGAAGCAGACTTTGATTTAGAAGGGTATCTCCTCAACTTCCCTGACATGATTAAATCATCTTCAACACTAACAACAAGAGTTTAATCCTCGGCCAATGTTGTGAGATTAGCCCTTCTCAGTGCATAACTAACTTCAGGAAATTGGGCATTTAGGAAGAAGCATTTTTGAATTTGATCTACAGGTCGAGTATTTGGCAGAATTTTGTTAATCAGCCTGTTGAATCGAGCCACAAATTCTCTCATGGGCTCCTGTGAATCCTTCTTAATTTGAGAAATTTGGGCTAGCAAGGCGTGCATGTCTTCCGCAGGTTTGAAACGGTTTTCAAACCTAGTTCTCATTGTGTCCCAGCTAGTGATAGCACCAGCCGGAAGGTGATAGAACCAATCAACAGCATTATCTTGTAAAGTCTCAACAAAAATCCTTACGAAGACGTCTTCATGTTCAACTCCCAGAACTCCGCATGTGACTATAAAGGCTGTGATGTGTTCATCAGGATGTATTTTACCATCGCCTTTGAATTTAGGGAAGTTCTTTCGGTTACCTCTGGGTAACTCATGCAAAGGCTAAGGAAGGGCAAGAGGCCCAACACGATGACCCCAAGGCAATGGTACCGCCATTCTTGGAAAAATGGCTTGAAGAGGAACTGAAACACTGGCAAGAATCAAAGCTCAAAGATTAGGACTGATTTGCTCTGAAGGAATACCACCCGTAGGGATTCTATCTTGAACAGGTGGAGTGCTTGTTGAACGAGTCTTTCTATTTCTTCTTGTTGAAGGGAAAGGAAAACCATGTTGTTCCAAAAGATGAAACTAAGAATCTTCAATACCAAGGGCCCTTCTCCCTCTAGTAAAACGCGGAGTTTCTAGATAAAAAGATGATCAATAAATGATTACAGAACTGGAATATGATTCCCCAATCGGAGTCACCAAAAACTGTTGGTCGTCAAATAGGACTTCAAGAAGAGCAACACTGCAGGGGACAAGAAGTCCCCCCTCCTCTTTAATGGGAGAGGTTCCCTTATTCATAAACGAACCTATTTACACATATACAAAGTATGGTTTTCTTGTGGAACTTGGATATTATGAAAGTGTTTTCTATAAGGATCATCAATTACAAAAGGACTGAGGAATGAAAATGTGAGAAAGAGCAGAAAGACACCATTCAGAATTATAGATGATGGAGTAATTCCTTATGCATGTGAGGGTACAGTGAATTAGAACAAGATCATTTGTATTATATTAAGAAGATGAAATTTGAAAAGACACAAAGTTCTGTAAATAACATCTATGAGAATGCAAAGCTTCTCAGCATAATACAGACAAATGATCTAATAAAACCAAATGAATAGCTTGGGAATAAAAGAAACCAGATAGACAAAGAATGAAAAGTCCTTCTGTATTAATTTCTTTATGATTTATTTACACTTTCATAAATAAGCCAAGTTCTTCCTCCCTTCAAAATGGCGAGGAGAGGCCATTATATAGTTTACGAATCAGTTACTCTCAGTAAATACTTCTTTTAACTAAAGATTAGTAAAAGGGTTGCTAATTGCAATACCCCAACTGATTACAACAAATCCGAGAGAAAGAAGGGGAAGAGAAAAGAAGAATTAGGAGAAGAAGATAGTTGCTTATGACTGGGAGGGACCCACCAATTTTAATATCCGCTATATGAATCTCTTAAACGCCTCAGCTATGTCTCTACCACGTGGGACTGATATGTTGGTGGTAGACTGAGTCCAAAATCCGAGGCACTTCTCCATTTCCATAGCTAACTCAACATGAGTCTGATAATCTTTATTTGCTTCTTCAATGGAGCAGATTGAAGAGAACAGATCTCCTTCATTTTTTCTTTGGAAATGGAGCTTTCCTTGAATAGATCCCCTTTGACAAAAGCTCTGAATTGAGCTTTGATTTCTTGTAAGAAGAGAGGCACACTACGAAGTTTCATCCTGAAGATGGCAATGTATATATTTGAAAGCAGACACAACTAGTGTTTTGAAGGCCTCAACCTTCTGCCAGCTATTCCTTAATTCTCCCAAAGCCTCCTCCAGGACCTTGATCTTCCATTCCACGCTATAGACCCAGGAATTTGACAAATTATCTTTGTGTATCCTCGAAGACTTTGCTTGCCATCAAAATATTTTCATATATTTGTCCCATGAGGTGGAGGTATACTATGCAACTGCTCCAAAGTTTAAGTTCTTTATCAATGCTCCCAATAGTGGAGGAGAGCTTCTGTTGCAAGTTGTTCACCTTTCCGTGGAGTTTGAAAATCTTCATCAATGAAGTTCAATCCTGCAACAAGCATATCATCCATCATGGCCTCCATAACTCTACCATAGATGGAATACTTGTGCATATCTTTGATACTTTGTACTTCATCTTGGCTCAAAATTACAGGTGGTGGAAGAGTTAGTCAATCGGGGTAGGGTCCAAAAATTTGTCCTTGGACAAAAGAGATTTGATGAAACTTGTAAGAATTTGGGCCTTGTTCTTCCAACTTTTCTATGGTTTGTCTACCCTTTCTCTACCCTCCCAATGACTCTAGTAAATGTTTCCTGAAGATTGTGGATCTCACTTTCAGGGGTAGACTCTCCCATAGGAAATCTTGAGAGCTCCAGGTCGGATGCTTACAAATCTTGCTCTGGTTTATCTACCATAGGCTTGGCTATCTCCAGGAATTGCTGGGCCCTGAGCATCAAACACTAGTCTAGAGGTAATTTTAGATTTTTTGGCGCGAGAAGGAGGAGTAGTGCCTAACAAGGCTGCCACAGCATCAAAATTTGGTCCTGAGCTCTGAGAGGAAGACTTTCTCTTCCTACTGTCGACAAGAGGCTGCACCCATGCAAAAAAGGAGGAGGAAGAGAGTAGGTGGGGCAAGAGGACCAAGAGACAGATAACTCATGGCACCCAAGGTTTGTAATGCTATTGCCTTGAGTTGAGATATGAGTGGAGCACTTGAGGTAACTGGTGCAGAGGAATCAACAGTGCTTGGAAGTTCAGTGCTCTGGACCTCTTTTTTCTTATCCCTTGGGGCTTCAAGGGTGCTTGCAGGAGCTGACACCTCACTCTCTTCACTTTCACTTAGAATAGTAATGTTCTCTGGTCCCGAAGGAAAATCTGCATGCTTTCTTAGGGGATCTTCTTCCACAAGCTCCTTCTTAACTTCTTTGAATTTCTTCTGATACACCTAGGTGGATAAGGAAGGAGTAGAGGACTGTAGGTCCTTGAGTTGATGAGGTAAGAGGAGTTTTCATAAGTGCTTCTAATCTGGGAGTCAATGCTTCCCTCCTTGTTGTTAAAGCATCCTTGGAGGAGGATTCCCTTGAGTGCCTCCTAAGCTCACGGACTTTCCTATCAAACCAGATCTTGGTCTTGACTAGGATTGGAGCCAAGATTTCAGCCAAATCATCTTTCTCCTTTTTGATCCAATCCAAGTCTTATAAGGGAGTGTGTTTGAACACATTGTCATACTCATATGATTATAGGTCATAATTATCATCTTGAGGCCCTTCAGGAACTTGGTACAAGTTTAGTTCATGAATCAATTGTAGGGAAAACCTACCATAATGCCTCCTTCTGGCTTCAAAATCATCAGCACAGTCAGCCCAATAGTCCTCTGTGTCTGTCCTATGATGATAGGTTATCTTGATGTTCTACTCAATAAAAAATTTTCAATTCAAAGCAAATTTTGGGCCTAAAGAAATGGACAGTAATGGGAGCTAGGGCCCTTTCTATATTTTGTGCATCTAGGGCTGTTTTGCAAGTGTAATTTCCCAAAGAGATGGGGATGTGCAAACCAGTAATTTTCTTGTCTCTTCAGGTTCTATGCAATTTTTCCAATTGCCTACACACTTCTATCAAGGCCATCTTGTCATTGCAGAACATAGGGAGCTTGAGAGGAGTGCTCTCATAGCCAGCAAGCCTGATATAGGAAAATTTTCTTGAATTGGATAAAATAAGCACCATAGTGCGATATCAAACTCATGGCTTCATCAGAAAACCTTCTTGCTGTGTCACTCTCAAGAAGGCCTGAGCATTGTACATGGTGAAAGCATCATTCACCCTTCGGAAATTGTGATTGTTGGTCTCTAGGGTGAACTGCGGGTAGTAGGCATACACGGGGTCATCCTTGTGAGCATCGATGTATGAAAAGCCAAACCAATTGCCCTTGATGCTGCAAGAGTATACATCAGGTATGAAGTCATATAGAATTTCTTCGTTTGCTGTACATTAGATAGCTGCTCTGCTAGGTTCATACTGATGATCTCTGCCCAGTTGATATTATGAGTTCCCTCACACACCATATTGATAAGCGGGCACATCCAAAAATGGAACTCATTTGTAGAGGGTAGACCCATGACCCGAGCCAGTAGGATTATGAAATCTGAAAATTATTCATGGAAATCCACATAGAAAAGAGTCTTGGACAGATGAGATGCCCCCCTTCTTAGGGTTTTTTAGCCAGGACTTTGCCACCCGCGCTCTTATAGTTATCACTGTCTTGATTGAAAAGGGCTTGTTCTTGATTCTGGGAGATAACTATAGCATTGTCCATTTCTGGAATCCTTAGTGCAGTGCCAATGATTGGTAGCATCAAGTTTAGCGATGAGCTCCCCATGCACGTTTTTCAATTCACTCGAATCAGGGTTGAAATGATCCCCGCATGAGAGCATTGTGTCTACACATTGCACCGAGATAGTAAAACCACCAGCGAAAGCTAGACCGCTGTCATGAATCATCTGCGCCATCAGTGAAGGGTTTGATGTCTGTCATCCTTGTCCAAAAATCTCCAAAGTCAAGGTGGTGAACTTCACTGTCCCTGATATCCAGAAAGGTGAACTCGAGTGGTGAAATTTGTTCCTGCCCCTGGAATTTTATCTTCATGTTGATAGTAACTCGGAGAGCAAGGCTGCAAGCTAGACTTAGGATGGAATTGCAGGAATTTTGGTTGCAAGGGTTCGAGAAATAGATAGCATGAAAGTAGTGTGTAAAAATGCATAGGGGGCAGGTTTCATTATATAGCTGTTTAGGAGAGAGAAAGGCAATAAATGCACATTAAATACATATCTACCAAATTGAAAAACAAGATATTCGGGTAGAGCAGGAAAAATTAGCACGAATGGCACTTGGTTCATTTGGGACACGAGGGACGCGAAAGCGTGACGTACACGGTTCAGACCGATTCGGGCGATGCGGGGAAAGGACACATAAATGCTTTTGGGACATGTGGGATGAAAGTACGTGGAATACGCGACTCGGCCGAAAAGGAAACATCGGGTCCGAGAAATAACTTGGGACATTTGGGACAAAAAAAAGTACGTGGAATACGCAACTCGGCCGAATTAGGTGAAAATGGAACAACTGGTCCGGGAATAACTTGGGACATTTGGGACAAAAATTTCCGACGGGCCCAAAAAGAACAGACTTCGGGTAAACCAGCCAATCGTGAGGAACAGAGGGCCCAATTGAACTTGGGACACGCGGGACAAAAATGATCCAACAGGCCCGAAAAACACACAAAATGACCCAAAAAACGTAGATTTTCCCTCAATTTCTTGACTTTTCACATTATCAGTACAACCGAAAGGACACTTAACCTCAAAATTTTAAATTTTCAACTTCTTAAAAGCAGGGGAATTTTGATGAGTGGACAACAATATTGATACTAACATTTTGAAATATATATATATATATATATATATATATGATGATGGTGGATTGTTATTTATGATTCAGATCTTATATCACATGTTCTTGATTTATGAGATAGATTTAGATGATATCATATTGAATATTTGATGAGATACTTTGTGTTTTACTTATCACATTTTGTGTATGAGATAACATATTTAATCCACATTTTTATTATGGTCTATGTTTGAGAGGGGGACAGAAGGTGGTCCATTTTTCCCCTCTTGACCTGATATTATATGATGTTAGCTTAGCATACATGTTTAATTTTCATGTTCGTGATGATGTATCTTAGCCTTTATTGATATATGATTTACAGATGTGATGGTAGATGATATGATGATGAAATGACAACAAACTATAAAAAGCAATTAATCAAGCATAAATGAATCAAACCAAATCAATACAACACAACTATGTACAATTATGCAAGATAAAATGAATTCAATGCAATGCAAAACAAATTAAAGTGACACTCAATCTAAGTAAGAAAATGAATTCAACCTATAACACATAATACGAAAAAATTAATGCAATCAAAACTATACAAACCAATAACTAAAAGTAATCAAACTACTACTTTGTTTTTGTGGGGATAGTTTTGAAACATTTTTTGTTGTTTTTGGTATTTTCTCGAGATAATGTTCTACTATTTTTGAGTTTTATATGGATCATTTCTGAATGTTATTGTGACCTTTCCAAGAGTTTTCTAGAGCTATGTGCAACAAAACCAAGAGGCATGGATGCCCCTAGCATTATATAGGATGTACAAGCGTAGAATGACACGTGTATATGTGCAAGAATTTGAAGATGCAAGGGTGTCCCCAACGTTAGAAAATAATATACAAAGATAAACCCTTCTTATATACAAGAGGAGAAACAACCAAATCAAGGCCATAGAGGATAGGCTCAAATGAAGCTCAAACACAGGTGGAAACTAGCTTAGGGTAAAAGAAAGGTTCACTATAGATATGATAATTCTTGTGGACAACCACTCTTCCCACGGCACCCAAAACTATTTTTCACCCAGGGTCATGTCAAAAGTTCCACAATTGTGTGGTTTCCATATTTGGACAACCTATTTTGTCTATACTTTTTTTTTTTTTGCATGTTTTTTCTTTTTTCTTTGATTTTTGAGGAATCTCATTCTCAATCATAGAACCACTTGATATTTATTTCGTTCATGGTTTCCTTTAGTTCCTAACCATCTAAGTGAGCAAGCTTGTATGCCCCTAAATTATACTTAATGATCATAATATATGATCCTAACCATTTTGGTTTGAATTTTCCTTTCTTTTCTTAGTTTTTGGTGGTGCTGAACTGATTTTCTTTGAGACCTAGATCTCCTACTTCAAATTAATGAGCTATGATACATTTGTTGTAGCCATGAGACACTCAATTTTCTGATACACTTTTAAGTGATTAAGTATGTTGAGGCATATTTCATCTAGGAGTTCCAGCTTTGCAAGTCTGGCCACACGACATTCTTCATCTTTATCTTAGTAGTCTCTAAGAGATATTCTCAGGGAGGGAAGATCAATTTCCAAGGGGACGATGGCTTCAGTGCTGAAGACCAGGGAATAGGTTGTTTCACCAATAGAAGTGCGAATGGAATTTTTATAGGCCTAGAGGGTGGGGTGGATCTGCAAGTGCCAATTTTGACCAGTCTTACTCACCATCTTCTCCATAATTTGAACAATGGTTTTGTTAGAGGCCTTTTCTTGTCCATTACCTTGAGGGTAATAGGGATTATAAAAATTTAAGAAAATTTGGAAGCATTGGCATAATTCCTTCAATATCTTGTTCTTAAAATATTTACCATTGTTAGTTATAATGACAGAAGGGATGTCATAATGATAGATAAGGGGGTTCATGATGAATTTGGAAACTTGGGCACCAATGACATATGTGACAGGAACAAATTCCACCCACTTGGTAAAGTATTATGTGGCCATTATGATATGTGTATGGCTATCTGAAGAGGTAGGAGTGAGAATTCCCTATGAGATCCATTCCCCACTTAGAGAACAGTCATGGTGTTATTATTGGCTATAAGGCCTATGCTGGCAGATGAATAATATTTCCATACTTCTGACATAATGCAAACTTCTTGACATAGTTACAACAATCGTATTCCATGGTAGGCCAATAATAGCCTACTCTTAACATTTTTTAGCGAGTACCATTCCACTCATGTGAGCCCTAGAAATACCTTTGTGTACTTCTTTGATAGCTTTGATGAACTCAGTCAAATTAAGACAACACAAAAGATTCGCGTCATAGCCATGACAATAGAGGGTACCCCATAAGAGGGTATAATGGGTGATGCATCGGATAAGGATTCTTTTTTCAAGGTGGGAAATATCTAGGGGAATTTTATCGTCTTGTAGGTAATTGTAAATGGGCTCATACCAGGGGGGGAAAATGACCAACAACTTCACATAGCAGACATGATTTCAGCATGTCATATGCAGGTACTCTTAGATGTTCAACAAAGAAAGGAATTTTACTTTCCTGTGGTGGAATGTGAAGTAAGTATTTGATTGTGGCCATAACATTTGATGACTAATTATGTGCCCTTGGCATCTGTTCAAAAGTAACACACACAAAATACCACTTTAGAGTCTTAACCATCTTTTTATATGGGATGATATTTTCATCCTTGACCTTATACTCATCATTGACTTGTTTAATGATCAACTGTGAATCCCCAATGTCCCTTAGTTGTATGATATTCCATACGATAACAAGTTTCAACCCAACAATGAGGTCCTTGTACTATGTTATGTTATTGGTACATGGGAAAATCAAACAAAAAACATTAAGAATGAAGTCTCCTATTGGGGTGAAAAGTACCACACCAACTCCTGAACTGTGAAAATTGATGTGAGCCATTGAAGTGTACTTTCCACATGATGGATTCCTCAATATACATTAGGGAAGCATCCGACAAATCCATAAACAAATGTTTTTTTCCTAGTAAGCGAGATTTGACTAGTTGATCAGTAGGTACTTGTCCTTTGAGTGAATTTTGGTTGACAAATTCAATATAGAACTCACTTAGCAGGATGATCCAATTAGCCATCCTTCCAGTAAACACAAGTTTAAACAAAAGGTAATTTTAATGGATAAAATTTAGAGATGAGATTGATCTTGTTATTCAATAGGTAATGACAAAGTTTTTGAAAGGAAAAGACCACAACTAAAAGAGATTTTTCAATTTGGGTATTACTTAGCTCATATTGAATTAAAGTGCGGCTAAGGTAATAAACCGATCTTTATTTTTGTCTTAGATCGTATTGGGCTAGTAGTGCACCAATAACACATTGGGTGGCTACGATATATAATAATAAAGGCTCCCCTGGAGTAGGGCAACATGAGGATGAAAGGATTAGTCATATATTTCTTGAGTAACTCAAAGTCCTGTAGGCATTAAGGTCCCTAATGGAATGTAACATCTTTCTTTAGTAGATGAGTGAAAGGATGGCACTTATCAGTGAGCTGAGAAATGAAATGGAAGATTGCCTAAATTTTTCCCTTCAATCTGTGTAAATTCTTAAGGTTCTTTGGTGGAGGCATTTCATTAATAGTTTCAACCTTAACTAGATCTACTTCAATCCCTCTTCTTGAGATAATGAATCTAAATAATTTTCTTGATTGTACGCTGAACACACAATTCTTTGAATTTAGTTGAACTTTGTAGTCCGGAAGTCGGTTAAAGATACACCTCAATATTTCTAGGTAATCTTCTCAGGTCCTAGATTTTCCCAGGATATCATCAACATAGTCTTCCATGATTTTGTTCACCGTGTCATCAAACATTACTGTAATTTCCCTTTGATAGGTTACCCCATCATTTTTGAGACCGAAGGGCATTACTTGGTAGTAGAATGTTCCCCAAAGGGTTATAAAGGAATTTTTATGTTGATCCTCCTATGCAATCTTGATCTGGTTATAACTAGAAAATCCATCCATGAGGGACAAAATTTTGTAACCCTCGGTTGAATCGATAGTCATGTTGATGTTGGGTAAGGGAAAATCATCTTTTAGGGAATGCCTTATTGATGTCTCTGAAATCAGTGCATGCACTGATACCAACTGGTTTCTTTTGTATCGGCACTATGTTAGATATCCATTCTAAATAGTTTATAGGTATAATAAAACATATCGCCTATAAAATCATTAGCTCTTCCTTGACCAAGAGTGTAACACGTGGGTGCATCTTCCTCAACTTCTATTTGATAAGTTTGGTGTCTAGAATCACAACAAGGTTATGCATGACTGGGGATGGTTCCAAACCTAGCATATCTACATATGATCATGCAAATATGTTTTCATACTCTCGTAGTAGGTTCAATTTTTTTTCTGCTCTTGCGTTGAGAGTGAAGCTCCTAACTTTACCATTCTAGGATGCTCTTTTGACCTAATATTGATGTCTATGGTCTCCTTTACCAAAATTTTAGATGTATCCTCCATACGCATAGGATCAGGAGGGAGATTAAGGTCTTCTTCTAATGGCATCTCAATGAGACTTTCATCCTAGGTGTGGCCACTATTTATGTCTTTTGATTTCTCCATTTGTTTTTCCGCCAACGTGCCTCAAAGAGATTTTCACTATGCATTTTGGACTTTTGATTTTTGCCAAGAATTTTTGGAAGAACTTTTTCCCTCTCTTTCATTTATGTTTTTCTGACCACACATCTCAGCCTCCTCCCTGAAGTACACACATGCATCCAAATTGATGGATAAACCCTTCTTATCGTCATTGAATTAGAATGGTATCTCAGATACCAAAGAACTCTGCAATTGCCTCATCATTTTCAAATATATCGATTGGTATATCAATTTTTGGTCCTAGTCAATGAGATTGGGGTATACATATTGGGAATAAATAGATAAGGTTAAGATGGAAGTGTCTAGAAAAAAATTTTTGTAGGAAAGATCTTCGTATAGGCTATAACAAGAATCTTTGTCACTATTAAATTGAGATAAGCTATCCCCACAATCTGAAGTGGTAGCATCAATTTCTGAGGTGGAAAACCATGATTCCTAACACCAAGGTTGTGTTTATTTAGTTTATAATGGGGAATTAGGATAGAATCTAATCTTGCCTGTCCATCTGTTCCGTACCAATATCCTTCATAACCCATGGCATGCATCATCCTGTGAGCTTTGGTATATTCTAGAGCTTAGTGACATGAAGGTTTTGTACCTTTAGGGATCCAATTTGTGGGTGAATCCAACATTTTCTCATCTTATAAGAGGCCATGAGGAACAAACTTCTCAAAAGTACTAGCACAACTATTTAGAGAACTCTTGAATTGGAAATTCGGTCTGCCTCATGTTTTAGGTGATAATGAAAGGTTGGAGACTAGAAGGGCCTGTTGGAGGTTATATTCCTCAATTAGGCCATTATATAGGACTTTCATCTCCCATGTAGAAAAGGGAGAAATAGAATCATGAGTTATTTTCATCACTAGTACTTAGTGTGTTTGGGTCAATACAGGATTTTAGAGCTTTAGTTTGTAGTGTACAACTATATCTATAGAAGGACATTCATATACCACATGATAAAAACTATGCAAGGCTCTGCAATGTGGAAATGGTTCGGATCTCTGGAATATATTATTATTTTCCCATTATGATATAACTTGATGCACTAATGAAAGGTCAATGGTATAACCTGTAGGGCATGTATCCATGGGAGGCCTAGGAGAATATTGTAAGGAATATCCTAGTCGAGGACATGGAACTTAGTATCGTGATATGTTGGCCCTACTTCCATTGGTAAGTACTATTGTCCTGGCCTGATTCATGTTCTATATTGTCATATGTTGTGATGTGATGACATGAGAATCTAAATCTGCCTCTATTTATCCTAGTTATCTAACCAAATTTAAGGTGAAATGTTCAAAGCCAGACCCATTGTCCACAAGCACTCTCTTTATGTTTCTTCACGTAACAAATGCCTCTAGGTATAGGGGTAGGTTATGTGTTTATTTTTCATGTGGGATTTCACTTTTGGGAGAAGGAAAGGTGTTCAATAGGAGAAAGGTTTACGACCATCACTTGGAGGTGAAAGGATTGATATCAGTTGACACCCCTGACCCCTGAAAGTAGTTTTTAGAGGATGTCTTTATGAACGTTTGATATCTTGAGAAGATCTAAGATCAAAATATTAGCAGTGATCTTTCTTTAATTTTTATAATAGATCATATCAACCCTCCTGAGGGGTAGGTGGAAGAGGTTCCGAAATCATGAGACGAGTGCACCGTGTTGCCACAACAATTGTTTCTAATGATTCATATAGTATTAACATGCTCATCAAGAGAATGAACACAACTGATAAGTGAATCAAATGGGTTACTGGTTTGACCATAAACATAATTGGTGGCTTTGTAATCATTGAAACTATGGCCCTGATTTGACGGATTTTTCATTTCCTATTTGTTATGCCTAGGGAAAGGCTCTTTGAATATTCCCATTTTTTGATTGGTTGTTTGATGTGGCTCAGGTGAATCGACTTCAATCTCACCACTTTCAATAAGGTCCTGGATGAAGTGTCTTAGCTTGAGGCAATTGTCTGTTTTGTGCCCCTTGACGCAATGATATTCACAATACTCATGGTATTTATACCATGACTGATTTAGGTGCATCATCGGCATAGGGAACTATTTTAGGGTACTGGACCATGTTCACTATGTCCAATGTTTTAGGATTGTGGAAAAGGAGTCTGTGAGAGGAGTGAACACTCAATGTTTAGGGGTTACATGGGTTGAATGGGTCCTTGATTAAGCTTGAAAGGGGGACCAATTTGAACTGCTTGTATGTGTTTTGAGTCTGTTATACCATTCCCCTATGACATTTTTATTTTTATTGAAAAAATTGGGTTTGTCCGTAGGTTTAGGTGTTTGATTTCCTTTTGAAAAGGGTTTCAGTGTCCCTTTTGTTATTAAATCCTTTTCAATTTAGCTTCACCTTTTCTATAACTTCTTCAAAGTTACTAACACAATGCATTTGTAGATGGAAAGTCAATGTCTAGGTTTAGATTGGGGAAAAAATACTAACCAACCATTTTTAGGAATTGTAGAAGGGAAGTGACTAGCTAACCCTCTCCATCATTATAAGAAAGTAACAAAGGTCTCATTAGGCCTTTTCTTAGCGTTAAATAAATCCAACATGGTAATTTCACTCTTGACATTGAATGAGAAGTGACGCACAAACCTCTTCAGCTAGTTAAGGCCATGTAAAGATAGACCCTCTTGGTAAGTGAAGAAACCATTCTAAGGCTTGACCCCCTAAAATTCATGGGAATAAGTGGATGAGGTAGTTTTCACTGTAAGCTACTTCCTGGACAAGCCATGTAGAAGTCCTTTATGTGATCATGTGGGTCTCCTTTCCCTTTATACTTGTCAAAATTTGGCATAACAAATTTTTTGGGAAAGGGTGTGCATAACATATCCTTATCGAAGGGGTAAGGACATAGTTCTTCGTATTGATACTTTTTGTTATGTCCCTACATTTCTTTCTTGTAGGCTTGTGAGTATGCCTTTCATGGATTGCAAATTCTTGTGTGAGGAGTTGTCTTTGGTAGGGGAAGCTGAAAGGAGACCTTGCTATATTTAGACGTTTCACCCTCTTTTCTTTGGTATGAAGCTCATCTATGTTTCGCCCTAGGTTTTTCTTGATGGAAAGTTAGACTAGATAATTGTCTACTAAGGGTTTGTATTTTTTGTTGCAAAGTGACTTAGTCCTCTTTAGGTCCTTCGATATTTTCACACATATGAGGTGGTTCTTTGCACTTACATTCTATCCTAACTTTGTGAAGGTATTTTAAGGGGTTGTAATTCATAACCACTTGTGTGTTTGGGTACCTCGGTTTCAAATTTGTTGTGATATGAAGTAGAGGTATGTCCTTTTTTTAGCTCATCATCAAAGTTAATAAGAGGACGTTGCATTTCTTCTTCTTCATAGGTGACATAGTTAGGTGGAACAAAATTCATATTCAGGTGTCATCTTGGCACCTAACTCCACCACTCATGTTCGAGTACTCTATCCTTATTGAGATAAAAGGAATTCATCTAAGTGTGCGGGATCAAACTCAAAATTATCCCGAGGTGACTCTTCCTCATTACCACTATGGTTAATTAAATCATCTGAGTCTTTTACCATAGAAAAGAGGGGTCCTAAATCATGACCAATGAAAGGATTATGTCCCAATCTCTTAGATTCATCCTCATGATAGGGGGCATATGAAGGTGTCTACAAAGGTTTTTGTCGAATGTGATCAATGATACAATAAACCTAGGTGACAACCTTATAATGTGACTGTCGTAATGTTTACTAAAGAACATTGACAATTGGTTAAAGAATGTTGAGTGATAAAGAATAAAAAATCCAAGGATCTAATAAATGATTTCCCTAGAACAATAAATCAATTATGTTGAATGAAAAACAAGGCAAAATCATGCAAGTTTGGTAAACCAATCCAACCTAAAGGAATCTACTCCTTCATGTAAAAAGGTACTATAAAATGGTAGGTTAGGTACAAATAGTGACAACACAATATCACCACTTAGGTCAAGTTTGATATAAACAAGGCCTAAGTACTAAGATGGTGTTGACATGATCTCTCGACAAGGTATACTAAAAAGTTTCTAGAAACAAACAAATTCCAAGTTGTGAAAAAGGAGGATACTAATGCGAGCAATGTAACAACACTATTTGGATACATAAATCAAGCTTCATAGACAAAGGCAATATTTTTAGTATCAAAATGATGTCACCACAATTCTAACAATGTAACGACATTTTCCAAGACTCGAGGTTGTTGGGATCAAAAAATAAGTCAAGTATATCAAGAAGTTTTTTATTTATGTGAGCATCATAAGGATACAAGTTAGAGACTTAGATCAAGTTTCATAAAGGAAACAAGACATAAGTATAAAATTTGTATGGATACAATACGAGCAACGTAACAAAATCAAAGGAATTCAATGATGAGACAACCTAAATACAATGATGATAAGTCTCAATATGGGTGTGAGACAAAGGGCCTACTAGAACATGAAGACGTACCATTCACACTTTCAACACTTGCATTTCAGCATTACAACCTAGTCATGCAAGTAGACGATAAAAGTCGTGGACATGATTATTTCTAGTGGTATATGTGCATGTTGTTCTTCTTTGTCCCAAATGGGTAAAAAAAAAACAAAGGATTAATCCAAGTGAGGTTGAAAGATACTAGGTGTTACTTCTACAAAGTTTCACCTTGCCTTAGGGCAGGTGAGAAACTAAGATAAAGTGAAGCTTTGTAAATTTTGTGATGAATGATGCTTAGTTCAAACTTGGATGGAGACTCTCCTTGTTCGATTAACAAGATGTCGACTCTAACCAAGTTTTTACTTTGTAAAATATTTATAAAACATGATTTGTTTGATATGGTAAATTTTGCTCCAAGACGAAATAACTTCCTATTTGGTTCTCTCAACTAGGTATCACAAACTACCTCTGTGAGCTCAGTTTTCCAAGGAAGTCATGCTAACTAAACCTTAGAGTATCATGGCTTTACTTTACCCCCTTTGATACAATGAGCATAAAAATGCATTCAATTGTATCTTCACTTGGATAGCGTGAAGATAGTTTTTGACTCTAAACTCATAAGTGTAAACTAATCAAGTAGGTAAGTTGAGCACTTCCCATTTGGTCCACAAGATTCCCTCTTGCATGGACTAATTTGGGGTTTTTAGGAGCATCCCTCTTGTTATATTAAGTCTTATGCCAAATGGTAATTCTCCTAGTTTGAATCGGATGGGTTTACCCTTATCTGAACCTGCATATCAAGTGTTTTCAATGTGGTTTGTTTTCTTATCTTTTAACTTAATGAGGTTTTTACACACCATTGGCAACCTACAACAAATGTGTTAGCTTTGTTTAGATCCTGATTCGTTTGCGAGTGATATGGTACTTCATGTAAATATTAGTAGTTCTCAAAAAATGATCAATGAATCATAAAAAGAGGATCAAACGTTGTTTCTAATTTGTAATATCATCCTAAAATGCAAAGGAAGAGCATATGAAATGATAAATCCAACTAGTTATCAAATAATGAAGAAAGCCTAAAAATCCAACACATAACTCATTCCTTTTACTCAAATCAAAGTTCATTCCTATAGAAAGATTTGATGAAGTGTTTTCAAAAGCATGAAAGAGGTTTTAAATCATTTTTATTCCCAAGATCACCTTAAAGGTGCAAGGGAAGAGCATATATGATCCTATCCTCATAAATAAAAAATGCAACTATGAAAACCACTAATGTAACTCAAGAAGACCCTGCAAAGTGTTAGAAAATATAAGTTTAAATTATTCCATTGTTAAAAATAGAACCAAACTTCACCTAATCACACCTACGCTCCCCTTTCAACACATATGTGGCCTTGATAGCAAATACACAGCCTTGATAGCATGTACGCAGATCTAATAACATATACGCGAGCCTACTAGTATATACATGACTCTGAGAAAATTGGATAGACAAGTAAATATATTGTGGTCATAGAAGCACCTACGTAACTCCTAACACATATACACAGCCCCTAAGATGTATACGTGGCTATGGTAAAAAATGGTGACTGACAGAACACGGAGATGTAGATACGCGGCCAGTGGAATGTCTATACGGTTAGGGAAGCACATACATGGCCCAAACAACATATACATGACCTTATCGATGTTGACATGGCCTTCTTAATTATTATGTGGCCTTTATAGCATGTACACAACCCTAAAGAAATATACGCACCCCTTCTTGTTGGCCACTAAAATACGGGTTTTTTAATAAAACAAATTGTCAAAAACTCAAAACTTTGACTTTTTCACTTGATTTCGACAACACCTAACCTCCTTCACTCCTAACAAGAGCATGAAACCCACAAAATCCTAACTAGATAAGTTAATAAACTCTACATTTAGTCAAAAAATGTAAAAGAGAGTTATTTTAAATAACTTTGAAACAAATATTGCAATAGAAGACAAAATATGAGGGATCCATCCTACTGATTGTGTCAAATGTTGGGAATATGGAATGTGTAAATGGAATCAATTCCCCAAAATTGACAGCAATGGAAGTTTAAAATAGATAAATCCAAATCAAAATAAATTACGCACACATAACACATCATGTATCATGGTTCACCCAATATGGGCTACGAGCACCAAAGATAGAGATCTCATATATATATAATGAACAAGAGTAAAAACTAACTCTTCTACACAGGAGTACAATGTATCTCTCCAAGAGTATTTCCTCCTCCAAATATCTAAATGGATCTCCATGAGTGCACTACAATCGTGCCTCCAAACACCACTAGTAGATCTCACATAACCAGAAACTAATCCATCTCTTAACTACAACCAAGCTCTCTGTGAATCTGAAACAAGACCTCTCACATGGATCTACTATATGTAAAACTATAAGTGTGCACCAAGAAGTAAGTTTGTCTCTCCATCACTGCATCAACATGTGAAAACATGAAGACAACCTCCTCCATAATATCTAGATCTACATGGATCATCAATACAACATGATCTCATGGATCTCTGAATACAAGATCTCACAAGAACATGTGGATCTAACAATATAATACTAGATCTACATGGATCAAAAATACATCATGATATTATGGATCTACAATACAATATCTCACCAACATGTGGATCTATGAGAAGAAACTTTGTGTGTTTTGCATATTATGCAAGCCATTAAAATGAGACAATAATTATACAAAGGAAATACAATAGAAGATGTTACCCTCTTCTCACCATTGAGATGTACATGTCATAGATGTACTTGTTGTTTTTTGTATCCATCTTCTCTCCGTGAAAGCTCTATATTCATGTAAATTGTTCTTTCTTTCTCTTTTTCTTCATCCTCTCAATATAGGATAATTAAGGATCTAACTCAATACTTCTCTCAATTAACCTTCTAACCCTAGCTTTCATGCTTATATAGGCATAAACAAACTTTGGGCACCATAGCTATACATTACAACCATTAGATCAACTTTATAACAAAAGTTAGATCTAATTCCTATGAGCTAAATATAAACTTTCATGCACAGATAACCGATGTCAATTCCTTGACCAATGGCAGTTCCTTTGATGACCGATGGCTATTCCTCTACTGACCAATGATGGTTCCTTAACCGATGTCTATTACTGTGTAAACTAGCCACTTGTAATGCATGCTCATTGTGAATAAATCTAGCTCCATAACCCAGCAATCTCCCAGTTGGAGATAAATTTTTGAACCTTTGTACATTTACCTATACATCATTGTCCTCTACATACCATGAAGACCAACTATTCTTTACTTCAGAAACTTTCTCAAGTAATTAGGAAGATTAAACCATCTTCTAAAACCAAGAAGATAACAAACCATGATTTACCATATACCTACACAGAGCTACCACTGATTTATGATACTCAAGCTATCCATTCATCAAGCTCTCACTAAATCATAACACCAATCCACTCATGCAATCAATCCATCATGAATAACACACTTGCAAGAGCTCCCACTTGAACCAAAGTACTGATATTTTATCGCAACCATAGCCACTAACCATTTATCCATGTATCCATGCAACCACCAATGCAACTTGACCAAAGACAAGTCAAAACTGGAATATACCTAAGCAAAACAAGATCATGGGTCAAAATGGCCCAAATGAGTTCTACATGTAACCCATGGTTAATTACTCCACAACACCTACACAACTCAAAGAATCCAAATACTGCATTCTGCAAATCATATCCTACATAACAACTAGCATGTCCAAGACAACCATCCATACATAACATATTTATCAAGGAGTAACATAGTGACATGAGGAAATACAAACATCCCCTACTCATGCTCAAGGCATCTAAACCATGCTCATAGGAATCCATGTATAAAACAAATATTTGTATCATCATAGAATCAAAAAATATAATCTATCCACATGTATAAACTCACCATATACATTCATCAATATCATCAGGCTTTACAAAAGCTCCAAATCTCTCACCGACTAACTCTAAAGCCATATGTGAATCATGTGCTCATCAATGTTAACAACAACAACAACCCTACTAACCCTTCTAATAATAATTAGTGTAAATATAAGAAAAATATGTCATCAACCTACTACACAACCATCCAATATGAAAGCAAACAAGGGCAACATCAATAAGATGTAAATATACATTGTTGTCACACTGTAACCTATAACAAATAGATTTTCCTTCTTTACCCTTCAATGTCAATAACATTTATCTCCCTTCTTAACCCAGCCGAATATCCATCAAATGCAATCCCATAAGGATATCCAGTCACTATAAACAAAAATAGAAATGATGTCATCATGCAATAAACTCAAAATACCTACAAAACTGTGATATTCCTCCAAAAAAACTTGTGCCTCATGCCACACAAAAATGTAGCATACTCCTCTCACTTTGCATGTGTATATATTTCCAACCTGTAATGCCAATAACCATGGCTTTCTCTCACTTAACATGAACTCCCATACACTTCTTATAGTCACCAAGCTCAAAAGCTCCAATATATATCAGTGAGATATAAAAGATGAAAGAAAATATAACCTTATTCCCTTCTTATCAAAGAATACATCTACATCACAGAAGTTTGGACTTCTTATGAAGTAAGATGAACCACCTTATTTTCATCCATGTGTACTCAACATCTCCCATCAACTGCAATTGTGTCTAAACATGAATTTTCATTGAGGATCTCATCCTTAAACTAGATACCCTTATCCTCAAGATTCCAACACATCCTGGAAATAAAAGTCAAACTCACCAAATATCCATGGTGATATTTTACTTGTGCACACAATCCAAACATAATAATAGTTTCTTCTAATGAAATAAATAAAACATAAACTATATAGAGATACCTGAATTTGACCCAACTCTCACTAGACTCACCAAGCCAACTCTGTCCTCTTTTTTATTAAAACAATGAAGTGATCTTCTTTTTTTCTACCTATACACACTGTTCCAAAAACCTGGTCATCCAAAATAGGACATTGAACCTTACATGCCCTCTTCTACTGTAAGAAACCTTGTAAAAACTTGTTGTTATACAGATCAACCATGGTCTACTAACCGGTACCGGTTCCCCTCTGTGAGCGATGTCAATTCACTGACTGATGTTGGTGTTGCTGGGATGAACAAAATGCCACAAATGGCATAGTACACCAAACCAAGTTCCTACTCTGACCAAATCCGATAGCTTTTTTGATCCAGTCATTTCAAGAAGCACCCAAATATTACACAAAAACTTAAGAACAATCATACATACAATAAAATTGCACCAAGATGAAACACATCACCTTACCAGCACCAAGACACTCAACCGCATCTTCAACTGAAGTATTTTCCTCTCTGATGGAAACATCATCTTCTTCTATGCTATAATATTCTACTTCTCTAACAAATCTCATGCATCTAACTACACCAAAGGATGCATAACTACTCCTTTATCTCATACTCAGATCTAGATCTACAATCCCAAACATGCATGCACATCTAAAATATACAAGCACTGCAATACCAAGATAATCAAAACCATACCTCTATAATTTGGATCTGCAATCTGACCAACATATTTGTGCCTCCAAGAACTAGGGACACCTCAGAAAACAAGACACATTCCATACATATCTCAATATATTCAGATCTATGATTTTCTATATAAGACCAGGCTGCCCAGTAACTGACCACGGTCACCCTGTAACCGACCACGGCCACCTTATAACCAACCACGGTTACCCTATAACTGACCACGGTCATATTTTCGATGTTGGTTGCCACCTAACTGATGTCAGTCATAGTATTTTCCAGCAAACTCATATTTCTAGCTTCCACTTTAGATTAAATCTCTTCCTAGAATTTACACATCAGGAAAAACAAACGTTTCTCTCATACACATGTCAGTAAACCACTAAAAAAACCATGAAACAAACCCTTTCTCTGAAAACTAATGTCGTCGCTCTATCAAACAACACTCTAATACCAGTTGTTGGGAATATGGAATGTGGAAATGGAATCAATTCCCTAAAATCTACAGTAGTGGAAATGTAAACTAGATAAATACAAATCAAGAAAAAGTACACAGACACATCATGTACCATAGTTCTCCCAATATGAGCTACATCCACTAAAGATAGATATCTCATATATATAATGAGCAAGAGTACAAACCAACTCTTTTGCAAAAGAGTGCAATGCATCTTTGTAAGAGTATCTCCTCCTCCAGATCTCTAAACGGATCTCCATGAGTGCACTACACTCGTGCCTCCAAACACCACTAGGAAATCTCACATAACCAGGAACCACTGCATCTCTAAATTACAACCAAGATCTTTGTGGATCTAAAACAAGACCTCTCACATGGATCTACCATATGTGCAATTATAACTGTGCACCAAGAAGTAAGTTTGTCTCTCCATCACTGCATCAACTTGTGCAAACATGAAGATAACCTCCTCTACAATATCTAGATCTACATGGATCATCAATACAACATGATCTCATGGATCTATAGATACAATATCTCACAAAAACCTATAGATCTAACAATATAATACTAGATCTACATGGAACAACAATACATCATGATCTCATGGATCTACAATACAAGATATCACCAACATGTGGATCTACAAAAAGAAATTTTGTGTGCTTTGCATACTATGCAATCCATTATAATGAGACAATAACTATACAAATGAAATACAATAAAAAAATGTTACCCTCTTCTCTCCATTGAGATGTACCTATCATAGTTATACATGTTATTTCCTTCTATCCAACTTCTCTCCATGAAAGATTTTTCTTCATGTAACATGTTATTTCTTTCTATTCTTCTTCATCCTCTCAATCTAGGAGAATCAAGGATCTAACTCAATCCTTATCTTAATTAACCTTCTATCCCTAGCTTTCATTCTTATATAGGAATATACAAATTTAGGGCACTATAGATATGCATTACAACCATTAGATCAGCTTTATAATAAAAGTTAGATCTAATTCCCATGAGTTAAATATAATTTTTCACGCACAGGTAACTGATGTCGGTTCCCTGACCAATGGCAGTTCCTTTGTTGACCAATGGTGGTTCCTCTGTTGACCGATGATAGTTCCTTAACTGACGTTAGTTACTGTGTAAACCAACCACTTGTAATGCATTCTCATTGTGAAGAAATCTAGGTCCACAACCCAACACCAAATATAAGTATGAAAATATTAGCTATGATAATAACATGAAACTAACACCTAGTAGTTCCACAATATAACTAAATCTATCATAAACATCAAGATGAGAGCTTAATGAGATAAACTTATACAATAATGCATGAATCAAACTAACATTACTATGTTACCTCCACTTCTCTAGATTTCATAATATAAATATGAACCTAATTAGATCCTAAGCAATCAATTTTGTGTTGTTTGCTCCAAGTGGTGAAGATATCTCTCTAAAATGGCTACAAGACCATGTTTAGATATTCTCCTACTAATCAAGCTTAAAGGAATGGATGCAATATGGAGAAGCTACTTCAATTAGGAATGGCTCAAGATCAAATTCCTTATAGCTTTAGCTGATAGAAATGAGATCTCATACATTTCCAAGGTATCAAGGAGTAAATTTGAAAGGGAGACATTATCCTTATATTTATAGATTTCTATTTGGGAAAGTTTAGAATCCTAGTGCATGTGGGACAAAAGGGTAAAGCGAAATGCACTTTTTTATCAGATTAGAAGTTAATTAATCTTTTGGGATTAATTAATAATCCTAAGTAGGTTTAGAAAGCTTTATGGGATCATCTAGAGGAGGTTTTGATAGATTTTGGAAGTTCTGAAAGTGGGATTTAGCCAATACAAAGGTTTATTGGTTAAATGCAAGATTAATGGCTTAATTAACATATAATTAGCTAATTAAGAGGATTTTCACTAATCAAAATGTTGGTAGTTGGTATCTTGAGTGAATTAGAAGCATAGTTAGATGATGAAGTGTCGCTATTTAAACAAAGTGAGAGGAAGAAAATATAGTCAGTGTAATTTAAGTGTTAAACTACATAAGCAGATTTTAGATGTCTACTTATGCCACAAATATTTTGGCCATTTGGACTATTTTTACCTTAATAAATTGAGCAAACATGATATGGTCAATGGATTTCCTCATTTCATTTTTTTGAAGGGTATTTGTGAGGGTTGTGCCCTTGGGAAGCACCTCGAAGATAAATTTGGAAAAGAAAAATATTTGAGAGCTTCTTATACCCTTGAGCTTGTCCATAGTGAAAATTCTATCCCTTTTCCATCTCCTTAGTTCACTAGATCTCAATACCTACTTACCTTCATTGATTAATTTTCACATTATATGTGGGTTTACTTTCTCAAATAAAAATATGAATTTTTTAATCATCTTCGGGACTTTAAGGCTCTCACTGAGAAACAATCCAAAAGGTATATCAAAGGTTCTTAGAGCTGACAATGGAGGTGAGTATGTGAGAAAAAAAATTGATGATTTCTGCACCTCCAAAGGAATTACATTGTAATGTACAATTTCTTATAGTCCTTTACAAAATGGAGTTGCAGAAAGAATAAACCAAATTGTTAAGGAGATGGCTACCTAAATGATTCAATCCAAATCCCTTCATTTGAATCATTGGAAATAATTCACGAATTGTGTTTATTACATTCATAACCGTATTCTACACAAATCAGTAAAATGGATGACACCCTTTGAGGCTTGGTATGGATGCAAACCTAATGTTGATAAATTTTGTGTCTTTGGTTTAACTTTCGTGTCTCAAATACCCAAGAAGAAATGTAAGGTCTTGGAACCACATTATAAACCTTGTATCTTTTTCAGGTATCTTGAAGGTGTGAAGGGTTATAAAATTTTAAACCCCGCCACTCATCATCTCTATATTGAGAGAAGTGTGAAATTCTAAGAGACATCTCATACTTCCACTTCTCCACCCATAAAGGTCAATCTACCCCTCTCTAACCATTATTCATACTATTTTTATTATCTTTTTGATATTGATCCTTTCATTCCTCCTGCTCTTCCATCTAGAAATTTTGACAATAGTGATTATAAGGACTATTTTCCCTCTCACTCGAGTGATCATTAGACATATTATGATCATGTATCTCCTCTTATTCCTTGTTGGGTTAAGAAAACCTTGCAAAGTGTTGCTAATTAGATAGGGTATCCTTCAGATGAGAAAGGAATTCATTCATATTTTGTTGGGCCCAACACCTTCTTGACCTCTGCTTTTGATCCGTAGTATTTTTAAGAGGCTAATGGGATTCCTAAGTGGGATTCTTATATGGAAGATGAATATATATCTCTCTCATACTTCAAATATCATCCCTCTTCCTAAAGGAATGAAAATTGTTTGGTGTAGGTGGATATATCAAACCAAGTATGGTGTTGATGTGAACGTAAAAAAGTATAAGGTGTGACTCATAGCTAAGGGTTTCTCCCAAGTTCCTGGGGTTTATTATTCAAATATATTTTCTCCCATCACCAAGATGAATTCTATTTGACTGACTCTAGCCATAGCTTACGCTAACATATGGGATGTCCACCAAATGGAGGTTAAGAGTGTCTTCCTTCACGGTGACCTAGAGAATGAAATATATATGGAACAACTGTAAGGTTATTTCCAATATTTTTACCTTATTTGTAGACTTAGGAAGTGTGTTTACAGAATCAAACAAACCCTTAATCTTAGTATGCTTAGATGGACTCCTTTTTTCTTAATTTTAAGTTCACTAGGTGTCACTTTGACACAAATATTTACATTTTGTGGTAAGATGAGTCCATGCTTATCTTATTTTTATACATCGATGACTTGTTGATTACAAGTGGATCTACCTCAATCATTTATTATGTTGTGAATGCCTTAGTTATCAAGTTATCTATCACCAACTTGGGTTTTCTTAACTACTTCCTCGGGATTTAGATCACTCATTCTAACTCATGGATCACCATTGCTTAACCCAAGTATGCCCTTGATTTACTTGTTAGGTTTAATATGGTTGATTTTAAGCCATCTCCCACTCCCTTCATTACTAGAGTCAATTTAGTATCTGATTGCACCACTCTCATAGTCGATGGTACCCTTTATCACCAATTAGTTAGGATCTTGATGTAATTAACCCATACCAGACCAGATTTATCATTCATTGTGTACTTTATGTCTAGATTTATGTAGGAATCTCATGAGTTGCATTGGAAAGTGGAAAAGTGGATTCTTCATTATCTTATAGGTAAATAAACTGATGGCATACACTACTTGGGAGGGATAGAGATTGATTTAGTTAGATACATATATTCTAATTGGGTCGGTGATCTCAATCATTAGAATTCTACCTCCGTATAAAAATTTTATCTTGGTTTTTGTAATGTCATTTTGTTAAGAAATAAGTAGAATGTGATTGTTATATATTCTACAAAGGTAATATACAATGGATTAATCAATGCTACCATGGAATCTATTTGGTTACAGGGAATTCTGAAAAATTTTGGTATTTAGTTTTGATGGCCTACCATCATCTATTTAGACAAACTTAGCACTATCTCCATCTGCATAAATCCAATTCAGCATCAGCAGAAGAAGCACATCTAGATACACATGCACTTCATTAGGGATCTGATTCTTGGATACATCATTGATTTGCAATATTGTTAGACTTCAGATTAGGCTGCATACATCTTTACCAAACCCTTCACTAAATCCAAGTTTCTTCACTAGTGCTCTCCTCTTGGGGAGAGATATACCACAATAGCACATCTTCTTCAAGCCTTCTAGTCATCTCCTCCTCCTCTTCTTATTCTATAAATATTATATTTTTTCATGGGTACCTCATAAGGCCTTGTTTTCGGTGCCTATATGATGCATCTTTCATAATTTTTCTAGGGGGAGTATTCTTTATCTTTTAGACTTGCCTAACCTCATCCTAAGATTTTATGAAGGGCGTGTTGGTGTGAGGGTTTAATTTACAATTTATTTTTTTGTTAGGTTATTTATACCTCACAAATGGTGATTCATAGGTCCTTTAGAGAGTTATATAACATATGACATATTTTGTCATATAACCTATCATGTGTATCATATATCTCATTATCATATGGTAGTTACATGTTATTCTAGAATTGTAACCCCTCTCTACCTTTTTGGAGTATGAAATTTCAAGGCATGGGAGTTACACAACGCTCCCCATATGTACTTTAATTCGTATCTATGATGATGAGTGATGAGTTGTTTAATTACCTTTCTAAACAACTCATCTTCTGTAATTTGTTGAACCATTTGAATCCTTGTACTTGTATTCCCCTGTTATATTGCTAAGACAAGTAACTTGAACTTATGGTATGAATATTAATTAATATAATTATTACTAGTTAAATTTATTTTGTGGTTTTTTGAGTATGTATTTATTCTCTTTATTATAATAAGGTGTTTGAATGATGTTTTGTATGATGTCAACCTTGTTTGCAAGAAACTTGTTATATGCAGAAACTCACAAGTAGCCAAAGGATCCATATGCAGCAACCCATCTACAACCAAAAGAATCATCTATAGCTAAGGGATCATCCAGAGCAACTCATATGCAGCCAAAGGACATGTCTGCAGTAAAGCATCCACGGCCAAAGGAATTCACACACATTAAAGAAGTCGTGATCCTGAGAAGCTCGTGGAATGTGGACATAAAACTCAAGTTTGCACGTGTCAATGAAAGAATCAATTACAATTAAAACATGAGAACTATGAGATAGATCGCCTCCAACATCTAATTATGTGTTACAACTTAATAAGGAACTAACTGATTAAATTCATGATTTGGGAAGTGATTGATTAAACTGATTGGTTACTTAAGTTATGTGATTGACATATAAACACATGTTGGTTAAATCACGTTACATGCATCGATTCTTCTGATTATTTGGTTAAGATATTTTACTTGATCTGTTTTTAAATATTATTCAAAGTATGTTTCCTCGCGCTTTTTTTGTAATGAGATGTATAAAAAGTAAAGGGTCAATGCTTGAGAGCTAATTAGTTAAATATATGTAGATCTAGATAGAGATTAGAGAGTAGTAGATACACATAATACAAAGGTTGATTTGTATGTATATGTAATATTCATTCCAAATTAATAAATAATTTGAGTTATGTTTAGTAACTTCTAGGGATAAGAATTAGGAGGGATTAACACCTAAGACGGGGCTCAATTGTGGTTTGCTAACCCCATTCATAGTTTGTTGCTTTGTTTATTGCTTAAGTATAATTATCATCAATTCATTCCTTTATCTGCATTCTAAGTTTACATGGTTTACCTTAGTCATATTATTTACTTTCATTTTAAATTTAATTTATTTTCAAGCATTTTTATTTCCAGTATTGTAGTGACAACAATCCATTTTCTTACCTCCTAAAATACCTAGAACTATGCATACAACACTAGCATTATTGAAATTCTACGTCCATTGGTTTGATAATTAAATGATTGTGGATAAATGAACAACGTATTAATTGTTGCAAGTTAATTTGAACCAAGATTTTTTACACCATTGTTAGGGATACTGCCAAGTTATAAGTTTTTTAGATGTTTTTCATTTTTTAGAATCATTTTTAGGTTTTAGGAAATTCACCTCCAACCAACCCTCCCCATTAATTTTTGTTAATTGAGTTGAGCTAGTTGATGCATGCATCCTCCAAGAGATGCCCATGGTATATTTTTACCCAATGCAAAAGTAGCACAAATATTTTCATATAATTCTAAGGATTCTGAAGAAGATATACTTTCCTTTGTACAAGGTTTGTTGTTTGAAGATCCCTTTCTAAGTGAAAGTTCAAAAATTTCTCCTGAGTAGCCATACATGGCAGAAAAAGTAAACAAAAATTTTCAAAATGGGGAAAATACCTTTGAGTTTCCCTTTTCCAAAAATGATGAGGTTGTTGCTATGAAGAATATTTCTCCCTTTGTTTTTCCTAACTTTCATGGATCCATGACTGAAGACTTGAACACATTTTTGTTCGAGTTTAACATTTTATTTAATAGTTATGATTATAACACTGATGAACATAAACTAAATTTATTTCCTGCTACACTCGAGGATTTAGCCTTGAGATGGTTCATTGGTTTAGGAAGATATGTCGTTACCACTTGGGCACAGATGAAGGAGAATTTTCTGACTAAGTACTAGGACTATTGCAGACTGAGTAGCAGAGGAGGTGATGAAATATACATTATGGAATAGAAGGAGGATGAACCATTGGAAGACTATATAGAAATATTCTTGTTTTGCATTCAAAAGAAAAGGCACACAATACTACCTCCTGAATCTCTCAAATTACTCTTTTTAAATAAACTCAGTGAGGAGGACATGGATTCTCTAGATATGACAGGAGCTAGAGACATTTCAAAATTTTCCTTTGAGGAGATTTGTGAAGCCTACATGAATTACTCCAAATCCACTATGAAGAGAATAATACATGTAATATCAAGAGGTGGATTAACTACCAAAAAAATTAGGGACATATCCAAGTCAGAGATCGTCAACATGTTCAAGAACATGAAGCAGAATATTTTCAATGAAATGGCCACTCAATTAGATGCTTTGTATACAAAGAAGAAAAGAGAATATCTAGAGTCAACACTCACAGAGTTATACCATACATGCAGAAGGAAGAAATTTGACTACATATGCAGAGGATTTGCCAGCATTGCACAAGAAAGGGAGGCTTCACCTAAATTCAATATTTTGGAGACAGAGTATGGGTAAGTCTTCTATGTTGCTCAAATAAAAACCATGGTTTCTAAGACAAGGAGGTATGTTACAAGACCCATATGTCATTATTTCATAATTGGGCTTGGTAATCCATATATGTAACCCCCCGCCTTGGGTTAATCCACAGTAAGGTTGGGCTCCATACCCTAGCTAATACCAGAAACAATAGCAACCTTAATTTATAGGCAACCAACAATGACAACAACCCCCTCAATCATGGTAGTAGCCTTGGAGAGGAGGGAATTCATGGAACAATCCACCTTCTAATTACCAAAAATCTTACTAGTAACCTCCTTATCCACAGAAGTAAGCTCTAATACCAAATCCCCATCCTAGCTCTCAGCCAAAAGTAACTCATCTACCAGCTCAACCAATGCCTAACCCAAACAATAAATTTGCTCAGCTAGCCTATTCCACTGAAGCATCTCAATACCCTACCTATTCCATTGATGTTAGCAATATCCATCTCCTCTTAAGGCAAGATAAAATCCTCCACCAAATGAACCCACCATTACAGAGATTCCGGATGAACTACAGTTACTACAGACTAATCCACTACAAAATGAGAACACCCAACAAGATAATCCTCAACCAACCTGAATAGATTTCTAGTAAGGGTAAATTAAAAACTAATGAACCACCATTTCCAAAGATATTACAAGGAAATAATATTGACCTCAAATCAGAATCTAATTCTAATTTTTTCAATCAGCTAAAATATATTTGTGTCAAAATTCATCTTATTCAAGCCATCAAGGATGTGCCCATCTACAACAAGTTGTTTAAGGACCTATGCATTAAAAAACTATTTAAAAAGAGAAAGGATCCATCTACTCTGCAATTTATAGAACAGTAGGTTGATATCATGCTTGGGAATTTAGTTTTACCAAAGTATATAGATCTAGCGCAGTCCTTTGGTAAACATTATAATTAATAGTAAGACAATAAAAGAACACTCTGATTGACTTGGGGGCATCCATTAACATCATGAAAAATAAATTTATGGATGATCTGAAATTAGAAGGACTAAGGCAAAAAGCTATAGTCTTGCAACTTGTAGTTAGATTCACAATGAGACATAAAGGAGTACTTAAAGACATAGTTGTGGTGGTAAACTCTTGGGAATAGCCTGCTAATTTTATTTTTCTTCAACCAAACGTAAGTTTAATAGGATATCCTATCATCCTAGGAAGGCCATGGTTGGCCACTATTGATGCATTCATAGGTTTCAGGTCTGGCAACATGATTATTTCTAATGGAAGTGATACTAAAAAATTAATGTTCTATCCTCCTACCCAATCATTGAATGATGAAGATAAAACCTTTTGGGTAGATGATCCAGAAAAGATCATAACTTTATACAGTAGTTCATGATGTTGGGGAAGTCGTGTATAATTGAAGGACAAGAATAATATATTTTCATCTCCAATTTCTTTCAAAATAACTATGGAAGAACAACAAAGAAGTGGATGACATATTAAGGTGTTTAAATTGTCCCTTGAACCAAGTTCTACCACAACAAATCACCAAGGACATTCCATGTAATATTTTTATCCTCCATCAACTTATTCCCCATGATTGTATACTAAATGTTGATCAAAGAGCACTTGATAGAGAACATACACAAGAATTTTCATGCGGGAAATCAAGTCATATGTAAAGACGCAAATGGATAGGGAGAATGCATGCACAAAACAGAAGTTTAGTTTTTGGGACTTAGTCATTTTCACTCATAAGGTCTATTTTTAGAGATGGCATGCAGAGCACACAAACGAGGTAGAGACATGCGCGCCATGCATTGGCTATTTTTTAGGATTGGACACTAAGTACTTTGCATGGACACAAGCCAGAAATAGATATGCTACTGTTAGTTAGCTAGTAGTAGTCTATTGTTAGCTGTAATTGCACGTATGGTTAGTTTTGTAAAGGTGCGTGTCTAAGAATAGCATGCGACCTATTTTTGGAATGGATAAGCGGTGAAGGGAAAGTCACCACCCTTATATATATGTATATATATATATATATATATATATATATACTATATATATATATATATATATATATATATATATATATATATAGTAAACTGTGTAATAGAAAGAGGATGAGCTCGTGACATAGAAAGACACAGGGATCAAGACATACAGAGTTATGTCGTTACGCACATGCTACTGATATTATAATGAGGTTTCTATAAACTTGTTGCATTGAATATAATGGAAGATACTGACTGAATCTAAGTATTGGTTCTATGAGTATCTGAATCTAGTACTGCTTTTGTTCTCATCATGGTTAGTACTTAGTTATGTTTTTCCTTGGATATAGATATGGTATGCTCTATAGAATGATGTGTTAGTAATGGAACTATATATGTTAAGTCTTTCATCATGCTACCATCCTGCTATAACAACCCTAAAGAGGGACCTAGTACCTTTACGTGTTTCGAGTGAGCAATCTGTCTAGGATGAGTGATGTGCCAGCACACATAGGGTTTCTTTTGGTTTGGATCACAAAATTCTAGGCTGCATCATTGGTTCCGTTACCAGGAACTCTTTTTCAGTTATTTTAAGGATGGTTCGTAATGAAGACATATTGGTTGACCTTAGCAAGTATTGAAGAATGGATACGGGATATGGAAGAATAATATGCATGGTGGTTTAGCATTGGATCTAAGTTTAACACATGTAATTGGGTGGAACAGAATCTTTATGACACTCTATATGAGAAAATTTTTGCTATCTTTCTAGTAGAATTGTACGAGTGGCTGATTGCTTATGCATCTAAACAGAATTCGAGTTATCGCACACTTATCTAGATGCAAGAATAATTCTAGGACCTTTATGATGCTGATCTGATTTGGAATCAAGTCTTGGATATGTAAGTTTGTGGTGTCTTAAATAGTTATATCTTGGAATACTTAATTTCCACTAATTCGTGTCTAGAGGTAGCTAAATTCCAGTTCTTATGAAATCCACGGGGAGCTTATCTATAAGGTATTCCACTGGAGATCAAGATCCTGATGGTAAATTTGAATTTGGAGAGTAAATTGATGGCTAACTAAACCTCACCACGCGCGGGGGTAGGAATAGGATTGGTGAAAGATGGTAGACCTAGCGGTAGAGAGGGAAAGAGAGGAAAGGTGGCTTGATTATAATGAGGCACGCGAGAAGGAGATAGAGAAGTAGTGTGATGTTGCAATGTAGATGGAGCTAAGGAGAGAGATTGCTTGTGAATGATTTGGAGCTCACGTACAAGACATGGAGCTAGAGCATAAGGAAATCCCCCATCTGGGAAAGCATGATAGGGAACCCTCCTCAACCTCACAAGGAATCATGCTAGTAGACAGGACCTGGGCCGCAAGCGTGCATCTAAATCCACTTGGTAACCTAGCCCTTGTGCTTGGTTTTCTAGTATCTAGTATGAAAAGTAATCAACAAGCAATTTTGGGAAGTAAGAGAGCAAGTACATTAATAGCAGGACAAACGACTTCATTGTTATTTGGAGTTGTTTTTTCAGGCACATCATCTGCATAGAATATGAGTGCACCAAAAATTTGGATTCACTTATGGAATTGGAACTACTTCACAGACCGTAGGGGTTTAGTATAATACTACTGTCGGAGCACATGGGAGTACTTCTACAGGACCTATTCTAGCTATAGGTTCCAGATTAGGAGGTATGGAAAGTTCTAGATCAAGTGGATCTGGAGGCTCTGGAGGTAGGGGAAACATTGGAGGTTTTGGATTGTGTGGGAAAGGTCCACCCTAATCCCAAAAAAATTATATGGAAATGTCTCTTCATCTTCCATAGTATAGGGGCATAGAAGATGTTGCTGAACATGTGCATATGTGTGAAATATTTTGGTGCGCAAAAGGAATCATAGCTTCTGAGCGTAGGGCAAGCCAATTTTCTATTACGTTACAAAGACGCGCACACACAACTGGTACAAAAAGTTTGACATTGATTAGACTTGCATGGATTATGTAGCATTTAAGGATGCGTTCTTAAAAGAGTTTCATATCGTTGAGTTTGAGAAGAAGAATATAAGTTCCCTCAAGGATATTAAGCAAGGCACTACTGAAAGTGTTAGAGACTATGATGCATGGTTTAAAACGTTGTTATCAAATAATTATTATGACACACATGCAAGCCATCATGCACAATGGTTTGTTGGGGGATCAATTACACTATTTAGGAGGGCACTATCACATAACACATTTATTGATCCGCGTGAGGCATTGGAAGCATCTCTATGTGCTGAGGTAGTTCGAAGTATTGACACTAGTGTTATCCCATTCTTAGAGGCATAGATCGTAGCTATGGCAAAATAGCTAGAGAAATTATCAGCGAATTTAGCCCATGAAATGCACTCAGGAATTTGGTGTACAGATTGTGAACTAGATGGTCACACGAAGGATAGTTTTCCTCATAGAACAATATGCTCATTGTTGATGGATTGTGAGATATGCCACTTAAACCATGATGTTATCCACTACCCATTATTGTAACGTGCGATAAGGAAGAATGTTTTAAGCTACTGTAAAATCTGTAGGTCTATGACTCATGACACGAAGGACTGCCTACTGATTGGATAGATCCATGATGCTATTGATATTGGTGTACGATAGACATGAGTTTCAGATAACTCTAAGGGAAAGAATGAGCATCAGGACCGGGAGCACAATCAGGTGTGCTATGATCAGAATGAGGGGTGTTTTGAAGGCATCCATGGCAGAGGTCGAGGATACTGTGGTGGATTTGGAGGAAAAAGCCATGTTGGTGGAAGAAGTGAGTTTTGTTGGGGGAAATGTTATACATGCGGATCTGTTGATCACTATAGATGCGAATGTCCTCATAATATTGCATGTTCTTTCTGTGGGAAGAACCATAGCTATGAAGAGTTCTTATAATTATATGAGCATCTGAGTAAGCAACATAAAGAAGAAAATAAAGGCGTAGGGATAGTTAGGATGCAGCACGTGCTATGGAAAATCAATGGATGCCCAAGATTGGAGAAGAATCTGAGGCACTACAAGTGAATATCATGACTCACACTGAGGCAACATGTGCCATGGAGAAATTACAAGCAGAAACATACCATCACTAGGGATGAGGTTATTCATGCATGGTACCCAGATCCTGCCTATCAGAAGGAGGTTTACCAGGATACCATGGAAGTGCTAAGGAATCTTTAGGGTGAGATACAATATTTAAAGGAGTAGAAGAAATCATAAGAGATGATTCAAACTGATATAGATGACTTGAGATAAGTGTGTAAAATGTTGCGCCAGGAGAACATCATTCCACTATTAGGGAGTTGGTTAAAAGGAAAAACTCTGTGCGCAATTATTGAGACCGGACGATGGAAGATCATGCATGCAAATATCCCTTATTGTAGTCTAGATTATGATAAGGAAATTACTCTGAATGTTGTTGTGGATGGGTGGTTGTTGAGTAATATACTGATTGATACAGGCACGGAAGTCAATGTTCTTACTTTGGATGCATGGGTACAAATGGGGAGACCCCCATTGTAGCCATCCTTTAATGTATTATTCATGGGTAATTGGACTAAGGCCACTCCCATATGAGTTTTAAAAGATGTCGTCCATAACCATATAAGGAGCAAAGCTCACTGGAGACTTTGAAGTTTTAGCACTGGATGAATATGATAGCTTCCCAGCTCTATTAGGGTGACCTTGGTGCTATGCAAACAATGTTGATCTTCGGTTCAACAAGGGCTATATAAGTTTTGAAAATAAAGAGGAAAGGGTCATTATCCCTTTGATAGATGGAAATTCCATGCCCTATGTTGAGCCCTTAAGTGAAGAATATCTTAATAGTATTTATGTATGTGTCATATGAGACCTAGAGATGACTGAACCGACCAAAGAAGGAATAATTCAGTGGGAGGATGCATAGTCTATTAGTAATACTACAAGTGTTTCTTATGATAATTGGGCTTGCAACACTTATGAGTTGGTAGGGCACAAAGTAAAGAGAATATTCCCTGAAGGCACTAAACTGCGTTATGTAAGGAGGATAGGTAACAACTCAATACCTTATTAAACATGGAGTAGGGGATCACATGGTATTCCTACGCGCCATGGAAGAAAAATGGATAGACCCACTGGAGAGGAGAAATATGCTAGCATATACACTATGTGGGACAGATGCACACTGGTGAGTGGCCCGCAGGGATAATTTGGTCAAATGCAATGAAATTGTTGTTTCTCTTACTACTAGGTTCTTTAGGAGAAATGCACCTACACAAATCTGCAATTATCACGGTGATCAACCTGTTCAGCACCATGTTCAGAAGTGTGAGATACTCTGGACAGAAGGGAAGGAAGCTTTACCACCGTCACTATGGGTGCACTGGTTTTATTCCACTTTACAAGGCTACGCGTGTGCTTGGTATATATATGCAGAAATCCATAGAAAATCTGAAAAATTGTAGAATTTAGTTATAGGAATGGCACAGATGTTTGAATTCTTCTCTACAAAACCTTCGGTAGAAGAAGCATTGAAATTTATCAAGTGCTTAACTATGGGGGATAGTGCCAAGGCTGAATAACTCCTCCATGAATTATTAGATAAGAGGACTCTGGAGCGTGTCTTAATAAAGAACTAGAGGCCGATGTAATATTAATTTAACGCGCTTGCCTTGAGAAAGAGAAAGGAAAAATGGTCTACCTAGTGGATGATGAAGAGGTAGATAATTTGGATGTAAACCATTCAACAGGAAGGCGTGAGGTATTGGACAATGTGGATAAGACCACCCATGCTCCTATCATGAACCTATGAAGACAAAGCGAGTAAATATTAGAACATATATTGAGCCTAAGGAAGCCATAATTGGGGATTATTGGTTAGACTCTAAAGTGGAAAATTCATTGAGTTATTAAGGGACTACCAGGATCTATTTCCTAGGGGGTACCATGAACTTAAAGGTGTGCATGATTCATCAAGGGAGATGAAGATAAAGCTTAAAGAGGGGCGCCCCCAATTAGGAAAAGGCCTTACAGAATGAACCCCAATTTACACGAAAAGATCAAAGAAGATATTGATAACATGTTGAAATCCAGAATTATCAAGCCCCTTGATGAGTCAGAATTGGTTAGTCCAATGGTGATCAGTATCAAGAAGGATGGATGAATTAGAATATGTGTGTACTACAAGGAGATTAATGCTGCATGTGTAATAGATCCATTCCCTACGCCATTTACTGAGGAAATACTAGAAGGAGTTGCAGGGCACGAAATATATTCTTTTACAGATTGGTTCTCTGGATATCATCATGTTAGAATTTCCCAGGAGGATCAGAAAAAGACTACATTTACTACTGAATGGGGCAGCTTCACCTATATTGTCATACCTTTTGGTCTGAAAAGTGCACCTGTTGTATTTTTGCGCATAGTCGTCCATGCATTCAAAGAATTTATTCACAACTTCTTATAGGTATATTTAGACGATTGGACAGTGTATGGATTAGTTAAGGACCACTGTGACAATTTGTGCTTAATGTTTGAACGGTGTTGACAGTTGAGTATATATTTGAACATCAAGAAGTGCATATTTACTACACCATTCGAGATACTTTTAGGACACATAATCTACAAGGAGGGTTTGTTGGCTGACCCAGTGAAGGTTGCAGTCATTATAGGCCTAGGGGATCCTACCAGTCAAAGTGAGGTGCATGAATTTTTGGGACATACAGGATATTACAGAAAATTTATCAAAGGCTATGCTAATTTTTTTGTACCCTTAGAAGAGTTACTAAAAGGGAAAGCTACGTTATACTGAGGGCGAATAGCAGCAACATGCATTCAAGAAATTGAAGGAGAAACTTACTACCGTGCCCATTCTACATTTTCCTTCATGGGACAAACCATTCCATGTACATGTTGACCCCTCTGGAATGACCATTGGCACGGTGTTGGCTTAACCTGGAGAAGGTATTATAGATCATCCTATCGGTTTTTTGCTAGTAGAAAGCTAAATCATACAAAACAAAATTACACAACTACAAAGTGTGAAGATTTTTCCATGATCTATGCAGTTGCATAAATTTCATCTGTACCTACTAGCTACACCATTCATATTTTATATAGATCACATGGAATTTAATTATTTGGTAAATAAGCTTGTTTTACACAGGGCGCATATGTTGATGGGTGCTCCTATTTCAAGAGTTTGATTTCACAGTTGTGGTAAAACCAGGAAAAAGTAATTCTGGACTAGACCATCTATCAAGAATACAGTCAGGAGAAGAAGCATAGGAAATTGAGGATACCATGCCAGATGCATATTTATACAGGTAAAAATGTGCATCATCATAACTAGAGGACATTGCTATCTTTTTACGCATAGGGATGGCACCAGAAGGAATGAAATCCTTGGAGAAGAAACAACTTGCTATACGCATTTCACCTTCTATGTTAATGAGTGGTGACTTTTACAAAATGGGCCAGGATGAAATATTGCATCATTGTGTACTGGAACATGAGCACATGGGCATTATAGAAGAAGCTCATGGTGGAATTGCAGGAGGCCACTATGCAGGTGATGTGCACAACATGCAAGATACTACTCATTGGGTTATGGTGGAAGACCCTTTGTAAAGATCGTAAGGAATTTTGTAAGGCATGTGATCATTTTTAACATCTTGGAAGACCGAGTCAGCGAGATGAAATTCCCCTGAGACCTATTACTAGTGTAGAACCATTTGAGAAATGGGCCATAGATGTTGTGGGTCTTATTTCCCTAGCTGCGTGCAGAACTAGATCATGCTATATTATAACTTTCACATATTATCTGACAAGGTGGGTAGAAGTAACACATACCATGGACTGTACAACAGCTACAACAGCTCGGTTTGTATGGGAACATATTATTACAAGGTATGGATGTCCTTTGAGTTTGACTAGTGATAGGGGCACACATTTTCTTAATGAAACAATCAGAATTTTTTTAGATGAGTTCATGATTGCACACCATAAAACTACACCTTATCATCCTCAGGAAAATAGAACTGCTGAGGCTTTCAACAAAATTTTGAGCCTAACATTGACAAAAATCTGTGATGTTGGAAGAAAGGATTGGGATGATCAAGTATCTACAGTATGTTGGGCATATAGAACAACATATAAAAGGTTAAACAAGGCCACACCATTTCAGTTAGTGTTTGGCACAGAATCCATTCTTCCTATGGAGTTTATGTTACCTTCTTTGTGTATTGCACAGTGCGCTGGATGTCTAGTTGATGAACAAGCTTTAGAATAACGGGTTGAAAATATAATTCAACTAGATGAGTGACAAGCCATAGCAAGTTGGAGTTAGAAGCAAGAAAAGGCCAAGCAGAAAGCATGGCATGACAAAAACATAAGAGATAAGAAATTTGAAATTGGACAAATGGTACTTCTCTATGAATCTAAGTTCTTGTGCCATCCAGGAAAACTTTAGGTACATTGGCTAGGGGCTGTATGGTATCACTTATGCATCCTTGCAACAGGTGCTTGCCAGTTAGAAGCATTTGATGGAACACATCTACCCAGTTACTTCAATGGGAGTAGGCTAAAGCCCTACCATAAATAAGTCTTCTTGGTGTTTGTAATAAGGTAGTACTTCCAGTTAGATTAGGTTTTCAAATTTTTATTTCCTTAATGTGTTTCCTTCTTTATCACTATGTTTTTTTTATTTAGTTGGTGTGTTGTGAAATAAGTGAACTTTCGCACATGAAGCTAATTACTATATGAAGCATGTTTATGTGCAGAGAGTACTGCACATATTTTTAGTGTGGGGTGGTTGTTGATATCCAGGTACAAGATTGTGGGAATTTAAAGATAAAAAGAATAAGCTGCTAACGGGTGCTCTTCAAGTCAAAGGATTTCTTCTAAAAAGTGACCAAAGATGAAGATGAATGAAGGAACAATATAACATGAGGTAAGAAGAGGCCATAGCAACTACCAGTGGAAGGTATAGTGATGAGGTACTCGGGTGCAAGGAAGCACGCTGAAGAGAATTCTATGACAAGAGGGTAGGAAGGCACGCTAGAAGGTTATAGCTAGGGCGCGAGGATGTAACGCATGGAAAGGATGGAATTGGTCAATTAATGAGAGGATATTTGGTAGGTGAAGGACCAATGAATGCATCAAAATTTTGAAAATCTATATAAGGATGGGATGCGAGTTCATTTTTACGATTGCAATTAATATTATTTGAAAAGGATCTAAGTGCAAAGAGCTGAGTGATAATTTAAGGTGTGAGAGGTGTGTAACTAGTCATGACAAAGAGATCTATGTGCAGAAGAGCTTATGTCCCTGGTGGTGAAGGGTTTGAGGCAAAGCAAGGTGATAAGAGAGGAGATAGGGCATGTGATTTCACCTAGGGCATGCTGAATCAAGAACTAGGGTTTTCTTCGCACATTGCATAATTTGAAGGAAAGGATCTACAAAGGATTGTAAGGTAGAAATGGCACCCAAGAAAGTAGTTGCAATAGGAGTGAAGGGAAAGAAGAAGGTGGTAGAAGAAGAAGAAGAGATGGCTCCAGAAAGAATTTTTTTGAGATGCAATATCCAGAGGGGATTATAGTCTGCCAGGAGTGGGATTCTCACATAAGGAAAAGTAAGTTGAGTGATTACAATCACTGTACCATAGAGAATAAGAAGGAGCTTGACAGCGTTGCTGAACACAAAGACAAATAAATGCACAGTGGAAGACATACCAGTGTATGACGATGTGGTGAGAAGATCTTACAGAAGATAGGATTTTACCAACTATATGAACTCCCTTACTATGGAAAATATGAGCCCTTGTACCAATGGCTCATGAGAAGAGTGCACGAAGATTTTTTCTACTTTGCAGGTCATAGAGTTAGAATTTCAGCCACACTCATCTCCATGGTAATAGGGTTGAAAGGCATAGGAGATTATTTACAAGATGATCTAATGGAAAATACCACAATATTGGAGACTAGAAAGGAGTTAGGGTACACAAAGGGTCAGTGTGGTATGGACATCAATAAAATGAAGAAGTATCCAGTTGTGCAAGCAGTCCACGCATCTTGTTACAAAGCTAAATGACTAGGAAAGGTGGTCACAAGTGAATACCATGTGGCTGCACATTTCCAAAAAGATGTTTGAAGGGGTAGTCTACAACATTTCACAGTATATTGCAGAAAAAATCATTGAGGAAGCATGCACAAGAGGAAAGATTAGCTTTGGAGTTTTTCTATTATCACTGGTGTTCATGGAGATCGGAGTACCTGATGGACTGAAGGAGAAGGTATGGGATTATCCAATGGAACAAAAGTCACCTACAGAATGATTCAAGAAGTACTTGTGTGAGGGATCCATGACAGAGCAGGTCAAGCAAAGGGATGAGAAGTGGTATGATAGGCTACGCACAACTTTTGAGGAAGAATGGTGCATTCCCAAGGACTTGCCTTCAGTGGTTGGAAAGGCAGTTCAGTTCATTGTATACCAGTAATTTCTGTATAGCGAGGTGGTTCGCCATGAAAGATGGATTTTGGAGCCCTTGGTGTAAGTTTCCATATGCCTTCACAGCAAGGTACTTCCAGGCATCAATACATAGGTTTACAGACACGCGGCGACTTACATTCAATACGGATAAGGTAGATTGCGACTACCACACACTAAGGAAGAAATATGTGTATCCAAGGTGGGGTGCATATGTTGAAAGACTCATTTAGATGTATTGAGCATTAAACCAATAAGTTTGGTGGTGGGAGATATTGGAACAGTGCGTGGTGTATCTCCAACTAAAGCCAAAGATGGAGAATAATAAGTATGTGGAAGATGAGTTCACACTTCCAGCACCACCAAAGGGAAAGAATACAATGGAGAAAATCCCAGTGCCTAAGCCCACAGAGCCAATAGAAGTGGAGGATGAGGTAGGGATGAGCATGAGGATAGTGGTGGTTTGGATCATAGAGGTAGAAGACATCCTACGAATAAGGATGAAGCTGAGCGAGCACTACACCACCTTAGCCACAAGAGGGGGATGATGAGGACTTGAATACAGTCCAAGGAGAGCACAGATTTAAGAGGGTGTTCAGGAGAACAAGGACCCAAGGTGCTACTCCATAAACAGTGCGCAGATCACCCAGACTCTCTCCACAGAAGGAGGCAACCATGTAAAGAAGGAGGAAACTGAAGTTGAATGAGGAGGTGGAAGAGTCAGAGGAAAGCACTCCTAATTCTCCTACACTTCCAGAGAACATAGAAGAACAAAAGGATGAGGAATCAAAGGAAAGAGGAGAGGATGAAAAGGAACAAAGGAGATAGCTGTAGAGACTTCTCAGGACATGGAGACACAAGTCCCAAATTTGGAAGCTAAAGTTCCTAAGCAGCAACGGTCTAGAAGAAAAAGTGGAGAACACATTCCACCAGCCATGGGTTATGCAGAGGACATAGGTAAAATTGTCTACACCTGTTTCTAGAAGCACACTGACATAGAAAGACTTATATGGCTGGGAGCTCATGGATGAAGATATGGCCACAGTGAGCATAAGGAAGTAGTTGTCATGGTCCATGCACACACACATGGATGAGCCATATTTTGATGTATGTGAGGAGTCATGCGTATCACGAAGGTTGAAGAAGATACCTCAGGCAAGACACATGATAGTAAATCCTACTGTCATGTCAAATAGATAGGTGAGTAATGCATTGGTCAAAGTATCGACAGAGGTGGCAAGGTGAAATATGGACAAGGCTGCCATAATTAGGGAACTCAGAGAGGATATTAAAACTAAGTATGGAGAAATAGCACACCTAACGCAAGAGAGGGACTTAGCACAGAATATGAATTTTATATTTATAAACATCATAGAGGAGATTGGTGATAATGTAATAAGATCTAGGCCACACTTGGAGACCAAAGGCACCACATATGTTTCCCTCAACGATACATTATGTAGGAAAGTTAGTGGACCTAGTACTTGAAGATGAACCTTTGTGCATGACAATTCCAAAGAGATCTAGCACAAGAGGTATAACAAGAGAAGGCTTCATTGATGCAGAAAGATTGCATCCTATGAGGGGCTGCTGCAAGTGCTACAAGAAGAATTGAAGAAATTAGACCATGATTAAAACATCTGCACATACTCTAAAGGCGTCTTATCAACATAAAGAACCTAGAAGAGAAAAATGAGGTCTAGAGAGAAATGAAGGATGAAAAATTGGGTTGCGTAGAAAGGTTGTCAATGGTTAAGTAGAATCGCGAGGCCCTGGTAGCAGCACAAGAGCCACACAAGACTCGGCTGGAAGAGCTTGGGAAAATCATTACATGCAGAAGATGGATTTTCTATAGGGAAGAATGACCTCAATGTCCTAGCATTGTGTTAGTCTTGCAAAATGAAAAAGGGGAGATTGTGAGGGATGAATTAGAATCCATTGTTGTGGACATTCCAAAAAAAGTAGAACAAGCACTCATTGAATGACAGACCTTAGAGGCTGAAATAAAATAGGAATATCCTGAATTACTTGTTCAGGTTGAAGAGGAGACTGTTGGGTACAAATATTCTTTCATACATTTGTTCATTCTTTCCATTCTTTTGATTCTTCTTCTTTACTTCATGTTTTTGGAGATACCCATTGTCGGGGTGATAATGAAATTAGTGTGGGGTAATGTTTATCAAAGAAAACTTGACAGAGAAAGTCACACAAGAAGTCTGCATGGGAAATAAAGTCATTCGCAAAGGCATAAATGGATAGGAAGAATACACGCACAGAGATAGAAGTTTATTTTTCAAGACTTAGTCCATTTTCACTGGCATGAATATCTATTTTTAGAAGATGGCATGCAAAACACACCAAATGATGCAAAGACGTGTGTTCCACGTATCATGGCTATTTCTAGAGGATCGGATTCAGAGTGATTTTGCATGGAGATATGTCTGGAGAATAGGATCTGTCACCTGTCAGTTAACTAGTAGTAGTCTATAGATAGCGCACTTACATGTGTGGTTATGCATGAAAATGATGTGTGGATACTAATATAATGCGACCTATTTTTGGATTACATAAGCGGTGAAGGGAAAGTCCCCACCCTTATATATATTTAGTGAATTACTGTGTAATAGGAGATGATGGATATAGAGAAATAGATAACATAGTGTAAATGTTTCTGGATTACCGTATCATATCCATGCACGCATCGACATAAATTTCAGTATTGTAAGAAGTTTCTATGTTATTGTGATAATTAAGAGATGGAAGATATTGACCTACCTAAGTGTTATTCCTATGTATAATTGGGTAGTACATGTTCTTATTTCTATCATGATTATTGTTTGAACATATTATTTTCTAGATCTGATCATGCACTATATAATGATGTATTAGTTATGGATCCATATGTTGTAAGTCTTCATCATGTTATTATTCAGCTATAACAACCCTAAAGAGGGACCTAGTACCTGATTGCGCGCTTCGAGTGAGTGCTCAGTCTAAGATGAGTGATGTGCCAGCATGTCTAGGGTGTCATATGGTGAATTCTAGGCTGCATTAGAGTACTTGAAGACATAGTTATGGTGGTATACTCTTACGAATACCCTACTGAATTTATTGTTCTTTAACCAAAATCAATATTAGGAGGATATCCTTTCATCCTAAGAAGGCCATGGTTTTCCATTGTTGATGCATTCATAGGTTGCAGGTCTGGAAACACGATTATTTCCAATGGAAGTGGTACTAAAAAGCAATACTTTATCCTCCTGCAAAACAATTGAATGATGAAGATAAAACCATTTGGGTAGAAGAATTATAAGCAGGTTAGAACTATGTGTAAAAACTTATGATGTTGGAGAATTCGTGTACCAGTCTGAAGGACAATAAGAAGAGGTTGTTCTCTCTAATGTATTGTATAATAACTATGGAAGGAATAAAGAAGTGGAAGATAGGTTAAGGTGCTTAAAATGCCCATTGAACTAAGTTTTGCTATCACCAAGGACATTCTAGGCTAAGAATTTTTTCCTTCATAAAGTTTTTCCTCATGACTTTATACTGAATTATGTCAGCAATAATGTGTGCTCAATGTCTTGGTCTCTCCAATAAAGTAGAGATAACATCAGGAAGGCCACTAAATGTGAGAAAGATGCTTATTATGCAACAAAGAGCAACTGCTGACTAAATCTTCTGCAAAAAAATAAAGACAGCATTTGTCATGAAATTATAGATGACATGTATGGTATTCATCCTAAGCTTGTGCACTCATAAGATTTATATCAAATAAAATTATAATCCAATCAGGAAGCCACAAAGAAGAATGAACCCAATAGTGAGAGACATTGTAAAAGAAGAATTGGATAAGTTACTGGATGTTGGATTTATATATCTAATTTCAGACAGTCAATGGGTATCACCCCTTATCATTGTGCCAAAGAAGAATGGAAAATGGAGGATCTTCATAGATTATAGATATTTGAATGTAACAACAAAGAATGATCATTTTCCACTCCCTTTCATTGATAAAGTACTTGACACTTTGGACTAATAATAAATATATTTATTCTCTTGATGGATATAGTGGCATATTATCAAATTTAAATTTCACCAGAAGACTAGGAAAAAACCACTTTAACATGTCCATGGGGAATGTATGCTTATGTCAGTTCTTACTTTTGGATTATGCAATGCACCTACTATATTCCAAAGGTAATTCCTAGGTATCTTTTCTGACTTAAAAAATGATTGTATGAAGGTATACATGGATGATTTCATAGTCGATGGCAGTATTTTTGAAGAATCCATGCAAAATCTAGAAAAAATCTTAAAGAGATGTAAAGAGCACAACATATCCTTGAGTAAAGAAAAATACTACATGATGATGTCTGAAGGTATAATCTTGGGGCACTATCTTTCTTTTGATGGAAGTTCAAGTTGATCCAAAAAATATATATGTCATCATAAATATACCAACACCAAAGAAATAGAAGGATGTTAGGATATTCCTAGGTCCATGCTAGTTATTATAGAATATTCATATAAAATTTCAGCAAGATTGCAACATCATTATTTGTACTACTAGGAGAGGATTGCTGCATTTGAGTGGACTGAAAAAAATGTGAAACTTCATTTCAAATCTTGAAGAAAATGTTGAATGAATTCTCCCACTGTATTAAGAGGACCTGATTAGAACCTTTCATTCTTCATTCATAGTGATGCATCAAACCATGCCATTGAATATTGTTTTAGGAAAAAAGGATGGATTTCTAAACTATGTAATTTATTATGTTAGTAAGAACTTGCAACATGTTGAACTTAATTACACAAGTCACAGAAAAGGAGTTCTTAGTAGTTTTTTATGCTATCAAAAAGTTCAGGAACTACATCACATGTTATCTAATGTTCATTCACACTGACAATGTTGTCCATTAAATATTTGATCAATAAACCAATAGTAAGCAACATGATTAATCAGATGTTTGCTTCCTTCTACAGTAGTTTGAGGTCACAATATTGGATAATCATGACAAGGACAATGTGGTAGCATATTTCCTTTCAATAATGAAGAATAATGATGAAGAATAGGTAGTTGATGAATCTTTCCTATATGAGAACATATTTGTCTATCTCCACAAAAACACCTCAGTATGTAGACATAGCCAACTATCTAGTTTTAGTTAAGACACCTCCACACTACGTATATTCTGAAAAATAAATACATAGTTGAAGAAGAGTGTTAATTTTTCTTGGATAGCTGAATTTCTATTTCATATAGGGAAATATCAATGTCATGAGAATATGTATAGATGAAGAGGAAATATATGATGTCCCCAAAGCATGCCACATGTGAGCCTTATGGAGGACACTTCTGTTGCAAAAAGAACAACACAAAAGATGTTGACAACATGTTATTATTATCCAACACTGCATAAGGACACAGTAAATACACACCATAAGAGGTGATAGATGTCAAATAATGGGAAAGCCTACCAAGATCATGATGAGATGCCATTGCATCCTCAGTTAGTCTTACATCCATTTGAAAAATGACACTTATACTTCATTGGTCCTATAAATCCTAAATCTTAGCAGAAGGTAATACATATTGGTATGCACATATTATATAACTAAGTGGATAGAGGTGAAGTAATTGCCAAGTCATAAGAGTGAGAAAGTAGCCAAGTTTCTCTATGATCATATCTAACCAGATATCTTCACAACTTATGGAATGCCAAGGAGAAATTGTTATTCTGATCAAGGTACACACTTTACTACTGATGTAATATTAGATCTAGCTAAAGAGAATGAAATCATGAATAGGAAGTCTACACCATACCATCCCCAATCCAATGGCCAAGTAGAGGTGAAAAATAGAGATAGAAGTTATCTTAACAAAAACCATCGCACCTGGGTGCAGAGGATAGACTATGAGAGACTTGCCTTCAAATGTAGGCGTTGCTTCCATATGTTACAGATGACTGGAATTGCAAGCTACACTTTACAGGCATGACCTCCCATTTGGATCACTCCCCCATCAAACCTATTGCAGTTTTTCCGACTGTAGTGGATGTGGGAAATCAAGAATGGACAGTGGTGGATCGGAAAAAGAAGGGTAATGCCGAATCTAAATCCCCCACCATATCAGACAAGATTTGATTCTTTTCTTTTTGGGCACTATTATTGCTACGACAGTTTTTGTTGGGCTCTTTTGAGTTGATCGTCTGGATGTTTTCTCCGTTAGTGGTCGGCTGGAGTACATTGTTATCATTTTTGTGGCCAGACCACTGCGTGTTTGTTGTTTGATCGTTGTCCAGCAGGTGTTTATTTGCTGTTGTGTTGCTGCTGGTTGTTTCTTTGCAGACTGCGTTCTGTAGTTGGTCCTTATTGTTATATCAGGATGTTGATCCTTTTTTTCGAGCTTTATTCTCCTATTCTGGCTCCTGAGCCTTGTTGTACAAGGGTCTAGTCCCCTTTCAAAAAAACTATTTGCCAATAATAAAAAAAAAACAAAAACCATTGCGCTCTATAGGAAATATTGGTTAGAAATACTTCTAGAGGAAGTATGGGCATTCAACACAATGTGGAAGATAACAAGTAGCTTCACACCATTCAAGATTTTGCATGGTAAGACTGTTGTTATTTCTATTGGATTCGAGCACAAGACACTAAGGACTGCAATTGAACTAGGCATATATTTTTGTGAAGCTCAAAGGCCAAGGATTCTCCAAATCAATGAGTTGGATGAAATGAGAAGAAAGTTTTTGCATAATACATAGGTAGTGTAGAAGTAAAGGATAAAATGGAATTATAGGTACATTAAGACAATATAATTTAAAGAAGGTGATTGGGTACTCTTATTTGACTCAAATTATAAGGACCACATGGGAAAACTCATGAAAAGGTGGTTAGGTCCATATGAGATTGAGAAAATATTTTCCAATGGAGCTATAAAACTCATAACCATAGATATTGTAAGGTTCAATCTACTAGTCAATGGTCATAGGTTGATAGTGTACAATAATCTAACTGACAAGATCACATTCATGTAGTAGTTCAGAGGAGGAAAAAATAAGATGGAAATAAGGACACCAGAATTAATATCAAAATTTGTGCTTGTTGGTTCATCTTCTAAAATTTTAGAGGATTGTGGTATTTTAATGGCCTATGTATATTCATCTTGTTAAATAATCCAAGGGAAAATAATTTTTTTGTGATCATCCCTCTTGGTGATCAATAGCACTTAGCTAACACATTTTATTTTCTTAGAATTTCTATTTTACAGGATTTGATGTATATATTTGCAAGAATGCATAGTCTTTTATACAGGAAGATAATGCAAAGACTGGATGTTCCACTTACAGCATCATATAACAAATCTCTGTTTTGTTTTCATATTTAGCGGAACTCAATATTGCATCAAGGAAATAGGGTATATATTCATGTGTGAGTGATGATCGAGACAACTGGCATCCTAACACAAATGCCACACATGATTGCAATATAAATGCCACACGTGCTTGCAACATCATAACAATGTCCACACCATCAAAGAAAACTAACATGCAGTAAGGGCACAAATCCACTAAAGCATGTGCAATCATCATTCTAAATATGCCTCGAGATAAGTGCACTCCTACCACTTTATTAAAGTATAATTAGTATGATTATTATTAATAAGTATTTATGGTGAGATATCATGTCTTTAATTGCATTGGTCAAATTCCACCCTTTATGATGTGAGGTTTCATAACACATCATCTCACTCTATAACACTACTTTACCTCACATGTTTCATATAATAAAATAAATTAAGTGCATCCCCCTTTGTTACGTTGCATGTGCATCGGTCTCAGAGTTCAAAAATAAAATACTCAAAACAATCCCACACAATTCAAATTTGCATCATTTCTCCAAAATTGTGTGATTGGATTATTAGAGCCAAGCAAGTATGCATATTAAAAATGGATGGAGACTTGATACACCATGAGCTAATAGAGCATTCTCAACTCCTTAGCCAGCCACAAATTCTATAGTAATTTCACAACAATGGGTGGCTAGATTATATAAATTGATTCCAAGGTTTCAATGAATCGATGGTCAAATAATTTGCTACTACATTCAGATATGGAGAAGCAAAGTTCAATGGTTTATCAGTAAGAATTAGTGATGAAATTTTGGCCAAGGTGACTAGACTTCCCACACAGGGTGAACCTTTTCCTGAGAAAGTAAATATGGAAGCAGCCAGACAGGAATTTTTTTATGTTGATGATGCATTCATCAAAGATCACCAAGGTACTTATATAAATTCTCTCAAACCTCTTTGGGATGAAATTTAAAATTAAATTATCAAGTATTTTCTGTGAGGGGAGGTACTCTAGGTTAAACATGATTCATTTTAAACTACTCAATCATCTCAATAACAACATATATGTCAATGTTCCCAATTTATTGAATTAAATTTTGAAAAAGACGGGTAGGGAGGCATAACGGGGAAGGTCTTCTCTTTCACATCACTGCCTCATCACTTTGATAATCAAACACACCCTACAGAGGGAATACCCTGAGATTAGTTGGGGTGATTTTTCAAGAGCTAAACACATTGATGAATTATTGGGAAATATAAGGAAAAGAAGAAGAAGTACGGGAAGTTCTTCCACACGTGCAAATGAACCCTCAGCATCCACATCCTAGCCTAAACAAACTCTTTTTTCTAATAATTTACCATCTTTTGAACCAAACCCTAAACCAATCTCACCTAAAAGAATATTTATTGTTGAAACCCTCCTAGAAATATCTACCCTCGAATCATCTACAACCAAAGGAAAAATAAAATATTTTAAGTCAACTCATACACTGCAAAGGTGGTCTCAGAGGCTAAAGACCAAAGACATCGAAGCCAATAAGGAGCCAGACCATATCATTTGGTGGTGATGTGGAAGATGTAGAGGGAGAAATTGATCCCACACCACTGGAAATAGTGTAAGGAGGTACAAATGTTGCATTTTTTGATCAGCCATTCCCTGAAGAGAGAATGGAGGGACAAGAAGACCAAGCCCAAAAATGTGGAGATAATGGGTGTGATGGAGGGTCATGTAGATAAATGTGAAGAAAACATTGAGTGAAAAGTTATGCAGGAACTTCCTGAAGAGTACATGGAGCAACATGCAAAGGCAACTCATGTTGATGTAAGTTATGGAGAGCATGAAGGAAAAGATGTTGAAAATTAAATTGAGGATACTGTTCATGCAGCTAAAATTCATGAGGAGAAGATGGAAGAGGATACTGACAAGATAATTCATGAACAAGAAATTGGTGAAGATATGCCCCAGGATGTTGAAGACGTTATTGAGCACCTTGTCCCTAGAATTGAGGAAAAACATATGTTTGTGGAAACACAGACAGTATAGGAACACATTCTTGTAGTTACTAATGAAATAATTGAGAAATTGATGGAGAATACACCACATGTTAGCCTACAGCAGTCGGATATAGCCCCATTGTAGCCAAAAATTGTCATTCGAGAAGTTATAAAAGAGATTGTGAAACCAATTTGTAGGAATATGGAAACACAAACAACAATGTTGGATTACTGGGTGTATTGATTTGAAACCTATGTTAATAGGTTAAAAGGAAAATGGGAAATAGAAAAATAACAACTCATCCTCCAACACCAGCAAGAAATTGAGGAAAAATACAGGGAAATTAAGGAAAAAGATAAAGAAATTGAAAGGTTAAAGAAAAATCAAGAAGAAATAGTTAAGGTGGCCCATGACATATTCAAATTTAGTCCCCCCTATAATGTTTATGTTATTTTCATGAAAGAAAAGATGTTGCAGTTAAAACTTACATGTGTCAACTCTGACATTCCATTTGACATTAGTGCAGCTAGGAGCTTCTTAAGATTATATCTAAAAATGTCTCATGAAATTCATCTCCTATTCTGTGAATACTACATCCACAATTATGCTCTTGAGTGTGATAGGGATTGGATTCCAATCCTCTACATTGGATATGTTCCAGTTAAATCAATTTGTTCTTATTTTCTAAATGAGTTGGACAGGGAGAGACGGATGGAAGAGTACACACACTTGGAAAAGGTACATCCATTGATGATCAAGGTTGAAGCTGTAAACACTAAGGCAGTTATTGAAGAATATGGAAAATATTTGGAGAGCAGAGAAATCAGAAAAAGGGTATGGAAAATGTAGAAAGAATCTCATGAGGAAGTCGAGGACAAGATTAAGTACAATGCAAAAGAGATAGTATATGTATGTAGGATGTACTGGAACGAAAATGTCCCCTGAGATGAAAAAGAAAGAAATGCACTCTTATCATAATATAATTCCAACTTTAAGAAGATTAAATACATACATTTATCTTTCTATTACATGTTCCAAAACTTGGTTTCCAATTAGCTATCACCCACGAATCTTCCACTTTCCTATACCACATTGTTCTGGTGATTATCCCTTAAATGAAATAATACAAGACATAGTCTTGAACAGGTACATGATGAGTGGAGGTTACTTATTCATAGATCCTGAAGGAACACCTACTCCAGTAGATTTCAGATGCTTATGGAACACCATTCAGGAGGAACCTAAGAAACCTAAATATCTTAAGAAACTTGAATGAGGACATTTAAGAATTTAATTCTATGGGTGTGATGAGTTGTTTGATTCCCTTTCTAAACAACTCATTTTTCTGTAATTGTTTTAACCATTTGAATCCTTGTGTGTATATTCCCTTGTTCTACTACTAAGACACTTCATTATAACCTAAAATTATGGCATGAATATTAATTAATATAGTTATTACTAGCTAACTTTATTTTGGGGTATCGTGAGTACACATTTATTATCTTGATTACAGTAAGGTGTTTGAATGATGTTTTGTATGATGTCAACCTTGTTTGCAAGAAAATTATTATATGCATCAACTCACAAGAAATCAAAGGATCCATACGTAGCAACCCATCTACAACCAAAAGGAATCATCTACTGCTAAGGGATCATATGTAGAAACTTTCATGTAGCCAAAGGACTTATCTGCAGTAAAGAATTTGCATCTAAAGGAAGTCACACACATTAAATAAGTCGTGATCCTGAGAAGCTCGTGGAATGTGGACATAAAACTTGATTTTTCATGTGTCGATAGAAGAAGCAATTACAATTAAAACATGAGAACTAGGAGATGACTCAACTCCAACATCTGATTATGCATTGAAACTTAATAAGGAACTAACTGATTAAATTCATTATTTGGGAACCGATTGATTGAACTGATCATTTACTTAAGTTATGTGATTGAAATTTAAACACTTGTTGGTTCAATCTTGTTACATGCATCGAGTCTCCAGATTATTTGGTTAAGATATTTTACTTGATCTGTTCAAAATCCTAGTCAAACTATGTTTCCTGACACTTTTGTTGTAATAAGATGTATAAAAAGGAAAGGGTCAATGTTGAAAAGGTAATCGATTAAATATATGTGGATCTAGGTAAAGATTAGAGAGTAGTAGATACACAAAATACAGAGGTTAATTTATATGCATATGTAATCTTCATGCCAAATTAATAAATAATTTGAGTTATGTTCAGTAACTTCTAGGGACAAGCCTTAGGAAGGATTAGCACCCAAGGCAGGGCCCACTTGTGGTTTTCCAACCCCCTCCATAGTTTGTTGCTTTTTTATTGCATGAGTATAATTAGCAGCAATTCATTCCTTTATCTGTATTCTGAGTTTACATGCTTTACCTTAGTCATAATATTTACTTTCAGTCTGAATTTAGTTTATTTCCAAGCATTGGTATTTCCAGTATTGTAGTGATAGCAATCCATTTCCTTACCTCCTAAAATACATGTAAATGTGCATAAAGCACTGTCATTATTGAAATTCTACGTCCCTTGGTTTGATAATTAAATAATTGTGGATTAATGAATAAAATATTAATTGTTGAAAGTTAATTTGCACTACCAATGAGTAGACCATTTTTTCTAATGCAAAAGTTCCTTGAGATTGTTTTTTCTTTCTAATTACTTGGATTATTTATGTGTTTTCATTGGAGTGTAACTTTGTTAATGTGCACATATTTCAGGAGATATTTGTGCCCTATTTTAATGTTATCATTCAACCTTTGGTGTTGTTAATACATTTTATCATAAGAAACTTTTCACTAATATTGATAGAAAATAATAGAAGAAAGTGATTTTCCACATTAGGGAAATATCACATTGAATTTTTTGAGAGATCATAGAACCATTGTAAGGAAATGTCCTTGTGAATTTAAGGGAATATATTTGTAAGTAAGATATCGTTAGATGTATAGTCAAAGCATGAAACATGGAATGATCAAAGATGTTTTGTGAGGTCACTCTTTCCATAATAAATAGGAATATTAGGATCAATGAAACTAAGAGCCAAAAGGTCAAGAAGATACTTTGGGGGGGAATGGGTTATGAATAAATTGAGTAGAATCCATGACACAACAAGAAGCAGATGCACCTTGTTAGAATTTTAATATTCGATCTTGTAGAGTATGAACAAGGGTTTCAAGAGCATACATGTTAGAAGAAGAAACATGTGACCTATTATGATTGCATATAGGGATATTGGTAGTCCTGGGAATGGACATAAAGACAGTAAGTGTTGTAACATTAGGCTCCTCCAAAGATGTGGGAATTGTAGATGTTTATATAGAATAAAAATTTGTGTACTTCCCAAAAATGGATTCTTCTTGGATTTATGGTCATGGGAAATCTTGACAACGAGAAAAATAATAATAATAGGCTCCATCTGATGAGTATTTTCATGAAGTTGTGCACAAAAGTGAGATAGAAATTCATTTTTTTCTTGGTCCACAATGTTTTATTCTTTATGATCATAATCATAAGAATGTTCACTATTTGTTTTTTTGTCATGTAATGGTACCTCATTAGTAGGATCAAGTATAGATGGGATGTTGGAGTAGCAAACAATAATCCATGGTGACATGAAGCTTGTGAGTAGGAGGATAAATATCAATATACTCAATGGAATGATTGTTAATCTGATTGTTATTCCTAAAGTGCATAGGAAGGAAGCATGTGTAAAATAAGATATGAAAATTATCATATACCAAGAGAGTAGAAGAAACCCTAGGAAAACTAGGTTTTAATCCAAAATGTTTGATTCTCACATGGGGTTCACCAAATTTTTACACCCTTTTTAACTTTAATTAAATTTTATGGAAATTCACAACATATAAAAAGGAATGTAAGGTTTTTAGAGGGTATTATTCAAAGTAATTAACTTCCAACATTAAGCATACAATATCAAAACAACACATTAATACTTGTAACTAGCGATAAAAATATGATACAAGTTTAAATACACAATAGGAGAGATGTACTTAGTTATACATAGTGATACAGAAGAGATATAGGTGCACAAAGTAGACAAAATGGGAGTTCTAAACTTGGATATGCTTCATTCTTGAGACTACAACAAGAAAATTCCCTAGTACGGAACCATATAGCATTTTCATGATCAGTTATATAGCCTTACAGTTGTAAATTTTTGGACCTTCTTGGAATGAGGTTATGTAACTTTATGTTCCCTTTAGTATTCTAAAAATAGGTGTTGATGTCAAACCCTAAGTGTCACATTATCCTAAAATCAGTTAAACTAAACTCAAACCCTAACCATCGATGGAAGACCCTGCAAGAATGATAATGTTTGGATTGAAGTGTAATTTGTGCATTGCATATGTCGGTAATACTTTAAAGAGGCCTAAAACCACATGTATTTCTACATCGAGTATGTAATATATAAATATATGGATGTAACTAGTTGGAAACTTGAACCACTTTAAATGTGTTTAAGATGATTGGGTTCTTGTGAATACGTTGAGTTAGGATCTTTGGATGCTTTTAAATGAGGGAAGTTAAACTCTTTAAACTATTTGAGTGATTCATAAATGTAGTAGTGGTTGCCTTAATGGATGTGCATCATTTTTAGGAAGGTTTAGGGAGCCTTAGGTGCCTCTGGTATTATTATTTGTAATGAGAGTGCTAAGTGATTTCTAGGTTAGTAAATGAGGTGATGTTAACTTTCTTATATAGGGCTTTGAAGCTAATTGTTTATCTAAAGGCCCGCCTAGGAGGATAAAAAATACCCAACAAAGATAATTGAATTGAAATAAAATTTTGGGGATTATTGTATGGTTTTGGACAAGGTGACAGTGAGTGAAATCTGGAAGTTACATCATGATAAGCAAGGGACAAGTACTGATTTTATGCATTTATATTTAGAATGTAACGACACATCAGTGTGTAGGAATGAGAAAGTTGGGAGAAAGATAGTAATAAGTACTAAGTAGGGATAGGATGTGGATATTTTTCTTGGCAAAGGAGCATAATAAACTAGCAATGTCAAAAGGATAAATTTCCAAATTTTAGTGTCCACATAAATATATCTAAAAGGGACTAAAAATGTGTAGCAAAATCATCAACTAATGATATAAATATATGTATAGATACTTAAGGTAGAGTGTAGAGCCAATAGAGAGCATCTTTAAAGCTCCCAAGAAATAGTTTGTCAATAACCAATCATAGTATGTAAAGTCTAAACAAGAGGCATAAAGTGACCTAAGGTGGCATGGTGGCTCTCCTTTATCATTGTATAATTCAAATTTTGGAGAAATATCGCCCTTTAGGAAGGGGTAAGCAAGCGCATAATAAGCCAAAGGTTTGAGTAATATTTCATCTAAAGTGATAATCAACAAGAGGTAAGAGAAATCCCTTAAAAATGAATTAACAAAATATAGTTGAATATCCTAGGTCTAAGTACTAGTTTAGTGGGGTTTACCAAAATGGAAACTATGGGTTAGGTTTTCAATTAAAAAAATTTCACCAAAATGAGAAAACATAGATTACATGCAAGGTTCAAGTTCACTAAAATATAGACCTGAAAGTTATTTTCACTAAGAAATGCCCTACACAAACCATAATATATGTGCAATTCATATCTAAACATATGTGAATCATAATATCAAGCCTAATTGTATATATAAGAGGCAACCTATACCATATGAAAATATTAAATAAATAGAATTTTTGGAAAAATAGGGTTTACATTATGATGCACTATTTCCTACAAATATGGAGATATCTGTTGATGATGAATGGAAAAGAACATGTCCATACAGCAAGATGAATCAATCCCAAGAGATATGAATTAGAAAACTACCATAACCAAAATAGTAATGAGTATGAAAATTGATGACTAGATTCAAATGGTTATAAAAATGGATTTGTGGGACAAAATGAAAAACAAATTCTATGAATGCAATCATTCAAACTAGCCATCAAAACCCTCCCTCAATTTGTTTTGTTTTATCATAAATTGTAGGGAATCTAGTATGTTTGGTATGAAACTTAGTTTGGCCTCAAATCCTTGTGAAATCCACATAATGGGGGAAGTTAATGGGACTCTAGGTTATCCCTACATTAATATAGGCCCTCATGTCTCAAAAAATTCTCAATCAAAATTCAATGCAAGTCAACAATCAACTTGGTGTATTAAAGTGTCCCAACCCTTATCTTTCAATACATACAACAACTAATAGAAGGTAGAATGAATCTCTCAATATTTGAATTCACATTTTAGTATGGGATGCTCTTGAAAAAATAAATTCTACTCTTACAACTTCAATATCACTCTTGTAACATATTCTCTATGATTCTTTTATTGTCTTAGATAGTTATCTTAAATGTGACAATGCACTTTTGTATTTATAAACTAATAGAATTCAAATTAAGACCTTATTGGCCGTAAGCCAACACACAATGGGTGAGAAAATCCAATGAGGGAAACCAAAAACCCTGTGTTATTCAAAATTAGGAGGTAGAAAGCCCCACAAAGGTGAAAATAATTTTGTGGTTGATATAAAAATGCAGTGACCAATTCCATTTCATGAAAATGGTCATTTCCTAAAATCAAGACAAAAACAAGGAAAGAGAGAAATACAAGTGAGAAAATGAAACAAATGAAATAGGTAATGAAATAGAGAACATATAGAAAATTGAGGTCTAAAAGATAAGGGGCACAATAGAAACAAGTAGAATTTTGAATGATACAAGGAACGTGTGCCAAAAAAAAGCCTAATTTGGACCAACAATCAATAAACACATAAATATTCCAACACTAGATTAATTAATCACGTGCCAAAATTTGGTGTCTGCACTAAATTTTTTGTGATTTTGGGAACCTAGGGAAGTGTTGAGCTTAATATATCTTTAAGTCTCTATGCTAGAGAAATGAATATTGATAAGAAGGTGTGTTCATTGAAAGACAAACTAATGAAGAAAATTTCACACTTATGCGCCCACTTTATAGAATCTATGTGGAAATTGTAACTCTTCCATGATAGTTGAATTCATCATAATTAGGGGAAAATATTTGTATATGCATGGAATCTACTGTATGTGATGTCTCCCTTTGAATATTGATAACTTTTGCTAGTTTTTTATTTTCACTATTTGGATGTTAGAATGGAAAAGGCATATACTTTATTGTGTTAGACAAGTCAGTCTTTCCTTCGCTGAGTAAATAGGTGTAGATAATGATTTATGAGAAAGGAAATTTTTACAATATATAGTCTATGTGGTGTTTTAGTTTTAATCTTTTCTATGCATATAGTTGGGAGATGTGATATTTGAATCTGTGGAAAATTTTAAGCGTATAGATGCAAAAAATAGATCAAGGATATTTTAGGAATATACATTATGAATATCTCTCCATATTACATCACTTATGCTTTTAGAAGAATTTTACCCTATATCTATTAGAATTGTGTGACTTCAAACCAAACAAAACGAAATGATTTTGTAGAAAATAAAAAAATTCATGAAACCACCTCTACACCCAAAAGAGAGTTCAAATGGGTATGAAAGTGATACAACTATAAACAGTAAGAGTGATGAAGTTGATGTTTCATAGGATGAATTATCATGGGTTGAATCATGGGGGCCTCAGCACCCCATTGCAGACCTTATTCTCATAACGATTCCCATAACATTTTTAGAATTTATGACATTGTTATTGGTTAGCCTTTTTCATACGTGTTACCTATAATGTGATGTTGTGTCATTTATTGTTTTTCTACTTTTATTGAAATATTGAAATATAATGTGATGTTGTGTCATTTATTGTTTTTCTACTTTTATGATTGTTAGAGTACACAGTTCATGTTCATGTTGTGCACACTTACATAAAGACACAAGCTCACTTCTTTTTCATATGTTTTCTTGATTTAAGTGGAAAGGAAAATGCAAAAAAAAAAAATCAAATGTTGCAATATTATTTTTGTGGTTGCATAATAGTTGGTGGAAATTTGTTTCTCCCTTGCAGGAAACCTAAGGGGCAATGTCGGAATATCCTTACTCGGTCACATGTTACTATTTCCTTTATATCCACTAATTCTATGATTTTCATGTTTTTATTTATGTTGTCTATTATCATGTTTATCATGCTCATGTGGGTGTTAGGTTTAGCCGTTGTCTATGACTTAATTGTCATAATCCTCAAATTAGTGCCAGGTTGTTGTCATAATCCTCAAATTAGTGCCAGGTTGTTGTCATATTATTGGAATGATGTTTTCCTGATGAACTTATGTAGGGGAATTTAAGGTAAGTTAGAGGGGTGCATAAGATCTCATCCACCTTATGTGGATTTGATAAGGTAGTACAATTCCTATAAAAATTATTGCAATCTCATGTGTTTTTAATGAATCATTTTCCATTATCAACAAAATTCATTTCGTTTCTAGTTTAGATTTAGTATCAGAGCCTAGATTTGTTTGTGTGAGAGGTACAAAAAAAGTTTCAAGGTATGTTGCAGAGTTCTAGTGAGAGTTTGAGTTTTTAAGATCCATAGTTGCCACCTACCTCCCCACAGCCACAATCCCTAACTTCTTACCTCGCAGATGTTACACAAGAGTGGCAATAAAAGTTGTAGTAGAAGTTGCAGCTGACTCTGAGAAACTACTACCAAGTTTAGCGGACCTATAGCTTTGGAGGTATCAATAATCTCCCTACAAGGCTCTATTTCACTTATTTGATTGGGAAAATTCAATGTTGTTTTTTAATTTGCACTTGTATGTAATGTGAAATTGGCATGTGTGTTGTGGTATCGAGCTTGAAGCGTTGTCTCTCCCTCCACACTTCCTCGCAGACCTGCACACTCCTCAAGCAGTGGTGATTTAGCATATAAGTGGTGGCGGTTTAGATTTGGTTATGATGCATACAGCATAGGAGTTTAAAATTCACGGAGGATATATGCATGTAGTCCACTTCTAGTTCAATCGCCAGGCAAATCAACATGTAGGTCGGTGCATTCTCTTTTATTTTCTGTTTGTTATGTAGAACAACTTGAAGGATATATACAAAATACTTGACTTGTTTTGACAAGTAGGGAAATATTCTTAGAAGAGAGAGGTCATGGGTTCAAATTTATTTCCACATCACAACTATATTTTGAAATTATATTTTATTTTTTTAAGTCTTACAAAATATCTTATTTAAATAGATGTGCAAACCTTTATTTAATTGAAGAATCTACTCACCCAAGTAGTTATTGGAGAAGTGTCATAGATTTGTTGGTTCGAAGAATGCACAGGTGAATGATGCGAGACATGAATCGTTCCAAGACAAAATAAAAAAACGCATACAAGACTGCAAATTAAGAAAAAATAAGAGAGATAATTGCAATAACACAGATATAGCTCCAACTTAATACAATCAAATATAATAGTGCAAGAAATGTACATATAGGAAGTGAATGTGTAACCTCCTCCTAGAATCAAGGCAACCTCCACCTAGAATAGTGGTGACCTCATCCTAGAATCATGTAACCTCCACCTAGAATAGTGTGGTCAAGTGTACACCTAAATAAGCATATCCCATAAGTGTAGGGAAACTCCAAGTGAGGTGGAATATCTCAACTAGGATAATGTAAATAAAGCGATGAAAATAAATCCTACACTAATAACAACTAGCTTATTTTTGCTAGGACTAAAGCAAGGTAGGAATTCTTAAGGTTTCCCCCACCCCCTCTTCATTTCCAAATCCTTTCAAAAGACATTTCAAACATAATGGTCTTGCTAAAAATAGGCGGCTCCACCAAACCTACCATCCCCCAAACGAATTAATTTAGTCCTATTAACCACTTTAGAGGGGGAAATCCTACTTAGGGTATTTTTAAAAGAAAGATATTTTTTAGTGCAAAATTTACAAAAATTGGAAACTAAAAGAGGCCAGAGAGCCCACACTTGCTTATTTTTTTAGTTTTTGACATAAATTCATTTTTCGTAAACTATATTATTGTAATTTCTTAAAAGAGGTTAATAAAATGCCCATTCTTTTTTCAAGTACACTTATTTTGGAAAGTAGAAAATTATTTTTAAAAATCTATAAGGGGGAGATTTTGATTGTTCGGGGCTACAAATCCCATACAAAATTGTTGTAAAGTGAGTTCTTTTCTTGTTTAAACTCTCAAAAAATTTCTAAAATTATATCACTTTTCTACAAGTGCAGGTTTGATCATGAAACCACCCATTTCCCACAATCTCCATAATGGTTTCCCAAGCTACTCCAAAATTCATTTTACCTGATTCACAGCTCATTAGGGGCAATAACTACGTTTCCTAGAAAACAAAAATAAGAGCTCAATTGGAATTTGAATACATTTGGGTAGTGGTAGATGGTTCTTTCACCCAACTAGAAGTTGATGTTAATCAACAAATATTATTTGATAAGGTCAACCAGAAAGTAAAATCGATCATTTTATTTAGAGTGTCAGATAAGGTGCAACCCCACATTCATGATGTAAAAACAAGGAAACATGGGATAAACGGAATATTTTATATGAAGCTAAGAATAAAAACATTATTCTTCACCTCTAAAGCCAAATTCATTATCTCAAACTCAAACCAAATGAGAAACTTGAAGCCTACTTAAGGTGTGTTGCAACATTGAGGGCGTCACTTCTTTCCTTAGAAGAATAATTAACAACTGACTATGTCGTGAAAGAATAGGTGAAACCCATGAATCTCTTCAATTTGGACTCACTCTAGAAATGCTCAAAATCTGTCTGCAAATAATAAGCAATAATGTAAACAATACATAAACATGATTACTACTAATAAATTGATCAAATGAAATTTATATAAACAAGCTATTTATACCAAGTTTCATAAATAGAAGTGGTCTATATATAACAAAATCAAGAGTTGTAGTCCAACTTTACTTTTGACTATATGATAGACATGTGTGCAACAACCTCCACATGAATAGGCACACATGAGACAAGTGGTCAAGTTATGAGTGTCACTTATCCTAATCTAATCCTAGGAGGTGTGCAAAGTAGACTAAGTCAACAAAGCTTAAATAAAACTAAATAAAGGTAAGTAAACTTAAAATAAAAGGTGCATATATATAAATATTGCACCAACACCCTCCCTTAAGTTATACTTAGGGAAGTCAAAAGTAAAAAAGAAATGGGTCTAAACAACTAGGCCTGATAAGGTACCCATGTACAATAAGTACAACCTAGAAAAAATGAGATACAAAACAAGGTCTCTCAAAAACCAGATTAAGTATTGTAATATGAAGAATATACTGGATGGGATGGAAGACATCACTAAAAAATCATTGGATGGGATGAAAATCCATCACTGAAGAATATGTAAGAAGTGTAAGTGAAAATAATGGTGAAGAAATCAAATTTGCATGAGTGGTCTAAATCCACTACTCGATCACTGAAGAAGACAAGATGACAATTGTATGCACTAGAATAGCTCCAAGGAGACTGTCAATCTATTCCAAATTAGGTGATAAAAGTATACAAAAGAGTATACCAAGAATGCCATCAACTACTTAAAGTATATGATGTGATGTGTCAAGGGTAAGTAAGGGACCACAACACCTGAAGAAGCAATATGACTACACCCACCCCCATAATGTTGAATGGGTGGAGTGGACAAAATAATATATCTGCATGAGTGGTCTGAATCCACTACTCTAAACACCAAACAATGACATAACCTGGGTATGCCAAAAAATGCTCACTAAAAGGAGACAACCTAATTGTCAAGGTGTCAAATGTTACAGAAAAGGGCCTCTCACAAATAACATGACACTAATAGTAATGGGAATACATAACAACTAAGAAAATGGCGTGTGTAAAACAAGACACACACGCATGAAGGTAGACTAGGATTATGAAAATAAAACCCCATATGTCGCTTTATAACTTAGTGCAAGTATACATCCCAAAAAACAAATAAATAAGTGAGAAATTGTATACACCAAAATAGATCAAAACAAGGAGTTGTCTAATTATCAAAGAAAGGCCAAATTAATGTGAGAGTTGCTCCAAAATAAAGGGAGTAATGCCAAATAGAGTTGGTCCAAAATAAAGGGAGCAATGATAGGTAGAATGGGTAGTGTGCAGTTTATGTAGCTGAATGGTAGAGGATCCACACTTATAGATCCCACACAAAGAATATTGACGATGTCACCATGACTGATATGAAATCCATCCTAGGTGAATACAAATGGTAGATGAAGATTCTCGCATGTGATCTAGTGTCATGTGCACAAACGGTACATGTGAGGAATCATCTCTAGAAGTGTTATGATCTCATGTCTAACTAAAGTAGTCTCAGGTCTCTCATGCCTAAGAAGATAAACAGAAGGATAATCATGTGTCATGCAATATCCTCACAAAGAGTGAAGTGAACAAAAACATGTGAGTGTACATGAAGTGGACCTAATGAAAAATCATATATGCTCTATATCTGAATGCCATGGAAAGAAATATAATGAATAGGTTGGATAGGAGAAGTTCTTGCCCTACAAATGTTTACCTATGCCTCCACCAAAATAACCCATGGAACGGAGAGTGTGGGATCCAAAACTAATTGTGTGCTTCTCAAATGAGCCAAACACAATGGTGGGTGAATTTGAAGTGTGGGTTGCAATGAGTGCAATAATGGGTGTATCAGATTCAATGGGAAACTCATGATTAGGCAAAGAAAAGAGGATGATGATGTGTCAATACGATTGAATTAATGACATAAGGTAGAATATGCTTAGTGAGAGGTATGTCCATGGTGTTAATCTGATGTTGCAAACATGAAACAATATCCTACAATGATTGAAGGAGGGTGTATTTTCTAGAAATTAGTGAGAGTGATAGAGAGTTGTGTTTTTTATCTTTGTATTCTCTTCAACAAATCTAACCATGTCTTCTTGAAGTGAACATACTTCTAAAAAGACCATGGTGTTTTTAGAAAGTAGGTTATTATTTTCTTGTGAGAGTGTGGAAGTCATGGATGGAATCCATTTACAATATTAAAGGCAAAAATACCCTTGGAATAACTTCAAAAAATGAACACACTCAATAAACACCTCCCAAAATGCTTATAATAATGTAGTTTCTTACAATTTTCCTCAATGTAATGGTTGACATGTAATCCAATAATAAAATAAAACCAACCCATAGAAACTATTTTAATGCACAAAAATTGAACCCCCTAGCTGAAAATAGGTGGCACTTATACAAATAATGCATTTATAAAGCCAATAAGTTAATAAAGAGACGAGGTTATGTTAAAAGTATAGTCTTAGTACGTTATGAACCAAATCCATTGAACCCATCGTTTTAAATTACATGAAAAAACACTGCACTTTCAAAAAAAATGGCATCTTGATCTGACACATGGATCAAAATATATGGCCAATTGAAAGTACAAAAATTTGGGACATGATAGAAATTAGCCTGTAAAAACTAATTTTCTCAAAATATGGACCACCAAAAGTTACAAATAACCACTCCAATATGTAGAGCATGAAAAAATACACAATCTGAAAAAAAATCTTTGTAGGCCTTCCAAAGCAGAAAATACGACCTCTACAAAACTTTTAGTCAAAAAATGATGTTCAATGGTGTAGGCTATGTGAAAAAAAGTGTACATGGGGATAAAAATGATAGTTGTAGGTCATATGATGGCTTGAAATAAGAATTGGGGGCTAATGATGGTGCAAGGGGTTAATTTAGAGAAGTTGGGAGGGTCATATGGGCGACCAAGAGCTTAAAAAAAACTCTTAAGGCTAAGCATGTAGCCTAAGGGATTTGAACTCCATACCTCTTGGTAACGTCAATGCCTTACAAAATAACTACTTTTCCATCATGATCAATACAACGATATCATACTTTCAATACAACAAATGCATTTAAAGGGTTTCTCCAAAATAATTTCATCTCTTATTAAAGATAAAGATGTAGATCTCTGTGCATTTGAAGGGTTAAAATCCCAAACAACTACAAACTTTAAACAGATGCTTTTTTTTATCAAATGGGAGCACATGCGTAAGTCCAAATTACAAAAAAGCATGGACTTTCATTTTTGGAAAGATCATGAGATGAAGAAAATTAAAAACAATGGTGATTGGATCCTCCAACTTGTGCAAAAAATCATTCGTAAAAATTTTTGTACACCCTACTTTGTTGTGGCTTTATCTTACAAAAGTGAAAGTTAAAAAAATCATAGAAAACAATACAGTGCATAAGAAAAAAGCCACATTTTTAAAAATGTGTATTTTTTTAATATAAAACCCATTAAAAATATCAAGAATAACTAGAAAAATCTAGTTTTAACTCGAAATTCAAAAAATGTCTTAAAAAGAGTTGGAAAAGGGGTTTCTGGTAAGAATAAAATAAAACCCAAACGGTTTTTTTAATACCAATAAATTTAATATGCCTAACAATTTACAAATAACCTATGGAGAAGTATATGGATCAAAAGAAGAAGCAGAAAAATATTCAACACCATAATTACTGAATTGAAGAAGTATTGTCTTTGAAGCCATGAAAATATAGGTGAAACCCAAGAATCTCCTCAATTTGGACTCACTTCAGAAATGTTAGAAATTGTTACAAATAATAAGTAATAACAAAAACATATTAATGCCATTAAATCACTCGAATCAAATTGATACAAACAAGCTTCTCAACAAGCTTAATCAAAGAGCTACTATAACAAACTTCATATAATTTACAAATAGAAGTGGTCTATATATAGCAAAAACAAGAGTTGTAGTCCAACTTTGATTTTGTTTTACAGTAGACATGTGTGGAACAACCTCCATGTGAATAGGTAGACATTAGACAAGTGTATAAACTCTGAGTTCCATTTATCCTAATGTAAGCCTAGGATGAAGAGAATCGATCCAATAAACAAATAAACAAGAAACTATACTTAATATAATATTCAAGATAAATAGAGAAACCAAAATGACATACACAAGATTTATTATGAGAGACCCTTTTGGGAAAAAACCCAGCGTAGTAACTTCTCTCTCTTATTGCATTAAATTAACCATTTACAATACAATAATGTACTTCCAATTTCTTCTTTACCCTACTGTATGTCCAACTATAAGTAAGCACACCAGTAGGAAATTGTCAAATCCATTTTACAATACATTGGGTACTAAAACCATGGGCTAACAAAACAACCCATAATGGTTCCCCATAATTCATGGGTTATGACACCACCCATATACACGTATAGATAAAAAAAATCACATATTTATACTCTTGAGAAAATAGGGATCCCAAAAAAACTCTCAAGGGCCATCCCCCGAATCCCTAATTCAGAGGCCACTGGCCACCCAAAGCCCCTAGCCAGAGCCAGCCTCGAACCCCTACTAACGCTCATGTCAAAGGTGTACACTACTCCTGGGTATAAAGTATGCAAATTATAAAACATATTCTAACATAGGAGGTGTGAAAAGTAGACTAAATCAACAAAGCTTAAATAAAGCTAAGTGATCTAATTAAACTTAAAATAAAAATGTGCTTGTATAAATATTGCACCAACATCTCGTGCACATTGTACTGATAGCACGTCCTACAATTTTTTGTCACTTCACTTAATGTGTCTGAACAAACTATATTTTTTGAAAAACTAGTGAATATATTGTGACAAGAAGCTTCCATGTACTCAACAATAAAAGAAGAGGATCATGCCTTTGTTTCTCATCAAAAAGGGAAGAAACATATGGCATCATCTAAACAACCCCAAAATCAAGGTAACCAACAAAATTAATAAGGAAAATAAACAATATAAACAATATCTCATTTGTGGTCATAAAGGCCATGAAATAAAATATTGTTGGTATAGGGTAAGTGCACCAATCTGGGGGGGGAAAGCAAACAAAAATATGAAAATTGACAAAACACGTATGCGTTTTATTTTTCTTGGTTTGGCGATCCCCGAACCTAAAACGCATACGCGTTATAAGCTATGCTAGTATGGACTATATATGTGTTGGTGGGGGACTTATAGTTACAAAATAAATGTTTAAGTATAAGATTACTTTTATTAGTTATTTGTGATTTTATTATTTCTTTAAATTTATTTTAGTAAATATAAAAAAGTTAGGGTCACTTTGAACCTAATGGAAGTGGTCTCGTAGCTCTGACAGTTATAATCCAGAAGATAGTTTTTCAAAATCTAATATGGTTAGTACTTACTCATTTTAAGGATTTCAGTAAAGGACCTAAAACTTTCAAGGCATATATATTGTAGTCAATCTTTGTTTTGGGAAATCATATAGTTGTTTTGTAGGTTTTTTGACCTTCTGGAATGGATTTTAGTGTTTCACCATTTTCTTTACGTTTTCAAAGTGACGAAACAAATAAGGGTAAGGACCAAGGAGGAATGCATGTTAAATGTTGGTCGGTTGATGGTTGTTGAATGCATTCTGAATTTTTGATCCAATGCCGATTATGAGAGCTTCCTTTTGGCTAGGAGAAACTACCTGTAATAGAAAACAAGACCACAAAAGATAGTTAAATGATATATGACAGTGGATTGCCTAGCGTATGCTAGTTCAAGGAAGTGTGATACTTCCTAGATGGTTTTCAATCCACTGTTTAAAACAAATTAATGTGAGAAACAAGTAAATTCCTATTGTATTTGATATGATTTAGGTATCTCATTCAAGTACAATAAGCAAATCCAATCACAACAGGCTAGGCTATAGTTGGATTTGAAAGATGAGGTATCCGTCAAGGTATTGGGACTGGTCAGGGTCTGATTCTAGGTTGTTTAGGTCAACTGGTAGGAGATTTGTTTGGCTTGTTCATGGGCAGGGTATAAAACACAGACACCGACATCGGTCAGGTATGACTAATGCTGGTTTAGGTGGAACCAACAATGGTTGTGGATAACCGGCATTGATATGGTCGAGGTGAAAGAAAATCAAATAGATCAATTGTCAGGGGCTGATCTGAGGTCAAATGAGGTTGGGAGGGTGGATGATCAGGTCTTTGGAGATCTCAGGTATGCTTAGAAATGGATATTAGGTTAGAATGGTGATTTTTTGGTGTGGGTAAGGGGATTGGTTGAATTACAAGCTAATAAGCAATGGAGGAATGAACATGCAAAGTGTAAACTAATGACAAGAATGAAAAAAGTTAACTATGTTGAAATAGACAATGCTGGTAGAGATGTACTTACTGTGATGTAGATTTAGATGGCTGAATGGAAGTGGTTTTTGATTAGAAGAATAGTGTTGGATATCCTAGCAGTGGATCCCAGAATGATTTCGTGAGTGTAATGCTTCCAAAATTTGTCTCGGTGATGGCTCTGGATGTCTAGATGCGTAAAAGGATGCTCATTCTACTTGCATGCAGCTCTGGTCTCTCTCCTCTTGCTCTCATAATGTGTCAACCCAAAAACAAGGTTGTTTAGGTGAATAAATGGTAACCAATGACAGTTCTAGGTTGATCGGCGTCGGTTTAGGGGTGACCAGCGTCAGTTAAGGCAGGATTCCCTAGGTTTACTAAAATGGATAGATATTTCTGATTTCTTTAGGCCCAGTTCATTTATTCTTTTGGATTAGAACATAAACTTCCCTTCTAATGAGCAGGAATGTGGTTAGAGAGATTTTAGGGATTGATTTTAGGGTTAGACAAAATCTTAGCTCATTAAGGCAAGTAAGACTTAGTTATTTTTGGTTATGGAAACATGCCAAGAATAGGTCTAGGGTGAGGTAGCTGGATGAGGTGTCTATGTGAGGTGTCTAGGTGAGGTGGTGGGGTAGAAATTAGGGTAATTATATATTAAATATTGTGAGGATATATATTAATTTAATTAAATTAATGGTGATGTGGGGTGGAAGGGGCCATGGTTAGATGAGTATGTTTGAGCTAGTTATTTGACGAGGGACCAAGGGGAGTGTGACCCAATTTTGGTGTCTACATTTGGCCCTACCACTGCTTAAATTGGTACCAATTTTTAAAATTTTTCCAAAATTCACTTTAGTGACCATGAATCAACTCTATGATGCTTGTCTACTTCTTACTAAAATGATATCCTCACTTTGTAGATAGAGGATTGCTCCTTGAATGGGATTCTTGTCCTATGGCCAAAATGAGGTGATTGTAATGTGCCTCCTCCTTAAGGTGTGATCACACTATTAGGTGTTGAATGATTTTTTATGAATAGTACCAAGTGAATTTCATCAAGTGAACTCAGATGATTGCTCATTCTTAGAAACAGGGTGCTCCATATAAAGATCATCCCTCACCCTTCCTAGCTCTAAAATCATCCTTTCATGGAATAAAATTCACGATTCTCATTTTTTTTCTCATATTTCTCTCATGGAAAAAGACGATTTCTTAATACTTCACACATGATGGTCCTTAATACCTTGGTGGCATGACTAGCGCATTTTATCTTGTTCTTTGGAGAGATTTGGGTACAATGACAGAGTCAGGATATGATAATCATTAATTCACTCCTTGAGATCCAAATTTCACCTTTGAACATGATGAATCCTTCACAATTCAATTTATTGACCAAGATGACACCTGGGTGTAAGGATGCTTATGGTACTTGGACACATTTTTTCTCAAGTTGTTCCTCATGGAAATGGGTTTCCTCCTCCAAATAGGAGATGAATCCTTGAATGAAATTTGAGGATGAGTTACATGTTCTTGACCTCCATACTTCACTGAAACACTAAAAATAACATTTTACGATCAATAAACTATTCTAAAAAATTAATTATGACCACAACTCAAAATTTAGGTCCTATTTCATTTTGAACTAGGACAGGTAGTTGCAGAGTTTTGTAGTACCTAAAGAAACATTTAAGCCTTGAATCAATGTTGACTATTCCACATTTTATATTATTCTAATAGCCTTCCAATTCCTATTTTGTTTCATCATAACTCTTTCCAGAACTCTTGGAATCATCCAAAGAAGTCATCTTTCATCGTTTTAGCTTTCATCCCCTGTACCTGAAAACCTAGTCTTAAACTGATTACTCCATAATGATATTTTATTTCCTAAAATTTCCTAAATTTACTAAGAAAAATTAAATTCTCTCTTAAATCACCCTCATATTTTTTATATTTTTTCTAAAACCTCCTAAGGGTGTTCAATTAGCTATAGAATGGCTAAAAATGGCCTTTTCAAGCCTTCGGAGGAAGTACTCTCTCATCAAAACTAAATGAGTTGATCAATCACCTTCTAGACACTATTCCCTACACATTGAAACAAACTGAATGATCTTATTATGACTTTCCTTTGTGTTAGGATAAATTTTGATCTTATGACAGGTTGGCCAAATGAGAACTTGAAAAGGTCGTAACTTGTGCTCTAGGTGTCCATTTGAGTCCACTTTTTTTTAAACCATATATTTCGATGAGACAAATGAATTAGTCAACTAGCCCTGTGAGTTGGAGAATGTTTCGGCACATTTTCGGGCCCGAAATCCACCATCTGAAGGCTAAAATGAAAATTGGGATTTAAGTTGTAATTTGGTTTTTTCTTATTTTAGGGCATTAGTAAGTTTTAGTCTATTAAATGCATAGTAGGTTAGAAAGTTGGCAATTCCTCTAATTTAGGCATCTAGAATATGCGTGGCAATTTATGTGCTCGTACGAATAAGCATGCGAACTTACTAAGAATAGCAGATTTTAGTAAACTGCTAAAAATAGTAAACTTCGCCACCTAGAGTAGATTTAGTCAAAGTTAGTTAGAATTTTCTTGGCAACTCGAGTTGGGAGATGTTTTATTATTTATGAAGCATTGTAATTCATGATTCGATAATGAAGAAGAAGAATTATTTTCTTGGAGTGTTAAAGTTAGCTATACATTATCTGGTATTAGAGTGAGTTTGAGTCTTGGTGGAGGAAAAAAAGTAATGGCAGGAAGAGGAAGAGGAAGAGGAAGAGGGGGAAAAACTTCCCAGATGAATAGAAACATGCAGGATTTGTAGAAGCAAGTTGTTGTGCTTGCTGCAACTATGGCCCAGAGAGGAAATCAAGCTGGAGATGACACTGAAGAGGAGGAAGCACAAGGACCACCCTTAGCTTTTGAAGAAAGGATGCTTCAAGCATTAGAAGGAAATAATGATGGGATAAGATTTGATGTTTCAGAATATGGAGGTAGCCTAAAACCAGAGGAGTTGATCAACTGGTTGACTAACATGGGAAAACATTTTGAGTGGAAAGCTATGTCAAAGGAAAAGAAGGTAAAATTTGCATGCACGAAATTAAAAGGTCATGCTATGTTATGGTGGGATCATCTACAAAAGGAGCGGTCAAGAAAGGGGAAAGAAAGGATTAGGACTTGGAGTAAGATGGAGCAGAAGCTAAAAGAAAAATTTCTCCTTGTGGATTATGCACAAACCCTTTTCAGGAGGTTTCAGAATCTCAGACAGAACTTATAAACCTTGTAAGAATACACATATGAGTGTTACAAGTTGTCCATTTGTGTAGAGCATGAAGAAACTGAGGAACAAGTGGTTGTAAGGTCTGTAAATGGATTAAAATTTTCTATTCAAGATGAGCTAAGCATGCACAGGATCAAGAGCATGGAGGATGCCTGTCAACTATCTTTAAAGGCTGAAGAAAAACAAAACCGTCAAAGTTTTAGGAGATCACCTAGGATGAATAGGGGGGCCTCATCCTCCTTTTAGGGACGAGCTGGTTTTAGCCAAGGTAGAGGAGAACAACCTCATGGAGTGGAAAAGCAATATAAGACAAGATATCCCAAATCAGCAAAGAGGTAGAGGATTTCCTAGGGGCAGAGGATATGTTGGCAGCAAAGGATGGGATCCTCTACAAAGACCATTTGTGTGCTACAAATGTGGTGAAGAAAGGCATAGAGTGTTTGAATGCCCACATTATTATACGCATGACAATATGAAAGAAGACCCTCCGAGAGTAAATCTTGTTGAAGTTGAACAAGAAGAAGATGATCAGTAGAAATTTCACTAGATGTGGGAGAAAATATAATGATCAAAAATACGATGATTTCTCCAAGAAAGGAGGTCAAGGGGGATGCATGGCTAGGTACAAATATTTTCAGAATAAGATGCACTTCAGGAGGAAAGGTATGTAATGTTATTATTGATTGTGGTAGTTCTGAGAACATGGTTTCAAATGAGATGGTTGAGAAACTAGGCCTGCATTGTGAGAAGAATCATAACCCTTAACATATTGCATGGTTTAAGAAGGGTAATGAAGTTACTATTGACAAGAGATGTTTAGTAAATTTTTCAATTGGAAAAAGTTATAAGGATGAGATTTGGTGTGATGTTATTCCTATGGATGTATGTCATATGTTGTTCGGAAGACCATGGCAATTTGATAGAAAAAATATTAATGATGGGGGAAGAATCCGTATCCTTTTTGGAAGGATGGCACAAAAATAGTTTTACTACCTCTTAAGGAAGAGGGAAAGGCTGAAAATATGTTTTCTACAAAAGAATTTGTGAAGGAGGTAAAGGAAATTGGGTTTTTTTATGTGTCGGTTGCAAATAAGGATGAACCTGCAAGTGCAAAAATACCAGTATAAGTAGAAAAATTAATAGAATAATTTTTTGATGTTACTCCTGATGAGCTACCAGATGGGTTACCACCCAAAAGAGATATCCATCACCATATTCATTTAATCTTGGGGTCTTCACTCCCAAATCAAACAGCTTATAGGATAAGCCTGACATTGCATGCAAAGTTGAATAAACAAGTGACAGAGCTCATGAGAAAGGCTGTAGTAAGGGAGAGCATGATTCGGTGTGCAACTCTAGCTTTATTAACTCCAAAGAAACATGAAGCATGGAGAATGTGCACGGATAGCAAAGCAATCAACAAAATTACAATCAAGTATATATTCCCAATCCCTCACCTTGATGATAAGATGGATGTGTTTGTTGGATCTAAATATTTCACCAAGATTGATCTCCGAAGTGATTACCATCAAATTTGCATCAGAGAAGGAGATGAGTGGAAAAAAAAATTCTAGACAAGGATGGATTATATGAGTGACTGGTGATGTCATTCGGGTTATCTAATGCACCTAGCACTTTTATGAGGTTGATGAACATTGTGTTGTAGGAGTACAATGGTAAGCTTGTTGTGGTTTATTTTGATGATATCTTTATTTTTAGTAAAACTAAAGAACATTTGAGGCATTTGAGGTGATATTTGAAGTGTTAAGGAAAGAGAAGCTCTATGAAAATTTGAAGAAGTGCATGTTTATGCAAGAGAGTTTGGTATTTTTTTGTTTTATTATTTCAACAGATGGGGTACATGGACTCAGAAAAGATAAAGGAAATTATTGAATGGCCTACCCCATAGAGTATAACAGAGGTACGAAGCTTTCAAGGTTTAGCAACATTTTATAGAAAGTTTATTAAAAAAATTAGCAGTATTGTAGCACCTATAACAAATTGTACAAAGGGAAGAGAGTTTTTGTGGACAAAGGCAGCTAAGGATAGCTTTCAATTCTTGAAGAAGAAGGTGACAGAAGCACCTATTTTGGCACTACCACATTTTGATAAAGTGATCGAGGTTGATTGTGACACCTCACATGTGGGTATTGGTATTGTCCTAAGTCAAGGAGGGAAGCTAATAGATTTCTTTAGTGAGAAATTGAAAGAGGAACTACTCTACTTTTGATGTGGAATTTTATGCAATTGTACAAGCATTGAGGCATTGGAGGCATTACTTAGTGCCTAAGGAGTTTGTGTTATTTACAGACCGCATAGCCTTGAAGTATGTGAATACACAAAAGAAGTTGAATAGTATACATGCAAAGTGGGTATCATTTTTGCAAGGTTATACTTTTTCTCTAAAGCATAAATCAGGAAAATAGAACCAAGTTGTGGATGCATTGAGTAGGCGTGTGACTCTATTTACAACTATGGAGAATGAGGTGGTTGGTTTTGAAGCAATAAAGGATTTATATTTTCCAATTCTGATTTTAAGGATTTTGTTGAAAAGTTAAGTAGACCATTGTCAGGTGATGCAGGAGATTTCCTAGATGAGTACCTTTTGCAGGATGGCTATCAATTTTAAGGGACAACAATTATGTATTCTAGTTGGGTCTATGAGAGATAATATAGTGAAAGAGTTGCATAGTAGAGGACTGGCTGGGCACTTTGGTAAGGATAAGATGATAGCCTTGGTAGAAGAGAAATACTATTGGCCAAAGCTGAAATGAGATGTGGTAAGATATGTGGAGAGGAGTCGAATTTGTAGAGTCTTGAAAGGTAATACACAAAATACAGGGTTGTATATGCCATTTCCTGATCCCAAAGGACCATGAACATATTTGAGTATGGATTTTGTTTTGGGATTACCAAAAACACGAGGTAATGACTCAATTTTTGTGGTTTTTGATAGGTTTTCTAAGATGGTTCATTTTATTACCTACAAGAAAATTGGTGATGCAACAAGAGTAGCATATTTGTTTTTCAAGGAAGTTGTTCGCTTGCATGGTGTTCCAAAAACCATTACTTCATATAGGGACACAAGGTTCTTAAGTCATTTATGGAGGAATTTATGGAAGAAGTTGAGAACTAAACTACAGTTCAGCAGTTCATATCATCCTCAAACTGATGGGCAAACAAAGGTGGTAAATAGGAGTTCGGGAAACCTGTTAAGGTGCATAGTTGGGGAAAAGCCAAAACAATGGGACTTAGCATTACCACAAGCTGAGTTTGGTTATAATATCTTTATAAATAGATCCACAGGAAAATCCCCATTTTATATTGTGTATGGGAGTAATCCAAAAGGGGTGTTAGATGGCAGAGTCAGTGATGATGCATAAGTATTTGTCAAACATATACAACAATTGCACAAAGAAGTGTGGAAGAAATTGCAGACCAATAATGATCAATATAATGAAATAGAAGATGTGCACAAAAGTAACAAAGTGTTTATAGTGGGCGAGTTGGTTATGGTATACCTTCGGAAGGAAAGGTTTCCAAAAGGAACCTGTAAAAAGTTGAAGTACAATAAGATTGGTCCCTACAAAATCGTGAAGAAGATAAGTGATAATGCTTATGAGGTAAAATTGCCACATTATTTTGATAGCTCTCCAGTGTTTAATGTTTTATACTTATATTCTTTTCATGGGGATAGTGACAAAGGGGATTTTATTGAAGTAGTAGATTGAAGGTAGCAGGATCCGGTGAAAAAGAAAAAAGAAGTAGATCAGATTTTGGAAAAAAAACAATGATCACGCGACATGGACAATACAGTTAATATTTGGTACACTGGAAAGGATTGGCCCAAGAGGACAACACAAGGGTCACAAAGTGGGAGATTATGAAGCTAGAAAAAGACAAATGACTGAAATTTGAAGAAGACAACTTGTAGGAGCTACGTTTTTTTCAAGTAGGGGAGAATGGTGCACTATTTTTATTAGGAACTTGAAAAGCTCATAGCTTGTGCTTCGGGTGTCTGTTTGAGTCCATTTTTTTAAACCACCTATTTAAATGAGACGAACAAAAAAATCAACTAGGCCTATTGGTTGGAGCACGTTTCGGCACATTCTCGGGCCTGAAATCCGCCATCCAAAGGCTAAAAATTAGGATCTAAGTTGTAATTTGGTTTTTTCCTATTTTAGGGTATTAGTAATTTTTAGTCTCTTGAATGTATATTAGGTTAGAAAGTTGGCGATTCCTCTAATTTAGGCATTTAGAAGATGCATGGAAATTTTTATGCCCATGTACGAATAAGCATGCGAACTTACTAAGAATAGCAAGTTCTAGTAAACTACTAAAAATAGCAAATTCCGCCACCTAGAGTAAATTTAGTCAAAGTTAGTTAGAGTTTGCTTGGAAACTCGAGTTGGGAGTTTTTTTCCTATTTATGAAGCATTGTAATTCATGATTCAATAACGAAGATGAAGATTTATTTTATTTTCAAGTTCAAGATATTTGTAGTGTATTGAGTTTGTGTTAAAGTTGGCTATACTGCAAATAATATGAACTCCAAAGAAAATAGATCTCCTTCTTCGTTATTGAATATTGAATTACAATGTTTCCTAAATAGGAAAACAACTCCCAACTCAAGTTTTCAAGTAAACTCTAACTAACTCTGACTAAATCTACTCTAGGTGGCGGAAATTACTATTTTTAGTAGTTTACTAGAACCTGATATTCTTAGTAAGTTTGCATGCTTATTTGTACGGACATAGAAATTTCCAATGCCCTTAGGCCTTCCTCCAACATGTCAGAGACTCTACCAACTTAAAAAACATGGAATAAAGACTATTTTTCTAAAATTACATCCTTCCTAGCCCTCAAACCGAGCATTAGCACTGCTAGACTGTATTCTCACATTCCTCTGCTTTTATTCTTATTCCAACCTGTACTAGGGATTTTTAAATTCTTGGTATTCTTATTATCTTCCTACACACTTATCAAGGACTCTACCATTCATAAGTATTAACTTTTACAATGACTATTATACTCTAGGCCCTTGAGACTGGGCACACACAATTAGGATTGTGATCACAAATTTAATTTAAGAAATCCTCATTTAGATGGATTATTACCTTTTCTTGACTTTTGAAACACCAATTCCTCATGATCAATGCCCTGAAATAGACTCAAGGATTCTATTAGATCATTATGTTCATGCTACATACTACTAAACTTCTAAAACATGGTATAGTCTGGTTTGAGTAAGTCATTCTATCTATTTTCCATTCCTTGGACACTATCAGGGTTCCACGAAGCCTTGAACACCTTTATAGATAATAAGACAATCCAAAATAAAATATTTACACGTGAAAATGCTTTGCAAAATAATATCTTACCTCTAAATCTGATATCTCGGTCTAAGAGGATTGTGGCACTTAACACCTAAGCCTATAACATACCTAGATATAGTTCAAATATTCAAATTATACATTTGGAGGGAAACTCCCAATTCTTTCCTATGGAATCCAAATGGACTAGTACAAGCTATGACCATCTCAAGTGGACCCAAGACTCCCCTAGTCACCTAAGAAAACCAAAATTAATTATTAACAAGATGTTCCTGCATCACCAGAGGAAGGATGCATAGTGACTGAGAAGCCTTCTTTTTAATTAAGGGCTTAGTTTTCATGCTTCAAAATTTTCAATTTCCATGCTAGTTATTTTGGCCATTCTGGAGTTAATAAAACACCCTCCAGGAGAGTTTAGGAAAGATCTTAAGAATTTAGAGGTGATGTTGGGGAATCTTGGAATTTTTGAAGGTAATTTAGGAAAGGTTTGATCATTCATGGACTATCTGCTTGACAACAAGTTTTCTAGCTGCAGGGAACAAACACTCTAATGGTGAAACCTAACTTCTTTGGAAGATTCCATGAGCTCTGTAAGGAGTTAGGATGGAAAAAAAAGGAATTGGAAAGCTACATGAATCCTCTACACGTTGGAGACATCTATTTTTCTCTAAGGCTTGAAGGTGTCATGAAGAATTTCAAAATAGTGAAGTTGCCCCTTTTGCTTCCAAGACAACACTTTGCCAATGCAACACTTCATGACACCAAAACATGACACTACAAATCAACATTCATGCTTTTTGATGATTAAAACCTCATGGTGACTCCTATGCCACTTGGACACCATTTTATATCAATACAACTTGACATTAATGACAACACCAATTACACTATGTCCAACACATGTGGTTTGATTTGTTATGTATTATAAGGCATTTCATGAGTGCATATATTTGAGTAGTTGTTGTTTCCTTTGAGAGTTGTGAGGTTTGTAAAATCTAATTTTGACACATCCAGTACTCCTACAAATTTCAGTAAACAATCCAAAAGTCCCCAAAACCTAAACAATGACTATATTTGTTTCCAAAATAGACATTGATTGTAGAATTTAAATGCTAAAAGTTTTAGGCTGAATGCTGAAATCCTGAAAATTACCTATGTACTGACCATATTAGATTATAAAAAACTATCTCCTAAACCGCGACTCATGGAACTATGAGACTATTTCCATAAGGTGCAAAGTAACCCTAATTTCCTCCCATATTTACTAAAATAAATTTAAAGTGTAAGAAATAATAAAATATAAATAATAATAAATGAAAAACTTATACTTTATTAAAGAAAAACTTATAATAATATTATTTTTCTAAATAATTTAAATAACAATAATAAATGAAAAACTTAAACATTTATTTTTGTAAATAAAAGTTTGCCATAAACACATATAATTCATATACTCTAAGGAACATGAGTGCATTTTAACACACGTGTGTTCCCTTGAATTATGCCCCAAACCAAGATTTTATAGGCTTGGAATTGCTTTGGTTTCCCAAACCTGCGCCTTGCACCTATAACAACATATCAACTTGTGTGTTTTTTCACAAAATATGCAAAAACGCACCTTCCACCATGTTAAATCCTACAAAAACATTTTCTATCTGTCTCAAAAAATTACCTACAATGTCAAGAAAACTATCCTCTTTCTAAATATATACTTTTTATATTTTTCTCACTATTCTAAGGTTTCCATTTATATTTATTTCAAACTGTCTTTCATACCTCTATTTTTAGTGATTATAAATGCTTCTTTTTTCATGTATCTTTTGTTTCACTCATCCAAATTGGAAAAAAACTATACAGTCACAAACTAGGACAAATTCTATACGTATTAAAAAAAAATTATAATTTTTGATATTTTTTGAGGTAGTTCGGTGGGGGGGGGGGGGGCACAGACGGCTATCCGCTATTTTTAAAATCTTTGTACTTGAAAAATCATAAAAAAATAAATACGCACCAAAAAATATATTAAAAAATCTATCACAAACTAGATGATCCTATCTATCTTTCTACAAAAAGGGTTTTCAAAAATATTAAATAATGCTCAAAAAATGGGGTGGCACGACCAACTGTATACTATGTTTTTATAACAAAAACATGACCACCTATTGGCATTTCAGATCTTTAACCAACTTAAACTTAACCATTTAAAAAAAAAACAATAGCTTAGAAACTAGACTCGAAATGCTACAATTCATGTTCTTATAACATCTTCAAATTTTGAGTGTAACTATTTCAAATAACTCGTACAAGATGAAAATTTTTATTTTTCAGGAAAAAGTGTCCACTTAAGACCCCCTTTTGGCCCCCCATTTCCATGCACTTACCTAGGCACTGAAAAACAAGTAAAGAAAAATACACACATACGCAAAAATACATAAAAGAAGAGTGTCAAAACATGAAAACATGATATAGTATTTGATATAGATGAAAATATGTGACACAATAGATGTCAACATTGCAAATACACCTGTTAGTCATGTTAGCTCATAAGAAGATAACATATACATGATAAATAATAGAGTTTAATAAGGAATTAGAAAAGAACTATAATAGAACAATAACAACTTGATGTAGTAAAAATAGATGCCCCTAGATGTATAGGAGGTTTGGGTAAAGAAGCCATCTGGCATCTATCATCGTGTAACATGTTGTGTATGTCATGTATCACGATTAAAATACCATGTGAACACATGTATGTAAAGAGTAAAGAATTATGGTGTCTATCAAACCAAAGTGAGAACCAAAATGTATAATGTAAAGTCCTAACATATCAAGAAAAATTTACAAGTCTTGATTTTGTATTTTTGAAAATATGTGAATGTTTTTGTATTTTCAAAGTGTTAAGCTATGAACACAAAAGAAGGGTAGCATGAAATTTATCTAATGAGAAATTTTGGAAGAGGTGGAGAAACTATTGAAGAAGACTCAATGGGATCATTCCATGTAATTATATTTGTATTAATAATATCCTCTATAACATGTTGAAGCTTATCACATTGATTAGTGAGATAATGGTCACAATGAACATTAATATCAAAGCTCTTATTTTGAGTCACACTCACATCAACCTGAAATGGTTGAGGGAGAGACATATGTAGACATTGATTTTTGGCATGTTGTACCCTCATCTCGCGTTTGCTCCTCCTTTTACTATCATTTCATACATTTGTCCCTCTCGTCCTGTTCCTAAAACGCTTATACCCTCCATTGTCCCTCCTCGTTCTTATTTCCATACTATTTTTAACCCCCTTATCCATCCTTAACCCCATCTTATTACCCACCTATTATCACCCCATAATAATATTTACTTTCCCCCATTAAATGCCCTTAGTTTCTCACCTAACTCCCCCTAACTTCTCCCCACGTAGCCTTGCTGCCCTTAAATAACCCACTTCCCTTAATTTAGCCGTCATGACATACCAATTCTCGTAATCAAAGATGATTTTTTTAATCTTTCTCCAGTTGTTGGTGACTCACCCAGTCACCATTGACCATATAATCTCTAGTCGTTGGTGACACCTCTACGCATCCTCTCGAAGGGCTGAAAAACTTCCAATTTTAAACATCCCTGCATGTGTGTTGCCTTCATCCTTGTTCGTGGAGCTACTGTCATCAGTTTGAATCAATTTTGGGTGTTATTTTTGTAAAAAATCATGGATTATTATGAATCTTATTCGTTCATATTCCCAATGAATGAAGTATGCAACATATATCTATTTTACAAATGATATACTTTGTTTATAAATGTATTTGGGTGTTCTTGTTTAAGCTGTATGAAAGGAAATTCTCATGTACGGTTTTCAGAGTAGGAATTTGAGTTTACCTATCTCAATAAACCATATGATTGGTTCGAAGAGCATCTCAAGATTCAGGTGATTGCAGATGATATCAATAGCAAATACTTTTGCATGCTATTATTTAGATTTATTTCTTGGAGTTTTCTTTGAGATCACATTTTACCTTCTTTGTCTCTATTTTGTAGGATTTTCAGGTGCCTCTGGAACTCTGTTCATCTATTCAGCCATCTTGGATCATTTGTAGGCCTCCTTTCCCATCCATCTAGCTTATTGAAATCTAAATCCTGATATGGTCACCGTCGACCCCACCAGTTCCTATATCAGATCTACTTTTAGTTACTTTGTTCATGTTCATCATCATATCAGCATAGATCCAGAATCTCAGATTAGATTCCAACGCTGTCTTTTACATCCTATCTATTCAGCTCTGTACTAGTCATCTTCGAATGTACCGGTCAGATCTGGGTAGCCGTCGACCCACACAGTTCACAAGCTCACAAAGGAGAGTATTTTTTATGCCTATACCATCATCGCTATTGACATCTACATCAGGAGGTATCCTTAAACCCTCCCATATTTTTGAGTTCCTTGGTTTCTTGCATCCCTTACATTAACTTGTAACATGAACAAGAAATCTCATAGAACATATTGGCACACTTAGTGGGACTTGAAATTTATTCCTTGGTGAGTCCTTTATTTTATTTCATTTCATTTTCATTTTCTTCCTATTTTGTTTCTTCCTTTCCACTAACCTCGTAGGCGGAATCTTCATTTTCTTGCGTGTGTGGTCATTTATTTACCCTTAATACTATTTTCTAACCCACAAGCGTTCGACCTATCACCCAGCGGGCGTGCTGGGCGCTCACTCTGAGGTACGTGCTAGGTCGCCTGAGCCCCTCCTTTATGTGAGATTTATGAGAAGGTTCCTCCATTAATGGAGGATGATTTGTAGAAGTAGAAGTACATTCACTTATTTAAAAAGGTAGAAGGTGCAACTTAATAGATCCACACATTAATACATTACAGAAGCTAAATAACATTTGTAAGAAGCATAATAAAATAGATCTGAGCCATGACAAGTCATATAACATGAGGGTTTACACCCATAAAAGAAGTTATATAGAAATGAACCCACATATATATTGATTAAAAGGAGTATCTGGTAGCCACATTATAGTCAAAAGGGTCATCTCAGACCATATACAATTAAATGACAGAGACTTAACTCCTGTAAGCTTCTCTGATATGAGACCCTAACTATATTTTTCCCATTTTAACCCTTGTTATAGATCCTAGTGCCATACATAGGCTTATGGCATCCCTTACAACCCTTAGCACTAAGTTCTCTAAACCCTAGCATTACTCTACCATCACTTCATTACTCTCCTTCTCTTTCTCTGCATTCTCTATGCATTAATCTCTGTCTCCATCATCTCTTGTATATCTCTGTCTCCTGGCCCAAGCATCTCTTTTATATAGATGATCAACACCCACCGCCATGCCTTCTCTCTTGAGAAGATCATGTGCCAAGTGTCGATGTGGTCCTCCATTGGTGAATGCTTATCCCTTTGCAAACCCTCCACTCGCTGTAATGATGTCTTCTGGGAATATTCCCTGTGGGGAATATCCTTTTCTTGACCTCCAAGGTTCTAAGGCTGGCACCTTATCCACTCATCACACCTAGTCAGGTCCTCACACTTTTCCTCAAGTGCCCCTAGAATGCCAAATATGGCTAAGTCCTTTAAACCCATGTTCTGCCTCCCCGCGCGTGCCCTAGTTTCACTTAAACCCTTCTTAAACCTTGTCCTATGTGCTTTCCCCTGAGCACCCTTCTTCTCACTGGTCCTACGCAGTGTGCACCCTTTGGTACTTAGCCAATATTTCAGGGCCCAACATCACCCCACACTAAGCATGTTCTCCATCCTTAGAAACATCCTGCTTCTTCAAAGAATAAAGAATAGTGGAACAAAGGAAAATTTGAATAAAGAATGAAAGAATAGAAGAATTTGCTATTGTTGTAGGAGGAGTGGGAATTCCTTCTTCATTGTTGCCTCAATATTTTCCCAGACATCTACCTCACTCTGCACTAAGCCTGCTAAAGTAGGTCACCTACTAGAGTGCTCACCTCATCAAAACTGAATTCATCACTCTTAGTATTTAGTGTATCTACAATGCCTTCTAGTTGATTTGCTAAGATCATCCAACGCATCCATTCTGTGAGTGACCTGGGGATATAGCTCCTTAAGCTGATTCTTAATCGAACCCCACAAGGTTTTGATTGCTTCCAACATTTTCTCAACCTCAGCTAGGATCTTATCGCATGCTCCACCCTGTTGCCTTTGTTATTTTCTTGAAATTCCTTCAGATCCACCTCATGCGTAACAACCAATATGCTTGCTACCCTGTCTCTGTCAGCACAATTTTCATAAACAACCTCAGCCATTTATGTGGTAGTCTTTACAGTGGAAAGGAGCTCAAAATACCGAGTAACTATCTCCCTAATCTTCAGCTTTTCTAATCCTCCTTCTGTTACGCGATTCATTTCCTCTTCTTTTGATTCCAATGCGAGTGACCTCCTCTCCATGGTGAGGATGTGGGTCAAGTCTTCCAAGCATTGTCATGGTTGACTCATATTTTTGGTTAGGTGGGCCAGGTCTGGGTGCTTCAATATTATGGCATTTGAAATAGTCTCTATCTTCTTATGGATCTCATGCACCTTTTCCTTTTCCTCCCTTAACTTTGCGCACTTAATTGTGCATTGATCAGCTCCTCCTACTTTAACTCCTTGTCTTTTTCAATGATCTCTTCATTTTTCTTTTCAAGATCTTCCTCCAAGACCCTTATTCTGTCATTTCTTTCCGAAGAGCCTCACCTCAAATTCTACCGATACTTTTTTGAGCACGTTGTAAACTTTCTCATCTGATAGTTGTTGGGAATTCACTAGAGGGTTTACTCCCTTGGTATCTTGTATCTTCATCAACGCCTCATGGTTGACCTCGAATTCAGGCTCATCAACATGGGACTCAAAATCCCAAGACAACATCTTCCTTGTGTGAGGGTACTGCACCCTCTTCATCGAAAGAAGACCATGCAAGGAGTTGGTTTGAAGGCATGGTACTTTGGAAACATGTGCACATGAAATACCTTATTTGGATCATTGATGTAAGTCATTCCTTGTTCTTGTACATTGCTACCATACCCTTTCCACCTATATGCGCTGCCTTTAGGAAGCTTACTGCCCAGTTGGGATCTCTGCCCATGCTTCCATACTCCTTTCCCACACTTTCACTTTCCTCTGTCTCCTTTAGTACTTCTTCGGAGCGTTGCAGCTCCACCTCTTGATCCACCAAGTCCTTTATAATGCCTACTACCTCCCTTTCTGTGGCATCCTCTATCTGCTCCTTAGTCAGGCTTGGAGTCTTTTGATCCTTCATGTTGACTTCTTCACTTCCCCCCTTTCCGTGAGTGCCTCCTTCATCCTCATCCTTCTCTTCATTTCCCTCCTCCTCTGACTCATGTACATTCATACACAAGATGGTTCTGAGCCTCACCATGCTCTTCATTGTCCTCATCACCCTTGTTGGCCTCCATGCTCTCTGTTTCTTCTGAGTCCACCTTTTCTAGTTACTCTTTTCTTCTTCCTAACTGGTGATTCTAATATAGGAGACTCTTCTTTTTCTTCTTCCCTAGGCTGACTCCTTTCTTTCTGGTGATTCTTCTTTTGTAGGGGATTCTCTTGCTCTAGCGCCTCTTCCTCATGTGTCTTCTCTTTTTCTTCTATGGGGGACTTCTTCCTCTCATGCATAGGTGCTTGGTTTTGCACCTGACTCCTGCGCACCTACAAACCTGCATTGTATGTGTACTTGGTGCCTTTTTCTCAGGGGCCTCCTCTCTCTCCCTTTTCCTTGGTGTGACCTTCTTCCTTATGGTGGGGTCTTCTGGGATAGAGACATCATTTTCAATGTAAGCACCCTTCTCATACTTAGGCCTTATGCACAGGTATACCCTTGTTGTGGTCCTCCTAGCAACAGGAAATGTCACTAGCTTCAACATATGTACGTCATGGGAGACATACTTCTCCACATAGGTGTGCTTCTTTGGATATATCAATGTTCTTGTGCAGCTCACGGTAATCTTAGTCTACCATGCTGAGATCAAACCTTAGCTTCTTTACCTCTTTGAATCGATTGACCCCGGCCTGGAAGTATTGTGCACTGTGAAGGAGAATGAAATTTGCACCAGGGACCCTTGGCATCATCTACCAAAGTAAACCTGCCAATACAAAAATGTTGGTACACGATGAATTCAGCCTCACCTTGTAGTAAAATAGGTAACTGCTCAGGTATTCTCCACTCAGTTCCAAATGCGTCACACATCTGCTTATACCATTTTTCTAGGTGCGCCTTGTGGGTGGCCGTCATGGTGTCACAGAGTGTATTTCTCAAATATTTTGGTGGGGGAAGGGTTCTCATCTGGGTACTCCCACACAAATTTATCTATCCCATCGGGCACTCCAATCTCTAAAAATACAATGGTAAGGAGGACATTACCAAACATGATATTTTCTCCATCACGTGCAGCATTGATGATTTCTTCTACTATGAAAGCCGAGAGGTTATAGATGGTCCCCTCTGAGATCTTATGGAAAAAATTCAACCCAAGCCTTGTTGATTTGTGTCCATCTCTCCTTCCCATTCAACTTTGTGACCAAGCATCATGGCCATCCTCATTATCGGGTCAGAAATCATAGAAATGTCAAAGTATCGTGAACCCTTCTTGTAGTCATAAGCTTCAAAAGTCTTCTTGATGGCCTCCTTATCATCCAAGTCATCATCGAAAAGATTATCCTTCGCAGACAAGGCCGGTAAACTTAGAAATCAGTTGGGGAGTTATTCGCATCCTCCATCCTGTGAAGTATAAATGGTCTTCATGTACACGTGACATTAACCACTGGTATAGTCACTCAGGTTTTCCAAAATAGGGAAACTCATAGAGTTGCAATAACCTGGCCTTCTCCATCTTCACCTTTACCTCATCATCGTAGATAGGCATTCCATCTGGTGTCCTTTTATTTGTAGGGAAAACTAGTTCTAATGCCATCTCATTCTCTGTGGTGCTCATTTGATGGTTGTAGTCACTCACATCCATATTTCTAACATGAGACACCCATTCTTTTCCAAGTAATATACCATCTATGGGGATATTGCATCTCCATGTACCATTCTTCATTGAAACTGGTGGAAACATTTGTTTCCCCTTTTCCCTTTCCCTTCTTTGGTGAAACATTTGTTACTTTTCCTTGGTGTCATTTCTCTATCGGGTCACTAAAAGTTCTTCCTTTCCCCTGATCCTAGCTCTGCTCAACTCTGCATGGCTCCACTCCTTTGCAGAAAATCCCTTCAATCTTGTGCCCTAGCTGTACACAAACCCTAACCTGGAAAACCCTTTTTCCACAAGATGATGTAATCACCCCGTGGGATTATTCCACACAACCTTCTCCACTTATGCCCGTGTACTTATTTTTCCACTCTGGTTTGCATTAGATCAAAACTGGCTATGCACACAAATCTTCAAAACCCTTTTTCACACAACTCTTTTCTTCAAGGATGCCCTAGTTTGCGAGAGCTATTTGATTATCAAAAAATGCAAGGTAATAAATAACATTGCACCCTGAACTTTTATTTATAGAATTTCAATTTTCTCTATGATAAATTCCATGCTACCTGCTAACCGTACTCCTTGTATTAAAGGTGGCTTTTTCCTCAATTCCAACCCTTCCAGCACTTTTACCTTCCGCATGCCCACTTTTGCGTGAAAAACTTTTATAACCTTTTAGCGCGCAAAAAACCCCTTAGTGAAAAAACATCCTTACGCATGCACGTGATGTCTGTGCAACGAAGGCACTTCTTCTGTATGTATCCTGATTTTTGACATCGCTTACCTCATATTATTCCTATGCTTCTCAAACCTTGTGTGTGGTTTTTGTAAAGCCTTCCTGATACCAAAATTTTTATGTTCACCTTTTTCTATGTGTGCTCTTCCACACTATATGCACTTTTAATCCTTTCAACTAGGCCATTGAAATTGAGTCTTCCAATACCAACTTCCAGTGCTTGTCACGTCACTTCCAGCCCACACTAAAGTAGATGTGCATGATCCTCTGTGCATACTATTTTTTCTTGAAAATGTAATGTGGCTAATCGATGTACAACGTGCATAAAACAACAACACAAAAATAAAGGGAATAAGAAATGAGAAAGGGAAACACAAAGAAAAGAATTGCATTAAGAGAAATCCTAGGCTAAATGATAATACTAACTTATTTAGAAACATAAGGAATACTTATTTATAGTCATGGATTCAACCTAATCCCATAAAGATGGCCTAGTAAACGTGTTCCATCTAACGCTTATAATTGAAAAGCACATGAATTATGTCTAAAGGATACAATGTATGTGCCCATCCAATGGAATTTAAATTTAACCATGATGTCACAGAAAATTGGAGTCATATAATAGAACCCATCTACCCAACCTCAAAACTGTTTGTTTTTGATATGACGATCATGCCATGCTTTTTTTCTGGATGCCTTTCTTAGTCTTCTGGCTCCATCTAGTAAGTAGATCCGCCTTTCTCATCTAAACTGCATTAACTTCTCCATCCTGCTCTTGAAGTGCTTGTTCGTTAACTAATCATCTTCCTGTGCGCACTATATGTAGTAGATGGTAGCATAAAATCAACTAGGTAAAATAACTTCCGTCGCCAAATACCGACTTGAAAAAGTGTAGCCTTTATTTAGTCTTCTTGTAGGTAGTATTCTACACAACCATAGTACAGTAGAAGACTTTTTCATCCAAATTCCTGTCTTCCCACATCATAAATTTTGGTCAGTGTGTGAATTCAATATATTGTTAAAATTCCTCAGTGGTTCCATTTGCTTGAGGGTGATAAGGGGTGGTCTTGTGATGGGCCACCATGGAACTCTGCTAATAAAATCTTAACCGTCTCATTCAAAAAATGCGTACCCCCCTGTCACTAGTCAGGATTAAACCGGACACCCATACCTGCTGATTATGTTCTCCCGTAATAACCTAGTTTTTGCTGCTAGCTGTGCAATCCTTTATAGGTGCACCGCAATCCACCCCACCTTGTTAATTAATCAATGCAAGTAATGATATAGCTGCAAACTAGTCCTTTGCGCGGACAGGTGAAAATAGGTCGCTAAAAAAATCAAACGGCCCATTTCTCAAATGGCTCTACCGCTAGCAATTGGTCTCAAGGGTATCTCATATCTTTTTCTAGGTTTTCCAAGGCGCTGAAAATGGTCACAAGACTTGTAAAACTCAATACAATCCTAGTAGATGCTTTCCCTCCAAAGCCCCGTAAGTAGAATCTTTTACGCGGTGACCTTACCTGCATAATGTCCTCCTGCAATTCCACCACATGATTCCTCCATGATTGCAATGTACTCATGTTATAACATGCATCGACGCAGAACCTCATTGTGACCTAGCTTGTATAAGTCTCCAATAATTAACATGTAGGGTGTGGTGTGTATCTCTAACTGCTTCATTTCGAAAGTCTTCATTCCTTCTAGAGCCACACCCATTTTGTGAAATACAGCAATATCTTCCAAGTTAAAGGGCATGCGTTGCAATCTAAACAGTTTTACATCTGGCATTGTATCCTCAATGCTCCATGCATCCTCCTTTGAGTCAATCCTTGATAAATGGTCAAGTCCCAAATTACTCTTACCTGGTTTCACAACAATCGTAAACTCAAATTCTTGAAACAATGAGACCCACTGGCATATGCACCCTTGTAAAATGGGCTTGTTTACTAAGTACTTCAATGCCATGTGGTCTGTGTAAAAAATGAAGGGTGTTGTCAACAAATACTGCCTAAATTTTTGTAGCGTGTAGATCATTGACAATGCTTCGAGCTCAGTAGTAGTATAGTTCTAATCTGATGGGATTAGCTTTCTACTAGCAAAACAAAAGGGGTGGTCAATAACTCCCTCTCCATGTTGTGATAGGATTTCCCCAATCACCATCCCTAAAGCATCAACATTTACATGGAATGGATTATCCCAAGAAGAAACCCGTGATATGGGCACATCGATAAGCATATTATTTAATGTATCAAACATCATTTATTGTGCCTCTCCCTAGTGAAATGTACTTTTGTGTTTCAGCAACTCTTCCAATGGCGCGACGATCTTGGCATACCCCTTAATAAAATTCAGGTAATACCCCGTATGCCCAAAGAATCCATACACTACACTCTAGATGATAGGTTCCCCTAATCCCACCATAACAGCAACTTTGGCAAGATCCACCACCAAGCCTTCCTTACATATGTGTTGGCTAGAAAATTTGTCTTGTGGAAAAATTTATGGATTTTAGGCCAATGCTATGGGAATCTAAGTCCCTCTACATTTGAATGGTGCAGATCCCATTGTTTAGCATGTAAAACTGAAGGATTTTAATGGTGGTTTTTTAGCCAGAGATCCACAGGAACACTCCATTGGCCCTATGGCAAAGCCTGTAATTTCTTGTTAGGGCATAAATTAATCTAAGTATGGGAAAGGGAGTGGGAAATAAGGCAAGAAGGTTAATGATACATTTAGAATATCAAATGCCTATATGCATTGATCAGAAAGTTCATAACATGCATTAACTAATAGAAGAAAGACAAATTTACAATTTCTAAGCACAAGACAGAATAAAACACGTTGGTCACAAAGCACCAATCAATTTTTCCATTAGGGGAATGTTATGTTTATGGAGCCTATTTTCATGTTAGAGTGTGGTACACCTTCTATGTGTTACACTCGGGTATTTTTACGGCGAAGCCTGTCGCCATTGAGCGGGTCAAGGGGGTTCGGGGGCAAAGCCCCTGAAGCAAATTTTTATGGGTGGTTTATTAACCCATGGGTAATGGGTAACCATTATGGGTTGTTTTTGGGCCCATGATTTTTTTTCGGTACCCATTTTTTTGATACCCACAGTTTTTTGCCCATGGTTTTGATACCCACGGTTTTTTCCCCATGGTTTTGATACCCACGGTTTTGTATCAAACTACTTAAGCAATTGTCTATTTATATTGTCTTATGCATATGATACATATATAAGAAAATGAATTGTAGATGTGCTTTGAATTAGGTGTAAATTCTGTAGAGTTTGTTGAGCATAGCTCTAAACAGATCTGGGTATTGTATTGAGAGAGTGGAGGCTTGTAATAAAATCTGAGAAAGTGATTCTTGGTGGACGTATCCCAAATTGGGTGAACCACATTAAATATTGTCTCTCTATGATGTGTTATTTATTCTACACTTTTATTTTAGATCTGTAATATTTTCTGCATATTAGTTTCTACTGTTGTGATTCTATAAGGGATTATTCCGCATATTTTATCTCTTATTTCCTACCAATTGGTATCAGAGCCTGGTTTTGGTTTGCTGAAGTGTTGAATCATACGGAAAGTTTTATCTTGAGTGGGAGCTATGGTAGATGATGGAAGATCTAGGGTTGATAAATTCAATGGGCAGAATTTCAGTCTTTGGAATATGCATATGGAAGATTACCTTTATCATAAGGATCTTTATACTTCGTTGTCTGAGAAGGTGAAAAAACCCTCAAGTATGACAGAGGTGGAATGGGATTTTTTAGATCAGAAGGAACTTGGAATGATCCAACTGTGTCTTACATCTTCGGTATTATTTAATGTTTCAAAGGAAAAGACTACAAAAGATCTAATGGATGCATTAGGGAAGTTGTATGAAAAACCCTCTGCGTCTAACAAGATATTTTTAATGAAAAATTTGTTTAATATGAAGATGTCTAAGAATAGTTCAGTAGCAGATGTTTAATACGGTTGTGAATATGCTAGCTTCGGTTACAATATAATTTGATGAAGAAGTTAGGGCTTTATTAATTATGTGCTCTTTACCTGAAAGTTGGAATAGCCTGGTAATGGCGGTAAGCAACTCGGTACCAGCTAACTTGAAGTTGAAGTTTGAGGATGTTGTAGGGGTGATTTTAAGTGAGTAAATGTGAAGAAAAATCTCTGAGGAATATTCTACTTCAGGGAATGCTTTGACAATGGAAACTAGAGGGAAACAGAAGAATATAGGAAACCATGGAAAATCGAAAGTTCGACCAAGGTCAAAATCCAAGAGCAAGATTGTATGTTGGAACTGTGGAAAGTTTGGGCATGCAAAGAAGGACTGTTGGGAGCTTCAGGACAAGAAGAAACAACAGGAAGAAAACAAGGAGGAAAATGTGTCATCGGGTAATGTATGCTAGGATGCTTTGATTCTTTCTTTGCATAATATTATTGAATCTTGGGTTTTAGATTCAAGGGATTCTTTTCATGCTACTCCACATAGGCATTATTTTTTTTATTATGTTCAAGGGGATTTTGGGCATGTTTTTCTTAGTGATAATGAACCTTGCAGTATAGTTGGAAAAGGTTCTATTTAGGTTAAGATGCAGAATGGGAATACATGGCTATTGAAGGATGTCAGACATGTGCCTACATTAAGGAGAAATTTGATATCAGTGGGGCAATTGGGAAGTGATGGTTGTACTATGATATTTATAGCTAACTCTTGGAAGGTTACCAAGGGTGCTCTTGTGGTGGCAAGAGGTAAGAAGGTTAGAACCTTGTATTTATCCATTGATAGTACTAATGATTGTAATCTTGTGGCTTCAGATGTAGATACAACATTATGGCACTATAGGCTTGGTCATATGAGCCATAAGGGCATGGACATCATAAAGAAGAATTTTCATGGATATACATAAATAGGTTTGGATTTTTGTGAGAACTGCATATATGGGAAACAGAATCGAGTAAGGTTTCTCAAGATTGGACCTACGAAGAAAGAGAGTAAGTTAGAGCTGGTACATTCTGATGTGTGGGGGCTAGCTCAGGTATCATCTCTTGGGGGTTCAAATTATTATGTTACTTTTATTGATGATGTAACAAGGAAAGTTTGATTTTATTGTATTAGAAACAAATCGGATGTATTTGATACTTTTGTTAAATGGAAAGCCTTGGTAGAGAATGAAAAAGGTCTTAAGTTAAAATGTCTCAAGTCAGATAATGGAGGGGAGTATTGCAGCAATGAATTTGATGATTATTATTCTAAGAATGGAATCCACAGGTAAAAGATGGTTCCAGGAACCCCGCAGCAGAATGGGGTGTTAGAAAGGATGAACAGAACAATAATGGAACGTGCTAGGAGCATGAGGATACATGCAGGACTGCCTCTTTATTTTTGGGCAGAAGCGGTAAACACAGTTGTGTACTTAATAAACAGAGGACCCTCAAGTGGCTTGGATGGAGACATACCTAAGGAGGCTTAGTACGGTAAGAAATTTGATTACTCATTTCTTAGAGTCTTTGGATGTGAGGTGTTTGTTCATATTGACAAGGATGATAGGACCAAGCTAGAGGCTAAATCAGAAAAATGCACTTTTATTGGTTATGGTGGTGATGAATTTGGATTTAAATGTTGGATTATTAAGGATAAGAAAATCATTTGGTCTAGGGATGTGGTCTTTAATGAGAAAGTCATTTATAAGCAACAATTGCAGGGAAATAGGGAAGAATCAAAGAAAGAATATGCAGTGGTAGAGGATCTTCTAGATGGGACAGTGACCCATGAATCAGTTCAGGAACCTACTCAACAGGAACCCCAAACTCCTACAGTGAGGAGGTCTTTTAGGGTAAGAAAAGAATTTGAACATTTTTCTCCTTCTCTTTATTATTTATTACTCACTGATAGTGGAGAGCCATAGATCTTTGATGAAGAAATGTAGGTAGATGCCAGTAAGAAGTGGGAGCAAGCAATGGATGAGGAGCATAAGTCTCTCATGGAGAACCAGACTTGGGATTTGGTGAAGCTACTGGAAGGAAAAAGAGCATTGCAAAACAAGTGGGTGTACAGAGTTAAAGACGAAGGAGGAAAGAAAAGATATAAGGCCAGGTTGGTGGTTAAGGGGTTTGCATAGAAACAAGGTATAGATTTTGATGTGATCTTTTCTCCTGTAGTAAAAATGACTTCTATTAGAACTATTCTTGGAATAGTGGAAACAGAAGATTTACACTTAGAACAGTTAGATGTAAAGACTGCATTTCTCCATGGTGATTTGGAGGAGGAGCTATATATGCAGCAGCCAAAAGGATATGAAGTCAAAGGTAAAGAGGAGATGGTGTGCAAACTAAATAAGAGCTTGTATGGCCTAAAACAAGCTCCACGTCAATGGTATAAGAAGTTTGATAGCTTCATGATGGAGCAAGGTTATATCAGATGTCATTCTGACCATTGCGTGTATACAAAGAAATTTGAGGATGGAAGTTATATTATCCTATGTTTGTATGTTGATGACATACTGGTTGTAAGTAAAAATATGCAGGAAATAAAAGTACTCAAGAAACAGCTAAGTGAATCCTTTGATACGACGGATTTGGGGGCTTCCAGAAAAATCCTTGGAATGAGGATAACTCGGGATGGGAAGGAACGGAAGTTGACTTTATCTCAGGAAAAGTACATTAAGAAGGTATTGGATAGGTTTAACATGTAGGATGCTAAACCGGTTGGGATTCCTCTGGCAGACCATTTTAAGTTATCAAAGGAGCAGTGTCCCAAGACAAAGCAGGAAAGAAACCATATGTCCAAGGTACCTTACTCATCAGCGGTTGGCAGTTTGATGTATGCTATGGTATGCACTAGGCCTAATATTGCCCATGCAGTAGGAGCTGTGAGTAGATTTATGAGTGATCCAGATAAAGAGCATTGGCAAGCAATAAAGTGGATCCTTCGATATTTGAGAGGGACCATGGGGACAGTTTTATGCTACAGTGGATCAGACACCACTTTACATGGCTATGTAGATTCAGACAGGGCTAGAGATGTAGACAGTAGGAGGAGCACGACAGGTTATATTTACATTGTAGGTGGGACAGCAGTAAGCTGGATTTCATGACTACAAAAGCTGGTGGTTTTGTCAACCACGGAGGCTGAGTATGTTGCTGCCACAGAGGCAAGCAAAGAGATGATTTGGTTACAACAATTGCTAGAGGAGTTGGGGCATAAGTAGGAGGAATGTAAGCTGCATAGTGATAATCAAAGTGCTATACACCTAGCTAAGAACTTCACTTTCCACTCCAGGACGAAGCATATATAGTTGAGATATCACTTCATCAGGAAAGCTTTGGAGGAAGATAAGTTGAAGTTGGAGAAGATTCATACCAGTTAGAATCTTATAGACATGATGACTAAGGTGGTCACAAGGGATAAACTAAAGCTATGTTCAGCTTTGGTTGGCCTTTGTGGATGACAGTGAATGGTTGAGAAGCTTGCTCAGTGGAAATCAGTCTCTAAGTGGGAGATTGTTATGTTTGTGGAGCCGATTTTCATGTTAGAGTGTAGTACACCTTGCATGTGTTATACTCAGGTATTTTTACGGCGGTCCCATTCACCGGTGAGCGGGTCAAGGGGGTTCGGGGGTGAAGCCCTAGAAGTAAATTTTCATGGGTGGTTTATTAACCCATGGGTAATGGGTAACCATTATGGGTTGTTTTAGGGCCCATGGTTTTTTTTCGGTACCCATTGTTTTGATACCCATGGTTTTTTGCCCATGGTTTTGATACCCACGGTTTTGTATCAAACTTCTTAAGCAATTGTCTATTTGTATGGTCTTATGCATAGGATACATATACAAGAAAATGCATTGCAGATGTGCTTTGAATTCGGGTGTGAATTCTGTAGATTGTGTTGAGCATAGCTCCAAACGGATCTGGGTATTGTATTGAGAGAGTGGAGGCTTGTAATAAAATCTGAGCAAGTGATTCTTGGTGGAGGTAGCCCAATTGGGTGAACCATGTTAAATATTGTCTCTCTATGTTGTGTTATTTATTATGCACTTTTATTTGAGATCTGTAATATTTTCTGCATATTAGTTTCTATTGTTGTGATTTTGTAAGGGATTATTCCACATATTTTATCTCTTATTTCCTATCAGGGAACATAAAATTCCTTCCTTTTTTATTGATCTCAGAGTTGAAACTTGTACACAAGTGGGAATAGAAGAAAAATGCAAAGGAGGAGAATAGAAGAAGATTGACTTTCGTTTTTGTCCATCTATTCGCAAAAACATGCTTCCAGTTTTCAAATTTGATTACCATCCTGAACAAATATTCTCAGAGGACAAGAAATAGCATGTAAGGGGCGGTTACAACTTCCCCAAATTGCCAAGAAGTGGTTACAAACAAATTTGTGATCATTTTTCCTTCTTCCATATTCCTCTGTAGCAAAGAAAACACTTCTGACAAGCCCAAGAAGAGCTTCTGCGTGTAAAAATGTGTTTTATTTTTCAATTTTCTAGTTTGCATATGAACTGTTCACTCCTTTGCCCTAATTTCTTTTAAATCAAGCCATCCACATGGTAGGAGAACATTGGAGTGAAGTCGGGAGGAAATTCCTTTTTTTTGCATGCCAGAGAAATTTTCTTGATTTTCTCCTACAAAACGCCATCAAAATTAAAAATATGAAGTGTCCATCGTGTAGAGAATTTTAACTAGCTTTCCATTGATACCCAAAAACGCAAAAAACCAAGCTCTGGTTCGAAGGATATGGCCTCTTGAAGATTTAGGGCAAAATTGGTCAAAATTAGGGTTGACGGGGTCAAATTTTAATTTTTTCCCTATTGGAAAAATTTCCAAAAAAACTCCATGGGTCCACCACTCTAAGACACATGGCACCTTCTCATTTCGTTCCATGGGCCAAAGACTTGTCTTTTTCGACTTCACGTTTTCATATTGGGAAAATTTTCCGAAAACTCCCCGCACGCCCTGCCACTTCGAAACACGTGGTACCTTCTCGTTGCTTGGGGGAATTTTCCTCCTTTTTTGACTTTGAAATTAATATTGGGAGAAATTCTCAGTTTACCTCCACGCCCTGCTGCTTCTGCCATGCGCTTCTCCCTTCTCCTCCGTGTGCCTGCGGGTTGGTTTGTAAATTTTTTGCTAGTTAGCCAAAAATAGGATAAGTGACAAATTCCTCCCCGTGCTGTCCTGCTTCACCTTGACACATGGTGCTTCTCTATTGGATGCATGGGCCTCGCCTAGGGAAAATCTCCCCGTTTACCTCCGCCAAGCCAGAACTCAAAAACTACAAGGAATTAGGAGGACTTCCATACCTTTCTGGAAAGGGGAAAGAATTATCTAATTGATGGAGATGTTTCTACAGAATCCTTGATCCCTTGGGAAGTGCCAGGTTTCAAAAAAACTTATACTGGACCATTTTCAAAGGATGCCAACTCAAAACTTTCTAAGTCCAGACTTGGGAAAAAGAAAGAAAATTTTGTGAGGGGGACAATAGTGGCTCTAGCTTGAGGACATGACATGGATTGAATAGGGAGAAAACATGGCATGAGGATCCAGAATATCAAGTTTTAAAACATATAATGTTTACCAATGCCTTATCCATTGGGCCTTGCAGAGTCATGTACAATTCTGAGGAAAGGAAGAAGGAAGGAAACACACCAACCAAAACCACACCAAGACAGAAAACAAACCAGAACACACACAACAGAAAAGGGGAAACAACAAAAACTATGGTACAGGGTAAGGGAAAAACTCACTTTCACTGATGATAAAGCTTTCAAATATTTCCCACTCCTAGGCAATCCCAGTGGAGTTCCATCAAAGTATGAGAAGAGAATGGAATTATCACCACAAGATTCCTGAATTTTAAATGGACCCAACCACAAAGAATAAAACTTATCATGATTTCCCTTTAGCTCTCTCCTCTTGTCCCAAAGTAGGACAAAATCTCCAGCTTTGAACTCCCTTACTTTAGATCTTTTTTCAAAGAACTTCTTCACTTTCAGTTAATGTTCTTTGATTCTGTCCACTACCTAGAATCTGCTCTCTTCTAGCTTCTCAAGGAAAAGGATCCTCTTGTCAATTGAATCTTTGTATTGGCTGTCTTCCACTGTTTAAAGTAGGTTGAGAGCTGACATTTCAATCGTAATAGGAATCTTTGCTTCAAATCCATATAGAAGATGAAAATGTGACATGCCTATTGCCTTCTTAGGAGTTATCCTATCAGCCCACAATGCATCATATAATTTTTTATGCCAAGTCTTCTGATTCTCATCAACAAACTTGTGCGGATAATGGTTACAATATTTTTGTTGCTTGACTCAACTTGACCATTCCCCTAAGGATAATAGTCAGAAGAATGTGCTAGAGAGATGCCTGAAACCATAACAGAGATTCTGTCAATTCCTTCAAAGAGAAATTAGGTAGCGTTGTCTAGTAAAATCTTTTGAGGGACTCCAAAATGAACAATTATATTCTCTGTTATGAAATTGCAGACAACTTAAGGGCTGGCCTATTTGGTTGAAATGGATTCCTCCCATTTGGTGAAGTATTCCGTGGCAGTAAGCACATAAGTATGCCCAACACTAGAATGGGGATTCAACATGCCAATGAAGTCCAGACCCCAATGTTGAAATGGTTCTTCAATAATCACAGGCCTGAGAGGCAATACAACTAATTGTGGTTTCCCAACAAATTGTTGGCATGCTTTGCATTTAGAAACTCAGCTCTGAGTATCAGCCAAAAGAGAAGGCCAATAATATCTACCTCTGAGAATTTTGTGGGAAGTCACCATGGATGAAAAATGTCCACCACAAGCTTGATCATGATAGGCTGTTGAGGAGTTTTTCCTACTATTCCTTGTCAACACATTTGAGAAAACATCCATATATCCCTTTCTTATAGAGTGTATTATTCCAAATCACATATTTGGCTGCTTTCAGCCTGAGAGTTCTTCACTGCTTGTAATCTAAATGAGGAGGGTAGTACCCATAGGTAAGAAAGAAATTGATGTCTGCATACCATTACTTTGTAGTGTTCGCAAAGATAAGTTGTGGACAATATTTTGATCAAGTTGGGAAAGTGTCATCTCTTTCTCTAAGCTGAACTTTGAGAGATTCATCTTTACCAATCAACTTACACAAACCATTTCCTCTAACCAGATTAGAGGGCTTAATCTCCATGTCATACTCTTGGATCCTTGCAATCTAATTTCCTCTTTTGGCTCTGAGATCTTGTTGTGTTAAAATGGACTTGATTTTACTTCCAGGTGCCATCACCATGGTGTGAGAGTTGACCACGGTGTGAGAATTGAGTATGTAAAATCTGAAATTCTTCACGGCCTTGACCATTGCATATGCATGCTTCTCCAGTTGACTGTAATTTAGTTCATTCTTCTTCAAAGGGCAGCTCATTAAAAGCAATAGGTTCTTCCAATACTTCCTCATTCTTGTGAACTAGGATAACAAAAATAGTGTACTCCGAGGAATAACAATACATGATCAATTCCTTGCTGAAATTTGGAGATACCAGTGTTGGAGCTTTGGCAATGGCCTTCTTGATTTCTTCAATTGCTGATTTTCCTTCACTAGTCTATTTGAAAATTGTTTGAGGCTTCATCATGGAGGTCATATGCTTTGTTAGTTCAGCAAATTCGTGGACAAAGTGGTGAAGGAAATTTACCTTCCCAAAGAATGAGTGCACTCATTTCTTGCTAGTGGGAAGAGAGAGTTCTTGAATAGCACTTACCCTCTCAAGGTCAATATATGCTCCATGATTATTCATGATGTGTCTCCAACAATCTTGCCTTTTATGACTCTAAAGATACACTTCTTTGGATTTAGAGAAATGCCATGCTTTCTACATCTTGCAAGAACCTGCTCCAAGTGGAAGATATGCTCACTTCTATTCTTTAAAAACACGGTTAATTCATCAAGGTATATGACAATGCAATTCTTGACGATCTTTTAAAGATAGGTCCAAGTCTCTTTGGAAGGTGGCTTCCGCATTGATCAGGACAAAAGCCATCCTGCTTGTAAGCAAAAGTGCCCCAAGGAGTTGTGAAATTCGTCTTGCTACAATCTTCTTCAGCCACTTCAATTTGATTATACACTGAAGAAGCCATCAAGAAAAGAGAGCATCTCAAATATAGTAACTACTTGTAGGATATGATCCAAGATTGGAAGAGGGTAATTGTCTTTGAGAGATGCCTGATTAAGATTTCTGAAATCTACACATATTCTAATCTCCCCATTTTTATTTTTGACTGGTAAAATGTTGGCCACCCATGTTGAGTGGTGAATGGGGAAAATGTTTCTCGCATTCAGCATCTTGTTCACTTCTTCCTTGATAACACCAGAAATCTTTGGATTATAGGGTCTTTGCTTCTGCCTTAAGGGCTTAGCATCCTGCTTTAGAGGAATGGAATGCTGCATTTCTTTCGGTTGAAAAGATTTGAGCTCGTTGTAAGAGTAGGCCAGCACATCAGAGTAATTTTTAAGCAAAGCAACGAACTTCCTTTTCTCTTCAAGTGAGCAAGCATTTGCCAATGTTGACCATCCTTGGATCCTTCAGAAGTCCCAATTTTTTCCTTGTCAAAATCAGATGGACAGCGAGAAGATAGCTTTTCTTTTTCACGAATAAATTTGTCATGCTTGTCAAACAGGTCCTCCAGAGAGACTAGACCTTTGGGGATCTTGTTACCTTTCAATATGATCATGCCTTCATCATCCACTCTTTCAATTTCATCTGATGCATCTTCAGCCACAGCTTCTCTATGTGGATTAACACTTCCCTCAAAGAAGAGATTATTGAAGTTGTCTCTTTGCTCCAAGAAGGCTAAAATCTGATTTTCATCATTGAAAACTTGCCAGTGATCTGCGTTATCAGGAACACTTGGTCTGAAAACCATCTCAATGTTTATTTTTTCCTTGCCAAAAGAAGGATGAGGAGTCAATAGGGATGTTGATACTACAAGAGAATCAGCTCTTTCATTTTGTTGTCTTGGGATGGCTTCAATAGAGAATGCATCAAAGAATTCAATGCAATCCCACACTCTATTCCTGTAATACCTGAGCCTTGGGTTCTTCACCTGGTATTGCTGGCAGATTTGCTTCACTATCACTTCTGCATCACCAAGGCATCTTAGCTTTTTGATTCCCATGTCTTCCGCTTCACTTATGCCCAAGAGGAGAGCTTCATATTTTGTTGTATTGTTAGTGTTGTCAAACTGCAGTTTGTATGCAAAAGGATGCATCACATTGGAAGGAGAGTACAACACAACACCAGCCCCTGAGCCTGCTTTGGAATGGCTTCCATCAAACTCCATAGTCCAGACCTGATATTTCTCTGATTCCGAGGAAAGTGGCAAGTCTTCTTCTCGTTGTGAAGTAAGGAAATAGTTTCCTAATCCACAATCTTGAAAGAGGATATTAGCTCTTGGGTCACTGGAACTTCTTACTATAAACTTCATTTTTCTTACCGGAAGCAACCTCTTCATCTCACCCTTTACTGGAATAGTTGCAGAGGTCCAATCCATCTTTATCTCTCCACCAAGGTCTCTAAAAAAACTTCTACTCAAGAGCATGCCAAAAGATGTTGGAATGTCTAGCCACTAAGATGGTTAGAAGTACTTTCTTATCAGGGTATTCAGCCAAAGCCACTTGTGCATCTTTTATCCTTCCTACTAGTGGTACTTGCTTGGATTCCATTGAGTAACAAGCTCCGTTAAATCTGGTTAGTGTCAGGTTGAGAGAATTGGCAACTTTGAGTGGCATTACGTTATCAGAAGCTCCGGAGTCAATGATGTAATTGTTGAGCTCAAAACCATTCATGAGAAGAGACAATTAGAAGGGTTCCACCTTATCTATTTTGGAAGCACTTAGGGCCAGCATGTTTTGAGCAGGTGTTGTAGATGGTGTCGGGAGAAGACCTTTATAATTTGAACTTGAAGGTATAGAACTGCTGCTCCGAACAGCATTGATTAGTCTATCAAACTGAGTAGGGTGTGTTTGCAAGTATTCAATCTCTGAGAGCTGCACTTTGGTCTTACTTGCATGTTCCACAAAATCAAATGGGACAATGTTGGATGAGGGGGAAGTTCCTCGAGTGAGGGAAGGTTTACATGGTAAGGGTCTTTGAGGAACTTTGGCTGACTTAGGATAGACTTCATTAGAGGGAGGATTGTTTTTAATAAAACTTGTGAGCTAGAAGAAGGAAAAGGTGACTTACTAGATATAACAAGCTTGATCTCTAGCAGCCATTTGGCCTAGTTTCATTTTGGCTGAATCCATTAAGGGTGGTAATGGTGAGCCTCTGCTGATGATCTTCTTTTGTGTGGCTGCTGGAGTGGGATCTTCTTTAGTTTTATTTTCCTCTTGAGCCACGGAGGGTAGAGCATCTTTCTTGGATTGAGCTCGAGTGAAGATAGCACATGAGAAGCTTGGGGCTTCCTCTTCTTCTTCCCCATCATCCACAAACTTGAACAAGCCATTGTACATATCAACTTCTTCAATTTCGAGGTAGCCTTCGTAATCCTCTGCTATTTCTCCTTCAAGTTCATCAATTTTAGCATCCTCTCTTGATTCTCTGGTGTCACAGATAGCATTGATAGGAGGTGTCTTCAAGGGCAAGTTAGTGAGGAGGTGGTGCAATTCTTTGTCTATCAGGGAAGTTTGGCCTCCTTGGAGCATTTCTCATTGTCATTTTAGGATAGCTGTTTCTTCAAGGCAACCAAATCATTTGCCATTTTCTCGGAACATAGGATCTGTAGTTACTGAAGCCGAACTCTGACCCTTCTGCTTCCCATTTGGGCCTTTCACCTTTCCAGAGAGGATTAAGTCATCATCAGTTTCAATGGAAAAGTTTTGAGCTTCCCTCAGTGTGTTTGGTTGGGCTCTTCTGAGGAAGAAACCAACTTTTGATGGCAAGGCACTGATGAAGAATCTTCTCAGGTGGTTCTCAGGAGGTAGCACATCTTCAAGGACTCTTCTTATTCAGTCTTTCAAACCTTGCTACAAAGTCCCTCATGGATTCAGAGCTTTCTTTCTTTATTTGGACTAATTGTACCAGCAGCTCTTGACCATCTTCAGTGCTCTTGAATCTATTTTCAAATGCTTTTCTAATATCTTCCCAACCAATAATAGATCTTGCAGGAAGCATGTAAAACCATTCAGCAGTCTTTCTCTTGGAGTGACTCCACAAATAGTCTAACCAACACATCTTCATCTTCAACACCTAACACACCACAAGCAGTGATGAAGGCTGCTACATGTTCTTCAGGGAGTTGGGAGCCATCTCCTTTGAATTTGGGAAAATTATTTCTCAAACCTCTTGGCAGATCATGGAGTACTTCGTGGGAGAGCAAGTGGACTAGTATTTCTTCCCCATGGTACATTGGGTGCACGTGCTTCATGTTCATTATCAGCCATTCTAGTTTCTGTTTCTGGCTTCTTCAGCAGCTAGGGTTGCTTCTCTTTCCTCTGCTGCAGCTTGGAGTCTTGTAATTTCTTCAAGTTGAGCTCTAATCTCTTCCTCTCTGTCAAACCGAGCTATAACCTCTGCTTCTTCTCTGTCCAACTCCTCAAAAGTAGGGTCAATCACTCCTTCTTGCCTCAGCTGGCGAGTATACCTTCTATCAGCCAGCTTGAAGGCTTATTGTCTTCTCTGAGGTGCTGGAATCTATTTTTTTCTCTTCCAACTCAAAAGCAGGTTCTTCTTTTCAGTCCAAAATCTTTGTAGCAACAGAGTAATGTTTTACACTCTGCCTACTATGCCAAATAGCCTCCTTCAGGTCTGAAATGATATCTTCTTTGATATGAAAGAATGAAGAAGGTCTCTAGGAGGATTTGCAAGAATATTCATACTCGTATTCATGTGGATCACAAGGAACTTCAAACTTCAAAAACTTTTAAGAAATACTTTAAAACCTTGTGGTCATTTTAGGGTGCAGATGCTGCAAACTCTGCCCCACGGTGGGCACCAAAAATTGTTGGCTAGAAAATTTGTCTTGTGGACAAATTTATGGATTTCAGGCCAATGCTATGGGAATCTAAGTCCCTCTACATTTGAATGGTGCAGCTCCCATTGTTTAGCATGTAAAACCATGAAGGATTTTAATGGTGGTTTTTCAACCAGAGATCCACAGGTGAACACTCCACTGTCCCTATGGACAAAGCCTGCAATTTCTTGCTATAGGGCAGAAATTAATCTAAGTATGGGAAAGGGAGTGGGAAAGAAGGCAAGGGGAGTTCAATGATACGGGTAGAATATCATATGCCTATATGCATTGATCAAAAAGTTTCATAACATGCATTAACTAATAGAAGAAAGACAAATTTTTCAATTTCTGAGCACAAGATAAAATAAAACACGCTGGTCACAAAGCACCAATTGATTTTTCCATCAGGGGGACATAAAATTCCTTCCTTTTTTATTGATCTCAGAGTTGAAACTTGTAAAACAAGTGGGAATAGAAGAAATAATACAAAGAATGAGAATAGAAGAAGACTGACTATCATTTTTATCCATCTGTTCACAAAACACGTGCTTCCTGTTTCCAAAATTGATTTCCAGCCTCAAACAATGACTCTCAGAGGACAAGAAATAGCATGTAAGGTTTGGTTACAACATCCCCAAATAGCCAAGAAGTGGTTACGAACAAATTTGATCATTTTTCCTTCTCCCAGATTTCTCTGCAGCAAAGAAAACGCAATTTTGAACGAGCCTGAGAAGAGCTTATGCGTGTAAAAATGTGTTTTATATTTCAATTGTCTAGTTTGCATATGAGCCGTTCGCTCCTTTTCCCTAATTGCTTTGAAATCGGGCCATTCATGTGCGAGGAGAACATTGGAGTGAAGTCGGGAGGAACCCTTTTTGTTTTTTGCATGCCAAAGACATTTTCTCGATTTTCTCCCACAGAAGCGCCATCAAAATTAAAAATTGAAGTGTCCATCGTGTATAGAATTTCACCAGCTTTCCATTGATACCAAAAAAAACAAAAAAGGAAGCTTTGGTTTGAAAGATATGGACTCTTGAAGATTTAGGAAAAAACTGGTCAAAGTTAGGGTTGGACGGGGTAAAATTTTAAGTTTTTCCCTTTTGGAAAAAATTCCCAAAAAAATCTGTGGGTCCACCACTCCGAGACACATGACACCTTCTGGTTCATCAGCAGGCCGAAAGACCTGTATTTTTCCTTCTCATTTTCATATTGGGAAAATTTCCCAAAAACTCCTTACTCCCCACCACTCCGAGACACGTACCACCTTCTAGTTGCTTGGGGGGAATGCACCTCCATTTTTTCCTTTGAAATTCATATTGGGAAAAACTCACAATTTACCTCCCCACCGTGCCGCTCTGCCATAAGCTTCTCCCTGACTCCTTCGCGGGCCCGTAGGCTAGTTTGTAAATTTTGCACCACTTAGCCAAAAGGGCTAAGTGCAAAATTCCTCTCCTGTGCCCCTGCTCCGCCTTGACATGTGGCACTTCTCTATTGGATGCAGGGCCTATCCTAGGGAATAAATTTCCCATTTACCTCCACTAAGCCATGACTCAAAAACTACAAGGAGTTAGGAGGACTTCCATACCTTTCTGGAAAGGGGAAAGAATTTTCTATCTGATGAAGGTGTTTCTAAGAATCCTTGATCCTTTAGGAAGTTCCAGATGTCAAAAAACTTATACTGGACCATTTTCAAAGGGTTACAACTAAAAAATATTCTAATTCTAGACTTGGGAAAAAGAAGGAAAATTTAGAGGGACAATAATATGATATGCTCCAAAAGGGTTCCAAATGGAATAGAAAAAACACATTTCTTAATGTTGAGGGATATCCTCAACTACTGACATCTTTCAAACATCAACCTCAAATTGTCACAATGATCCCTTACTAATCCATATATCATCCAATCATCAAGGTAGACTTCAATAAACTTATGGATGAAGTATTGAAATGCCTACACCACAATGCGTTAAAACACAATAGGCGCGTTCTTCAGTCCAAAAGGCATGATTGTGTAGGTAAAGATTCCCCATTTAGTGGTGAAATTTATCTTTTCTTGGTCCTCCTTTGTAATTCTAACTTGATGATATCCCGAGAAGCCATCCATTAATGAATAGATCTCACGCCCAACTACTCCTTCCAGGATCTTCTCGGTGAAAGAGTTTGGAAAGGGATCAATGACACATACTGCATTCAAATCCCTATAATCAACAAATATCCTTATCCTCCCATCTTTTTTAATGTTTACGACCATTGAACTTATCCATTCTGACTCCTCAACAACCTCAATGATGCCTGATGTGATCATTTTGTCAATCTCCTCCTTGAATTTTATGCAAAGATTTGAATTCATTTAATAAAGTCTCTTCTGAATTAGATGTACAACTTCCTTTAATTTGATCTACATCTCTCCTAAAGATTGGTTAACTCCCTTAAGCTCATGATACCCACGTGGAAACAACTCCTGAAATTCACACAACAAATCAATGATTTTTGAAACCTCCTTTTGTGTCTAGTAATCCCCAATAAGAGATTCCTTAGGTTCGGCCTCCAAACTAATGTTAACCTTGTTGGTTTTTAGGGGTTTTTGTTAGGCGTGTGTTTTCTCATCAGCACTATCCATAACTTTGAGTGTACCCATAGTATGGTTAACATCTAGATTTTCTGCCTCTTCACCATCAATCACATAGACCAATATTCCTTTCTCTTTTTACATGCATGCACGCTCGAGATGTATCTCCTCTAATTCTTCCTCATCAAAGCGCACTTCTAATCTTGGTTCACCCAATAATTCTAGTATTCTATCCTCTGCCATGGTGTTATCTCCCATAGTTAGGTTCTTAACAACCTATAAAGCCTCATCCATCGATGACTTAGTACTTTGATATTCGAAATCTTGAAGAAGGTCAGTCGTCCACTCCTGCCAGTTTCCTATCTGAAGGCACATCTTTGAGTGAATGTACCATGCACGTGCATAGCCTTATAAGGTGGATTACAGCTTATGCACCCATAAAGAAGGTGGCAAGGCTTCCGTACCTTCCATACAGGCCTTCTCACATGCTTGGAAGTGAAACAAAGCGGATTCCTTCCCATGATAATCTTGTATGATATTAGGTGCATTTCTCTGGGAAAACCTAACAGAGAATGTGATTCTCTCTTGCACAATACTCTAGAAGGTTATCATGATGGGTCACCCACCAACATGTTACGGTCCTAAGAAAGGTATAGCTAAGCATCCTTCTCCTTTAGATCTCACATCTCCATTGGGTCTCCATTTATTGCAGGAAAACATCAAGGTTGGCTCCTGTACGACAGAAAAGTGACATGTGAATATGATAATTAGTAAGTGACCTTCCCCGTACCTGACCTCCCAAGGTCGTGCTGAGACAGTCAGTGGTTTGTAATGCAAGTGACTTAGACGAAGCCACAGCCAGGATTATGGCTCAGTTTTCTATGATAGAAAAGCTACATGCGAGGATGAGAATTGGCAAACAAGCTTTCCTAAAGCTAACTATGGAAGGATCAGTGACTAAGATCTGGCAGTGTGATCTCTTGGTAGCTGGAATGACAAAGGGGGGATTTAGAGGCTATGAACGGGTAGCGTAAATTCCCTAGTGGTTTATCCTCCTAATTAGGATATAAGTATTAATCTAGTTTTGAAGTCTTTGAATTAACTTAAACTGAAAATAATAATTTATACTACTGCTGAAAGGGAAACTAATCTAAACAAAATACATGATTGAAAACATTATAATTACAAACAACAATTTAAAATTCTTCTATACTAAAACTAAACAAGCGAGATAACCCGAGTGTGGTTATTCACATGTTCAAATGTGTGAATCTAGATGAAAGACAGACTAATTAACTTAATTGAAAACCTTCAATCTTACCTCAAAAGTGAGGAACAAATCATATCTTCTCAAAAACTATCATTCCCCACAGCTTCCATGGCAATATTGAAACAAAGCTTTAACTGAAATAAAATGATTCACTACTCTATTTGATATGTTGTAACTAAAACTTTCATAGTTCAAACCTGGAGTTTTACAGAACAGTGGTAAATCTAGTTATGTCGTGACTTGTCCCCTCAGTGTGATCTCTTTGTTCCTTCATGTTCTCGTGAATCCAGAAAAGTGTGAATGTGATAGCGTCAACAGAAGAAGATAATCTAACAATGGCAGATTTGGATATAAACCGAATAAAATGCAAGTAAGAGAGGGATAGTGCAAGTGAACAAAGATTGACTATGTGATTCCTAGTAGGATTTATTGCGGGGATACAACGCAAATATATCGAGAATTCAGGGATCTATTTCTTGTGACAAAACTACAACCTACAACTCTAAGATTATCAAAATGAACTCTAATCTAGAACTGAAACTATCTTATGCTAATCTGACTGTGTAGGATATCAATGGAGCAAAATGAAAGTGTGAAGATCAAGTGATCTCTAAAGTAGAAAGGAAGAAAGGAGCCTTGAACTGAGAGGCTGAGAATTCATAGCAAAATCCAAACCTATTGAAACTCATGGGAGAACCTCCAAAACACACTGAATAATAATTCATAGAGAGAGAGGGGGCATTTGCTTGTAGACAAGTTGGGTATTTATAGCATCTGGATTTACCAGAGGGTAAGTTTGAATTGAACTCTTCTATTATAAACAAAGAGAAATCACTATTTAACTAGGCGGCCAAAACATAAATGCAAGTAAGAGTGATTGAGAAATGCGGATGCAAATTGAATTTTTATGTTGACGAAAGTGTTTAGAACGTTATGGAAAACACGCACAGGACTGCCGCCCTGTGCAGGGCGGCAGATTACAGGACCGTCTGCCCTGTCCTAGGCGGTGGTCACAGGACTGCCACCTAGTCAGGTTGGCAGTCCTGTAACTTAAAGACTAAAATGCAAGGAAAAAGGGGCCAGAGGTTAGAACAAAACATGCAAAAGCTGGACAAGGCTTTTTAGGATGCAAATGTATACTTGGCGATCTTTTCTAGATTCTGAACACCTTGCGAAGAGATATGAATCATCATTGGGGTTTCTGTAACCAATTTCTGACTGTACAATACATACAATTTTGGGTATGTACATATTGCCCCCTCAGAGAAGCATTTTAGCCATGAAGAGGCATAAAACAGTGGGTCCGAGTATGGCGGTCCTGAAATGGGGAGTTAGAAGCTATACCTAACATACCATGTGTGTCGCAATGTCGCCATCCAAGTTCCTGCTATCTATAAAATGAAAAAGAGGACTCAAGTGTAGATAGATAAAATAATTTGAAAAATAAATACTAAGTTAAGATGAAATGAGGACTTACCATTGCGCAAGGATAATGAACTTACCTCCATCGGCGCTCCAACTCTGCGAAAAACATTCAACTTAGAAATATAAGATTATAATATTATATATATATATAATATATAACGAGCTCATTTTCCTATTCATTTGCATGCATGTTGATTTGGCAATTTTTGAGCTCTGGGACCCATGGTAACTGTTTTCGACTGAGAGTACAGTCAAAACGTTCGTTGTGAGATTGTGATCATGCCTCCGAGAGCAGGAAATCGACCCATGCGAAGTCTCAGGTTAGTTTTTCTCAATTTGTTGCTTTTAAACCTAAAATGTAAAAATGATTGAAATCTTTGTCTTGGGGGGATTATGTTTTTGAAAATGTTAGTGGTAAATGAGTCTCTAGGGGGGGCACCCATAGGGTAGGTCTTTATTTTAGTCAAAAATGATCCTATTTTTACCTTTTTCAGTGTATTTTTAGGGCTTTTGAGCCAGTTCGGTGATTCAGGATAGCACCACTGCCCTACACATGAGCGGTAGTCATTAGCACCGCCGCCCCACCATGGAGGCGGTTATAAGACCGTCTACCCAAAAAGGTAGTGGTCATAGGACTGCCACCTCATAAGGAATTGGTTACGGAACCACTGCTCTACACAGGGTGGCGGTTCTAAACAAAAATGCAAAGAATATATATATTATATTGATTGTTTTTGCATTTTTGACATTTTTACATGTTTTTGATGAGTTTTCCAGTTGGATTATGTTACTAACTTGACTCTTTTTCTCTATTTTGGGTGGATGTAAAAGGAGGATTACGTATTAGATGGAGTAGAGAGATGGAGTGTGATTGGCTCCCAATAGTGTTAGACGCACTGACCCAGACAAAGCGAGAGACTCTTCAGTGGGCCAGTATTTGGAGGATTGCATAGGTTCCTCATGTTACACCTGTTAGTCACATATTGTGTGACTTATTTTCATATTAGGATGCAAATTGGAATACCTTCTAGATTACCAGGTGCTAGGGGTGAGTGGACTATAACCTTGGAGGACGTCTATCATATATTAGGGGTTCTCGATTCTTGGGAGACTAGTTGTCTCTTAAGACAACAGTATCGAGATCTCAGATGGTTCAGTGGGCCACCTATATGGGAGATGATGTTGTCTCTATGCGCTCAAATAAGGGGGTGAGGGTCCGTTCTATTGTTGATTCAGATATCCCTGTGCTCCGCAAGGCTATTATGGGCATCCTTTCCCTCGCGGTTGATTGGGGACAAGGGAGGGGATACTCTCTTATACTTTTGGGCTCCTATTATTACATAGATTGAGGCCCATGGCCTTGTTTACGCCTGGGGATTAGACATCCTTGGGACCACCTACCACGATGTATACAAGGTGGTTAGATTACAAGGGACAGTCACTAAGTCTACCCTACTCTAGTTATGAGTTGGGTGTATGAGTGCATCATTCCCTGTGGGAGAGGTGTACAGGTAGAGGATCATGGGGCTATGTCAGGGTAGTGAGGTGGATAGAGATGACTATACTTAGGACAGCACACTAGTCTAATGGCTTCTCTTGACTATTGCAAACATGGAGGCCTCTCCTTATTAGAACATGGCGGGGGTGTGGAGAGAGGAGACACATACACTAATTTCATGTTATTCCACAGGTCAGCTAACAGAAATGGACATGGAGAGTTGGAGACCCACCCCTTTGACAGAGTACCTCAGCAGTTTGGCCTCCCCTACATTGATATGTTTCCTCCAGTGGGGCCAATATACAGGTATATGTTTGTGAGGCCAGGGGAGGTCCTAGAGGATGAGGTTGGTCCACGATTACTCTTGAAGTTCCCATTGCAGCTAGGTGGGTGGTTTGGGCTCGAGGGGTAGCCAGTGCTCCTTGAGCACCTTTAGTTTAGATCAGAGCTACTCCTACTCATGGTGGAGAGAACAATTATCCCATTGATGTGGACTCATACTCCGAGGAGTTTACCAGAGAGGAGAAAGAGGAGGAGTTGGAGGGAGGTGAGACAGGTGGGACGGCCAGAGATGATATTGAATTTGAGTGGCATGACACTCAGAGTATCCTCAGGACCAAGAGGGCATAGGAGAGTTCAGAGAAGGTGACCTTGATCTCATATGAGTTTCCTTCTTAGGACATTGGGGGAGATGATGAGTCCGTGGCAGGACGTCATTTCTTTCCTGATTTGAGGGAGGTTCCGCAATCCACAACAGCATCTATAACAGGAGAAGATCCTAGGGACCCTACCTGAATTCCTGGAGATCCGAGTGAGTTACTACTCTTTTATTGATTTTGTTTTAGCTAGAAATTTTTAGTTGATATTTCCCTTTTATTGTTTCGTTTGTTTTTTACTTTATTTTTGGTGATTTTCTAACTTGTTATTTCTCTCTTTTTTATATGCAGCGACTGTTGAGGGATGGCAAGACTTGATTCGCTGAGTGTGCGCATACACCCTATTGCTCCCCTCAGAGAGTACTCAGGCCGAGCTCACTGCAAACATTAGAGAGCCCTCAGCAGCTAGCTGACATACTGATGTGTTTTCCCATGTCTGGAAGGCGATGAAGTTAGTGACCTCTCTCCGTGCTGAGGTAGCTCGATATAGGACTGATGAGTGCTTGATGAGGAGGAGCTACTCTCACAGTGAGACCACAACTACTGTCCATGATTATGAGCCCTCAGTTCACTCGGAGCGCCATCATAGCTGGAGTCTTAAATGTGATCATGCACCCTCTGAGGGATCCCGCAGGGATTGAGAGACCATAATGTCTTTTTGTAGATATTTTGTCAGATATTTATATGAGTGTTTTTGTACTTTTCGGGATTATTGAGCATTTTTACCATGGCTAGTGCATGATGGAATTATATACGAAACATGATTTATATATATATATATACATATACATATCTCTTTTGGATCTAGATCTTCTTGTATCTAGAGTTTTGGTGATTCGTTCTCATGCAGATAATAGATGTTTTGGAATCTTTGTTTATATGCTTTTCAGTATGTATGCAATGGATGACAAGTGATAACAAATGTTGAACATAATGCTTTTCTTCTTGTATTTGTTTTTGTAATACTGATATGATGATGATGACAAACATATTGTAGTACTGAAACTTTTAGATTCTTTGGGCAATAGTATATTGCTTCTTCTTATTTTGGCAAAATCATGATGAACATATAGTGATAATGGGATGAATTTTCCCCATTCCTAACTCCACGCAACTAGTGAGATGCGAGGTCTTAACACCAAGAACTTGGAAAGGATGAACAAATTGTATGAGTTTGATTAAATGGAAATGATGAGAGAAAGATAAGGTTTTGACATAAAACAAATTTAGACCTGCTGTACTTACTCTTACTCGAAACTACTACATAGTTCAAAATGTAACTTGTTATTCTAGTTTATCTAGACTTAGATCCATGGATGGAAACTTGGTTGAAAAAATTTGGTTTTGAGGATTTGATCTCTTTGGAATTTGGATACTTAATTTCACTTAACACATTTTCTTTGTAGTTTTTAATATTCTAAGCTTCATTGATTTGTGTGAATGGACCCCCTACGCCCTGCCCCATGCTACTAGTAAGAAGTATGGGTTTACCACTGAAGGCAAGACACAGGCGAGTAAGGGCACTTCTTTCCTTTCTCAACCTTACATCACCAGTAAGAGATGCAGGCTCATCACCGAAGATTATTAGGGTAAAGAAGTGCGTAAAATAAAATATTCTATTTTGTTTAGTGTTTTTGATTCAATTTGACATTTCTGATATGTGATTTTGGAGTATACTTGTTTCAAAGAGATGTAAGAATGATATATGTGACACCAAGAAGTTTCTAGAATAGACCGTAGGTAAGAAAAACTTAACCAAGTAGAAAAGAATGAGTATGACTAAGTATGCAGGCCTTGGTATGGTTTTTGTCAAGACTTTGTCTTTCGAATTGATGAAATGATTTTGAAACCATTTGATGATATTATGAAAATAAAAGAGATATGATTTGAATGCTTTTGCCAATATTTTCAGAAGCTTGTAATAAATTGCTTAAGAATAAGTTCCTTAACTACAACATTTACGAAATGAGTGAACAAATTGAAACTAACTAAAAGAATAATGCAATGTAGCTGCAACCATGTACATATGAAAATGTAGGTGGAACTATATGGCATGATGTACTAAGGTGAATAAATTTGACGAATATCAAATTCTTCACCCCTATAAGTACATAGTGGAGAACCATTATCCTCAAAATTTTCGTTCTCTTGACAAGGGCCTACCATTCTGGGTTTGAACTTACAACCCTTACCCAAAAGTGTATATGTCCAATTATTAAAATCATTTTTTTGAAAGAGACATTCGCGTGCCTCTTTGTCAAGTTTTTGAGATACAATATGTGGGTGAGCATGACTATGCTGCTCAACCTTTTCTCCCATATGGAGCATTTTGTTTATTTGTAACTTTTGTCGAATGATGAGGTCTTGCCCCATGGATAGGGAAAACTTAGTTTCAGATGTACATGGGTCGAAACTAGGTTTTAGAATATAGCAACACCTAGAAACAACTCCGATGGGCATTGTTTCAATTTCAAATTTGCCCTTCTTCGTTTTTTAATTATATCATGTTCACACCGAGACCTATGTTCATCGGAGGGAAGAGATGCTATACCGAGAAGAATACCCATTCCATGTGGTTCAAATGGGAGGAAGATCGGCTCATCATTTTCCAAGAGTTTCATAATTCCTGTTGTGTTTTTAGTGGACACTGTTTCCATAGAAATTGATTTATCTTTATCTGTCTTTGCCACCCTCAAATGTTTTTGGGTCAACAACTTCAAACTTTGGACTATCTGGGGTGATCCGGGACTAACTATTTTTTTGGAGATGGTTTATTCAATTGATTCGTGGGAAGATCATAGTCTGTATGGATTCCTTTCTTTTTCTTGAGGTTTTCTAAATGTATATCGAAGGGTTTAGGATTTCCGTGTAGCGATGAAGACCTTTCCTAGGTGCAAAAAACCTTAATTTTTGGAATAACGTGGAAGGGATTTCCTTCATACTGATGTATCCATAGGATGACCGAGAATCATATTATAGTTGGTTTCCCGATCTATAATATAAAATTTAGTGAGGATTGTTTTGGGTCCTAAAGTGACTGGTAGTACTATAGTCCTGATGGAAGTTTCCTTAAGGCTATCATATCCCCTTAGCGTATTTCATGTCAAGGAACAGTTCATTTCTCCATACCCAAGTTTTTGAAGAAAAGTGAAGGGGACTATACGTTAACTGCTACCCCATCATCAATCATTGCATGCGTTAACATAGTTGTTTATAGACCCATACCTACAAATGCAAGGGTGGATCGCCTCTACATGAGATTTCAACATCTATTGGCATCTTGCTTATGTTAAATACAAACTCAGTATCCCTATTTGGCTGCCCTAGGTGGGTAGATGTCAAATTCTACATGGTTTATTTGAGCATTAGGAGGTGGCGTAACGTGGCTTAGATGACCAAGACCTAATGCATTGAGTAACACAAAGTGATGTGTGGGTGAATTCTGTCAACAAATCTAGAGAAATGAAATGTGAGAAAAGGTTTTGTTCAAATTTGATATCAAATCATAGGATCCAACTGGTTTAGTGATTGTAAGAACTTCATCTTATGTAAAGAAAATATCAAATAGGGGTTTTGATACATACTCCTTTGTCCGAGTTATTGCATTAAGTTGACGCTCAACCTCTAGCTCAACTAATCCCAAGATTTTTTGTATTACCGTTCGAACATAGGTTGGGAGCAATCCAAGAGTTGTCAGGAGTTGAGGCATCTCGATCGTTATTTTCTATCATGATACCTTTGTTTGTCCCATTTGGATCTAACATGTTTATGGTTAAAATGATTTGTGAGAGGATCGTTGAAAATATTGAGAGGTGCATTTTGAGGGGAAACCGATCCCGTATAGGTGTTTGGCGCGGGTGGTGTAGGACTTACCAACAACATATCTATAAAGATTTATCTTTTAACTCATCTAGAAAACGTTGCAAGAATTTGTTGTAGTCATGGTAGGTCCTAGTATCATGACCTCAGATTTTGTGAAAGCCACAGTACAAATTGGGATTATAGTCTCATGGTCGTTGGTTCGAACCTTGTTGGGGCCCAAAATTATGATTGGGCTGTTGGTTGTTATATTTGAAATTTTGAGGTTGCGGCCTCTGGCTTTGGTTTTGATATCCATTCTGGACCCTTGAGCAAGACCTTGTGATTGGATTCACTATTGTTGTTGTGGTTGTTGTTGAGGATGATTAAAATTTACTGCATTGATTGTTGGACTAAATTTATTATTACGTTGATTGTTAGCAGGTGCCAGGGTGTTGACAACATTTGGTCCTTTGACTTGATCAGTGACTTCATCTGTTGTAACCCCATGGTTTTTGTTAAGGATATTGGGTCCTTGATTGGTATTTCCCGGTATTGGGATAGGTTGTAGTGTTTTGATTTGGAGTGATTAACTCTCCCATTTGTTCCATAAGTCTTACGACCCACTATCTATTGCCCGCTTGATCAATTCGAAGAGCACTTTCGAGTACCTCATCATAAGTCCTTAGCGGGAACTTCTTGGGCTTCTTCCTTTATCTCTCTTTTGAGAGCAATGAAGGAATAAATTGCATAGTTCCATCTGATCCATATTTGGAGCACTTGCTAAAGAGTATAAAATTGTGCATCCATCTTTGAATGAAATGGGCGGTAGATTCATTGTGCTCTTGTTTGATGTGTAAGAATTCTCTAATGCCTGTTATTAACAATTTATTCATATCAAAGGCTTTGATAAACTCTGAGACAAGTTGTTTCAACATGAGTGTATCAAAGCTTTAGGTATTCTATAATACCAGTCAATGGAAATACCCTCTAAGATTTTAAGTAAAATCTTCTCAACAACCGCATCCCAGGGGAGTAGTTCTCGAGATGGCCCTCGCATAGGCCTTGATATGCACATTTGGATATCCCTCCCCCTTGAACTTAGGAATATTCGGGTAAGATGCCTTGGAAGCATGATGCACTTCGTATGGTGAAATCTAGAGGCTCCTTTAAGTATTTTGAGTAGGTCCCTACCCGCATAGGATTCAACCATTGATGGTGCCTGTTGAGTGAGGCAGAGGTGGAATGGGTTGTTGATATGGCATAGCATATGTATTTGCAGGGGCATAAGGAAACCTCTTGTGGTTGAGTAAAATGTCCCAGGAAATGATAACATATCTCCTTGAGGAGATCTTGAATACATGTTTAGGTAAGGAGGAACATTGCCCTGATATGGGGTTGTTTAGTGTTGCGCCAGGAGGTATCCTATTTTCCAACCGGAGTAGCATTTGAGAATGCGGTTATGGTTGGTTTTTGTTGTGGATAGCTATACAAATATTGAGGGAGGCATGCCTAACATTCCTATTCCTGTGAAGAGGTCAACTTGGTTGGGATGATGCGGAGGGTTGGGAATTTGTGCTTACCCAAAATGTGACTTTTGATTTACCTGAGCAAGCTCTAATCCTCTATGCTTCTCAACTACGGCTGAGATGACCTCAATTGGTGAAGACACAGTATTTTTCCTTAATGGTGGTTGTTTTATACCTTGAGGTTGTAAAGGGGTATGGTACCCTACTATGAATTGATCATTACCCTGCCAAGCTTCACCAAGAGTATTTCCCATAGGTGGAGGAATGGGGGTGTTTTCTTGGAGCAGGGTATCGGGTTGTGTTTAAAAACTTCCTATAGGTGGGTACATGTTTTGGAAGCATTGTTCACTTCTAGCGTAGCGTGCTAAATACTCCTCATCCAAAAATGGGAGTGGATCTGACTGTCTACTGATTTTTGGTCTGAACAAAACCCAAGGAGATGAAATGGATTCTCTAGTAAATGGCATATTGTTAGAGCTTGAGGGCTCTAGTTGTTGTGTTTGTGTGAGCTGATCTAGCTCCTCAATTCAGAATGAATAACTAGAGATAGTTCTTTGAGGAGGAGTTTGTGATGACAAGTAGTTGTTTGAATACTTGTCAGCCCATGCAGAAAGCGAGGGTGACGGTTGTCTATTTATTTGACAGTAATGTGCTTCGAGACCTGAGAGAGGTCTATCATATGTGTCGTATCCCAACATATTTGGGGGGTATATAAATACCCACATAATAATGGGAAAGAGTGAAGATGGATGAAAGAAATGGAAATAAAAGGGGAACGGTTGTTTGCTTCATGTCAGGTTCACCAATTTTGAATGACAGAAAAGTGACATGTGAGGATGATAATCGGCAAGTGACCTTCCCTGTACCCAACCTCTTGAGGTTGTGCTAAGACAGCCAGTGGTTTGTAATGCGGGTGACTTAGATGAAGCCACAGCCGGGATTATGGCAAGTTTTCTATGATAGAAAAGCTACAAGTGAGGATGGGAATCAGCAACTATCTTTCATATGGCTAATTATGGGAGGATCAGTGACTAAGATCTGGTAGTGTGATCTCCTAGTAGCTAAAATGACAAAGGGGATATTTAAAGGCTATGAGCAGGTAGCATAAATTCCCTAGTGGTTTATCCTCCTAACTAGGATTTAATTACTAATCTAGTTTTTAAGTCTCTGAATTAACTTAAACTAAAAATAATAATTTATACTACTGCCAAAAGGGAAACTAATTTAAACAAAATACATGATTGAAACATTATAATTACAAACAACTATTTAAAATACTTTTATACTAAAACTAAACAATTAAGATAACCCGGTGTGGTTATTCACCTATGCAAATGTGTAAATCTAGATGAAAGACAGCTAATTAACTTAATTGAAAAACTTCAATCTTACCTCAGAAGTGAGGAAAAAATCATACCTTCTCATAAACTATCATTCCCCACAGCTTCCCTGGCAATATTGAAAGTGAGCTTTAACTGAAATAAAATGATTCACTACTCTATTTGATATATTGTAACAAAAACTTTGATAGTTCAAACTTGGAGTTTTACAGAACAGTAGTAAATCTAGTTGTGTTGTGACTTGTCCCCTCAGTGTGATCTCTTCATTCCTTCGTGTTCTTGTGAATCTAGAAAAGTGTGAATGTGATAGCGTCAACAAAAGAAGATACTCGGAACAATGGCACGTTTGGATATGAACCCGAATAAAAGTGCAAGTAAGAGAGGGATAGTGCAAGTGAACAAATCTTGACTATGTAATTCCTAGCAGGATTTATTGCGGGGATACAACGCAAATATACAACAGAGAATTTTGGGATCTACTTCTTGTGACAAAACAATAACCTACAACTCTAAGATTATCAAAAAGAATTATAATCTAGAACTGAAACTATCTTATGCTAAGGTGACTATGTAGGATAGCAATGGAGCAAAATGAAAGTGTGAAGATCAAATGATCTCTAAAGCAGAAAGGAGGAAAGGAGCCTTGAACTGAGAGGCTGAGAATTCATAGAAAATCTAAACCTATTGAAACTTATGGAAGAACTTCAAAACACACTGAATAATAATTCATAGAGGGAGAGGGGCCATTTGCTTGTAAACAAGATGGGTATTTATAGCATCTAGATTTACCAAAGGGTAAGTTTGAATTGAACTCTTCTATTATAAACAAAGAGAAATCACTATTTACCAGGCGGCTAAAACATAAATGGAAGCATGAGTGGTTGAGAAATGTGGATGCAAATTAAATTTTTATGTTGACAAAAGTGTTAGAACGTTTTGGAAAATGTGCACAGGACTGCCGCCCTGTGCAGGGCGGCGATTACAAGACCGCCACCTTGTCCTGAACGGTGGTCATGAGACCGCTGCCCAGTCAGGGCGGCAGTCCTGTAACATAAAGACAAAAATGTAAGGAAGAGGGGAGCAGAGGTTAGAAAAAAACATGTAAAAGCTGGAAAAGGCTTTTTAGGATGCAAATGTATACTTGGCAAGCTTTTCTAGATTTTGAACACCTTGCGAAGAGATCTGAATCATCATTGGGGTTTTCGTAACCAATTTCTGACTGTATAGTACATACAATTTTGGGTACGTACAGCTCCCCAAAAATAACTTGGCAATTCCTTTCCTCCTAGGCGCTTGACTGAGTCGCGCCTTCATTACTATCGCCATAGAACCTCTTAACTTACTTCCAACCAACTTATATGTCCCATGTGCCAGAGTGTCACATGACACACTAGTTGTATCACTTATAGATTGAGTGTCTTCCCACTGAATAACGCACTCCTTTTTCAGTTGCACACCTTCAGGGTCCCAGATAGTGTGGTAAATTTTGTCTAGGTCTTCTTCTCCTAAAGGTTCAATATAGGGAGTTGAATTCCCATCCATCAAAGGAATGCTAACACATTTCTCTTTTTTCTCAAAACTTATATCACCCTTATTGAAATGCAAGTCAGCATTTTTCTTAGAGCACCGGGGGTGCCCAAGTAATGCTATAAATTTATCTACCTCATCTAGCGCTAAGACTTCAAAATCTCCATTGAATTTTTCACCTTGGATAGTGATAGCAGTATCCTTTAAAACACCAATGGGCATTGCCTTTTTCATATTGGCCATATACATCACATTTTAATATGGTTTTTAATGGGGGCCTTCCCATTTGATTCCAGGCATTTAGGGTGAGAACATTGACTTCAGTGCTTGTTCAATCAGAATATTGCTTAAGAACCATCCATCAACAACTGCATTCAAGGTAATCTCCTTATCGTAGTCAATGGTGTGAGGGGGAAGGTTAGCCTACAAGACATGTCACTAGCACTCTCTTCCAATGTGTGGTAATTTTTCCTATAACCATTCCCCTAGCGAAGAGATGGTATTATCTTACCTTGGCATTTTACATACTTCCCTGACTTCATCCAGATCCTTCTGTGGAGCCTTAGCACTCTTCCTTTCCTCCAACTATCGTGACTACTCCTTTAGGCACTTGATCTCTCCTTGAAGACTCTTTATTATGCCCATGGTCTCTAGATAGACTTTCTTCTTATTGGTAGGGTCTAGATACTTACCATACACCACCTCTTCTCTTATAATCAATAGTCTATGCTTTGGTATCTCCCTGGCACGCATCACCTCAGCTTGCATCATCACTAGTATAGGTTCTAATTTTGACTCACGTTTCACCCTTGGAATCCACTGCGATTATGTTTTCTTAACGCGTACCATCCTGGTGTCGTTATCCTTCCATTTTTTCTGGCTCATGTGCTCAAATAACTCTAGGCACTCCTCATACTTGTGCTTCTTTCCACACCAAGATAATTGTAACATATCAACGCATTTGCGCTTATAGTGCTCCGTAGACCCACAGTTGTAACAAGTTCCACGCGGGAACTCATTTCTCCTACCTCCGTGGTTGCCTTGACCTTGAAATCCTCTACAAAATATTATTTTATGGGCTCCTCCATCCATGCACCCTTCATAGTGATGACCATCATCCTTGTAATTATTTTCAATGTTGGTCTGGTGCACACCAATATCAATGGCATCATGTATCTGGTCAATCAATCTAAAATCCTTGGTGTCATGAGTAGTAGAGGTGCAAATCTTGCAATAGCAAGACACATTCTTACGGATCACACATTGCAATAGTGGACACCTAATTACATCATAATATCCATCTCAAATTTCACAATCTACTATCATGGCATGTACCAATCTCTGAGGAAAATTTTCCTTCGTATGCCCCTCTACCTCACAATCCATTCACCATAGGCCACTACAAGTCTCATGGGCCAAGTTTACAGATAGCTTCTCCAATTGTTTTGTCATTACAGCAATCTATGCTTTAAGAAAAAAACTAACACCGGTATCCATGCTTCCTACATCCTCAACGCGCAGGGTAGCTTCCAAGGCCTCACGTGGGTCTGTGAAAGTCTTGTGTGACAGTTCTCTCTTGAAAGGTGTTATTAGTCCTCTAACGAACCATTAAGCATGTTGAGAAGGATGAATATGATAAGACAATTTTGACAACAGATTCTTAAAACACACATCATACTCCCGCACACTCTTTCTCATACCTTGTTGAATCTCCCTCGGCGTGCTAATGCTCTTCTGTTCAAACTCGAGAATATGGAGTTCAACTAAGAAGGCATTACGTTGTGTGGTATAATCTACTACTGTCTAATGGGGGTCATATTTCTAGTACCAACTATCTGCGTGCCCTTGTAATGTTGTTGCAAAATGACTTGCCTTTCGTTCCAGGGTAGTAATCCCCTTTGCGCACCATAGCAACTCACATTTGTGTGCATGATCTACAGCATCCTAAACACATTTTTAAACTAGTAGATGTGAAGAAATTTCAAAAAATACTTGTTGAGGTGGTTGAGACCCTTATCCACCTAATCCAGAACCTTGATTCCCTCTGGTGTTGGCTCCACCACTAGATCCACTAGATCCACCAGTGCATATTCCTCCTGACCCACTAGATCCTCTAGATCCACCAAGTCCACTAAGTCTGCTAGTTCCTATCCCACCTCATGTAGCTGGTAAGGGTCCTGAAGTGATCGCGCCTTGTGTCCCCAATGTCACACTAAACTCCGAGCTAACAGTTTATGATATTGCACCACTACCAAATGTGTGTCCTGCGTTGCTTCTAAATGTGATACCCAAGATTTATGTACCCAAAATTTTCCCAAATTTCACTCCATAAAATATACATCCAAACACGGCAAATGATTGTGTAACCATAGATGTGCCAAATGAAAATTTATACCTTCTAGGTGTTGATCGATTACTTCCACCAATACTAACTGGGTTGGTAATACTTATCTCTAGATTTTGAAAACTAAGCATCAAGGGTTGGTCACCAGATGGATTCAGATGCACACCGATGGATCTCCTTTTTGCAAGTGATGAGCTCTCATCATAAGCTGAAGGGGTCTCTCTCCCGTGATTTCCAAGATGGGGTAGCACAGACTGCTCAGGCTCCACGTCCTCTACATGAACCTCAATTCCTTCCCGCAATGTTTCCCTCCATAAATCTATCACTCCTGTAACTTTTTGTTATCTATCTACCTCCCTCTCATGAGATTCATTATACTTGAGTCATCTTTATTCCCTCTCCTTTTCAGCCGCAAGGTCTTCCATCTTCCTTCACCCTAGCTTCCTCACCCAGTACTCAGAAGAAGCTTAGCCTGCTATAGGAAATGATTCCAAACTTGGTGTAATAATCAAGATCTTTATAGCTAAAGGGATAACATGCAAGAATGATCCTCTTGGCTCCTTCAAGAACTCAAACTCTCCAATCTCTTGACATGAATATGTAGAAATCACGTACTCCAAGTTATAACTCGTCAACACTCTACTCCACTAATGATCAATAGAACATGTCCAAGTTAGATCACCATCACGCTGCCTATGATACTCCTCTTGGGTCCATATGCGAGGTCTATATTACCAACTTGATCTAGATGCATACGTCGAAATCCATTCATACAACTCCACTGGAAAACAACAAAATAAGGTCTAATACAGCTCTTAATACAAATGTTCTTTTTCCCATTTATGTGCATCAAACTTAGGTCCATCACTAAATCTCTGAGAAAACTCATCCTTCATGTTTTTAAGTCGTGCTTCGACACTATCTAAGGGAAAACACTCTATCATCATGCACCATTCTCACAACATCTTTGAAAATAGGTCCCGGTAATGAAACCAAGACGCAGTCATTTATTTACCCTTAATACTATTTTCTAACCCCAAGTGCACTGGCCTAACACCCAGTAGGCGTTGGGCACTCACCCAAGGCATGCGCAGGCACTAAGCCCCTCCTTTATATGAGCTTTGTGAGAAGGTTCTACCATTAATGGAGGATGATTTGCAAAAGTAGAAGTACATTCACTTATTTAAAAAGGTAGAAGGTGTAACTAACAGATCCACACATTAATGCATTACAAAAGCTAAATAACATTTGTAAGAAGAATAAAAAACTAGATCTTAGCCATGATAATTCATATAACATGAGGTGTTACACCCATAAATAGGTTATATAGAACGAAACCACATATATATTGATTTAAAATAGTTATGGTAGCCACATTACAATCAAAGGGGTCATCTCAAACTATATACAATAAATGACAAAGACTTAACTCATGTAAGCTTCTCTGATATGAGATTCTAACTATACTTTTCCCATTTTAACCCTTGTTACAAATCCCATTACCATACATAGGCTTATGGCATCCCTTACAACCCTTTAGCACTAAGTTCTTTACACCCTAGCATTACTGCAGCACTTCATTACTCTCATTCTCATTCTCTGCAATCTCTATAGATTCTCTTTGTATCTGTCTATATCTTCTTTCTATATCCCATATATTTTTATCTAGCCCGAGCATTACTTTATATACTATCAGCACCCACCACCATGCCTTCTCTAAGCACAGATCATGTGCCAAGTGTTGATGTGGTCCTCCATTGGTGAATGTTTATCCCTTTGCAAAACCTCCACTCTTTGTAATGATGTTTTATAAGAATATACCCTATGGGTAATATCCTTTTCTTGACCTCCAAAGTTCCAAGCTGGCACCTTATCCACTCATCATGCCTAGTCGGGTCCTCACTCTTTTCCTCAAGTGCCTCTATAATTCAAAATATGGCTAAGTCCTTTAAACCTATATTCTACCTCCCGCACACGCCTTGGTTTCACTCAAACCCTTCTTAAACCCCTTTGCCCTGCGTGCTTTCCCCTAAGTGCCCTTTTTCTCACTGGTCCTGCGCACACACCCTTTGGTACTTAGCCAATATTTCAGGGCCCAACAGTGTGTAGAATTATTAAGTCATTATATGGTCTCAAACAACTCCTTGGGCATGGTACATAAAAATTGATGAGTGTTTCGTACATCATAAATATAACTGAATTCCATATGATCCTAATCTCTACCTTTAACAACAATGGGAGATGGTGATCTTTATGGTTTATGTCGATGATCTAGTCATCATTAGGAGTTCAGTGAAGATGATTTTCAACAAAGAAATATCTAAATCAATCATTCAACATGACATATCTAGGGTTTTAACATTATTTTCTTGGTTTATAAGTTTGGAAAAGAGAAAATTACATATTTGTATCACAGTTGAAATATGCCAAGACAACCCTTGAGAAATGAAACCTACGGGAAAATATGGATGGGAATGTGAACAAGTCCCCCTCTACTTCTCACCCACATGTCAACCTCAAGATCCTATTGAATTTAAAGACTGGGAGAGGAAAATAGAAGCAGGAGCTGGGTACAGTACATCTAAGTTTAAGCATTGGAAAATCCAGTTTCAGCCATTTGATCTTAGCAATCAAATGGAATGCAGAACATATAACCCCACTTTTGAAGAATGGATTTTGTAAAGGGACTTACAAACAAGTAATTTTGGGGGAAATGATGAGGCCAGAATATGTTTGATTAATGTATAATATATGATCTCATCTTACTCTCCTTTTTATTAAGTTTGATTGCATTTTGTGACTTTTAGTTGATCTTAATATGAGTTAGGATGTAATTGTCTATCTTTTGATTGATTGTGATTCTAATGTTTAAAAGCTCTAAAATTCCTGATGAAGTGTGTGTTTGAAATTTAGTTTTGTAATAAAGCAGGTCTAATCAGTCAAGGAAATGAAGCAGGAAGCATTCAGTATGTTTTCGGTAACATCTGTTCCCACACAGCTTAGTTCCAGAACTTCCAAGCTAGTTCTAAACTCCATCACATAGTCATCATCTAGTTCTGGAACTTTCATGGACTTAGTTCCAGAACTCCAGTATTTAGTTCTCAGAATTTTCAGACTTAGTTCCGGAACTCCTGGGTATAGCTCTCGAACTCTCACGGTTTTGATCCTTAACGATTTCCTATGGTTCTGGAACTTCTCTAAAGTTCTGGAACCGATGGGAGTTATCTATTCTAACCACATCCAGAGATTTTTCATCTACAACCCTTTCAATCAGGAAAGGATGAGAAGATTTCTGAACGTAGATCCAGGGATAGTTATCTTACAGCTATCTAATCAGCCACAATCTGACTCAACATCTATTCTGGGCATGATTCAATTTCATCAGAATCGTTGAGACAACTGTGATTGTAAAATGTATATAAAAGCAGACCTGCAGTAGATAGATATATAGATAGAATATGATATGAAATATATATAGAACAAAGAAGAGAAATATAGACTAAGTACTCAGATCCAGTACGTTTTGTAATACCGAATGTTTTATCAATAAAATAGCCATTCTTATTTGAGAGAATTCTAAGTTGTTAAATCCTGATTTGAGGAGGAGCAAGGGCCCACTCCCCCAAGGACCAGGATATTTGTTTATTTGGTATTTATATTTCTTCAGCAAATAGCTTAGATCTGTTAATTCTGTATTGTTTTAATTCTTCTAGTTAAACTTTGTTGTATACTTGTTCCTGTAGGTGTTTAGATAGATTCCTATATTTCTTACAATCGTTTTCAAGCATTCTAAATTGAGTGTGTTTATTTCCAAAAGCTTTCAAAGTGTGTGTTTATTTCCATTTTACACAGCCTTTCAGTGTGTTTACTTTCAGCAAGTTTTCATAGTATGATTTAAATAAGGTTTTACCAAGAAGTCCTTAAGACATTGAAAAGATCCCCCAGAAAATACAAAAATAACTACAGTCAACTACTAGATCGATAAGATTACTCTTGTTGCATATAGCTTTAGACACACCCCTGGTTTGATATGACATCAACAAGAAGTTGATTAAATGAAGGGAATAATGACACCCATCATTTTTGGCACTATTTCCAGGGACCACTAGTTGGAACCTTCTAATTAAGTGTTAGCAAGAGCAACAAATCATACATCTAGTAGTTGAAGGATCTTCCCTACTATATCATAAAATATATGAGTAGACCAAGAGACTCACAGGGTAGATTCCTCCCAAAAACATCTTCACAAGAATTCATAACATCCTCTAGTCAAAGTAAGGAAATTGATCAAGAATTGGAGGCACCATCATCCCCTGTCAGACAAGAAACTAGAATTGCCACCTTTGGAATTCTTAGATCAGTCACCTGAAGGAAGTGGAACTTCTAGGAGAAGGCTTATTACTCAAGATCCATTTAGGGTGAGTTTTGATTCTCAATTGAGTAGTCAACCTCCTACTCCTAATTTTTCACCTTCCCCAAGGCATACCACTTACCACATTGATTGGGAGGAAAATTCAGAAAATATTTTTAAAATGGCATGAGAAGCTGAGAGAGTACCTGATAGGACCTTTACCTATCCAATCCAATTGGGAGATGATGATACATCAATGAAAAATATCTCACCTGCACATTTACCCACATTTAGAGGGATGTCATCTAAAGATCCTAACCAATTTCTGTTTGAGTTCAAGGTACTATGTCAGACCTATGATTATAAAATAGATAATCAAAAACTCAAGTTGTTTCCATCCACTTTGAAGGATGCAACAATGAGGTGGTTCATGGGATTACCATCCAACTCTATTAGCACTTGGGCACAAATGGAGACTGTCCTTCCTAGATAAATACCAGGATTATTGTAGAGGGAGAAATAGGAAGGAAGAATTCTTCAAAATCAAGCAGGAGGAAGATGAAAACATAGAAGACTATTTAGACAGATTCCTCTTTGTTAGCAAAAGATGTGGATTTGTGCTTCAAGAGGAGTTAAGTAAAACCATTTTTCTTAAAGGTTTGGATGACGAATCTAGGGAAGCCCTTAACTTGATAGGAGGTGGAGACATTGATCAGTTAAGAATGAATGAAATTAAGGAGATTTGTAGAAGCTATTCCAGAACAAGAGGTGGACCTAGAAAAGGAAAATCAGTGAAAAGTTCTGAATCCAGATATGAACAAACTAATGGATGAGTTAGCAAACTTTAAAACAGACATTTTAGTGTAATTAACCTCTACTATGGATGGATTACAAGCTAAAGAAAATGCCAAAACTGAACCATTGGCTATGTATTGTCCTAGATGTAGGAAGAAGCATGCACTAAGAGACTGTCCTTTGGATAAAACAGAAATGTGTCTTATCTGTGAATCTAAAGAACATGATACTGATGTTTGTTCTTTACTTCCATTATTAAGAATCAACTTAAACAAACCAGTGCCTCATCTACAACAGAAGAATTGAATTTTGTTCAGAGACAACCTAACCAAGGGCATTTATGCCAAGATCAGTTCCTAATCCATGGACGATGCCATGGGCTGCTCAGTCAGTACCACAAAATTGGGGACAACCACCTTGGGTACCTCAACCAACTTGGAACCCTCAAGATTGGAAAATCAAGCTTGGTATGCTCAGGGACATCAACAACCATGGGTTGGTCAAGGAAATCCTTATGCTTGGTCACAACCTAGATGGAACCCTAGTAATTATGCTCAAGGAAGAACATATCCAAATCAGAATCAACAGGCCATCATGGGATCCCCTGCACAAAATTCACAAACTGAGAATGTAGTCCAAATGCAAATACCAGCACAGCCAGTAGCAAATCCAAGAAACAAACAAACAACTCCTGTTTATGGAACAGAACCAGAAAAATCAGTTGATTTACATGTTATGGATTGTAAGGATATTCAAACTAGATCTAGGAAAATCATTAACAGTCCACCCCTTATAATCACTGAAATGACAGAAGAAAATGAAATCCCTAGTACTGTTGTTCCAAAAGAGGATATAGAAAGAAAATAAAAGGAACCAGATAGCAACACTACTGAGACTCCATTTCCAGAGAGATTTAAAGAAGCTATAGAAATCAAGGAGTCTGAATTGGTACAGGAATTAAGGAAATTGAATATTGAAATACCACTGTTACAAGTAATTAAGGACATTCCAGAATTGAACAAATTAATCAAAATGTTATGTCAAAAAAATCCTGGAAGGAAGAAACAGTACCCCAAGACTATCAAAGTAGATGGGAAACTTGTTGATTTATTAGCAGAAAACTTTTACTTCCCAAATACGGAGATCCTGAAAGTCCTGTTATTTCTGTCTCTATAGGAAATAAGGATGTACATAATGTTTTGGTAGATTTGGGAGCGGCTATCAATGTAATGACAGTGGATACTCTGAAAACATTACCATTAACGGGTATACAACCTACTAATACCATATTACAGATGGAAGACCAGTCTGTAGCAAAACCAGAAGGAATTATTGAAGATGTGGCAGTTATGGTGGAGTCATGGGAATATCCAGTTGACTTCCTTATACTGCAGCCAAAAGGTAAAACATTGGGTTATCCCATTATTTTGGGTAGACCATGGTTAGCTACAGTTGTGCTTTAATTGATTGCAGGTCAGGTGATATGACAATCTCGAATGGTAAGAACTCTAAACAAATTTCCTTATATCCTACTGCACGACCTTTTACTGACAATCATGAACAATTGTGGGTTGATTCTCCTGAAACTAATAAGAAAAATTTGTCTTCTTTGGCTATGATCACATTGCAGGATCATGTAAGAGAAGTAGAAGAGATGATTAATCCACCATTAGATGAGAACCAGTTATCCTCGAAGCAATCAAAAATAGTTCCAGAACCTACGAACTTAGTTTTGGAACCTACGAACTTAGTTCCAGAACCTGCAACTATAGTTCCGGAACCACCACATTTAGTTCAACCATGACAACAGTAGTTCTCTTTGATTGGAAATAATTTCACTCCGGAGGAATGAGATTTCTCATGGGGAGAGGATGAATCAGTAGCTTCAGTTTCAAGTACATCAAGAAGTGGTGAAGAATTTCTGGAAAGTAGCAGTGACGAAGAATTTGGCCTGTAAAGAGATAAGTATCATAATTCTCATTACTGTCCTTTTTCCAGTATTCTTGTCTCAAGGAACTTTTGGAGATGTTGCTACATACCATATGTTGTTACCACATGCATGTCCATTAAATACTTTAATGAAACCCTTCCCATAAATCAGTTCATCACATATTGGAACCAAGCATGTTGAAATTCAACCAGGTAAAACTTTAAACATTAACAACTGGTTGAAGGATGATGAAGAAGCTAAATTGTTTGATGTTCTAAAAAATCATACTAAATATTTTTCTTGGGATTACAAATACATGAAGGGAATTCACCCAAGTATCTGCACTCATCACATCTATACTGAAAACATTAAACCAGTTAGGCAGCCTCAAAGAAGGATTAACCCAGCCTTAAGGGATATAGTCAAACAAGAAATTGAAAAACTATTACAAGTAGGTTTTATCTACCCTATCTCAGATAGTCAGTGGGTATCTCCTCTTGTAATTGTTCCCAAAAAGAATGGAAAATGGAGAATATGTGTTGACTATAGGGAACTAAACAAAGCCACAATGAGAGATTATTTTCCCTTACCATTCATAGATCAAGTCCTAGATAACCTTTCAGGTAAACAATACTTTTCTTTCTTGGATGGCTTTAGTGGGTACAATCAGATCAGAGTTGCTGCTGAAGATCAGGACAAAACTACATTTACATGTCCATGGGGAACCTTTTCCTATAGGGTGTTACCATTTGGTTTATGCAATGCTCCTGCAACTTTCTAGAGAGTTGTACTTGTAATCTTTGTTGATCTAACAAATGATTGTGTTGAGGTATATATGGATGACTTCACTGTACACGGAGATACATTTGAAGATGCTTTGAGAAATCTGGACAGAGTGTTAACAAGATGTGAACAACACAACCTGTCTCTTAGTGATGAAAAGTGTTTGATGATGGTGGATGAGGGGATTGTATTAGGACACCATATTTCAAAAAGAGGAATTCAGGTGGATCAAAACAAAATTAGGATCATTTCAGATTTACCTATTCCTCATACCCCCATAGATATCAAATCATTTCTAGGGCATGCTGGGTACTATAGGTGCTTTATAAAATATTTCAGTAAAATTGTTGCCCCCATGTTTAATTTGCTAACCAAGGACTATGAATTTCTTTGGGATGAAAAGTGTTAGCATGCTTTTGAAGAAATTAAAGAAAAATTAATCAGTGCCCCAATATTGAGAGGACCTAATTGGGAAAATCCATTTCATATCCAAACAGATGCCTCAAATTATTCCATTGGTGCAGTTTTGGGACAGAAAGATGAAGAAGGAAAGATGTATGCCATTTATTATCTTAGCAAGAATCTTACTCCCACTGAAAATAATTACACCACCACTGAAAAAGAATTTCTTGCTGTGATTTATGCAATCAATAAATTTAGACATTACATTACAGGGTACAAGATATTTGTACACACAGATCATTCAGCAATTAAGTATTTAATGAACAAACCAGTGGTTGGAGGAAGAATAATTAGATGGTTATTACTTTTGCAAGAATTTGATATTACCATTGTGGACAATCTAGGTAAATCTAATGTGGTAGCTGATTTTTTGTCAAGACTAACCACCACAGGGGAGCAAGATCCAGTCAAGGATAACTTTCCAGATGAACAACTATTTGCAATCTCAGCAAGTACACCATGGTTTGCTGATATGGAAAATTATCTTGCAACAGGGAAGTTTCCTCCTTCTTTCACTAAGAAACAAATAAAGAAGTTAATCAAAACTAGTGCACAATTCAAATGGTTAAATGGAATGCTATTTAAATGTGGTCCTGATTTTGTCTTGCGCAGGTGTGTAAGAGAGGATGAAATATTTGACATCCTCAGAGCATGTCATGATGAACCAAGTGGAGGACACTATTTAGTGAAAAGAACAACTCATAAGATACTTGGCACTGGTTATTATTGGCCATCTCTGTACAAGGATGTGAAGAGATATATCAAGCGGTGTGATCCTTGTCAAAGGATGGGACAACCAACTTTCACCAATGAAATGCCTCTTCAACCTCAAGTTGTGGTTGAACCATTTGAGAGATGGGGATTGGATTTTTTTGGTCCCTTTAATCCTCCTTCACAAGGGAAGGAATATATTCTTGTGTGTACTGACTATGTGACAAAATGGGCAGAAGTGCAGGCATTGACAAATGCCACTGAGGAAGCAGTTGTTGATTTCCTTTGGAACAAAATTATGATAAAGTTTGGAGCACCAAGGAGCATAGTTTCAGATCAGGGACCACAATTCATGTCTAATATGATCCAAGCTTTCACAAGGTATTACCAAATCAATCATAGGAAGTCATCTCCTTACCACCCACAGTCAAATGGACAAGCTGAAGTAACAAACAGAGAATTGGAGAACATCCTTACCAAAACAGTTGAAGCTGGGAGAAAAGATTGGGTAAAGAGACTACCTGAAGTTGTCTGGGCTTATAATACAACTTGGAAAACTACAACAAGGTTTTCACCATATGAATTAGTCTATGGGAAAAATCCCTTGTTGCCTATAGAGTTTGAACTTCAGACATTGAGGAAAGTAGTTAAGGTGGGAATTGAGTTGAATGCAACTCAAAAAGAAAGAATCCTTCAACTTAATGAGTTGGATGAATTAAGGATGGAAGCACTTCAGCAGACAGAGATAATTCAAGAGCAAAGGAAGCAATGGCATGACACACATATCAAGAAAAGGCAATTCAAAGTAGGAGACTGGGCATTGTTGTTTGATTCTAAGTACCAACAATTCAAGGGAAAATTGAGAACCAGATGGTTGGGACCCTATCAGATTGAGCAGATATTTGACAATGGTTCTATTCAGTTACTTCCCATTGATGGCAGCAGCAGAACACTCTTGGTCAATGGACATAGGCTGAAACTCTATAGGAATCCTCCCACTAAGGATGAATTCTTGAGGAAGATTGAAGCAAACAAAGAATTTGATCATATGGAAGAACCCAGTTCTTCCAAAATGATCAAATAACCAGATGATAGATCCTGAATAAAGGGAAGAAGATGAAAACCAGTAAATGGCGTTTTCTTCCCCAAAAAAAAAAAAAAAATAAAAAAAATAAAAAAAAAGAAAAAAAAAATCTCTCAAAGGTCAATTGAAAACCAGCAAATGGTGGTTGACCTCTTCTTTTGGCTAGTTCAAATAAAAGGGAATTATTTTGAATTCCAGTTATCTTATCTAATCATGTTTTGTTCCACTTGTAGGAATGACGAGTCATCATAGCAAAAGGATTACATCATCAAGGATGGTAATTATATCTTTTAACTTATTTAGGGTTGAATTAAATGTTTGCATGTGTGATTTGACTTAATTTAAAAGTAGGTATGATGAGTCATCTATTTATACATTATGATTACAAGTGTGTAATCATGAAGATGATTTGGATGGAATAAGTGGCGGCATGGTTATCATTAGTAATCATTATTGCAAAATCAAGTGAAATAAGTTGCAGAGATATTTTGAGGGAGGAGCAGTGAATTAAGTTTGTGTTCCACAGCAAAGAACAGAGAATTCAGCAACTAAGAACTAGGTTTCAGAAGAATAGAGGTTCTACAGCCAAAGTTCATCAGTTCCAGCTAAGCAAGAGGGCCTGTAACCAATTTGCACAAAATCAAAAGAGACAGAACTCGAGCTGATATGGGGATTAAAAAGAAATCAGAACCAGAGGATGATTCCCAGCTGCTCACAGACAAAGAAGTGGCATCTATCTTTGAGCATGCAGGATGGCTAGAGTTCCTGAAGAAATTTTCAAGGCATAATGATGAATTGGTAAGAGAATTTTTCATAAACCTAGAGCAATCCAGGACAAAGGTGAGAAATATCTTTATTCCTTTTTCTGTAAATACTGTAAGTAACGTGTCTGGAGTGCCAATTGTGCATGTCCCACAACCTGCCAAAGGGACTTTGAAAGAACTGGTTGAAGTCTTACTACAAGAAGGAGAAACTGAACCCCAGTACATCTACAATACAAAGAAAATCATAAAAGGGGTCAGAAGGGCCAGTTTTCCCAAACCCTTTGACAGGGTAGCATTTTGGATAGTGAAATATTTAACCTGTGATGGTCAATTTGGGTCTGTGGGAAAAGAAGTCCTAAAAATGCTCATATATCTGAAGTATGGAGCCACAAAACCTGAGTACATAATAAACCTTCCAGGGTTTCTTTTTTATTCTATCCAGACCATGGCTCAGAGGTATTCCTGGGGTGTTGGGACAATCAGGCATCATAGTCTAATTCATTTAATATGCCAGCACCATTTTCTGTCAAAGAAAAATGGAGAAGAAATTTGGGACAAGTTTCTTGGAAAGTTCAAGAAAAACCCTAATATTATCAGAAGGATAATTCCAGCCCCATTCTCTCCTTCAACTAATCTAGAAATTGATGCCCCTGCAGAAGAACAGAGGGAAATGGAAAGAGAGAATATACCAAAAAGAAGAAGGTCTGTGAGAAAGATCAAAACAGCAGAGCCTTTTGTACCTTTGAAGGAAATTCCTTCTTCTGCAGCAGCTTCAGGGGAGCTAATATCTGTCTCTGACGGTGATAGCTCACCCATGCAAGAGCAAGAAAGAATAGTAAGAAGAAGCTCTAGAAGGAAATCCACCGCTGGGCATGTTGAAATTCCCCAGAGAAGAAAAATTCATAAGAGGTCAAGGGAAACCCCAGAGGGAAGGAGTGAGCAGGAAAGGATGGAAAAGGAAGCTGCTGATATTTTGGGCAGCATGGCCATGACTCCTCCTGAGCCAAGCCAAGCTGAGATGGACAGAGGAGATGAGAGACTTGAAGAGCAAGATTTTCAAGAATTGGTTAACCATCAACATTGCCACATGAAGAAGAAGAGTTGGCATCCTGGAGAAGAAAAGGAAAATTTCCTTTGATAGAGGAAGAATGCCCAACTCCTCAAGTAATTTCAGAGGAAGAAGAAAGACATCAAGTTAAACAGGCTCTGTTCTTGTCTAGAGCAGAGCTCATTATCAGAGAAAAGGATGAGGAATTGGATTTCCTCAAACTCAAATTAGAACAAAGGGAAATGCTCATTGGAGAGCTAACAACTCAGCTTGCAGCCAGGACTGAGGAATTATCAGCAACCAAGAAACAACTGATAGAAAAAGAGGAAGAATGTCAGACTTCCAGAAAATAGAGTGTTGTGTCCACAGTCTCTGCACAGACTGAGTTAACCTATTTTCCACTCAAACAACTATGGAATGACACTTGCAGGGAACTCAGAGAAGCCAAAACATCAAATGAAGAATTGAAGACCAAGATGGAAGAAGAAAAGAAGGCAAGAAAAGAATGGGAAGAAAAGTTTTATAAGGAGGAAGGAAATAAATATAAATGTCTTGCAAAAATTCATATGGTCTGTATTATGAGTGAAAAATTGCTTGCCTGCAGGAGGCCCTCTCCTGCATATAGTGTGTTTTTAGAAGAGCAGTTCATTCGCTGGCAGCTGTCAAGGATTGCATGTGGGCTTCCACATGAACTAAAAGATGAATCTGAATTCATGGCAGCTTACTCTCTATCCAGTCCTGAGTAGAAAAATCTTGTGTGAATTTTATCTTTGTAATTTTATGCTAGAGAAAAACACAGGATTTATGATCAATTTGTATGTGGGGGAGAGCCAGCTCAATGCATTTGTCTCTGTTCTGCAAAACCAAATTGCATGGAAGGAAAGGGAATCTAAATTTTTATTGAAATCTAGCTCAACAGGTCTCTGTATGAGAGCTCACTATGGTAAACCTTCTGCCTTCCTCATACATTTTAGAACTCATGCCTTTGATGAGAGATTCAAGACACATTATCTTGCCATTCTACAAAAGAGTATTGATGCCTTCACCTCCTATGAGGAGGAAAAGTTTGAAGATATTTATGAAGGATGCTCAAAGAGGTGGGAACTCCTTACTGTTTCCTTGAGAAGAAGGGAAGTAATTTCCCCTACAAATCTGATCTGGAGTTTAGAAAGGGAAAAAGCGTTATGCACAATAATTCCCCAAGTCAATGAAACCTACGGGAAAATATGGATGGGAATGCAAACAAGGCCCCCTCTACTTCTCACCCCCATGTCTCCTTGGAAAAATAGAGAACCTCAAGATCCTACTGAATTTGAAGAGTGGGAGAGGAAAATAGAAGCAGGAGCTGGGTACAGTACATCTAAGTTTAAGCATTGGAAAATCTAGTTTCAGCCATTTGATCTGAGCAATCAAATGGAATGCAGAACATATAACCCCACTTTTGAAGAATGAAGTTTGTAAAGGGACTTACAAACAAGTAAGTTTGGGGGAAATGATGAGGCCAGAATATGTCTGATTAATGTATAATATATGATCTCATCTTACTCTCCTTTTTATTAAGTTTGATTGCATTTTGTGACTTTTAGTTGATCTGATATGAGTTAGGATGTAATTGTCTGTATTTTTATTGATTGTGATTCTAATGTTTAAAAGCTCTAGAATTCCTGATGAAGTGTGTGTTTGAAATTCAGTTTTGTAATAAAGAAGGTCTAATCAGTCGAGGAAATGAAGCAGGAAGCATTCAGTATGTTTTTGGTAGCATTTGTTCCCACACAGCTTAGTTCCGGAACTTCCAAGCTAGTTCCAGAACTCCATCACACAGTCATCATCTAGTTCTGGAACTTTCAGACTTAGTTCTGGAACTCCAGTATTTAGTTCCATAATTTTCAGACTTAGTTCCAGAACTCCTGGGTATAGCTCTGGAACTCTCACGGTTTTGATCCTTAACAATTTCCTATGGTTCTGGAACTTCTCTAAAGTTCCGGAACCGATGGGAGTTATCTATTCTAACCACATCCAGAGATTTTTCATCTATGACCCTTTCAATCAGGAAAGGATGAGAAGATTTCTGAACATAGATCCAGGGATAGTTATCTTACAACGATGTCTGATCAGCCACAATCTGACTCAGCATCTATTCTGGGCATGATTCGATTTCATCAGAATCATTGAGACAACTGTGATTGTAAAATGTATATAAAAGTAGACCTGTAGTAGATATATATATAGATAGAATATGATATGAGATAGATATAGAATAGAGAAGAGAAATATAGACTAAGTACTCAGATCCAGTACATTTTGTAATACCGAATGTTTTATCAATAAAATAGCCATTCCTATTTGAGAGAATTTTGAGTTGTTAAATCCTGATTCAAGGAGGAGCAAGGGCCCACTCCCCCAAGGACCAGGATATTCATTTATTTGGTATTTATATTTCTTCAGCAAATAGCTTAGATCTATTAATTCTGTATTGTTTTAATTCTTCCAGTTAAACTTTGTTGTATACTTGTTCCTGCAGGTGTTTAGATAGATTCTTATATTTCTTGCAATCATTTTCAAGCATTCTAAATTGAGTGTGTTTATTTCCAAAAGTGTGTTTTTTTCCATTCAAGTGTGTTTCCTTTCAGCAAAGCTTTCAATGTGTTTACTTTCAGCAAAGTTTTCATAGTATGTCTTTACTTTCAGCAAGTTTTCATAGTATGATTTAAATAAGGTTTTACCAAGAAGTCTTAAGACATTGAAGAGATCCCCCAGAAAATACAAAAATAACTACAGTCAACTACTAGATCGATAAGATTACTCTTGTTGCATATAGCTTTAGACACACCCCTGGTTTGATATGACATCAACAAGAAGTTGATTAAATGAAGGGAATAACGACACCCACTAATAAACAAGAAGCTATGTTGAACATAATATTCAAGATAATCAAAGAAAACAAATGACAAAACACAAGATTTAACCTGGGAAACCCTTTCGGGAAAAAACCCAGCACAGTAACTTCTCTCTCTTATTGCATTAACTTAACCATTTACAATACAATAATGTACTTCCAAGTTCTACTTTACCCTACTGCATCTCCAACTATTTGTAAGCAAAACAGTAAGAAACCATCAAAGTGGTTTTACAATACAATGGGTACCAAAACCATGGGCTAATAAACACCCATAACGGTTCCCCATAATTCATGGATTATGACACCACCCATATATACGTATAGATAAAAATAACATATCTATACTCCTGGAAGAGGGGAGGGCCAGCCCCGGACCCTTGCTAACGCTCATGGAAGAGGTGTACAGTACTCTGGGTATACAGTATACAAAATATACAACACATTCTAACATTCTCCCACTTGTTGTATACTTTGCAAAAGGGGGCTACACTGCCATATAGTCAGCAGCTCAGGGCATTCAAGCCCATCAATTTTTTGCACCAAGAAAATTTCTCAGCACTCACAGCCTTAGTTAAAGAGTCAACAACATTATCCTTTGTGTCCACCTTACTTAGTAGTATCTTCTTCTCCTCCACCATTTCTCTTACAAAATGGTATTGAACATCAATGTGTTTCGTTCTTGAATGATACTCAGGGTTCTTTGCTAGAAAAATTGCACTTTGACTATCACAATCGATCCTTACAGCATTTTGAGTGAACCCAACAGTGGAGATCAGTCGCCGAAGCCAAACCACTTCTTTACTTGCATGAGTAGTTGCCATGTACTCAACCTCTGTGGTGGATATCACAACACTTGCTTGACGTTTACTCATCCAACTTACTGCTCCACCAAACAAGTTGAACACATAACCACTGGTAGACCTGCGCATATCCAAGTCTCCACCCCAGTCAGAATCCACAAAACCATGTAGATCTAATGTTTTACTTTCATCAGGTTTTCCCTGATAATAAATTACATAATTAGATGTCCCACGCAGGTACCTGAAGATTCTCTTTACCAGTCCAATGTTCCTTTCCAGGATTTGACATGAATCTGCTCACTACTCCCACTGCATGTGCAATATCAGGTCTAGTACAAACCATTGCATACATCAAACTACCAATTGCACTAGCATATGGTACCTGAGACATGTCCTCTATTTCTTCTTTAGTTTTAGGACATTGTTCAGAAGACAACTTTTGACCAACAGAAAAGGAATACTAACAGGTTTACTTTCATGCATTTGAAACCTTTGCAATATCACCTCAAGATACTTTCTTTGATTTAACACTAATTTCCTATTTACACGATCTCTTTTTATTTCCATGCCCAAAATAAATTTTGCAGCACCGAGATCCTTCATATCAAAATGAGATGAGAGTTGAGATTTAACATGACTGACCAATTTCTTATTGTTACCAATTAACAACATGTCATCAACATACAATACAATGATAACATAATATTCACCTTCATGTTTAAAATAAACACAGGGGTCAACTTTACTTCTTTCAAGCCCAAGTCTCAACACATACCTGTCAAATTTTTGGTTCCACATTCTTGGTGATTGCTTCAAGCCATATAATGACTTTTTCAGCCTACACACCAAATCTTCCTTTCCTTTGATCTTAAATCTTTCTGGTTGTGTCATGTAGATTTCCTCCTCAAGCTCACCATGCAAAAATGTTGTCTTAACATCCATCTGCTCTATTTCCAGATTGAAAGCAACAAGAATAGCTAAAATAAATCTAATAGAATGTAACTTAGCAACAGAGAAAATATCTCACCAAAATCGAGTCCCTCCACTTGAGAGAAACCCTTTGCCACAAGGCAAGCTTTATACTTTTCTATTTTCCCATCTGCATTATACTTCTTCTTAAACACCCATTTACAACCAACCTGTTTTCTTCCAGGAGGTAATTTCACCAAGTCCCATGTATTATTCTTATATAAGGACTCCATTTCTTCCTCCATAGCCTTTTTCCAAAACTTGCTTTCATTAGATCCAAAATCCTCCTTCACAGTCTTGGGTTCATCATCAGTAACAGACAAAACTGACAAAACAGAAGTAGAATGGAAATCAGGAGGACTATACCTCTCAGGTTCCCTTCTCAGCCGATATGATCTTCTTAAGATAGGATTTTCTGGTTCAACATCTTCTGGTTCCTCATCTGCTTCATCTAAATCTTCCCCTTGCAACTCTCTTTGTGGTTCATCTTCTGTAGTCGCATCAAATTCAGACACAGATTCATCTTCCTCAATTTTAACATGATCTTCCTCTAGTTTTGCTTCTTGCTCTGGAATTTCCTTAAGCTCTCTAAAAATTACATTACGGCTAAAAACAACCTTCTATGATTCTAGATTCCAAAGCTTGTATCCTTTTACACCATTAGAGTATCCAATAAATATGCACTTAGCAGATTTATTATCTAACTTGGTTCTTTTCTCTTTCGGAATATACATATAAGCAATACAACCAAATACACGTAAATGTCTAACAGAGGGTCTCTTACCAGTCCATGCTTCCTGTGGAGTTTTTCCTTCAAGTGCAGATGTCGGTGATCTATTAACCAAATAGCACGCAGTTGCCACTGCTTCTGCCCAAATTTTCTATCCAAACTGGCACCACTGAGCATACTTCTACACTTATCCATCAACATTCTGTTCATCCTTTCTGCAACTCCATTCTGTTGTGGTGTATATGGAGTTGTCTTCTACCTTTCTATTCCACACTCTTTACAGAATTGCTCAAAGGCATTAGAGCAATATTCCCCGCCATTGTCACTTCTCAAAACCTTTATCTTCCTTTCTGTCTGATTTTCCACAAGAGCCTTAAACTCTTTGAATTTATTGAAAACCTCAGACTTATTCTGAATAAAATATACCCAGGTCTTTCTTGAGAAATCATCTATAAAACTAACATAGAACATGGCTTTTCCTAGTGATGGAACTTTTACAGGTCCAAAAACATCACTATGTATCAAATGTAGAATTCCTTCTGATCTTGTAGCATTAGTAGGGAACTTTACTCTAGTTTTCTTTCCAAACACACAATGCTCACAAAAATCAAAATCTAAAGGACACTCAGAAATTCCTTCAACCATACCTTTTACTTTTAAAGTACGAAGTCCTTTCTCTCCAATGTGTCCCATCCTTTGATGCCATAACATCATCTTCATTGCAGCAGATGTAGGAGTTGGATCTGAAACTTTCTTCTCCTCTAGAACCACAGAGCTATTGCACTCATCAGTAACAACGCTTGCCTCAAGCTTGAATAGTGTTCCAGTATGGATGCCTCTTGCCAATACCATTGCACCCCAACCATCTTGCAACTGTCTTTACTAAATGCTACCTGAACACCTACATCATTCATCTTACTTATAGATATTAGGTTTTTGGTCAAACCTGGAATGTGCAGAACACCTGGAAGGGTTTTAATCCTTCCATCTTTAAACCTCATCTTGATTCTCCCATGACCAATGATCTTGCAGGTTGAGTTGTCTCCCAGATATACATCACCTCCATTACACTTTTCATATTCACATAACCACTCCTTGTGTGGTGTCATATGAAAGGAGGCACCCGAGTCAATCAACCATGCACTGTCACATGCATGCAAGCTGGAAGCCGCCAAAAACAAATCTCCCAAGTCTTCATTAGAGGGTTTTGTATCTGAAGATCCACCATCATCAGATGACTTACCCTTTTCTACCTTCTTAGATCTACAGTCTTTCTTGAAATGCCCTGTTTTACCACAGTTCCAACATTTCCTCTTATCTTTTTCTGTAGTCTTTGATTTACTTCTGGACTTTGACTGTCCTTGCCTCTTCTTGATTTTCTCTTGGGTACGACCTCTTACATATAAGGCATCCTTGGATTGATAATCCTCAATGGATTTCCACCTCATTTCTTCTGATAGTAAGGCCGCAACTACATCCTCAACTAATAATTTTTTCATAGTACTAGTAATAGCCATAACTAGATTATCCCAAGACTCAGGTAAAGAACACAAAAGAGTAATACACTTATCCTCTTCTTCCATTTTAATATCAACAAAAATCAACTGACTTACCACAATATTAAATACATTCAGATGTTCTGCAACAGAGTCTCCGTCATTCATTCTTAATGAATATAGCTTCTTTCGGAGAAACAATTTGTTCACCAGAGACTTTGTCTGATACAAAGTCCCCAACTTCTCCCATAACACCTGAGTGGATTTCTCATTTGACACATTCAACAAAACTGAATCTGACAGACACAATCTGATTGAACTCCTTGCCTTCCTATCGATCTTTTCCCAGTCCTCTACCTTCATACCCATAGGCATGACTCCAGACAAAAGCAATCCACTGATCTCTATCCACAAGAAGATCTTCCATCTTGAGCTTCCATAACTCAAAATGTTGACCATTAAATTTTTTGATCTCGATCCTTGTGCTTCCCATCATTTTCTTCTACCTGAAAAATTCACCCGTAGAGCTCCCACTCAAAAAAAATTTATCACAGGTTTTAGAAACCCTAACTCTTCACATAAAAGCTAAAACCTAGCTCTGATACCAAATGAAGAGAATCAATCTGATAAACTAATAAACAAGAAGCTATGCTGAACAAAATATTCAAGATAATCAAAGAAAACAAATGACAAAACACAAGATTTAACCTGGGAAACCCTTTCGGGAAAAAACCCAACACAGTAACTTCTCTCTCTTATTGCATTAACTTAACCATTTACAATACAATAATGTACTTCCAAGTTCTACTTTACCCTACTGCATCTCCAGCTATTTGTAAGAAAATCAATAAGAAACCATCAAAGTGGTTTTACAATACAATGGGTACCAAAACCATGGGCTAATAAACACCCATAACGGTTCCCCATAATTCATGGATTATGACACCACCCATATATACGTATAGATAAAAATAACATATCTATACCCCCGGAAAAATAGGGATTTCCAAAATTTTTTCTCGGGGGCCCCCAAACCCCCGATCCCCCCCAAACCCCCCAGCTGGGGCTAGCCCTGGACCCCTGCTAATAGCTCGTGGAAGAGGTGTACAGTACTCTTGGTATACAGTATACAAAATATACAACATCGTTTTCAATGGTTTGGTATTCTTACCATATGCATAATATGTTTTCCTCATACATGATGCGATTTCATGGCATGACGTTTTTTTGTGTTTGATGTGTTTATGCATGTTTGATATGATTTCATTGCTTGATTTATTTCCTACATTTCAAATATAATTTAGGTGTTTAGTGGGATTTCGTATTCATTTCCATGTCTTTGGGTACTTTAAGTATATCATTTTGCCTTATAATGTGTCTAAGGTGTTTTATATGTCCCATATCATGCTTACATTATCCCTAATATGTTCCTTCCTTAGTGTGGTCCTTATCATGTTTACATCATACATAATGATTATTGTGACATGTTGTTGGTATTCAACCGGGATCTATATCATGCAGAGGTTATCTACTAGGAAAAAACCCAATAATTTCTTATGATTGTACATATATCTTAAGGCTTAATAGCTAGCTACTATTATTTTCCATGTTACTATGTTACCATTTGATTTATGTCTTGGAGCAACATGGGGCAATATGTCTTTTATCATTCTCAATATCATATTATTGTTGTGTTTCAGGTGTTCGTCATGAATTTCAAAGGGGCAACTATATTCTATATTTATTATTCGTTTTACTCTAATTGTATCACATATATTCTAGTGCATAAGCTATTGTTGGCGATAGGGATTGAAGCCCCATGACTGATAGGGTGTCCAACTTCAATCTTCAATAATATAGATTTGTATTCAAGTGAAGTATGTATTTTCCTAGGGTGTCTAACTCCACTCTATCTTCATAACTTTTGTACATATCAATGTATTTCATTTCAGATTTTTGCATTTATTATAACTATTTGGTGTTTATCCATGTGTTCAAAAAATAATTGTTTTGCAAGTTCCCAAGTGCACCAATTTTAGTTCCAAAGATCCGTGTGTGCAAATATGTCAATTTTATATTTAGTTTTTTAAACTACTTTGAAGTGTGTTTATCCACATGTCTCAAAGTAGGTTGAAATGTAAATAGTTAAAAATGGTCATGCGATATTTATACAGTGTTAATTCATATTAATTTAGCACACTTGTTATGTTATAGCAATTCACTTCAAATTGTGAAATATGAGCCCTCTTGTTGACTTTCAACTTGCTAAAATTTCCCTTGTGTGCATTCCTTATTTCATCATGTGTCCAATATCTTATCCTCATTTTATCTTGCACTTTAAGTGCTCCTTTGATATGAGTATGTGTCCCCTCTTTCCCCCTTTTAAGGTCCTAGACATCGGAAATTAACATAAGTGATGGCGGCATTTAATTCAAATTCAAATGTCACCTATAAGTAGAAAAGTGATGTATTGTTTTAAGACATAAGATTATCAACTATTAATAGTATTCTATTGAACTCTCATATAGGTATCACAAGAAGATCAAGCAATCATTAGAGCATTTATCATTGTTGATGTCAGTATTTCTCATGGTACATTTTTCGGCACTTCAAGTTATTTCCATTTATACAATTGTTTAAAGTTATTTCCATTTATACAATTCACAACATTTTGACATATTTTTATAAAGTGATTTCCACCCTATGGGATCCTGACAAACACCACGATAGTTTTTATATTTATTTGGTATACTGCAAACCTAGAAAGCTCAAGTTGTTTTTCTTAAATGTTGTAGGGAAAGGGAAAATAATTTTTTTGTAGGCTACATCTATTGGAGTGTTGTGGATTCAAGATAAGGATGTTGAACCAAATCAAATGACAAATAGCACAAAAATGAATGGTATGTTTTTCCATGGTTTTCATATTTTACAAAAATGATGCAATTAATTAGTCATTGTCTATCGTAATTTTACATGTTTTATAATACTTAATTAGAAGTTGGGCAACTTAATATACTACATGTGAATATAAGAAAGGAACTTTATATGTATTGCTTGTGCTCTTTGTATACTAGTATGAAAAGTAGGAGACAAATCTATTTGAAGAATTTGTGTTTAGCTTAGAGAGCGAATGAGTTAAAACTCTATACGAGGGAAGATATAAAGAAGGTAAAGATTATTTAGCCAATATAGTTAGAGCTACAATTTCAACTTGGATGATTATGATAGCGGTTGTCTTGCTTATTCAAGCACCTCACCCCTACTTTAGCACACCTACTACTACTTTCTAAATTTTGAGCAGCCATGACACAAAATAAAGGATCAAAGCTACAAAGAATTGCTTCAAATTGTTATATGCATGTTAATGTGGTTAGTATGCACTGATAGTTTGAGATTCCAATGAATTCTTGTTATCAATGATGACTTTTCCACTCAAATTTTTTTTGCGGATCTATGGGTCCCCAACATTGATGTTGTCAATACATGAAACTAACTATCAAAGGTAAAAATGTGGCTTCTCATAAAATAACATTCATCTTTTCAATACATGAAACTACTACCAAAGGTAAAAGATATGGCTTGCCCATAGAATATGGGCTTGTTTATTACACCTATGAGATTTCTACATTGTTGCAATTTCATCCCCATTGCCAACATCCTTCTAGCATGTAACAAAAATTGTGTTTTGGTACAAGGTGTATAGGCATATCAAACAAAGTGATGATATAGATTTAGTGATGCTATTGAGGTGTTTGCATTACAATGAAACATACACAAGACCTAAAAATGCAGACCTTAACAAGATTTGCACAATAAACAAAATCAAGTTAGAAAATCTCAAATGATTTTAGATCAAATTCAATTACCACAAGTATAGCCAAGCTCAAACCTGGTTGACATGTATTCAAAATGTGTGTACTAAAAGCATGCCCATCAAGAAAATATCTCAAATTTTATTTAGGGCACAAGTAGGGATTTTGGGGATATTTTAGATGGAATTTTTATAATCCTTTGATATTTCCAAACAAATCCACCTTTTTAAAAATTCTTACAGATTTCAACATCCACCAAGGTGATCCCGCCCATTAATAAACTTAGCTCATTAGCAAAATGGTCAATTAACTATAATTGGTTTTGTAGATATCGTCCCCTCCATTGCTAAAATTGGAGCTTGTTAGCAAAATGGACAATAAAATATATTTGGTTTTGTAGATATATTAGTTTAGTTCCTACAGAAGGATGGGCACGATTGTGACCTCTTAGATTTTTCTAATGTCAATAGATTGCTTTAGAATTGACATATTTATCAGCTCTTTTTGGCACACTCAAATTGATGCCACTTGACTTGCAGTTCAAAGCTTTGTGTGCAGCAACATATAAACCCATGACAATGATGCCAATGTCCCCCTACAACAAAATAGTTGATTGGTTTTTTTACTCAACATGCCTTCTCTTCTGCAGTAGGAACAATCAAAATCAATCCCCCTAAAAGCAACTTCTAAAAATGCCCTACTACCTCAAATCAAACACAATCTATCCATCTTGAAATTACTTCCCACTCTTAAACCCTCACAAAAATACTTAATACCATATTTGCTACAAGGCTTAGTTTGCCATAACATACAAACCCATTATATACAATAATTCTTATGAGAATAGAGACAATGCTACGTGGAAATGGGGCCCCTCATAATATTATTGATTGTTATGATTGCTTACTTGAACTTCCCTCACCTCTTCCCTCTTCTGTCAATTGAAAAAACCACAAAAAAAATCCCCTTCGTCAAGCTCCCTAAAAAACTGCAAAATAACACCTAACACATGAAATTTTCACTCACACGTTTCCAAACTTTATTTGTTACTTTAAAAAAAGCATATACATTTAATTTTTAAAAAACTTATTTACAATGATACGAATTACAAAAGCAGCTAAGCCTGTAAATACAAAAAACACTCTCCTCTTTTCATACATATATCCTATAATAATAAAGGTTATCTTTTCAAATTATTGTAATGAACGCTGTTTAAACAATGTTTTTCTTCTTCTTTGGGTTTCCGAGAAAAGGTTAATTTGTATTGATATATAAAGAGGATTACAGCACCATCCTCGCTTGCCTTTACCCTCCCACCTGTTTGATGATGGGGAATAGAAACATCAATAAGCACCCATACATTTGATAAAATAGGAACAAACGGCTGGGGATCAAATAGGGTTTTCCCAAATACTGTGAATTGCTAAAACAAATACACTGAGATAATTAAAATAATTTATGTAACCAGAATTATAACCGATATGGTTCAAAGAGATTTCTCCTTGTGCCCTCCATGGGTGTACACACATTTAAGAAGTTGAACACAATGTCGCTATTGCCATCGAGAATTTTGCAGGAAGCATAGTTAGTTTTTATAAAGATGATTGAAAAAAAGATCCATGAGATCCCTATGACAATCTCCATCAAATTTGATTGTGAACACTTTTGTCGTGTATTACTTGATAATACCAGAGAGTCATTACAATTCATTTTGCTCCATAAATGTAACAAAAAATTATTTTAAAAACATATCTTTAAAACAGGAGATTTTGACTTATTACACAATGGCAATAAAGACGGAAGGATATGCCGTGAATGGGATGGGGTGATAAGGTCCTGCGAGAATGAACACGTAATATCAAGATTGAATCCAATATATCTCTAGCTTGTATCTGCAGTCTTATTGTCCAGTACAAATTATTTCTTACACTGGTACACAGTTTATTGTAGAAATATGCAGCATTCAATTCAGTTCATCCAGTAATTGAATTTGGATGGGTATTCCACGCAGGTTCTAGCATAATATAATTTTCAAGAAAAACTCGTCAAAATTAAGGGAAATTATAGAATGCCCCGAACACAACTGAAATCTTTGTCAGGTAACTTGATTCCACCAATATGTCAGTCCGAGCACCGAGCTGGCTACTGATAAACTAAATAACAGTATCCTTTGCAAGCTTTTTTATATTGGCAATCTGCTTTGCAGGATTTAAACCCTTAGGGCAAGTACGAGTGCAATTCATGATGGTGTGGCACCGGTATAACTTGAACTCGTCATTTATTGCATCTACCCGTTCAGTTGTATACTCATCGCGGCTGTCACTTATCCACCTACAATCCAAACAAAAGATCAAATCATCAGTCTTAATTTTCATCCTGTCATCTCCAAACCAGCACAGTAAAGATGGCAATATATAATCCTTCAACATTAATTTTGCCACTAAAGCTACATTTCCTACTTAGCGTGTGAAAAAACAGGAAAGCCTTCTAATACAGAGCCTGGGTTTCTCACAATGTAACATACATAAACAATCAGTTGGCATAAGAACTTCAGCTAAACAGAACAAATTATTGCCCAACCAAGGAATGGTAGAAAGTATTTTTCATTATAATTGTGCAATCTACCACTCATTTCATATTCCATCCCATGTGGTCACATCTCAAATTGCATTGTAGAAAAACAAGCAATAAATATTAACATCCGCGCATCACGGATATTGTCACACATATTGAATCTAATTTCTAAGTGGTAAGCTGGCTGCTTGGAAATCATTAAGGCAAATTTTAATCCAATATTACACGTACATAGTAAGCTGGCTTCTTGGAATTTACGAGGATTACAATTACTCGAGCCTTTAGCCAGTTATCCTTGTTTTCACTTCCTTACAAATTTCATTAAGGTTCGAACCTGGTTTTCTATATCTAACATACAGTTGTGTATATTCTCCAAGACAGTGTGTGACCTATTTTTCAGGATCTTTTTCAAGATTTGATGGAAGGTTATTGTAATCATTTGATGGAAGCCAAGTACGTTATTCTAGAATATGGCAAAAAGCTAGAACTCTTGTTAATATTAATTTCATCTTTAAGAGATGGTTGATTTTATGGATAGAAAATTTAAGTTTTTATGATGTGTTCATGTCTCCTATACATAATTTCATCTCTGTGAGGTGCTTGAATTTATGGATGTAGCTTCATTTGTAACAAATGTATTCATGTCTCTTATCCATGGTTTAAGTCACATCCGAGTATTCACCCTTCCTCCACCAAAAATGGGAAATATTCAGGTAAATTTGAATTGCATATGCTTAAAGCATACAAAGAAATGCCGAACATTAATCGCAAGAACAATCCTCAAGAAATTGAGGATCCCGTCATGAAGAAAATTGAGTCCTTCACGTAAGTTCATGATTTTGGTCTGCAAAGGTTCTACAGAATATGTTGACGAGCAGAACAACAATGGTAAGAACTTTGAACAACATCCCAAATTGATATTGTATGCATTTTGTCCACGAGTTTTTGTCACAACTTTGAGAAGAAAAAACAAACAAGAAATACCATAGAAAACCAAAAATTTGCATTGAAGTCATTTGTTTTAATAAGTAAAAATACTGTATTAAAGTATTAACAATCATTTACAGGAACAATGGGATTTCAGGATTCACATGATTACAGAAGCTTCCAAGTACACTAAGCATCTCGTTAGAAAAAATATGGACAACAGTAAGAACCTATTACAGTTGTGACAGCGCTGGGATGCTGATTCAAAACTATGTCATAGAATACAAAAGTCTTGTGTTTATTGTGTGCTTCAGTTTGTCATAACGGAAAAGGAACATGATTAAAAAGTGGTTTGGGGTGAAAATCAATTTGGAAGTGGCATCAATGATTGTAGACCTTTTCCTGAAGGGTAGTGCTACATGTTTTGATTAAATAATTTAATAGAACAGTAAGGTTGTGCTGGCTAAAGGCTCTAGGGGATAATTAAAAGTATAACTAATGTCCTGCACTGAGTGTGAGTAGCTGGATAGACTGTAGTTTGGAAGATTGTTGGGTTTGGACACTTCTCTTCTTTGGTTAGGAAATGTTAGGCACAAGAGGACACTGTTGGCCCTATTCCATGATTTTGAGCCTATGGTCATAGCACCTAGTGGGAAGTGATTTTTATGTGGTTGATGCATATACTTTAATTGACTGATGTAAAATACTCACCCTAGAGAATCTCTATAAAAGAAGAATAAGATTCTTAAATTGATAAAGCTTTCTTAGATCAGTTAAGATACTTTGTAAACTTGATTAATAACAAAGTGTTTTTATGGCTCAAGGAAGTAAACCGAGAGCTTAGTGCAGGGCAAGCCTTTTATCATAAGTAATGGCTATTTAGTATGCACTTTTCTTCTCAAGAACTATGCAATTTGTGTATTTATCTGGGGGATATTATATAGCATAGAATTGATGGGAAATATACATTGGTAAGGTAAATGTGTTTAAGTTCTATGTTTTTGTTTCTTATACCCTCACCCTTGGAAATGGAAGTAGTTAACGCAAGTGTTGGATACATAGGGAAAACAGAAGTACTAAGAGCTCCTTTTGAAGACTTGAGCTGGTCAACAAAAAGCGCATCTGGCATTAGGTACCAAGAGTAAAAATGGAGTCTCAAGATGGATACAATCTCAATGTTGAATATAGTACTAAGAATTCCTTTTGAAGACTTGAGCTGGTCAACAAAAAACAAATCTCACATTAGGTACCAAGAGTAAAAATGGAGTCTCAAGATGGATACAATCTCAATGTTGAATATGGGAACTTGAAACATTTGAACTGGTCAACATGAAGTACATCTTATACGTAACTGCTGAGATGCACCAAGAGTAAATGGAAGTCCCAAGGATAATGATGATGGAGTCCCAAGATGGATACAATCTCAATGTTGAATATGGGAAGTTGAAACATTTGAACTGGTCAACATGAAGCACATCTTACATGTAACTGCTAAGATGCACCAAGAGTAAATGGAAGTCCGAAGGATAATGATGATGGAGTCACAAGATGGATAGAATCTAAAAGTTGAATGCGAGAAGTTGGAAAACTTGGAAATGAATTATCCTCAAAGAAAATGCATTGTCAATGCCAAAAGGATCCTCATATGAAGATCTAAGCTCGAGAAATTGATGATTTGCATGTAAAATCTCCATACCAAACTAATAGTTTTGTCGCCATGTGCAGGGGTTGGACCCAAGACATGACTTGCTGAATATGAAGCTGTTGAGTGCCCTTTCTGCTTATGAACATAGCCGATGATAGGAAACAAACTAGGAGAGAATGCCAGCATTGACAATGTGAAAAGTCAATCTTGGACCAATAAGGAGCTCACTTAGGATCAAGACCCGTTGTGAACCCAAGGAGGGGTGGAGCAATAAAAGATGCATGGAGCCTATCATAGGCTTGATTGATTGATTTTTTATGAAGAAGAAGAGGATATTATTTTGGGAGAGATGGGAGCATGCTCAATGAGGTGCTGATGGTCTTGCCCTATTGAGGTAAGCACTAGTAGAGGGAGAATGAAAGTGAAAAGCCTCATTCGCAAGAGGAACTTGCCATAGAAAGTGTTAGTCTCCTAAACAATATCATCTCCTAAACGATGGCTTCAATATGGGTAACTATCTGAGTGTCTAATGCCTTGTTGTTAAGATGCAAAGGATCATGTAGAGATGGCAGCAAAGGAGTACCATCAATTTCCTTGAGGACTGAAGGAAGTGAAGATGACATGGTTGGTTGTGCAAATGAAGTCACCGCACAAGGTACATTTGTATATGCTTTAATATTATTGAGTCCAGTCAACTCAAGTTGTATTGTCAGGAGATGAAGCATTATGTGGATGGTTGTGCTTCTTGTTTTATTAATTGTTGCACCACACTCATAATTTGCTGCATAGGCTGGCGTTAAAATTTGTTTTGTTCTTGTTGTTGGGCATGGAGATCTTGTGCAAGAGTTGAACCAATTTGGGGCTTGGGTGATGCCCGAGGGACTCTTGGAACTGCCAACAAGATCTTTGATAATCGTTTTGTTTCTTGAATTTTTGTTTATACTATAATTAAGGTACAATAATAAGGAGGTGCACAAAGAGTAAAACCCCTTATAAGAGACCTTTATCAAACCGAATTTAAAAGGACCCCAAGTGATATGTGCTATTCAAAGTCTTTAGAATGACCCCACTAAACCAAAAGACCCTTATAATAATAAAAGAACAATTCATTTTGTTTTCCCCAACATAGGATAGGAAGAATATTCTAAATGAAGATTCTTGAGGACTGCAAAAATTCGGTTGTATATTTTTCATTTTTGTCTTCACCATTGGTTGGTCTCAAAGAGTGTTCTTGCTGATATGTGTTGAAGTTTGACTCTTGGGTGACAAAGTAATTAGCAAAATATGAAGTTTCCTCATCTTTCCTCCTCTCGGGACGACTTAAAATCAGGCATTAATATTGGTTGGGAGAATTTGACCAAAAAAAAACCGATTCATTCTATATGTAAACAAGGAATATTATTCATTTCCAAAGTCCTGTGAAGACCTGCATCTCTCAAAATTCGGGTCAGGAAAACCTTGGCTAAAGGCCCTAGAAGCTAAATTTGTTCGACTACCATATTTCTTTTGGCATAAGTTCATCATGTGGAGGTATCTTTTTTTATCAAACTTGTTTTTGAGGCTGTAAAAAATTCTGTGGGGAATCTGAATTTGCAACTGTGATTGATAAATTTTGTTAAGGAGATGTTTCTTGTTTTTTAACTTATGGTCAAGGAAAACCTGAAGCAAAAAGAAGAGCTACAATAATGTATGCATGAACAAGAGGAATGCAATAAGAGAATTTGCCAAAGAGAATGTTGACCTAGAAAGAAAATGACCCCTTTAAATCATAAATTCACTTTTGTCAAAAAGAAACAGCAACATCAAGAACAGAGCAGAATTTAGAGCCTCGAGAAATTTTTTCCAATCAATTGAAAAGTAGACGTAGAGAAATAACTAGTGGAATGAATGAAAAACTAGATGGGATTATTGAATATATACGGTAGGAATTGACAACAAAGGAGAAGGTGATTGGAAAATTACATGAATTCAAAACCAAGGAGAAGGTGATTGGAAAATTAAATGAATTCAAAACCAAGGAGAAGGTGATTGGAAAATGACATGAAGAAATCATGCAGCTACCAAAGCTTGATATTGTGAAACAAAAAAGGTGTGATGTAGCCATTATGACAGATATTGTGAAACCCAAAACATGATGCCACAATTAAATCTACGACGACTATGTATGTGATTTAGGAGGTGACTGATGTTATTGCCATGGAAGCTATTTTTTACAACATAGTAACTAGATGGTTAGAGTTTGATGAAGAAAATATGATAATTGAATGACACGATAAGCAAGAATCAACGAGGTATTATTTAGCTTATTATTGCTCAAATCAAGAAAGACAAGGAGCTGCAAGAATGTGTGCATGAACAATATATTTTGCTGACTTCATGAATGAATTTACAATCATTCATCAAAATGTTTTCTACCCATGAGTCTGTGATTCTCCCTTGTTTACTGAATTGATTAACTTCTTTCACAGCTATTTGATGAAACCTGTTGATGGGAGAGACTGCCTGAGCTAAAAAAGTTGGTAGAGCATCTGGGAGTCCAAAAATGTTTGGAAGTAGTACGAAAGCAAACGCACGTGCTCTTCAAGTTGTTCTTGAGTTTGTTTTCCCTTTTCTGCCCTTTTAATAAGCCTTGCAGATAATTCTCTGAGGTTATGCATGTCCACTTCATGAGTAGACTCTCCCCCTGGGATTCTACTTCAATTATAATCCGCAATGGTCATTTCTTTCTCATCTTTCTCAACACACGATCGTGCAACTTCCACGAATTGTGCTCCTAGAGCGTGAGATACTAACCTTGAAGTGGTTTTGGCTTTCTTTGTAGTTCTACTTAGCTCCAAGAGTTGTGCAACTGCATCATAGTTCAGAGTGATGGCTTTAGCAGTTGTCCATTTCTTCTCCTCAATGAATGATGAAACCCAGGAAAAAGAAGGATGTGGAGAAGAGGAAAGGGATAACAAGGTTTGCAATGCTGCTGGAGAAGATGAGGGGAAGAATGAATGGGTGGAGGAAGATGAATGACAGGTGAAGGTAAACGGGAAAGAGGAGGATTCATATGAGGAGAATCCACGGGAAGTGAAAAGGACTGGCAGATGTCTTCCTCTGGAACAATTGGAATATCCTTCATGGGGGAAGAGACAATTTCACCTGGTTCTGGGGAAGTTGCATAATTCTCTTTTACTGGCAATTTTGAAACAGGAGAATTGTGTGTTTCTCTGGGGAAATGACTTTGTGAGTGCTTGTTGCTGCAATTTTGCTTGCAATAGCATGTGACCTTAATGTTTTAATATAAACTTTTGTGCGGGAAGTCCCTTCACCAACCCGGAAGTCCCTTTACCATAGGAAGTGAATTCTGCTACCTTGCTAAGAAACCACTTCTTAGAGCTCTTCATTACTGCAGAAGTGTGATCAATGATATTACATGTCTCCCAATCAATAGGCTTTAATATTTGATCTTGCACGTTTTTCATGAAGCGTGGATTGATCAAATCACTACCATCATCTACCAGCCCCTCGGTTACCCATTCCAACCTGAATGCCTTCATCTGCTCAATGGTCATTCTCATATAATCCATTTGATGTACTTCAAGATCATCAGAGCAATCATCCCAAAAAGCTTCATTTTCAGGTTGATGGGTTTCAATGCAGGTAAACCTTATGTTGTTTTTGAAAAAACCTTTCCTGTCAAAATTTGTCCTTTTGGAATACAGGTGCAAATTGAATAGAAGCAAGGTTGGCTCAATATTTTGAACATCTTGAAAGTTCTTACAACAATAGAAACCGATTTTGATAGGAAAGTTCACACCTTTGACTTTCTTTTCTTTCAATCTAGCATGAACTCTTAATTGTCTACAGAGCTCGATTAGAACCAACTTATCATTAGCATCCATGGGAAGCTTGTAGGGATGACCTTCAAAGCCACCAAATCAGATGTACGTGAAGGTTTGAAAACTGAAAGAAGTAACTCCCATACTTCATGACAAGCTCCACAACATCTCTTGAGATTCTCGTTGGGGTGTTGCCTTCCATTGTTGCGACTGCAAACATGGTGAAAGCATTATTAGCCTGTTTGCAATGAGTCAAACTGCCTTTGTGAGTAATGCACGAGTGGAAGTCATAGATTTTCCAACTTCCACCTAGGAAAGTTCACACCTTTGACTTTCTTTTCTTTCAATCTAGCATGAACTCTTAATTGTCTACAGAGCTCGATTAGAACCAACTTAACATTAGCATCCATGGGAAGCTTGTAGGGATGACCTTCAAAGCCACCAACTCGGATGTACGTGAAGGTTTGAAAACTGAAAGAAGTAACTCCCATACTTCATGACAAGCTCCACAACATCTCTTGAGATTATCGTTGGGGTGTTGCCTTCCATTGTTGCGACTGCAAACATGGTGAAAGCATTATTAGCCTGTTTGCAATGAGTCAAACTGCCTTTGTGAGTAATGCACGAGTGGAAGTCATAGATTTTCCAACTTCCACCTAACTCTCCTTGTGAAGACAAACTCGGTCACACCCTGATTGTTGCAATGGAATAGACTAGGTACAAAGTCATATAGAACTCATTTGTGGTTGCGAGATTCAACAACACATTGTGTATGTTGTTGTTGATTTGACACCAGTCAATACGTTGTGCACCATCACATACGTTCATAAACTGAGTCATCAATGGCTTGAATTCCTTTGTGGTGGGATCACCCATTACTCTGCTCAAGAGAACAATCATGTTCGAAAGTTCCTCATGAAACTCTGCCCTTACCAGGGTCTTGGAAATCTTTGACAGACCCTTTTTCTGCACCTTTAACCAAGAATTGGCTAGCCTGTTTTGAAGCTTGGAATCGTGGTTATTCCATTCAAACAACGCATCCTCCTTCGTGAGAACTACACAATGTTTCCTCCTCCGGATTCCGAATGTGATGTCAATATTAAGAATCCAATTGAACCACCAGTGTGCCATTGGATGTCTTGATCTCACGGCTAATGGGATCATAATTGTTTGAACAGGCTAAGCATAGATCACATTGAATTGATAGTGAGAAACCTACAGCCCTATACAACCCTCTGCGGAAGATCCTATTTGCCATCTCAGTTCGGTTGTTCTCTGCCATCCTCACTCGGAGGTCATCAAAGTCCATAAAATCAACATTGTTGTCTCCAATGTTGGGCAAATCAATGACCAAAACGGAGATGGGTTCATATCTGAAGTATTTGAACTTCATGGTGCAAATGGAGTGGATACTAGTGATAAACAGTTGTTTGAAAGGCAAGTGGGGCAATGGAAGTGTTGAAATAGTGATGGTTTATGGAGCCAAAACACTTTAAAACCCTCCGGAGGCGAGAAAAATAAATCAGGCCACCATATCAAACAAAAAGACTACGCATCTGAAGGCACCTGGGAGGAGGACGAGTGGACAAATTTTCAAGAAACTTTGATGGGAGCATGAGCTATGAGCAAAAACTCTTTTGTGTCATGCAAGGTTGTTTAGCACAAACTAGATTTCACATGGAGATAAGATGAGATAAATATATTAAATGTCTAACGGATGACCACAGAAGTAGGTCAAAGGGACTAAACCATACAAAGGGACCAAAAACCACCTAGCAAAGCAAGACGGGTTCCCACGAGAAATCAAGAACAGAAAAACAGAAAGAGAAGAGAAAAATAAAGCAAGGGCCAATGGCCAAGAAGTGACACCACAGAAGCGTGCACGACCCACAACCCCAAAGCTAGGGGACATGGGGAATACAGTGTAGAAGGGAGAGAAGAGGAGACAGAAGGAAGAGAGAGACCCTGAACAGGAACTACTAATGCGTTGATGTCCAGTGGAGGACGTACTGGAAGATATGAAGCGCTGATGTCCGGAGTGAGAAGCTCTTTGAGCAGGTCTAATGGACCACCGAAGGTGTCTGTTAAGGGATGATCTCGGCCCCATATGTGTCTGGAAGCTCCTAGACTAGAGGAAGATGCCCCAGTTCCACACCGATCTGGTCTATGGACCTGGACTGGTGTCATATTGCCACTTGGTGCCCCTCCTTGAAGGAATCACCGTGAAGAAGGACCTGATTTGTTGGGTAGTCGACTGTCTAGGCAGGAGCTGAAGGGTCTCACAACAAAGTCTGAGAGTCTCCTTCATATATAAAGTTGGGTACCTCTAGCCATAATATCTGGAGAAACTGGAAAGGGTCGGATCCTCTCTAAAACAACAGTGGAATCTCCCTCTGATCTTGCAATAGATAGGACACCAAAAAATAAAATGGTCCTCCGTCTCGAACTCCAAGAACAAGATGTTAGAGCAAAATGATAATCCACTTTTTCAAGTTATGTTTCTATTTTGTCTTTGGGAGCATATATGAATGTATTTGAGTGCTTTAAGTTGTCTTAGGCACACTTATAAGCAAGTTTGGAGAACTAAAATAGTATCGGGCACATCATATGGTGGGTTTGAAAACTAAAGAATTCCCAAAAGCGCACTTGGAGGCGCTTTCAAGAACTTTATCCAAGCCAAAGCGCATAATTTTATTGAAGACCTTTGGCCTATTTTATCTACCTGACAGCCAAAGGGTGAGCTCCAAGGTGACTTAAGTTTTATTAATTTTATTAGATTGTGCTAAAATTAAAATAAAACATTATGAAAGCACATATAATAAATTAATAAACTTAATATTAAAATAGAGTTAAGAAAGCACATAAAAATAAAAATAAAAAAACATTTAATGTGCTTCCTAAAGGAAAAGTGCAACTTGCCCATGTATTTAAAAAATTTTAAAAAGAAATATTTCCCACTACCGTGGGAAAAGTGTGACTTGGTCTTTTGGGGGTTTTTTATCTTTTAAAGAGGAAGTCGACTTGCAAAAAGATTATTCTAGATTATATGACATCTTCTTCCCGGTAATTGGAGCTTGAAGCTTTTGTGGACAAATCAAAAGACGAAAATCCTCTGGATTTTTACCTCTTGTAAACGAAAACCCCAGGAGAAGTGAGAGGAATTTATATTCAAGAGATTCCATTGTTATACTCAAGATTTTATCATTCTAGCAGTGTTGTAGAAGAAATAAAATTGCAGCAGCAAATTCCAGACTTCTTCCAGTGTGGGGCGACTCATATTGTGAAGGTTTTATTCTATTTTCAGAGGTATTTGCAATCAGATTTGTATTGCTCTTTTCAGCTGCTAATATAGAGCAAATCGATTCAATATTTATTAATTTTCAGGAAAGGTTTCAGCAGTAATTCTCAGTCTTTTATATGTAGACTTCTAGTTATTGTTGCAGTCAAAATTTAATATTAAGAATCTAATTTTTAATCATGTCTATGAATGAAATGAAGATTATTAACGAGATATTTGTGAAGGGATTGCCAAATAAACCCCAGGCACATTTCCTTGATTGTTATCTAGTTCTGCAGGACTCGCTTTTAATTATATTGTGTGCAGTGTGTGAACGGTTTTCCTAGTATTCTCTATTGACATTGCCAGCATATATCCAAGCCAGAGTATTATATAAAAAAAAAATTCAGGCAACAGGGTTTGGGATCTTTCACATGATATAGATGAATCCTCAATGCCTTTTTCTCTATAGGTTACTCCCCATATACATTTAGAAGAGCTCTATGGACAATGTATTGTATACTACGATGACGGGTGAAGATTCCCTCAATCTGTTGGATGATCGTATAAATCCGTTTCACAATGGATTGACTCTGATGAATGTTCACATTGAATCTTTTTTGTTTGTTTGCTTGCCCTTTTTTCTAATAATGCTACATTCAATCCTTGTGGTCCAAGTAATCTTATGTTTTTTGCCAACTTTGAGCTGATGAGATGACTCTAGCCATTTGTCAACCCTTTTTGCTTGGTTCAAGTCTTCTTCAGGAAGGATGACAGAATGAGATCATATAGATGTCCATGGATGCCCAGACTAGGTCAATGGGACTCTCAAATACAAGAGGCTATAATAGCTAATCACGAATGGTAAAAGGAACTCATACAATTGAAAACAAGTGTCGCATGTTGTGACAATTCCTAACCTATTTATGTAATTCATTATTATTTAGAGACGTGATTAGAATTTTTGTCCTATTTTTTTGTTGGCAATAGAGCTACACCTAGAGATGATCCAACATTGGATCTTAAATGTACCCAATGAATGTAATTCATGTTTGTAAGCACTTGTATTAGAATTTCTTGTAAAACTACATCAAGCCTAATATAACAATGGTTGAATTCATATGGCAAGTGATCCGAACCTCCTCTAATGAAGTTGGCCAAGAATTTCAACGCCTAAAACTTAAGGGTTTTGCCTCCGAGACCAAACTGTACTCTACAAAAGGAGGAGGTTACATAGCCACTAGTGTATACAACGGCAGTTACGCAAGCGCCACTTGTCAACACCTGCGCTTTGTCAAGCTTCAAAAAGACGCATGGAACAAATGGTTGCAAACGATTCCTTTCTTCTTACGTCAATTGAAGGAGTTGGCAAATTCCCAAGGGCAACAGGCATGAGTACGGGTCTAGCAAATGTCAGCAATCACTTGGAACACGCAGAGGAGTTATGAATGTGTGATTCTCCATTGGAATTAAGCAAGTGAGGGTCTGGTTTTCAAACTAAATTAGTTCCTAGCCAACAGTGAGGATTCCAGTGGTGTAATGGGAATGAGAAGGTATGTAGAGTGCTAAACGAGATTGAACAAGCTTTAGAGAGGGAGAGAATTGAATTTTTGTCCATAAAGGCCACGAATATGGCAATATGTTGTACAAGTAACAAATTGCAAAGTTGAAGGGGAGTGTTATTGCCTCACTCGCTAGAGTTTTCTCCCTTTATGACCAAGATAAATCTTGCACTCATGGATGCTTTAGTTCTTATTTCTTTCTAGTGTGTTATGTGAGTTGCACATTCATTTCCAGCACATTACAACTTTGTTTGTATGCAAACTCAAGTATATTTTTACCACTAGAGTTGGAATTACAAGTATTTGTGTTGGTGAAACCTAGCGTGGAATATCCACCTAGGTTACGGATTAGATTGGCATCGAAGTTGGTTATTATCAGTATTGCTTTTTGTGTGGTTTTGTTTGTGTTTTGCATTGCATTTTATGCTTGTCGCTTGAGCCAACAGTGCCCTTCAAAGCAGAGATTTTCACAAGAAAGCAGAAGCAAGGATTTCGTAGTATAGCTCATATTGATGATAAACATGCCTAAACAGTAAAGAGATTTCACAAGCTTGAAGATGATGTGTCTCACATCTCTCTTTCTATAAACCAATTGGAATCTATCATGGGACTTCACATAGAGGAGCTTGGTGTATCGACGGAGATGCTGAGAATAGACAAAGCGGACACTCCTGAGCATGAGAGGAAGGAAGGGTCATTTTGTGCCAACCCGGCTTCACCTCCTTTCAAAGTTGAGGCAAAGATAGAGATTCAACCCTATGATGGAGATGTGAATGTTGAGAAGCTTGGTGATATCCCTTTTAGGATATCACTTAAAACTCACAAATTTATAAAAATCCAACAAACTGTAATTCTGATTTTTCAGGACAGTAAGGTACAGAAATAAAGAAAAAAATAATCTTCATAAATATTCACTTCCAACAAAACCCAAAAGTTTCAAAGGAAGTGGAAAAATATGGAGAACAATGCACATAGAGAAATAATTTTTATTGCAAAGATCTGATTTTATTTAATTTATTTTAGGGCAAAAAATGAGAGAAAAATACAACTGCCCGTAATTTCCAGAATAACAATGATAGAATGATGGAAATGAATTATAGGGCATCCTCATGATGATAACAATCTCCAGCTCCGAAATCTCCGAAAAAGAGCCACTAAAAGCACTCCAAAACACTGCCTGAAAACCCTAGGTAAGTCACCCCACTTGTGGGAGTCACGCTGCTGCCCCAAACTAAAAATAAACAGATACCCAGATGATAGTTGGTTGTCCTCTCCTCTATACCTGAACCTCTGATCGAAACGGTCAATATATCTCTAATCTTTGCTCTATGTCTGCAAGTCTGAATCCAAATCTGAATGGTGCAAACAACAAGCTACGGATATGAGCTGGAAATCCTCACAGAAGAATGCTCTACCAACTAGGGATGGATCTCTCACCACTGAAGCTAGGGTTCCTATAGAATTTGACCTCCACAAACAAAATGTTTGCAAATGGCAATAGCTCCAAAAGTCTAAATGTCTGAATGAATCCCAAATGACCACAGGGGGAAAATATATAACTTTTTCCTCCAACAAACCCTAATCGCCCCTTTTAGGTATTTTCTCATGTGAAATAATATAACTTCAGTTACTTTTTGTGCACATGCCTAAAAAGTACACTTAAGTCACCCCAACGAAGAAATAGAACAAATGTTACCACCTAGCCGCCCAACACTAAAGTCGACAACAAAATATAACATAAAGTGAAGGTGGTAACCAAAAATCCATACCCACTAACCTCCAACGTCTCTAGCCCCTCGGGTATGACCAAGGCTGAGACTGAAACAAACCGTTAGGCCTCAAGTGTGGGAATGGGGGCATTACAAAGCTAGACCATTGGCTAGCTCAACTTGAAGCATATTTCAGTTTGCATCAAATTGAGGAAGGCCAACAAATTTCTTTAGCAAGGTTAAAATTAACCAATCATGCTCTAGCTTGGTTTGAAATTTATGTACATACCTTAGTTGTTAAGAAGCTTCCTCCTATTACTAAGTGGGATGATTTTAATAAGCTAATCAAGAAGCAATTTTATCCTATTTGTTATGAGGAAGAGAGGTCCATGTATTGGAAATATCTTAGGCAAAAGCAAGACCAAAGCATGTAGGAGTACACGAGCAAGTTCTACAAGAAGGCTATCCAAATGGGCAAAGATGTAGCAAATTGGGACATCTTGATGAAGTATGTCGATGGGTTCCATAGTCATTTGAGGAGACTCGTCCTCTTGGCCAAGCCTATGGATGTAGATGATGTTTGTTCTCAAGCTCACTACTTCAACATGGACAAGAAAAAAGGTTCATCTACCTTTCAAAGTGCCCCAAAACAGCAAGGTGAGTCCAAGGAAAAGGGTAAACGAAAGGGGAAAGGTAAGAAAAAAAACTACTTGCATTTCTACTAATGATACTAAAGTTCATTGTGGTGAATGTAATGTTGACACTCATTCCAAGGAAAAATGTTAGGAGCTTCATTCAGAGTTGCACCAATTCGAAGTCATTTGAGGAGACTCTTCCTCTTGGCCAAGCCTATGGATGTAGATGATGTTTGTTCTCAAGCTCACTACTTCGACATGGACAAGAAGAAAGGTTCATCTACCTTTCAAAGTGCTCCAAAACAGCAAGGTGACTCCAAGGAAAAGAGTAAAGGAAAGGGGAAAAGTAAGAAAAAAAACTACTTGCATTTCTAATAATGATAGTAAAGTTCATTGTGGTGAATGTAATGTTGACACTCATTTCAAGGAAAAATGTTAGGAGCTTCATTCAGAGTTGCACCCATTCAAGAATAATAAAAAGAAAAAGGCTATGGCTACTCTCCAATGAGAGAAGATCATTTACAGCTCTAATGTGAATAAGACTTTGTGATTTACCTTCATCAATAAAGAGGTATGTTTGGGTAGTATTACTACCCAAGAAAGTGAACTTGTTAATCTTTTTTATTTTTCATATTAAAATTCAGATGAAGAAAACAAAAATGGATGCTCTTTTTTATACTTGTTCTCAAGCCGATTAGTTAGACAAGGTGTAGCAAACAAGCTGAAAATAGAGACTTACAATCATCCAAGCCTGTATTACTTGGGTTAAGTGAAGAAAGGTGTAGACATCAACGACACCAAGTAATGTATGGTTAAGTTTGGTATCGCTGCACATTTCATTGATGAAGTTATGATGGATGTTGTGCATGTTGATGTCTGTGGTGTAGTATTTGGCAGCCCTTAATTGTATATCTAGGATATCATCTTCACAAGAAGACCCAACCAATACCGCTTGGTAAAATATGGCGAGAGTTTTAGCCTATAAAGGAGACTCAAAAATCTCTTTGGTAAGTGCCCCTAAAGCTAAGAAGCTTATCAAAGCTAGTGGAAAGTTTACTTTGTTTATTTTGAGAAATATTGAAGATAAGGAAGTTGTTGCATCTAAAGACCTCTTGCAGCACATTCACTAACAAAAAGTACAAGTAAATGAAAGAGTTGGTACAACAGTTCGAACAGGTTTCCTAAGAGCCTTAGATGTTGCCACCTTCTAGAGGCCCAAATGAGCATGAAATCCATTTGCTACCGAACAATATGCTGCCAAAACTCGGTTTGTATAGATAGTCCTTGAAGAATGCTAATGAGTTAAAACAAAAGTTACAATCTTTGATTAATCAAAGTGTAACCCATTCTTCCTCCATGTGGCTCTTCTCTTGCTTTAGGACCTAAGAAAGATGGTACATGGAGAATGTGTGTTGATTATAGAGTACTTAACACGAGAACCATCAAAAATAGGTACCCTCTTCCACGGATTGATAATTTGTTAGATCAATTGAAACATGCTATGTACTTTTCTAAGCTTGATTTGAAATTCGGATACCACCAAGTGTGGATTAAGAAAGAGGAAATTTAGAAAAAAGCATTCAAGATAATGCAAGGGTTGTATGAATGGTTGGTTCTAAACTTTAGGCACTATAATGAACCGGGTACCTTTAAGCAATTGATAAGTGCGGCAATGAAGCCCTTTATCGATTCCTTAGTCATTGTGTATTTGGATGATATTCTTGTTTTCAGTAAGAATTTTGATGAACATATTGTTCATTTTTAACAAGTTTTACAAGCTATGAAGAAGAATCAGTTGGTATTGAATAAGAATTGCGAGTTTGCTCAACAATCACTTGTTTTATTGGGGCATAAGGTTGGAGATTGGGAGTTGAAGATTGATCCAGACAAGATAGAGGCCATTTTGAATTGGCCCAAGCCTTCTAAGGTTACCGAAGTAAGGAGCTTTGTTGGTGCAATTCAATATCTACAAAGTTCATCAAAAAATTCTCTATGGTTGTTCCTTTACATTCTATTACAACATGTGGTAAGACTTTTACTTGAAATAAGAAGCAATAAGATGCATTTGAAATTTTCAAACATAAGATTAGCCAGACCTTCGAAGGGAAAAATACATCCGAAGGCAGGACAACAATACCACAGAATTGAAAACTTTCAAAGCCATAACTTTCCAAAAGCACCCCCCGGACCAGTCCATCCCCAACATCGGTCTTACCCAGTCAGTCCAACGACCCTCCAATGGATGTCAACTCAGTCCCCTAGGTGATTTAGGAAAGCAAAGTCAGTCCCCCTAGGTGATTTTAGGAGTTCTTGAAGAATGTCAATTTTGGGCAATTTTGGGAAGGGCTACCACTGGCCTTCCCGAGACTAGTGCACCCCTCTGGAGCGGAGCAAAGGAGAAAAATTCAACATGGAGATGAATTCAAGTTCCAAGAACATTAAGGAAAAGATTTCGGAAGATCTAGGGAAGATTTGGAGGTTTTGGGGCAGGTCCACCAGAAACGGGTTGTCAAGCCTAGGCAACGCACAGTGTTAAAAAAGCACCTTAGCTTAGAGAAGCAATTCTAGGAGTTCTATAAGGAGTTAGGAGCTAAACAAGACATCGTTGGAAAGATAATTCAGAGCTCTACATGATGGTGGAATCAAATTTTTCACAACACGTAGGTGCAATATGTTTATATCCAGCTTTTCTCATGCTCAGTCATAGAGCCAAAACAAAAATCTGATTTTTCAAGGCTCAAATGGAGGAATCAAGAGCTGAGATCCCCACCATTGGATTCAGAAGGCCTTTTGTAGTCAAGTTCATATAAAATTTCACCTTGAAACTCATCTAGGAGCTCAAGATATCATCGTTGCAAGTTCCCTCTCAAGGTAAGACTACAGCGGTTAGCCAATTCTTGAAATGGACACGTGTCAACTCCAGGAGCCTGACACATTTTGATGTCCCTTTCGTCCCTTTAGCAAAGGGACATGAGGGACAGTAAAATGCGCCCAACCCTTTTTAACCCTCTGATCACCCATAGGACCCTCTGCATTGCCAGTTCAACCCCCAGGAGCTTGTCAGGAGCCTATCCTCACTGCACGGATGATCGCCAAGTGTTGCACCCTGGCGCAATTTGCAAATTGATGTCCCTTTAGCAAAGGGACATAAGGGACACAAAAATTGCCCAACTCCATGAAGCTTTGGAAAGCCAAAAATTGCAAAAAACTAACTGTCGTGTTGCTTCTCCATTGTTGCCCGTGAAACTCACTGACGGAAGAAAGTTGCAGAGAACTTACAAACCTCCATTGCCCCTCCTCATTTCTTCTTCCCTCCATTATTCCTACAAGTCAAGGACTGCAATAACATCAAAACTATCTTTTTCAGCTGCCACCATGTCCGTTCAGTGCCAGAAACCCTCATGAACCAAAACGGTGAAATGCTCATATCTCACAATCCGAAGCACGGATTGAAGTGAGGTTTTTTGCAGAATTCCTTATTTTCAAAGGCCATCAAGATGCAACAAACAAAAGATAAAATGATGCCCTAGATTATTAACTGGAATAAAAACTCCATTTTGTGCCCTAGCTTCTTCTCCTTAGATTTCCCATCAATCTGGCAAGCGGGTGAAGCTAAAATTTTGCACACAAAATCCAGGAGAAAAACCTATCCCAATGGAATTTGTTTCATCACAATCCGAGGTGGAAAAGGAGACCTGCAATTTTTGAGCTCCATTAATGGCTGCCATGACACAGCAACGAAAAAATCAGCAAGCTACCTCTCCACTTCTCAAGGTTCCAGTGGGCGTAATCGTGCGAAAATCAATGGAAACGATCCTTGAAAAATCTAGTTTTGCATGAACTAGTTTTCGCGCCATGAAGTCCCTATTTTTTAGGGATATGGAGGGTTGTGTTTTTTATCAGCATTCTTCCCTCTTTGAAGAAATTTTCAAATTCCCAAAGATCCGGCAGGCGAAATCATCCAAAATTCGGGGGGAAGGGTCTCCGAAAAATCTAGTTTCTTTCAAACTAGTTTTTTACATGATGAAGTTGCCAATCTGTCAAGATATGGAGGACTGATTTTTTTATCAATATTCTACCCCCGCTCCATGCCCAAAGCTCTTACCAGGCGAAAATTTCATTTTTTATTTTCTGAACTTCCTGGTGAGTGAATCACAACAAAAATTGGAGCACATGATCGCGACGAAGAGCCAAACCCAAAAATGTCATTCCCGTCGCAAACCAAGGCCATTTTCACTACTTATTAAAAATAGCACATTTTATGCTTCCACACATGTTAAAGATAGTAAGTCTCTCGGGTTGCAAGTTTGATCATTTGGGACAGTCAGAAAAGGTGTAAAATGGAGACAGAGTAAAAACGACAATTTTCCCAAAATAGAAGGTCCTGAAAAAGCAACCTGCTAAAAATAGAAATGTGCTAAAAATAGCAACACCTTGGCCATGGAAGAGAATAGAAAGTGCCAGAATGTTCAGAAGGTGAAATTGGAGAAAATATGGTGATATGCCCCAAAATGGAAGGTCATGATCTCATATTCTAAAAATAGAAAGTTTCAGTGTTGAGAGCAGAAAGTTGCGGATGGCATCATTCTCATTCATCTTTCCACTTTTTGGAATCTTCACGGGGTTGTAAAATTGCATTATAGCTCAAGCGAAGGGACGAGAACTCCACAAAGGTCCTAGAAATATCATCCATAGTTTAAATTGTGTTCAAGTGCGAAGCATCGCGAGGCGCAACATGTGAATTCATCTTCATCACTCGGGGAGTTGGGTGATTCAAAGTGAATCAGTTAGGGTGTGTTCAATGAGAATAGGAGTTCATTAATCAAGTGCCAAGGATGATCATTGGGAGCATTTCCTGTGTTCATTCTTGAAACATTACTCATTCCATAGTCCAGTAGTTCATGCATCCCTACGATCATCGTCTTCAACTTCTTCAAGGAGGGTGCTAGTTCATCAGAGATATCCTTCCCTTCCCTTCTACTCTCTTTTTCCCCCTCTCCTTTCTCTCTCCTTTTTAATTCTTTGTTGATCATAATCATTGTATTTTTTCCTATTCACATAAGTGACCTATTTTAAATTTGTAAAAGTATTTTCTCAAAATTATAAGAGAAATACTTAATTCATGGAAAATGAAAGGTCACAAGTGGAATATGGAAACGAAAAGTCATATGAGAGAAGTGAAAGGACAATTCAGATTTGCTATAAATTGGGATGGCCTCTCCATTCCAAAGGAATTTTTTAAATTTTGAAGAACTACTACTGTAGCATTGTGAATTGCGGTAGCTTGGTTGAAGCTATTAGTATTCATCACTACACATGGAATAAAAGCTACACTTCTTCTATTTCTCTTTCTTGTTTTTCCTCTATTTCCCTCTTGTATGCACTTTATAAGCATGGTGATCAAAGAGAGCTTTGAATCTTTGATGAATGAGCCTCAGAAAACTTTGTGCTTATGTGGGTTTTGTTTGTCTCACTAACCGCTTCATTGTTGCTTTCTTCTATATTGGATGTTGAACTACTCCGATTACTGGGTGTGAAGCTCTACAATCTACTCATGGCAGTAATCTTCCTTAACTAGTTTTCCCCCCTTTCTCCTCAACGTTGTAACTTACTCCCTTGTACTCCTTGTACAAGCACTTTGCCACAGGTTCAGTGGAGTGTCCCTGTGTGATCCCCAGACCAATTTGGCCACCCACAACATTTAGATTAGGATTAGAATTAGTTACATTCAATAATGGGAGTTGTACCATTCAATGCAGAAGGGCGTAGCCCCGGTGAACATTGGTGGAGACATCTGATTTGTCCACCCGAAAAAATTTCTCACCAACAGTTTTATTATAACAATTACATTTGATTATCAAATAAAAGAAAGGTTTGACTAACAAGTTAATTGATATGTAGTCTAGACCTCCTTTGCTTTTAGCTATGTGCACCATAACTCTTCTTGAGCCTTTAGCATGTGAATCTTACATACAAGGATATGAGTAAGATTCAGATTTTGGGAAGCCTTTCCTTCAAGCAAGGAGGCCCCAAGCCTAAGGGGGAGTACTATCTCCAAGATGGATTGCTCAACAAGAAGGGTATGCTTTGTGTGTTTAAGGAGGAAAGAATTTAGTTGATGAGCAAAGGACATACTTCCAAGGTTGCAAGGCATTTTTGTGTTACAAAGACTATTGCACACTTACAAAGGTATGTTTATTGGCATTATATGCAAGCTGATGTTACCAAGTTTATAAGAGGTTGTGTTTTATGCAATACTAAGCAAGCCTAGTAACAAGAAGTTGATATTAAATATGTCAGGCCATGGAAAGGTAACTCCGTGTATTTTGTAGTTAGGTTGACTTTGTCAAAGAAGATGCATGATTATCTCTTTGTGGTTGTGGACCGGTTTAGCAAGATGTGTATTCTTATTCCTTGTAAGAAAACTCAGTGTTTTTTGCTGTTGTGTATTCTTATTCCTTGTAAGAAAACTCAGTGTTTTTTGCTATTGTGTATTCTTATTCCTTGTAAGAAAACCCATTATTATAGATTGGGACTCAAGTTTTGGGTTATATTGTAGGAAAAGATGGGTTCAAAATTGAAGTGGCCTCCGCTTTCCACGCACAAACTAATGGGCAAACTAAAGTGGTAAATTATTCATTAGTATATCTCTTGAGAGGGTATAATAAGAAGCATCCTAAGACATAGGATGAAAATTTGGTATATATCCAACATTCTTATAGTCGGGGCAAGTCATGCTTCTACTAATAAAACTCCTTTTGAAACTTGTTTTGACTATCTACCTACATGTGCATTTGATGTTGATTTGAGACCAGCTTGGAAGCACAATAGGAAAGTGGATCCGGAAGTCCACAACGCTAAGAAATTCATTAAAAAAGATTCAACAAATTCAACTCTGTGTGCAAGAGAGGTTCAAGGAATTAAAAGTCAATATAAATCAAGACATGATCAACAAAAAGTTGAGCATTCGTTCTCTGTTGGGGACAAGGTATGGTTGCACTTGAGTAGAGAGTCTCCAAGGTGTTGCTAAGAAGCTCCAACCTTTGAGGTGTGGTCTAATTGAAATTCTAGAACAAGTGGGCAAGAATGCTCTTATGCTTGATTTGCCTCCTTTAAATGAAGATTTATTCAGTTGTTAATGTTGAGAACTTATGCCTCTTCAAGCCTTCTACGATAGACAATGAAGATGAAGGAATGCTCTTACCTTTTATTGAAGACCTTGCTCAGCTTAAGTCAAATGGAACTAGATGAGGATATTATATTATAGCGGGAGGAAACGACAACACAACGAGGAGACTAAGAACATTCATTTGTTGGGTTAAAGGCTTGACTACCTAACAAAGCTAAATGGTATTCCAGAAAAGATGTGGGGTAGAAATTTCCTCATTTGATCAATTCCTACAGCTTTTTAGGACCTAAAAGCCTCAAATTGAGAAAGAATGATCCAAAATTGGATCTCAAATGTACTAACTTAATGTAATTCATGTTTGTAAGTACTTGTAGTAAACATTTCTTGTAAAAACACTATCAAAACTAATATGTAACATTGGCTGAATTTGTATGGGGAGTGATTTGGACCTCCTCTAATGAAGTTGGCCAAGAGTTTCACTATCTAAAACTAAGGGGTTTTGCCTCTAGGACAAAACCGGTGATCAACGAAAGGGGGTGGTTACACAACTGTTGGTGTATGTAGTAGGCAATTGTGTAACCACAATTCGATGGGGAGTGATCCAGACCTCCTCCAGCAAAGTTGGATAAGAGTTTCAAAGTCTAAAACTAAGAGGTTTTGCCTCCGAGACAAAATTGTTGCTTTGCAAAAGGGGACAGTCACGCAACCGCCGATGTATGTAGGAAGCAGTTTTGCAACTGCCACCTGTCAACAACGATGGTTCTTTCACACTTAAAAAAATGTGTGGAACGATAGAATTGCAAACATTTAGCTTTCTTTTTCTGCCACAACATTTACACAACCGCCACCTATTGACACTGACAATTTTGTCACGCTTCAAAAAGACAAGTGGAACGACATGCTTGCAAACATTTCGCTTTCTTCTTTTGTCGCTTGAAGGAGTTGGCAATTTTCCAAGGGCAATACGCATGAGTACGGGTTTGGAAAATGTCAACAGTCATTTGGAGCGAGCAAAGGAGTTATGAATGTGAGGTTCTCCACTAGAATCAAGCGAGGATTTGGTTTTCAAACACAATCAATTCCTAGCCAACACTAAGGGTTCCAATGTTGTAGTGAGAATGAGGTGGTCTATAGAGTTCTAAATGAGACTAAACAAGCTTTGGAGAGGGAGAGACTTAAATTCTTATCCATAAAGGCCATGAATATGGCAGTATAAGGTACAAGTTGTGAATTGCATAGTTGAAGGAGTGTTGTTGCCTCACCCACTAGAGTTTTTTCCCTTATTGGGTTTCTCTAGGAAAAACCTTGTGCTCAGGGGTGCTTGCAGTTGTTCTTATTTCTTTAGTATATGTTATGTGTGTTGTACATTCCTTTCCAACACATTATAGCTTTCTTTGTATGTAAATTTGAATCTATTCTTATCATTAGTTGAGTTGGAATTACAAGTATCCATGTTGGTGAAACCTAATGTGGAATAACAACTTGGTATACAGATCAAGAAACATTTGTAATCAACATATATTTTTACATATGAGAAAGAGAAGTATATATTTTTGCAAGAAAGGGAAGTAATATTTTTACATACATTTTGGTTGCAGCATGACATCTATAGCTAATGTGAGACCCTAGTAGATGGAATGGTACTATTTCACAAAATGAAACCAACATATGCCCAACCTGTCGATTCAATTTAGCTAACATACTTTCAATTTGTGCATAAATAGGAGCACTTTGAAATGAGGTCAGGACATCCATCGAAGCATTATGGAAAATATAATTTGTCATATGTTTTAGTTGCAAGTCCCCTAGTAGATATTTATGAAAATGTGAAAGCATGCACAAGGCATATGAACTGTTTGACAAAAGGGCTTAAAGAATTGTGATCTCATGGATTGCAATGATTGCAACTTATGCACAAAAATGGGTTTGTTGAATATGCCTTGAAAACTTTCAAGCAATTGCAATTGACCGATGTAAGCCAAACCCTACAACCTTTGCCGGCATCCTCCTAACCTCTGTCAGTCGTGGACATCTATCAAAGCATAATGGAAGTAAATTCATATCAAATGTAAGCACTTATAAATTTGTGAATAGAGGAAAGATTTTTTCATATGGATGGAGCACAAAGCAGATCTGAAATACTTTGAAGAAAAAAAACTATGGATCATCTAATATGCCTGAAATAACTAGTCATTAAGCTAGTGTACTTGTATGTGTGATTGATGACAAAAATATGCACTGAATAGCCTCTAAATCAAATTCTTAAGCTTTTTGGTCTTTCTTTGTGAATATCTACAATATAATCAAAAAATAACAGAATGCAAAAAGTATTTACATTTGGAAAAAAATTGCCTCACCATTGCATTTTGAATTAATAAACAAACAAGGTTGTATTAGCCATTACAAATAAACTTGTCTAATTCTACATGACAAGTGACTAAAATAACATCTACAACTCCTAAGTTAACTAAAGACACCTCAAAAAAGACTCGAGATGATACGTATCAGCCACTTATAAGATACAATTAACATGCAAAGAAGCAACACATGGACAACCATCATGCACATTAATCAAACTAAGCCTCCCAAACTCTCCTAAAAATAGAAATGACCTAAAATAATATTAAGTTCAATCATTTATGCTTAGCAATGGAGCCCCACCTCTTAGGAATGAATGGATAATGATTTAACCTTGGTTAAGTGCACATTTAGTGAACTAAACTCTAACTTGCAGTTCCAACTATAAAATAAGAGATGTCTAAAAATAGATTATATTCACATAGCTAAAAAATTCTATGACAAAACTAACTAAATTAAATCTCCTAAAAATGATAAATAAAACTAAAACTAATTCTAATTCTAACAGTGATTAATTAGGTGCCATATTGGCATCAGACTCAACAAGATTATCCCCATCATGCTGAAGAATGGTGTCTCCAAACACGGACAAGAAGGATTTTTGAATGCTTTCTCCAAATATCTGCAAAATGATAGGTACAGAGCTTTTATGGACTTGTGGGTCTCCTTAAATTCATGAGGTTATGGCACTTGGGTAAGCTTCCTTGATAATGATATTGCCAATGCTGATATACGTCTAAGGCTACTTCTTAAATGGAAGTCGTAAGTTAGATTAATAGCTTTCGTACTAGATATGTTAGAAATGACATTCAGTATCAGATCTGAAGGAAGTATGAAGGAAGAAAATGGTAACAATCTTTGACATTTGTGTTGCAGTCAAAACTATACTTACATAAATATCGGGGATGGGGTTTTTTGGGATGGGAAAAATTCCCATATTTTTGAGACAGCTATTAAAATAATATATAAAATTAATATTCATATATTTTCAGTATTACATGTGAATGCATCCCCCCATCCTACAGTCATCTGACACGTCTTGAGGGCTAGGTAGCTGGTATGTGGGTACGGTACGGGTACGGGTACGGGGATCTGGTACGCTGATACGGCAATTTTTTTTGGGGGGCCCGGGTACGGCACTTGGGTACGGCAGTACAATATACATATAAAATATTAAAAATATTTTTAAAAGTAACAAGATAAGCAAAATTCCAGCCTTACACATGCATAGATTAAACAAATCTAAAATATACATAGGTGAAATAGCGACAAAAGTTAAAACATATTGATAATTCATTGTTCGAATTTATAAGCAGTACATTGTTCAAATCAAAATGTTACAATGTATTATGTAACATTGTAAACACAAAAAATGAAGATACATCAACATTCTAATTAGTAATAGTCTAATGGCTCTACATCTTCTCCAATGTCTTCAACGAGAGCATCACTACCATCACGTGGATCATTAGAACCACAAGCACCAGGAGTACAACCAGAACTATCAGCAGTGTCGCTCCCACTAGCCCCACTTTGCAGCTCACGCAAAGTACTATCTAGGTCCGGGTCTAGCAATGAAAGTTGGGCAATGGGAACATCCAAGTTTGGAGTCTCTGGGTCTATATCCCAACACTTTGTTGGCCCTTTCCTGTACTCATCCTTCTTATGTGCTAGAAGGCATGGGTTAGAATGCACAAAGACCAAATCCTCCGCCTTTTTTGCTCCCAACTTGTTGCGGTTAACTGAGTGGATAAATGAATATGTACCCCCAATTCCTCTCAGCTGAAGAAGAACTCGCAACCTATTGAGGCAAGCCGCAAAGTCAATGCAAAATTAAAATTTTAAATTTATAAAAGTAAAAAAGAAAGAGTTAAGAAATTAAAAAAATTAAAATCTTACTTGTGATAAAACCTTTATTGCAAGTGGCATGAGGTAGATATATGCTTGTCCATGGAGGTACCACCACGAATAAGCATCCATCTTGTATTTGTCACGAAAAGTGCTAATGGAGTGATCCCTGAAGGATATGAAATTCACAAACTCACCTCTAACCATGTCTTCTACTTCTGGATCTGGGAAGATTCTAGCAAATGCCGCCTTATACCCCTCACTAACTTCAACATCCCTATATGGCGGGACCCTCCTAAGCAAAGAAAGGATCTCTACGCTATAGTATTTTGGAGTCAAGGCAAAAGCAAGAAGATGCAATGGAGTAGTCATTTTGTTCCACCTTCATTGAGATGTGACTACACTTCTTTGAAGAAGGTCTCTGTAGGATCTTGCTCTTTGGCATTTATGATGGTCTTAAATGACTCAATCATTGAGTCAATTCCATTATAAATCTCACCCATACATGGATGATCCATATCAACAAATCTCAACATACTCAAGATGGGCTCAGTAAAACTAAGCAAGTAATCCACACGATCCCACCATGCTTCATCTAGGATCAACAATTTCACATTTCTAGCCCTCTCATTGTTTGCTTGCCTCCATATACTCCAAAGGTCACTGATAACCATGCCACTCAATGCCCCTCGCACCTTCACAAGCCGTCTCAAGACGAGTGTGTGCGAGGCAAATCGAGTCTCAGCAACCTAATAAGAAATCAAAAGAAATAAAATTAAGACAAGTAAATTTAAAACATTCGAAATTCTACAAATTACAAACTTATAAAATTAATTTAATGAATTTATAAAAATGAATTTTAAAAACTAATAATTATTTTTAAAAATTAAAGAGAAATTAGAATGTTACGGGTTACCTTCAATAGCTGCAATGTCGAGAATTTACGAATGATGGCTTGGGACATGTGGTGGTTGTTGACGAACATTTGAATCACTTGCCTCCTCATATACTTGTTTGATCCAAGCAATTTTTGTGCCCAATTTTTGTAACATTAAGTTGAGGGAATGAACCGCACAAGGTGTCCAGAATATGTGTCCATACCGTGCCTCAACCAACAACCCTGCAGCTCTACAATTTTTTGCTTTGTCTATTACAACTTGGACAACATTTTGAGGTCCTGCCGCCTCAATAGATTCTATGAGGATGTTGGCAATGAATTAGGCATCCTTCACTTGCCCTTTACGATCAATAGCCGGGAGAAACATTACCCCTTTAGGACACACGGCAACCACATTGATTAATGGCCTATTTGTTGTATCTTTCCATCCGTCAGAAACGATGGACACTCTTGTTTCGAGCCATTGATTCTTGATGGGTAACAATGAGTCTTCAACTTTTTTTCTTTCTTTTGACAATAAGGTGGTGCGCACCTTTTCATACACTGGGCTAATGTACCCTTTAGGGGATTCATTAATACATCTCACCATATCTTGCCAGTATGATGATTTAACAACATTAAATGGGACACCACATGCATAAATAAAGCATCCAACACTTTGATTAGCTATGTCCCTATTTTCATTTTGGAATGCCCTTTCCAATGGGCCTACATCTTTTGTTCTTTTGTGAGAAAGAGGTGAATCCTCTTCCCCTCCAGTTGCAATAGGTGTAGACAAAAATGGGTGATCTGGGCCACAACATCAACAAAAGGAGAAACATGTGGCTTGTTAATGTTATGTGATCTTCCTTTTCTTGCCATAGGATGATTGGATTTTAATGCAACTGTTGCATCTACTTCCTCCTACTCTTTGATGTATGTAAGGATCTTTGCACGTGGCAACCCCTTTCCATCCAACCCTCCACATGTTCTAATTTTGTAGCCAATGGCCCCACATAAATGGGCTTTCCCCGACTGTAAAAACTCTTAAATTGCATATTACATTGTGAGCAAACCCAAACAAAGTCCCCTCCACCTGGTAATTGTTCTAGTTGTTTGACATGGCTCCAAAGGGGGGAGGATGGATCACTTTTGTTACGGACAAATTTACTACCTTGACCCACAAAACTAGAACTCGCAGCCATTTTAAGTTTTTAACTGGCATAATGCATTTTTTTTTAAAAGAAAACAAATTTAGTCTTGAGAAAATGTTGAATCTTTAAAATTTAAATTTAAATCAAATCAAATGTAGATAAGATATGATAAGATAATTATATTAAATGTCCAACAAGTGACCACAAAGATAGGTCAAATGGGACTGTACAATACAGAGCAAAAGCAGGAGTGAACCACTGGGAAAACCCAAGAGGGTCTCCTAACAACAACAAAAGAAGAAGAAGAAGAAGAAGAAGAGAGCACAAGGGATGAGAGGAAGGTGGAGGGAAAGAGCCTCGACACCAACCCTCACGGACTGGTCGCCCAAGATCAGCTGAAAAGAAATTGGTGATGTGTTGCTATCTGGTGTCAGGAACTGGGAACTATTGGAGACACCTATGTTTCCATGGAATAACGAGCTCTCTGGGTGGACCTGGTGGTTTTGTCGTCTAAAAGAGGGAGCTCTTGGCTTGTGCACGAATCCAGATATCTCTGGTCAAGGAAGAAGCTCCTCTAATCCTAACAGATCTAGCCAGGAGATCTCCACTAGGGTCATGCCCCCGCTTAGTGCCCCTCACACCCCAGGAGAAAATCAAAGAAAGATGTGATTTGTTGAGTAGTAGACTCCCTGGAAGGAGGATGGAGGGCCCCTGTCACTGAGCTTAATGGCTTCCTGTAAATAGAGAGCAAGGCACCTCTGATCATAATACCTGGAAGAAGGTCGTGAACGTAGGATGTTCACGGCAAGAGACAATGAAACCTCCCTCTGACCTCATAATAGATAGAGCATCGGAAGATGAAATGTTCCTCTGTCTCAACCTCCTGGAGGAAGCAAAGCTGGCAGATCCTCTCAAAACGAACCCAAATGGTGATCATTCTCGACCCTCGACCCGAAGCCTGTGGGATCCGACTCTGAATTGGCCCAAAGATTATTGTGAAGAGCATGCATCCAATGACGGGAGATATAGGTGGGGCGAATGATGAGTCCATTACTGACTTCCAGGAAGTGATTGGCGTAGAAGGCCATTTTCGGGCATAGCTCCTCTCGAGAGTTGGTCCACGTAACTTGGGTAGCAAAATAGTCTGTATATGTCGTCTCCGATAATTTTGTGCAACTCCTGCGTGCTCGAAAGGAGGTGAGCAAGAGCATCCATGGAGTACCTAAAAGGGGGGGAGATGGTCCATGTTGATATGAAGAGATCTAAGAAGGCAAGAGGTCTCGGCATACCAGCACCGAACACGACCATTACAGTCGGAGAGAGGAATGGCCTCAAAAGAATAGTAAGCAAGATAAATGTATCTATCCCTGCTAGTGGAGGAGTCCGAAAGTCCCTAGATGTGGTGCAAGAGTGAGATGAGACCAAAGATGACCTCTAATCTGAAAGGACGAGCCCCAAACTCGGCAAGAATGATATGATGGGTAACAATCTCTTTGCATTTGATGATCCGTCTGGGCAAAAGGATCTGAACCCCGCTCAATAGAGGCCCAATCCGACTCGAGCAAGGAGGGGCCCCACACCTCAAAACCATAAAGAACAGTGGGTCTCACAAGGAGAGTCCGAGAGGGGACATCTTAGGACAATGTGTCCTGAAAGTGATGGCAGAAGTAATGTCTCTCCAAGATCGCGTTAAAACCATACCCCTTGTTGATGCAGGAGGGTTGAATAGCTGGAAGTAAACTGAACCAAGGTCCAGAGAAGAATAGAAAAAATGAAGCTTAAAACAATAACAAAAAAGTTAAAACAAACAAACAAATTAGGGTTTAAAAGAATAATTTATTGTTTAAAAAGTCGGTTTGACTTTTTTTACCAATAAACAAAAAAAAAATTTAAAAAACGTCCAAAACGTGGCGGGTACGACTGGGTACGGGCAGGGTTCTTCCTGCAGGGTCCGGGTACCGCCGGGTACGTTACCCCAAGACCCTGCAGGAAGAACCATGCCGTACCCCCTGCGAACCGGACCCGTTACCCCGAACTCGCAACGAACCGGACCCATACCTACAGGCCCTAGGGCACGTAACCGGCGTACCTAGCTTGAGGGCGATGGGAAAAAGTCCGCCCCACACTTTCCTTTTAGCACATTTCAAGGGGGGGCATCTCTAATTCATCCCTGAAAATCAGAGTTGAGAAATCGTTGTGACATTCACGATCGGAGGGCCATTGAAGATATTTACCTTGTTTGAGGTGTGGATCAGCTTTGAAATTTTATAACTAGGAGGTTTAATTGCCAAGTCAGGGAAAGTTTTACTATAATTGGAGCTGAAGTTGAGTTGATACGAGGGTTTTGTTGTGAAGAAAAGAGCTAAATCCCCAATGATAGCGGATGAAGCCACAGAAAATGGTTTACATGAAAGCAATATCCCTGAAAAATACTTTCTAACAAATCCGGATATCTTTGTTAATCCCTAGGGCAGCAGTATTAAAAATCTGATTTCTATAACAGCAGCAATAATCTGATTTTTTAAATATAAAAGCAGCAAACCATAATTCGTAAAAACAGTATTTTATGTATTGAATATGAACCAACTACAATAAAGATACCAGTGTTAAAATACAGTGGTATGGAGCTGAATTGGCGGAACACTTGCGCCCTGAATTGTCACAGCAACCCCTGAATAGAATTGCCAAGCTCAAATACGTGGATTTTTCGTCCCCAAACTTGAATGCAAATGAGGGATTTCGTCCTCTATTGTTATTGCAAAAGCTAAAGCCACTTGCAGACAAAAAAAATAATTGACGAATTTCCAAGATGTGTTACAATGAAAGCCCCAAGTCTGCCTTTATAACTCTCGAACACTCCAAAGTGGACGCCCCGTCCTAAAAATAGGATTAAACACTTTAAATAATCCCTTATCTACCTCCATGTTGGCGCCCCATCCTAAAAATAGGATCAAACATATTAAATAATATTTTTTCCACCCCTTATCCTAAAATTACGATTTACAAAAGCATGCAGCTCCCCTTTCAACTTTGGTGCCCCCTCATTTATTTATTTATAAATTTTTTGCTATGATGCTTTGTGAAATTCAGGAGTCAACCTACGGGACAATTCTTTTATTCAAATCAATGCATTCTGAAGCTATTAATATAATTCCCTTATAGGTTGAACCTCAATGTTACAAGTAAAGGTGAAGGTAAAACTAGACAAGATGTTGATGGGTAGAATAACCCAATCAGTTGAACACTCTTGAGTCGATAAGTTCCCGTGGGGATATAAAAAATAATAAAACCAACAACTTAAGGTATTCAATTGTTTATTGATTACATAGAAATGGGACATAAACATTGCCCGCCCTTACCAGAATTGCATTTCCCTACACCATTTACATTCAAAAGTGCTCGAAATGATGCTAAGCGAGAAGTCTACTCCTTGACAAATGGATTCTTAGAGTACCAAATCAACCTTGGGATATTTTTCAATTAAGACAAACCAAATACTACATTGTTGAGCATATATTGAATCTTTCTGATATACATGGTGATGAAACCAGGCATTAGGAGAATGCTCATTGTAAATAACCAGTCGAATAATGGATTCCATACGTAGTGGAATCATGCATCATACATGATCTGGATTTAGATGTGAATTTAGGTGATTGTAATACCCTCCATATGAGATCGCTGAAATTATTATATGCAAGTATGTAAGTGATCCCGATGTTTGAGTGATGTCCAACATATTACTAATAATTGAAAATTTAAACTTCAACTTCATATTGTTGACTAGCTTTGGTATATTTCTAGGACTACATCAATTAGGATGGGTTATTAGCTAATCCTTGAAGGCATACATCATAGTAACACTCCCAGTGCAAACCAACAACATAGAATTCGGAAGTTAGGACACTCATTGGATGGTCATCCAATGTGAACCTATCATTGGATTCAATGCATTGTCCTGCAGAGTAACATAGTAAAAAAGAATGGCTAACAAAGTCGATGGAGTAGACCTATTACATCAGTTCTCCAAGATCTCTCCTATTCACTAGAAACTTCATGGGATAATCAAGTTATTAAATAGACCTATCCTATCAATTTCGATATGTTAAGGTTCCCTTTCATGTACATATGGAAGCCACTATGGATAAAGGGTAAGAGGATTGTTGTATCACAACTGTAAGTGTGGTAATAGTGCGACCATAAATCCTCCGGTCATCTAAAAAATGGGCTAAGGCATATTAATAACTACTCAACTATAGAATGGGACCTGTCCCTTTGGAAGACACCTATGACCCGGTCCCCATGGATCCCTACAAGTGAAGCATATTTTCATTATCGTTTTAGCAACCTTGTTCATATTTTTTGCTAACTCATAATCCCCTTTAAATATTTGTATAATGCTATACATGTGATACCCATGGCTGCCCCACGGAAGATGTTTCTTGTTGATTTTTTTTCAATAATTGAAGTTAACTATCTTTAGCTGAATACAAGGGAAGTTAAATAATGACATTGATTAATTGCTTGAGATTAAAAATGGTGAAGATGAGTGTTGTCTTATAGGGAAGATGATTTCCCTTTAGGAGAAAAATTATTTTGAAATCTAGGAATGACCTAATTGACATAGAAACCTTAGAAAGAATTATTCGTTACAAGGGAGCTTTCACTAAACACCTAAGAGATTCGGTCTAAACCTTGAATAAACAGGTGGATGTTGATTTAATTTTTGTCACATTTAGTACTGATAGACAGGGAAAATATAGAAGAAATTCGACTAGATAAAACACTATGACGAATGTAATTATTTAAGTTCAACTAATTATAGAGAATGATACTTATAAGAGAAGCACTCTGTCAAAGGGGTAGCTCAATAAACATGTAGTGCTAAGATGGACACATGAGCGAATGAGTATTTTGTCGTTGTGTGATCTATGTCATGGTTTACCACGATTCATGCGATATACCTTCTACATGAAGGGTTATCTAATCCGATTTCTAATCCTCTTCCATCATAAATCTAGTGATACCAAATGTATCCAGACTTTTGAATCACTTTCACGAGCTGGTGTTAGTGTTGGATCCAGAGTGGTCAAAAGTGGGCGAGTAGACTTAAATTCCCTAGTTGATCTAATGCCACCCTCATCTGAGTAGCAGGAATGGCCTTGGATCAGCTAACTTGGTCCACTATTGGTACTGCTAACACATTTAGAAGAGGTTATTGAGCGATATAGATCCACTAGCATAATATTACCTATAAGTACCTTGTATTCTGCATAACTAGAAGTAAAATAATCTAAAAATAACTACTGGTTAGAATTTTTGCAGCCATATAGAAAATAAAAGTCATTATATTCCTCCCTGCGAAATAACATTCACACATGTAAGGGCCTATTTGTAAGTAGACCTATTATTCTTAATCCGATTGTGTTGGTTATTTTTTCCCCCTAGAAGTAACTTGGATTTATCCCTTGGGAGGCAATTGTACATTCGTGCCTTATCATTCACTTGGATCAATTCACCCATCTTATCAACCCTCAAACCTGTCTTGTACCATGAAACATGAGACACTAAATCCTAAACATCGAACCATCTTTTAGGTCCTGGTTTTCCAAAAACTCTTGGTTGTTCTGAAGCTTTCTTTTTTTTCCCGAAACATTGTTATCTGATTTCTTTGTCACTAAGTTGCATGAAGTTCAAAGCCGCAATTTCTCTTTTTTGTTGTTTTTCTTGTTTTTTTAATTCCCTTCCACAAACTGGTAGGAAATGAGCTCTGATATCAATGTAATATCCCTGAATAATACTTTCTAACAAATCTGGAAATTTTTGTTAATCCCTAGGGCAGCAATATTAAAGATCTTATTTCTATAACAACGGCTAATAATCTGATTTTTAAATATAAAAACAACAAACCATAATCGTAAAAATAGTATTTTATGTATTGAATATGAACCATCTACAATAAAGATACCAGTGTTTGATACAATGGTATGGAGTTGAACTGACGAAACACTTGCACCCTGAATTGTCAGTGCAACCCTGAATGGAATTGTCAGGCTCAGATGTGAGGGTTTTTATCCCCAACCTATATGCAAATGAGGGATTTCATCCTCTATTGCTATTGCAGAAGTTGAAGCCACTTGCAGACAAAAAAGTAATTGTTGAATTTCCAAGATATCTTGTACACATGGATCCCCAAGTCAACCTGGAGAAATCTCATTTTATTCCAAAGTGGGCATGCCATCCTAAAAAATAGGATTAAACACTTAAAAAATCCCTTATCCACCTCCATGTTAGCGCCCCATCCTAAGAATAGGATCAAACATATTAAATAATACTTTTTTCCACCCCTTATTCTAAAATTAGGATTTATAAAATGTCATGCAACTACCTTTTCAACTTTGACGCCCCCTCCTTTATTTATTTATAAATTCTAAGTGCCTAATAATAGAAGTCAACCTTCTACTATTCTTTTATTCTGATAATGCTTTTTGAATTAAAATATAATTTAAGCGTCATTTTCCAATTAATATATAAAAGTATTTGTATGCACCCAACTTTGAACGTGCTAAATTGTCGAAAAATGGTTAAAAACCCCCAATGATGATTCATATCTTTTCAGACGGTGTTCGAGCTCCTAAACCTGTTTGTAGCTTATATTTGTAGCCTACATTGCCATACTTAGCCTCTACATGCTTTTTCCTAGCTTCTCGCTTTGTTTTAGGCTAATTTTGACCTTTAGTGTCAAAACCGTTGCCCTGCCTAGGTAGCGGTTTTGTAACCACCACCCACATAGGGTGGCGCCGCCCTGCTTAGGGCGGCAATCCTGTAATCGCCGCTTTGCGTAGGGCGGCGGTCCTATGCGCATTTTCCAAAATGTTCACTCATGTTTTGTACACGTGTAACTCAACTCTAGTTCAATTTTTGGACGCGGTTCTCAGTCAAATTTCCTAAATTTGAGCTTGATTTGTTCATGCTTAACTCCTCTTTCACTTATGATTGGTGATTGTATAGTTAATTGCCTCTTCATGTGATGATTTGGCATCCCATTGCTGCCAAGTGTGCTTGAGCACTCTACAGCGAACTTTCTATAAATTGATAGCTTGTTTTCAAGCAAATGGTCGAAGATCATTTTTGTTGCATTGTTGAGTTGCCACATTTTTGTTGGAAATTGCATAGCCAAACTCTGTTCACTTGTGTTATCTCTCTTCCACTTGTGTTGCTGCCACGCTACCATCAAGCTACCATTGCTCTAGAGCCTTCTCACTGTTGCTTTACTTGCATTTCCAATCCCTTGGACTCACGTGAACATAGGTAAAAGAAAAGACAAGCTGAGGGGACAAAGAACAAAACAACTAGATTTGTCATACTTGTTTAGTTTTAGCGTAGAAGTAGCTTTAATTATTTAGAATAGGATCAATTTGTTGTCTTTGTTTGTAATAGTTTAGTTGATTTATTTAATTAGTTTCCCATCAAGCAAGTAGATTAGAGTGCCAAAATTCATTTCGGTTAAAATGGACACTTCAACGTAGTTTAACACTTAGATTCGATCAAGTAATCAAGCCATTGAGGATTTACGCTACCCGTACTTAGCCTTTAATTTCCCCTTTGCCAACTCTATTACTAGGAATTCACACTACCCCGATCTTAGTCATTGATTCTCTTATAGCTAACCATCCACATTTTCACATCGGCTGCCTCGACATGACCTCGGGGAGTCGAGTCGGTTGAAGGTCGTGTGTTGATTTTCATCCATACAGTATCCTTAGACCAATTAAATTAATTTATTTTTCTCTTTTAATTTCCCTTTAGCCTACAACCGATGGGGTCTGGGTGGAGTGGTTAAGACAAATGGTTGTATCCGGCTCCACCCAGGGTCAAATCCCACTTAGGCACGATCCTCGTCCGGGGTGGTAATGTCCGAGGAGGCACGGCTGGCAAGCTAATTTAACAGAGTTAGATTCTGGGTCGAGATTGCTTGCGCTAGAAGTGTGTTCAAGTGTGGTGGATCTGGTTCACTAATTGTCAAGCTTAAATGTTATATCTTGGCTGAATGTACTCCGATTCATAGCTCTGGTCAAAAGCGTTTATCTATTAAAAAAATTCCCCTTAGCCTACGAAAAATGATAAAAATAGGTTTGAGGTATTCAAAATTAATTAATTCTGAAAAGGGGACATTACAATGAAGTTGTTAAGGCTTGGTCCCATGGAGTGGGGGCTCCATAAATATCTCAGTGGGTGTTGCAAAGAGAATTTAGAAGCATTTTAGTTGTTTTAGGGTCTCATGAATTTGATTATTTTCCTCAACAATTCCCGCTAAGAAATAATGACAATTTCCAAGTATATAATGATTATTTTTCCCCTCAAATTGACCTAAAAATAGTGGCAGGAATGCATGTTTGTTGCCAGATGGAAACAAAACAACCCAAACTGTAGGGAGAAACTGTCAGCCCCCCCACTCCAGCCACCTCTTAAGTTTAAGGGGCAAAAAATGTGGAGCTCCTATTTTTCAGGCTTAGATTCTGTTTTTTTCTATAGCTGGTTGCAAAAATAATCACAGGACCTCCTACAACAGAAAAATAGGAGTTGTAGCCCCTCCATGGGACCATGCCCTTAGGTGGCTTTAGAAGAAAGGGCGCCAGAGGCACAGCTGTTTCTGTGGAAGGAGGTCTGTAGAGTTGAAGCTTCATCTATCGCCAACTATGAAATCCAGTACGAGTTTCCTTTTTCCTTTATTCAACGCATATATAATATATAATTCTACATTGGTGGCCGCACCATGACCTTTATTCCTTTTTGTCAGTACTTGATCAGTGAGACTATAACCCTACTTTTAAGTGTATAAATCTGAAAAACTTTACCAATAGTTTCAATTACAAAAGCAACAATTAGCAACTTTCTTGTTACTGAGGGAAATTAACATATTTCATGCTGGTTTTTTTGGATGAATTTCTTTGTTGTGGTATTTGTTAAAATGTGACAAAGGCTCACCGTTATTAAGAGGATGTGTCCTTGTTTTATGCTTGCTCTCTATAAACTGGAGAAGAAGGAAACTAGAAAACAAGACTTTTTTGTCAGCAATTATTATTGATTTCTGCCTTGTCCCTCTCGAAAATGGGAACATTCATGTGAATTGGCATTTTCCTGAAGGAAATAAAAGATCTGGATTTGCGTATGAGGGTGCCCTTATTATGCACTAAAATTTAACTCATAGTATTAACTGGAGACAAAGGCTATGGGGACATGGACAAGGACACCATTTTGAAATAAGGCGTGGAAGTATAATAGGCGTTTCAGAGTCATAGAAGCCGCCAGGGTTGAGGGTATGCATATGGGTCTCGTTCTTGATACATAATCACCTAGAGGGGTGAGATAAGGACAGAGGGATAATCATTTAGAGCCACGGGATATGGTCGATAGTCCATTATATCCATAGATACCAGATGATGAAGTCTCGGCTATTTCCTCACTTCATTAAGGAGGGTAGATTGAATAGCCTCTTGAAAGTTCCATTGCTATGGGTCTAGAGAGGAAAAACTGACATCTTTTTCCAAGGAAAACACCAGTATTCCTTTAAACATAAATTACAGATAAAGATTATGGAGGTTGGATAAGTAAGACAAAAACTTGCACCTACGTGAGGCTAGGTGTCGGTTTTAAGAGAATTTTTTGACCCCTACCAGTGAGGGTTTCTAACCCTGGTGGATCGAAAGCGCATTTTAATGAATTTGCCTCTTCTGGTTATATTTTAAAAGCAAAATAAATAAAGAGCAGACCTGTTGGCCTGGAGGAGAGCGGCAGGGCCGAGGTACTTCTCGGGGTTCCACCAGTAACTGGGACATGAAGTGCTACAGCAGGCGCAGAGAATACACTCATACATGCCGTCAAGCTTAGCGCGATCCTTTTTGCTCTGCAGAATCTCTTTCTGCTTCCCGTCCGGCCCAGGTGGGGGAGGAGTCTTTCGCTTGAGCCAGGGCTCGATGCTCTTGTACTGGTTATAGAAATTGGTCATGTCGACAACGAGGTCCTTGACCACGAACATGTGCGGCAATGGGGTAATGGTGGTGGCGGACGCCGAGGTGGAGTCGATCTTGGTGAGGCACGCGAGGCCGTTGCAGCCGTTGATGTTCATGGCACACGAGCCGCAAATCCCTTCTCTGCAGGACCGTCTGAAGGTCAGGGAAGGGTCCATCTCGTTCTTTATTTTTATGAGAGCGTCCAGCACCATGGGCCCGCACTCCTTGGTGTTAATGCTGTACTCCTTCAGCAGGGGCTTCTCCGTATGATCTGGATCCCATCTGTAGATGGAGAACATTTTTTCCTTGCCTTCTTTAATTGTTGTTGTCGAGGAGGAAAAGGAGCGGTAGATGGTAGAACATGAGTTCGAGCATCTCGCGCCTCTTCGAAGACATCGCATCGCAGCAGCCATTAGATCGCCGATGTTTTGATTGTCGCAGCCCACTGCAAATATTTTTCCCGTTTCACTTAAAGCTTTTCAGGATTTGCATAACTTCTCACCGGGCAGGCTCCCATTTAAAGCTCCTCGAGAGCAGTTATTGTAATAAACATTAAAATAGGCAACATTTTCACGGCTCCTCGGGAGCAGTTGTGCTCACGTGGCGTTGTGACGTGGCATTTTCCCCACCGAAAATATCAAATTTTAAAAATCAACTAATCTTCATCGCTTGGTCTTGTGGGCGTTAGTATAATTATAAATGAATGAATGAAAGTTTTTAATGACGTCTACGAGATTGAGCAGTCTATGGGACCCAGAGGTAAACACGAGCAAGGCATCCAAACACCAAAAGATGCCCGAAAAAACTGCTACTTCAACCTTTCTTCCAGCTCTTTACTATTTTTGCTTCATCTGCTATGAATTTTTATCAGGAAATTTGTTGTCTTTGCCACCCTTTCCTCTTCAAACAAATCTGTAAGATCAGCCCCTGTTAAAATATCTATGTAATTTCTCCTTATGTCCTCGTAAGCGACACATTCCATGAGGAAGTGCCATTCAGATTCCACTACGCCCGACTTGCAAAACTAACAAACCCTTTCAGACCACTCCTCCTTGGGCATTTTCCATCTCTCGGTTTCACACCTAAGGTGATGTGAACTAATTTTTAGTTGTACAATTAACATTTTAGCCTTCCACTTTATCATCGCTCCAATGTAGTGCTTTTGTTTGTAATCACAAGTGGGATTAAAGTTCTTGACATAGTATTCTCTTTTTCGACCGAGTTGTTTATTCCACATGGTATTTTTGAACTTCTCTCTTACATACTTCTTTATTTCTTCATTGGTGCTAGGGCAGGATTCTCGGTGGCCTAAAATAGCAATTGAGGAAAAGTTAAACAGGGAGAAGAAAACATGGATGAAGCAAAACGGCGAGTGGATGAGCAAATAGTCGGGTCATTGCCGTCGCTTCCACCGGATAGGCTCCGACTTCCGCTAGAATGATTTCGTATAGGAACGTGGTTTTCATTTTGAAACTACTTGTTATTATATGCTTCTGAATTCTTTCAATTTGCTTCCATTTCTTCATAGATGTACTACTGCCCCCAAATCTCACAACCGTATAGCATTACCGAGATTACCAGTAACTCAAAAAGGTTCAAACAAGTCTTTTAGTCCCATAATTATGATGTTCTGCATCTGTTTTAGAACATATATAGCACTTTCCACCCCCCCGGATTCTCTTAGCTCTACAAGTTTCCCAGCTGAGACAATTGTGAAAGTCCAGTCCCAAATATTTGTACTCCTTGACAACTTGCAAGGAGTCCCCTTCGAACTCGAAGCTTACTTCTCTCCTTTTCTTCTTTAAGGTAAATATCATGATTTTGGTTTTACTAATGTTCACTTACATTCCCACCTCTTGGCAAAATAGCTCTAAAGCTCTCAAATGCTCCTGCAAACCTAGCTCTGTTTTAGCCATTAGGATAAGATCATCTGCATAGAGCAATAATTTCGCTACATAGGATGCTAGATGAATCCCGCCTTCGCCCTTTTTGTCAATCCATTCCTCTAGCTTGTTTATATATAACCCGAACAAGGTGGGTGACAATAGACAACCTGTCACCCACCTTGTTTGACCCCAATGTCGCTCCCAAAGCACTCTGATAGGCCATCTTTAGTCCTGATTTTAGCTCGTGCCTGCTCATAAAGTATGTGCACCGTTACCCTATACTTATCCGAAATGCCCAACTCTTCCATTTTGTTCCACAATTTGCTTCTCGGAATCGTGTCAAAGGCTTTTTTGAAATCCACAAAGCAACAGTATACCTCTTCCCCCTTCCTGTCCCAAACCTTTTCAATCAAGTGCCTAAGAATGACGCAATGGTCATAGTAGAGTGCTTTGGTCTAAAACATGCATGTCATTTTGCTCTCTTACCCTCCTTTTTAGCCCAAAGGCTAATTCTACACTCCACCATGCTGTTAATTTTTTTTCCAAAAAGTGGATTAATCATAATGGTGCGGTAATTTCCTGGGTTGTTGACATCACCGCTTTTATGTAGAGGGATGACAATGCTAGTTGTCCAATTACTTGGAAAACCGAACTAAATAACTCTATTAAAGATGTTTGTAATGTGCGGAGCAAGATCTTCTGCACCCCAATTTAAGAATTATGCTTACAGCCCATCTATGTCTCGGGTCTTTCCCCCTGCTAATCTTGTGATCCCTTACTTGATGTCTTTCGTGGAGAAGAGTTTGTCCATGTTTTCAATAACATAAGGAAGAAGCGGCAAGTCATTGCTTCTTTCGTAGAGCATCTTTGCATATTCAAGCCACTGGGTATCTGTGATGTGTTCTCCACTATAGTTCTACTATATTGAAGCTCTCTCTAGCAACCTCTCAGATTATGCTTTCCCATGAAAATCAGCGCCTCTCTCCTACCTCTCATGTACTCTTCCTTTTTGTTTCTCACTAACTTTCTATATACCTTTTGTATTTGTTTTTTCTTTTTCGTAAGCATTTAACCTTCTTTTCGTCAAACCATGGATTTGCTGAAAAACTATTTTTAGCACTTCTCCGAGTTTAAGCACGTTTGCACTCCCTTAGCGCATTGTGTATTATATCATTAACTACACACTATTGAGCATGTATTTTCCCTTGTTGGAGTTAAACTCGTCCTGCATTTCCTGTAACTGTTTTACAATCCTCCCTTTAAAGATGGCGTGGTTCTCCTGATTCACAAGGATTTTGCCTTGATTACTTGCTTTTTTGTCCAAGTGAAGGCGCTCTTTTTGTTGGTCCTTGTTTTGCATATTGATCTTCACATGAATTGGATTATGGTCTGATTTCAATTCTATAGGACAGTTTCCTACCTCGACCTCTAAAATCTCAGACATAATGTTTTGTGAGCATATGGCATAGTCTATGACACTTTGACCGTTGTATGTTTGACATGTGATGTTTCTGGAATTTGGCCATGTCTTTATGCCATTACATATGATCAAATTGTGTAAGCTGCATAGACCTAACAATTCAGCCCCAAAATGAGAAACACCACCATTTATATCTTGGGAGACCTGTTCTCATTTCTATTATTTGTCCTCTTCCAGCCATATAGGATCGTTATTCCATTCTTCTTCTTTCCCAAAGCAGAGGGATTGATTATTAGTTGTCCTAGCATTAAAGTCCCCTATTAGAATGATCTCTCCCTTGATGCCAAACTCAGCTATGTCTCTTTTCAATGCTCCGAAAGGGTCCTCTCTATCCATGTTCCTCTTCCTGTAGGTTTTAGATCCATATGGGGTGAAGTAACACGCCACGAGAAAAAGAGTGGTTTCCTTTACATTCAGTTTCAACCATAAGTATTGATTATTTGGGTCCTTCTTTACTTCCTTGATGACTCCTTTCCATGCTTCCCGAACTAATATTGTCACTCCACCATGCCCTTTGCTCTTCTCTCCCAACTTATTCCAAACTGAGACCTTCTCATATCCTGGAAAATTTGGTACTTTGCAACCTTCATGCTCATGTGTCTCCACAAGTACAATGATGCCTTTATCCTCCGCTATGGGCCCCAACCCAGGACCCCTCCTCCAAGGATAGCCTCTACAATTCCAGCTAATCGTTTGTTCATTATTCATTCAATCTTGTAAATTGTGCTCTACAATGTGGCATGTACAAAGTTGTATCTTGAAGAACACAATATTAGAGTGTGGTCCTATGTCGGGGGCTAGTGTTTCTATGTATTTGGTAAATATGGTCTTATGTAAAAACAATTATTCGCTCATGCTAAAATCCAACAAAGTTCCTAAAATTTCTAAGCAACTATATTTTAGGGAGACAATTTCCAGCCCCACAAAGCAACTTGTGACACAAAAAAAAAATCATTGCTTAAAAAATTTAGGGAGGTTGTTTGACACTTCACATTTATGTTTAAGCTCCCCTCTCTATTTTTCCTTCCAATAGTTTATTCCAAATTCATGGGACGGTATTTTTGCTAATACAAAAGACTCATATTTTGTCTCAGCAGAGAAAAATAAAAAATCATGGGGCCTTATCAATGCTAAAATATCATCTTTTTTCTCTCTTGTTGGTTGGCATTCTATCCAGACAACGGCATAATAGGTAAACTCTCTCTTCGGTTGGTCGACATTTTATCCTCAGCTTCTTTCAGTCGGCCTTGGATGTTGGGAGATTTGGATCTTCCATCCCCTGATGGGATTTCCTCTTTTATTCTCCTTAGTCGTATTTCCCCCTGTCTTCCTCTCACTTGTTTTTCCACCCCCATTTTGGGTGTGTGTGGTTTCTTCTTCCTGTCGGCCACCTCTTTTAGCTTTTGTATTTCTTCTTTTACGGGAACTCTTTGGTTTTTCCACCTTGTATCGGTGCTCATTATTTTCTGCAATCCCTTTGACCTACTTTTGTGGTCATTTAATGGACATTAATATATTTATCTTATCTAATCTTTTCTCTTGCACTTGCTCAAGAATTTTAGCTTGCCCCCTACATGGGATTACAGGCTTCGATGGTTGGTGTTTATTATCCCGATAGAATGCACCGGCCATACATCATTCCCCCATACATAAACATAAAAGATCCAATAAAAATGCATACATGCACATGCATGGGCGGGCCCTGCGGGCTCCGGTCATTTCATTAAACAAATTCTTTTAATAATTAATAAGATTGAAAATGTATGGTTGCATGTGTGAAGTCTTAGCTGGGTTGGTGGGAATGTGCTAGCAATCAACAAGTATTCAGTTTGAATCCCTCAGTTGATGTGATGTGTTTTTACACCGTGTGTTGAAAAACATAGTGTGTTTTTCAACAACAAAATTTACCAAAAAAACTAATTGTTTGGTGCGCCTACCAAGTGGCAGCGGATGGACATAAATTGATGCATGGCTGTTTTTATGTAGGGTGGTGCATTCTATTGGGAGAATAGTCTTCGCTTATCATATTAGTAATCACACTTCAAAAGAGTAATAAAGGGGCATTTAAGAAAAAATATTCTTTACAAAGAGATGTGAAGACGTTTCGGCTCTGTTAGGGTTCTCGTTTGCTTCTTTGTTCATGCATGTCACACTCTTTTGTTGTTTTATTGTTCCCCCTTGGTCTTTCTTGTCACACTTGGTGGATTTTGAAAGCCAATGTGCATTGAACATTAGTGTTTTTACCACCCTTTGGGCGGCTTGTCTATATAAATGGTGTAGTGTTTTCTCTCTACAATTTTGGTTGCACGCAATGTCGATAATGGCTCGTAAGCACATGAGGAAATTTGTCGCCAAGGTCTACGATGAGGTAATGAAACTTACTTAGTCCCTGATGTTTTGATAAAAAGTGTTGTTGTGGAACTAGTCATAAAATGGTATGAAGATTATAGTTTGAAAGTGTTGGTTTCATTCCCTCTAAATATTCCCTCAGGTCTTAGATTAGGCTCCATTGGGAACCTCTTAATATCCAAGTCGCTAGTATAAGGAATCTTAAGAAGGGTTTTTTCCTATTTTCTTTCAAAAATTATTCCTAGGTCCAGGTCCTTTTAAGTAAATCTTGTTGCTAGTTCATATGTAATACTTTGTTTATCCTCTCGCCTTCAACCCGAGACTTCAAAGTTTTAGATCAAGTTTCACCCAAAGTCCTAGTTTGGATTGAATTACCTAGTTTTCCCATCCCTCTTTGGATCTTTATCTCTGGCATTATCAAGCCCATCAAGCATGTTATTTATTTTGAACCAAACTATTTTTATTCGGCCCGACCCAACAAACATGCGTGTGTTAAGGTTGACTTGACCAAGAATTTCTAAAAGACCTTAGATATCCAAGTCAGTTCTATGAGGTTTTATTATAAGGTAGTATATTTCAACTTGCCCATCACTTGTTTATGGGGTTAGGCCCCTCACCACATAATCAAAGATTATCCATTCATAACTTGTTTAAGGTTGACTTGACCAAGGATTTCTAAAAGACCTTAGATATCCAAGTCAGTTCCGAGAGGTTTTAATAGAAGGCGGTATATTTCAACTTGCCCATCACTTATTTCTGGGGTTAGGCCCCTCACCACATAATCAAAGACTATCCGCTCATAACTAGGCCTAAGCCAGCCAAAGACAAAGCCACAAAGATTAGACCCAAGGTTTCGATTAGCAACAAGAACTAGACCACTATGACCGTTAAAAAATGGTCACATGGAATAAACTCAATTTGGTGTCACTTCCCAAATTCATGCACCTTCTCACCTAAAGGTAGAGCTTTAAATGTAAATAGTTTAATAAATCAGAAGTTATATTATTGTTTACAACCAACATATATAATACTTTCACTCTTCTCAATAATAGGGAATCCATAAACTAATCTCCTTAAATACGTTAATGGTTCCAACCACCACTATTCACGTATAACCAATTAACCAAATAAATAACAACTCACGAAAGTTGTTATTTATTTACCACTACATAATTTTCACATTAAAATATTATTCCTAACATTCCCCCCTTAGTGTGAATATGAAGGAGAAATATTACACTCACACACCTTAATATTTAAATAAATCATCACTTTAATAGTTTGATTATTTCTCATAATCCTCCTCTTCTTCAGTTTCTTTGATTGCCATTGCCATCTTTGTCAGTTTTCCATCAAGGAGATCTCATGCTCGTTGTTTACAATTTAGAAGCACGTGCCCTTGCTTTTTATGATAAAAACATGTACTTTTAGTCTTTACCTGTTTAGAATTATTGACAAGAAGTGTTAGGCTTAGTCGTTGTAGACAACAATTTCTCTGTATCTAATTTTGAAGTTGTTTCCCTCTTCAAACACTGTAGATATGATATTTTCTAGATTTAGAATCAGCTTCCTTAAAGTGAAAACTATGTTTGACATATTGTCGGACATGTTGTTTAAGAGTATTGTTTTTGCATCATTGTTTTTAATGGCTTCATTTGTTCTTGCCAGCTGTGTTATGAGAGAGTGGAACTTGCTTATGTGAGCAATTATATCTCCTCCTTCCATTTTAAACCGAATAATGGTTGCTTCATCGTTATCAATGCATTACCAATTTATGAACCAAAGAGTGTATTCAACGTGTCCCAAATCTCCTTAGAATATTTCTTTAAGCCGATATGATGTAGATATGGCTTAGAAATTCATAAGCCAATGGTGGCTAAAGCCTTTTTGTCCTTGATCTTCCACTTGTTGAGGTCGTCGTCACTAGTCGGTCAAGTAGTAGTGTCGCCGACAACATCCTGGAGATCTCTTTCAATTAAAATTAATTGTGTTTGTAATTGTCATGTGTGAAATTTTAATCCTTTGAACTCTTCAATGGAAATTGATCTTTCCATATCTCCCTAGCACAATTTTTAACAAACTTGGTGGACGTCAATTTCAACCGAGAATGCGTCCTTATAATGTTTGATACTAATCAGGGGATAATTTTTTATATCAAAATTTCCCTAAACATCCCTAAATTGTGTCATTACAGAATATCATTACGAGATATTTCCATCGACTATGAGAACGCGACAAACGGACATTGGGAGCTCTAGTTATGTCCGATCAAAGTTCAGTCAACGGGAAAGTCAACTCTGGTCAACAGGTCAATAGTGGACCAATGACGCTATGACACGTGGTGAAAAGGAAAAATTGATGGTTTTGTAATGTTTCAAAATCAATTCCATGGTATAAATCTCGTCGCAAGCTTTTCAACGCATTTTGAGCGGACCAAATTTGAGTTCGTATACAAAAAGATATGCATAGTCAAAATTGTGGTCAAATGATGACATGACACACTCTAATATGGACAAATGGCATATTATGGGCGTGACACTTGGCAGGGTTATATTGGATTTGGATTTAAAATAATAAAAATAATCTATTTAATCCATTTCACGTGAATAAGCCTAAATCCCATGGGATAAGGATGATTTGTGGCCAAAAAGTTATTTAAAGGCTTATCCTATCCCTTTCCCACCAAATGTGGGGTCAATGGCTAAATCGGGCACCTAGACCTATGGAAGGGGGATTTAAACCCTTGACCCGTGCCAAAATACTTATTAGCCTTACCAACCCGCCACTTTGTAGCAAGTGATAGAGTTTGAGATCACTTCTATTTAAAGGGACCTTTTGGTAGGTTTGTGAAGGGACAACGAAGGATCAGTTTACAAAGAACACCATTTTCGAGGCACTTACAGTCTGAATTTTGCAATGGTGTGAAAAAAAAAGTTGTTCATAATTTTGAGAGATTTCCATAAATGTAAAGTTTGTTATAGGAAGTGTTGTATATTTTCCTGTGTAGGCATTTTTCCATCGCAATTTCACAGATGAGGCACGAGGAGCAGGAAAAGATCTATATTTTCCAACCACTTTTGGTTCGAATCAGGCCAAGGAGTAAAAATGGAAGTTTTTCATAATTTTCTCTAGTTTCCATAAATTTAAACCTATTTTATTTAGGTGTTGTACATTTAAATTTGTAGACGTTTTTCAGACGTAATTGCATAGGAAACAAACAGAAAAAAGTAGTGTAGGCGCCACAAATGGACTTGGGAACGTTTCTAAGAAATTGCAAAATTCCAAGAGGTCCGAATCAGCTCAATTGCAGGTATAAAGGTATTTTAAGTCAATAGTGAAGGGATATTATACTTCATTGGATGTTAATAGATCGATTCACGATTACGTGGATCCAGAGACGTAGGCATTATGCCGAACTCCATTATCAAGTTCTTGTGTTGTGGATTTGATTTTAGTTTGTTTAGAAGCTTTTGATCAGATAAAAACATTCAAGTTAGTTTATTTGATTAATTATTTAAGTAAGAATAAAATTATATTATTTGGATTGAAGTCACATTTTTCGTATGCATAACCCACAACAGAAAGGGAATTGCACATTTCAAATTTGGAATCAAGAATTCAATTTGAGTGCATTCTAAAATCAACTGTGAATTTTTAAATGGATTTGTAATAGATTCAGTATATTCACTTAAGTTTAAAATTAAGGATAATTACTTTATTTGGAAGAGTTCAAGGATTTGGGTTTCAAGAATTCCCAAAATTGCTAATACTCTTAGTCAGTTATCAAAGTTTTTTAAATCTGAGAATTTTCTAAGTACTACTTCAAAAAACAATTAGTACCATAGATACAAAATTGTTACTTTTACGGGAATGACTTACACATAGACTTAATAACGTGATCAATACGATAAAATAATAATATTAAAAGCAATATTTAATTACTTTCCTAAAACAATACAAAAACGTAAACTTAGACTAGATATAAAAATTATGAAAAGAGAAAAGTCAACTCGCGATAGAATATAACCCTATATAAAATGTGATAATAATGTGAGAAAAAATGTTGGTGGGGGCAATAGTTATAGAGCATGTTGTGTCATTACTAGAAAATTATTGGGATGTGGCCACGACTGGGGCATGAAGCTTCACCTTCAAGGACACAGGGTTTCAAATATTTGTTGGTTGTTGTCATAAAAACATGGATTTGGGTTTATTTTAAATACCATAAATGCACGCTGCCAATGATACTTCTGTATAACTACCTGGAAGAGATTTTATGCTGAGACTTGTATTGAATCACGTAGGTGTAAAATGGATCCACCAATCTTGTTAGATGGAAGTCAGATCAAGTTGCATACGGTGGGCACGTTGTGGAGAAACAATTGTCAATTTAGAGAGTAAGAGTTTGAATGTGGTTAATTAATCTGCCATCGAATCTACTATTGGAAAACTATTTCATAGAAGAGCAGTAAAGTATGATCTAATGCTTAACACGAGTGGGTGAGTTAGAGAAAAATACAAAAACACTCAATGCGTGTTGGATACCTATTGATTGTGGATGGTGTCAACTAGTATGCAAACCGTGGAACTCTACCTAGATCTGCAACAATTGAGACACCAAAAAAAATAGAGTTCAAAAAACTTGCTAAGCAAGTCGCAATAAGAGGAGCTCCGAAATTAGAATCACCAAAGCTTTTATTACAGAAATTCTGTAAATTTGTATTCCTTTGCAAATCACTTAGTCTTCACACAAATTAAAGACTAAATAACATTAAACCTTCCACGATCATTAACAAGTGACAACATAATTGCTCGGGGCCTGTTGCTGATCAAAACACAAATGGTCTATCGAATGCAAGCATCATCACGTGGTCTTCATTGCTTGGCTTTGAAAATGATGAACAAGATTGAAAAATTTCATATCAGTCACCCGTCTTGATATGAAATGAAGGCGGAGCTTCAAATGTAAATAGTTTAATAAATCAAAAGTTATATTATTGTTTGCAACTAGCATATATAATACTTTCACTCTCCTAAATAACAGGGAATCCATACCAATCTCCCTAAATATGTGATTGGTTCCAACCACCACTATTCACGTAAAACCAATTAACTAAAGTTGTTATTTATTTACCACTACACAATATTCACATTAAAATATTATTCCTAACATTACCACCCTGACAACACTCCTACATCTTCTACTCCCATGCCAGTGGCACACGATCACCCTAAACCCTTACAAAGCTAATATACATCCAAACATTTCACTATGACGGAAGTTAGGACCTCTATCAAACCTTCTCGACGTTCACATAGTCCACCTGGTGTGATAACGAATCATTTAATAGGTGTAAATGTGGTTAAGCGTCACTCTATTTCATTAGAGGATTTTACCAAAGCCAAACCATAAAGTGATATAGTTCTTTTGTTTTAGATGATGGTTTAGACGTGCAGGATGGACAAGTGGAACTTAGTATGGACAAAATTCCTTCATGGAACTCATATCCTAGAATAGTAGAGGTCTCACCGAGTACTTATGAAAATTCTTTGTGAACTGTGTATGTCAAAAAAATTGAAAGTTAGATTTTGTGTGTTTATAAGGAAGTAAAAATTTCAGGCTTCCGTCTACAAGCAACATTACAATGCATCTTGTTTGATTTTTCCCACTTTCACACTTCTCACTCTGATGGTCGGGGTGGTGCTAGTATTTCCATATCCCCTAAGTTTACCTCTTCAATCGTGGGCTCAGGGGTAAATATGTCACATAGTTCCATTTGGGTCATTTCAATGTCAACGTATGTGTTTTGGGTATTATCAATATTTATGCTTCTAATGATGACCCTGAAAGGGCTACTTTATGGAAATGGTTTACTGACAACTTGACACTTTTTTAGCTGAGTTGTGGAGATTTTAATATGATTGAGCATTCTAAAGATAGAGAAGGTGGTATGCCGATGTGTTGGTGCATTGGAGAGCATGAAAATTGTTTTATTTCAAAAAAATGGAGTTTAGTTGACCCACTTCTTCGTTGATGGGCTTTTACTCTGCAGTCATGGTTCACTTGGTCTAATTTTTTACCTAAACAAGACATATTTTTAAAAGGTTGGATCATGTCTTGCTTTCTAAACAACACATGTTCTCATTCAATATCACAAGTGCCTCCCTATAATTATACATCATGAGGGCATTCTCTCTGACCACTTTACTATCACCTTTAGATTATTTTTGGTGGAGCTCAGATTAAAGTGTCTCATAATCAATTCTACATGAACACGTCATTATTGCAGCATGTGGGGAGCCTCCAACTCATTTCCTAAATATGGAGCCTTGCACCTCATCTATCATACGTTGCCAACTAGATTAGGTGGTGGAACAAGGCTACCAACACACTGCTAATTTCATCCACCTATTTGGAAAGTAGATGGCGCAGGTTTGTAAGTGAGTTGACTTTGCTCTTCAGCTTGAATTCTAAAGAGTTTCAGTTTCCCTTGAAAATGATCATTTCAATCTTTGATTGTAATCTGACGTAATGTTTTAAGACACAATCTGAAGCTTATTGAAGCCTATTTGGGCCAAGGTGCCCAAATCTAGGCTAGATTTGCATTAGCTCAATGTTGGTGTTCAGGTGACGTAGGAATTTTTAAAATCCCTTCATGTCAAGAAAACTAGAGAGCAAATCAAATTCATCTCCATTGTTTAGGCTCGGCTTATGAGTTTTTCCAACATAACCAATACATGTGGAACATTATAAGCTGGTGTTTTAAGCTCGAGCTTGTACTTAAGAATGTTAGGATGCCCTCCAAAAATGCTTAGATTTTGTTTTGTGTAAGTTATCTTAAGTGGTTAAAATCTAGTGTGAATCCCCCTCATGATGGATGAGTTGCATTCTACCTTACAATGTATAACAGATGGAAAAACCTCAGGTATTGATGGTTTTCCTTACGAATTCTATAAGGCTACCTGGAACTTTTTTAGTCTGGATTTGCTCCAATTCTATAAAGAAGTGTTACCCTATCATTCCTTGGGAGATATTATAAACAAAGAAAATATTAAATTCATACCTAAGATGGAGGATATTGAGCTTGTTACCAACTGGAGAACGATTACCTTACTTAATGTTTCTTATGAAATAATTGCCAAAGTTTTGGCGCTTCGGCTCCACCATATTCCTTTGGTGATTACTAAGCCTAAACATATTGACTTCATTAAATGCAAATATATCTTAGACAATATCACAGTGCTTTAGGAAGGTATGAAGTGGGTTTGAGCCTATTGTCAAAAATATATCTTTCTCAAATTGGACTTTGACAAGGCCTATAATCGACTAGAGTGGCCTTTTATTTTAGCCATGTCATAGGCGCTTAGCTTCAGAGATTATTTTCTATGGGTTATACAAACTCTCTTCTCATATGCTTTTACCCATCTCACTATCAATGGTCAAAAATCTTATAGCTTTTGCCTTTATCATTTAACTCAACAAGGTTTCCCTCTTATTATGACCCTCTTTGTACTAACTACCAAGGCCTTTGGCTATCTACTCATACAACATGCCTCAATTTTGTTGATCCATGACATTTATCTTCCAAACCATACCACTCAGATTATCAATAGGCACTTTGTTGATGACTTCTTTCTTACGCTTGTTGAAAATGAAAGATCATTCACATAATCTTTTGAATGCCTTGACATCTTTTGTCTAGTGCCTTTCTCAAATCTATAATGGGGAAAAACCATTTGTTACAGGAAGAGTATTCTCCCCATGTTATATTGTTTTAAGAGGTAATTTTTGAAATGGTTCCAATGTGGTATACAATTCAATTTCCTATACATTCCCTTCACCTTCGATTGCACCCCTTTGGTGATTTGGAAATATGTCCTTGATTGGGTTGAAAAAAATGTATGACTAGATCTCCAACCCTCTTTCTCTTACATGTAAATTTTAGGTCTGTACCAATATCCTTGTTGCCACCTATGTTTATTACTCTTCATATCGGTCACTTTTTAAGGCCTCCTATAACAATTTTTCCAAGTTACTTCGTGACTTCTTATGGGGCAATGCCAAAAAAACTAGAGGTTTTCATCATTACGTCTGGAAGGTGTGTTACACCCCTTAAAAAAAAGGTGACAGGAGTATTATTGATGTTTTTCAAGAAAATTCTCATTGTGTGCATGAAAAGGGTTGTTAAAGCCATTGAATGACATGAAACATGGAAAAATATCCTTTGATATTGTATTTTGACAAGTGCTCCTTACGACAAAAAATGTTTGAAGAATATTGGTCTCCACACCATCCTAACCACTTTTAGCTCTTATCCAAATTAAAGGTACATTTGTTATTAAAAGCCTATGGTGAGCATAGGAGGTTATCAAGCCCTACTTGCGATGGATCAGAGATGGGTTCAAGACCGAGTTATCCTTCAGTGATCACAACACTTGGTGGTCTCCTATTATGACTGAAAACTACATTCCTTTGGTGAAAACTCCTAGGATAAAAGCCTTATGTCTTTTCACAAAGGGCATTAATACCATTCAAAACTTGGTGCAATCCATAGGTTGGATTCCTTGACTAGACCTCAAAAACAAATTTGGCTTGAGCAATGCAAACCTCTCTTTTATTCTAAAAGTGCAAGAGTTTCTCCTGGATGTTATGCTCCACATGTTAGGGTTGCATCATCTTATTAATTGGTGGGAGGACTGGGAATGGAACTTGGACATTTATTGTCACACCCCGCATTTTATTCAGATATGTTTTCTGAAATAAACTATGATTTATTAAATAATTTGTGAAAGTTAGATGATCGGTACTGATACGAGGTTGAGTTTATAAATATACATATGTACATATTACCGAAATGGATATATACATGCGTGTAGGTGTATACCCAACACCATACCCACACTTGTCTCCTCACATTCGATTATTATTTAATAACCACAACCCATTTCTTGGTGTACTTGATTAGATGATTAGAATCCACCTTGTTTGCTGTATGTAATGATTTCGTAATGTTGACAAATTTGTTACATTGTTGTACTTTGTATTATTTTGATGTTGGAAATAATTATTGTCTTGATGTATGATTAACATTATTGTCATTACAATTCGGTCATAGACCGCAAGGCATTTAAATTGGTCTCCATTGTTACTTGGAAAAGGTTTATGAACATTGACAAGGTAAAATTTTACTTGTTTATCTTGTTTGGCAATGACGAATAATAACATATAACTGGTCTCATACCATAATGCGAGTTAATATTATGATTGTGTTGGATTTGATCGTAATGTGAAAAGTATCGGTCTTCGACCATAACACAGAGTTAATTATCACAAGGAAATGGTTGGTAAGTTGAATGTTGATCGATATGGTTATTTGTTTGGTTTAAGTGGTCAATAACCATGATTGTATTAAAATAGTTGGATCTAGAAATTCGTGATTTTCTCCTTTGTGTTTATCATGTAATAAGGTAATGTTACTTTGATTATTTTGTTTGGTCACAGACCATAACAATTTTGTCAAAGTTAAATTGTTTAAACTAAAATGGTCTTAGACCATAGGAAGGTGACATTGAAATGTTTAAAGGTTATAATGATATGGTCCATGACCATATCATTGAGCATTGTGATTTTTTAATTATCGATTATTGGTCATAGACCGACCACCATGAAAACTTGGCAAATTATATGGTTTTGATTATGTCTTGGACCACTTGTTTGAACCACCATGCGAGTTAGAGGGAAAATAGAGATTATTTTGGTCAAGCCATGAGCAAGCATTACAAGAAATAATCGCAGTTAATTCATTGACGGATTTTTGGGAATGGGGAAGCTTCTCGGAGAAGCTTTAACATGCAATGTAGTTTCATTTTTTATTTCTTCCTTTGTTGTTCGATCTCCTTTTTTGAGTTGTGCATGAAGGTTGTGGAGTTTGGATTCAGTTGAGATTTTAGTGTGTCTATCTAGCTAAAAATAGCGTGTGGTTAATTTGGGAACAATGGCGTTTAAGTTATTTAAGGCGGTGATGTATTGGAGGCTATGTTTGTTTGATTTTTCTAGAAAATTTGGCAAGGAAGCTTGTGGAAAGTTAAAGGAAATGCTTGCAGTCACGGGCATGAATTTTTAACTTATCTTCTTGTTATTACGTTGCTAAATAATAGAATAATATGGAGTTTTCCTTACCTAGGTTAATCTAAACTATTTTCCTTTGGAAAGTTTGTCAAAAAATTATTGAACAAAAATGTTTGCACAAATGGGTTTTCAAGAAATATTGTAAATGGGTTCATTCTTGTGTATTTTGTTTCGAGTTTGTGTTTGAATATATTATTCATGACCGCGTGCACTTGATTTAGTTGTATTAATATATTTGGTTGCTGGAAGAGGATATTTTGTTTGAATACTTGTACAAATTTTTTATTGATGAGGTCGATCTTGGGTCGATTTAGAATTTTTGAAGGAATAATTTGTAAATTGATGTTATAGATGTTGGGATTCGAACTTTGTTGTTAATGAAATAGTGAAAAAGAAAAACCAAGCTCTCTCCTTATTACAACATATTTGATTTTTAGGATTTCTATGTGGAGGCAAACGTATTTAAAAATTGTTATCATGGAGTCTGGGTTCATTCGAGTTACATGCCAAATTGGTTTTTTGAAAAATTACTTCTTGGGTTTGTGGTAATTTTTTTAATTGTCCAAGGAAACTTGTATGTTGATAAAATGATTTTTTGTTTTACCCCTTGTTCATTTCATGCTTGATCATGGTCTGCCTTTAGCAATTTATCATATTGCTCTTTGTCTATGCACTTCAAGAAGCATCCGTCAAATCCCCTCTTGTAGAGCACATGATTACATATGGCGTACTTGGTTGACCTTAGCTTGAGGGTTATTTTTTATTTGTGATCAAAATGAGGAGGGAATTCACTATAGGTCAGGAAGTCAAGGATGTCCACATCCCACTCATTTGTGGTGTTCGTGAAAAGGACTTGAGGTAAGTCCTTGCTGATACACTCATAACATAAGCATTCCCCTATATCATTCTTTATCAACAATGTTTCATCTTTTGTAATTAATCTGCACGACCTCTTTCCTATGACCAGGTTTGAAGGTTTGATGTCTAAGTCGTATTCTTGAATTCTCGCCACCCAATTACCCCTTTTTGTTCCTAGATCTTGTTAGGTGAGAATTGACTTGATGGTAGAGCCCGACACCATCACCACAATATGTGAGTTGAGAATATAGAATCTAAAGTTATATACTGCCTTGACCATCACATATGCATGCTTCTCTAGTTGATTATACTTCATTCTTCAAGGGGGAGATCACGAATGCAATGGGATCTTTGAGGCCTTATTCGTTCTTTTGGGCCAAAATGGTTGATATTGTGTGCTCTGAAGCATAACAATACACAATGAATTATTTTTCAAAGTCAAGGTGCACTAAGATAGGAGCCTTTTCTATTGATTTTTTATTGCCTCGAATGTCATTTTGCCTTATTTATTCCACTTGAAGTTAGCTTGAGGTTTCATCATGGTCATGATATGCTTAGTCAACTTGGGGAAGTCTAGGTAAAGCATCGAGAAAGTTGACTTTGCCAAAGAAGGAATGAACTCCCTTTTTGCTTGTTGGCAATGACAATTCTTGGATGGATTTTATTCTTTCTAGATCTATCTTTTCCCCCTCCTTGTTCACAATGCGCCCAAGGAGTTTTCCTTCAGTGACCACGAAGATGCACTTTTTGGGGTTTAGGGATATTTCATGCTGACGACATCTTATGAGCACGTTCAAGATGTTGTGTGGGGTATCCTCACTTCTTTGAGAAGACTATGAGGTCATCTAAGTAGATTATGATGAAATTCTTGAGTTCCTTAAATGTTAGGTCCATTTCTCTCTGAAAGGTCGCTCCCGCATTAATCAAACCAAAAGGCATTATGTTGTATCCAAAAGTGCCCCAAGGTGTTGTGAAGGTTGTCTTGGCTCTATCTTCTTCTACCACCTTAATCTGATTATAGCTCAAAAAACCATCAAGTAATGAGATAATTTCATACCCCACGACTGCTTGTAGGATATGGTCCATAATTGGCAGCGGGTAATTATATTTCAAAAAGGCCCGATTCAAGTTACCAAAGTCCACACAAATCCTTATCTCTCCATTTTTTTTACACTGGAAAAATATTCACTACCCACATGGAGTGGTGGATAGGAAAGATGATCCTCACATTTAGCATCTTCAGGACTTCTTCCTTGATGGTATCCATAATCTTAGGATTGTATGGTCGTTGCTTTAGTTGAAAAGGCTTGGATTCTGACTTTAGTGGAATAGAGTGGTGCATTTCCTTGGGCTGAAAGATTTGAGTTCATTATAGGAATATGTCAAGACATTAGAGTATTTCCTAAACGGTGAGACAAACCTTATTTATTCTTCAGGAGAGAAAAACTTGCCAATATTCACCATCCTGGCTTGCTCTTGGGTGCCAATATTTTCTTTTTTGAAATCAGTTGTGCACTGTAATGCCTCTTTTGTTATTTCTTTGATGAACCTATCATATTTGTTGAACAAATCCTCCAGCGACACGAGGACCTTTGGAATATTTTTCCATTTGAGTTTGACTACCCCCTATGAGTTAACTCCTCTATTCCTTCTTTTTCCTATTCTTCCACTGACTCTCTATGTGAATTTTCACATCCCTTATAGAAGAGATTATGAATTTTTCTCTTTTCTCCAAGAAAGAGAGGACTTTATTGTCATCATTGAATACTTTCCAATGGTTTGCATTGTCTGACACACTTGGCATGAAGACCATTTTGACAATCACCTTATCCTTATCAAAGGGCAAGTGGGGGGGTTACCAATGAAGCTAAGGCTCTAAGCGAGTCAGCCTTTATGGTCTACTCATGAGGGATGGATTGAATAGAGAAAATCATCAAAATATTTGATACAGTCCTAAACTTTGTTCTTATAGTGCATGAGTCTTGGGTTTTATGACTTGATACTAGTCTCTCACATGTTTAACTGATTACTTCAGCATCTCTAAAACATTTGAGATTTGCGATACCTATAGACCTTGGGTGGCATCCATTCTGAGGGAGAAGAGCCTCATAATCTGAAGTGTTTTTGGTATTTTCAAAGTGTACAACTTATATGCAAATGGGAAGAGTTCAACTAAGGGAGAGGTTAGGGATGATGTCATCTACAGGACCCTGACACTTGAATGAATTTCATCTAATTCCATGATCCATAACTGATCTTCTTCATCTTCGAGTGAGGAGAGGAAAATTTTCATATCTTTCAGAGGTGAGGATGTAGTTCACTCATCCCACTATCTTGGAACAAAATATTTTAGCTCTTGCATCCTCTCAAATTTTTATACTATGTTTACTTCATCTTTCCACATACAGGGGAGAAATTTATTCATTTCCCCCCTTTTCTGAGAATGGTTACGTGAGGAGGACCAGTCCATTCGATATGTCACCAACCTAGGTCTTTCCAAAATCCTCCTACTCAACAACATACCAAAGGATGTTGGGATGTCTGCCATGAATATTGTGAGAAACACCTTCTAGTCTTGGGAAATTCGTACTAGGTCCACTTGTGCATCTTTGATCCTTCCCACCAACGACACTATGTCAAAATCCATACAGGAGCACCCCCCAATTTCTCGTATCAATTTAAGTCCTGAGGCAACGAAATCAGTGTAATGGTTACGAACATTATTAGAGGCTCCTGACCTTATCATGACTTTGTGGGACTGGTAGTGATTTGATATAGAAGGGATCCAGGTAGAAGAGTTCCATCTTATTCCTCTACCTAGATCCTACTCACTGCAAGCACTATTCCTAGAAGGAGAAAATGGTAGCGAACTAATGGCTAATAGGTGCTAACCATTCCAAGGGTTTACCAAGTGTTGAGATTTTTGAGTTACCAGGCTTGATAAAATTGACAATGCAAACAGGAAATTTGGGTCACACTCCCTAAGCTAAGGTTCAGTGATAATAGAACAGAACGCATATGACCTAGCCATACTCCCCTATTGACACCTAGAAAAGAGATTTAATCACTTATAAGTGAGTTGAGAGAGGTCAGACTCACATTATGACATTAGACCTAATTAGTCCTCATTAAGCCAATCTACACCTCACATGAAGCCACCATCAAATAGACACCTACAGTATGAACTAAAACATAGCATAGAATGCATTAACTAAAACTAGAGAGGAAAGGAATTCCCAAACAACTGAAATATGCGTAAGTGTTGAAGAAACACCATAGAAATTAGATTTATATTCCTTCTCCAACATATGCACATACCAATTATCTACCCATTTCAACCCTGCACTAGAGACCCAGATTAGAAATCAAGATCATGCCAAAAATAATAAAGATTAGGCTATTTTTGGTAGCTTGGACTAATTCTTCTTAACCGACGTTTGTTTTCCCTCGGTCGGCGTTGGTTCCCTAACTGCCATCGGTTACCCTTAAGTAAGAATTTCTAACTCTTTTCACTGGTTCTCCAATTCATTGATTCATTCAACTTTGGAATTTGAACCTCTCTAGCACTCAGGCTTCCCGATGACAAACTAGAGCACATCACACCTCCACCAGCATCCAATCATTTGATCCACAATTTCAATTTGACACGACATAGCGTATAGGCACTGCCACCTTAGCATTGGATGCAATCACACTTCATCTGCAAACGATCATCTATTTATATCAACTTCAGATCTACAGGGTTACTAGATAAGTAATTCATGCTTACTTGTTAAGCTTGTATTTTGATCTTAAGCATTTCATTTACTATTTTCATCCAATCCCAGTCTCCATACCGAACACCACCTTTTTACCCATTTATCACACAGTTTTATCAACTTGACTTATTTCACCCATCCCATCACCCTCTGCACCTTGTTGAGTCCCCGTTTACACCTTTCCATTCTTCCTAAACCTCCTCAGCTCTTTGTGTAATCACAGAGAGGCCCAAACTCCCATTTTTAATTTTTTTAACCAAATTGCCCCTACCTAACACCGGTTAGCCAACCGGCATCGGTCGACCCACTGATACTGGTCTCTGAGACTAGCAATTTTGTCGATAAAAAACGAGTTAACAACTTCACTAAAATAACCCAAAACCTTTCCTAATTTTACCCAGACCTCACCTACAGCCTCTGCTACACCTACAAACCCAAACCGACCCATTAATCATCTAGATTTAATTCTAACCATTGCCTATTGAGTTAAATTCACTTATTGTATGTTAATAGGAGATACCTAAATCTTATCAACTACACTAGGAACTGTTATTTCTTACATTAAGTTGTATTAAATAGAGGATTGATAACCATTCGAGGAAACTTCATGCTTCCCAGATCTAGCCTTGCTAGGAAGTCCTCCGACTCTTGCTATTAATACTATTTGGTGGTATTGTTGTGTTTCTTATACAAGTCATTCCTCCTAGCCAAAGGGAAGCTCAAACAATCAGCTTGGATCAAAATTCTACATCGCGTGCAACTCCTACCATCTACATAACACAGGTATTCCTCCTATGCTTGTTACTTACTTATCTGTTTTATCACATTATTTTGAGGTGAAATAGACAAACCTCTCGAATTGCTCCAGGTGTGTTTGCAAAAATTTAGTTTTAGAAATCTAAACTTTGGTCTTATTTATATGTTCGATGTAATCAAATGGAGCTGAGGTGGGTAAACTTGATGTCCCGGGGAAGGTGTAAGTTTTACATTATGGAGGCGGTGCTACCTTAGAAGATTGAACACTTTTACTGGGTGAGTGGTAGCATATTTGAAAGAGGTGGTTGAATTCGGTTGAGCATTAGGGATTTTCAGGACTAACTTTGGGCAAAGGATTAGCTTTAGAGGTAGATTTTGAGCTGGGGGAAACATCATAGGAATTACTTATCACAATAGTTGTCATCTTATTCACTATTGGGTCTAGTTTCTCCTTTTCTAACTTTATTAATGGCGGGGAGTGGAGATCCTTTATTGATTATATTATTTTATGGGACTACCACCAGAGGATCCTCCTTTGTTTTCTTCTTTGCAGCATTTTTTGAGGAGGAAGCCCCCTTTTGAGACTTGGAGTGGGTGAACATGGCACACGAGAAGCTCGGTGCCTCTTCATAATCATTGCCATCCTCACCTCCTAAGTGGTATTCAATGAGACCATTTTGAGTATCATTTTGAACCTCCTCAATCTTGAGGACATTACCATCTCCATTTTCTTCTTCTTCTGGATCCTCCACTTCTTCTTCTTCTACTTCGCAAGTTGCATATAATAGGCAAAGAGTCTCAAGAGAAAGCTTGGGGGGAGGTGGAGAAATCCTTTTCCTATTTGGGAGATTTTCCTTATTTGGCATATTGCTCATGGTGCTTTGAGTGAGTTGTTTTCTTGAGACCAATCATATCATTTTCCAACTTTAGAATCCTGGGATCTGGGGGAATGGAGTTAGAACTTTGACCCTTTTGCTTGGTATTGGAATTCTTCACCTTGTTAGATAAAATTAGATCATCCTCTATCTCAATGGTATAATCTTGTGATTCCTTTCATAGTTCTAGGCTGGAACCTTCTGAGAATGAACCCAACCTCAGGCCCAGCTGATGAATTTATGAAGAATATTTTGATGTTTTCGTTCGAGGGCATAGATTTGATGAGTATCCTCTTGATCAATCTATTGCATCTAGCTATAAAATCCCTCATGATTTCATTGGATTCTTTCTTCATATGCAACAATTGTATCAAGAGGTCCTAGTAGTCTTCAATGGACTTCAATCTATCTTCAAAGCAAGTTTTGACATCATCCCAACATATGATAGACCTAGCTAGTAGGAGGTAGAACCATTAAATTGCATTGTCCTGTAGGGATTCTACAAACAATAATCTAATGGACACATCTTCATGTTCAACTCTGAGCACACCATAAATGGTGATGAATGCTGCCATATGTTCTTCTGGGAGCTGCATGAACCATCTCCCCTAAACTTTGGAAAAAAATTTTTTTGAACCTTGTGGTAATTCATGAATACGTTATGGTAGTGTAAGTGGGCTTGTGTTCCTCCCCCATGACACAATTGGATTGAGGTCTCTCTTCATCACCCATTATGGCTTCGACTTCTATTTCAACCCTTACTTTTGCTTCCACTCTGACTCTGGCTCTTGCTTCTTCTTCAGCTCTTGCTTTGGCTTCTACTTTAGTTTCCACATCAACAAAGTTTTCAAAAAAAAATGTCGATATTTGGAAACTCTATGTCTAATGGGTCTACACGACTTGGACCACTAGTGAGAGTAGTTTCATGATAAAAAGAGTGCCTTTAATTTTTGATTAATTCTTTCCATATTTGGAGCTCTTCAAAGATTGGGTCATGATTTCCTCCTTACCTCTATGACTTGGTATATATGTGATCAATCAACTTGTAGAATTGAGATTAACTCAAGCTCTTCTTTGTTGCGCTTGGGCTTGTCTCACTCTTTCTCGTTCTTTAGCATGTTGCTCTTCTATATCTAACACCCTCATAGCTATGAAGTAGTGTGAATATTTTTCTCTCTTGTCCTAGAAAGCTTCCCTCAAGTCAGATATGATATCTTCTTAAATGTGAAAAAGTGATTTAGGTCTCTGGACAAGAGGGTTACCAGGAATAGCCATATGTATGAGACATAAGGCTATGTGACTCTTAAAATTCCATTTTTTTTATTTTTTAGGATATTTGAACTTTTTTTGGGTATTGTTTTGATTTTTATTTCGGGTGCAGAATTCACCAAGTATGCCCCACGGTGGGTGCCAAAAAATAGTTGGCGAGAAAATTTTTTCAGGTGAACAAATTGATGGGTATTTGCCAATGCTCAGAGACTCTCGATCTTTACTTGAATGGTACAACTCCATTTATTATGTGTGAATGAAAATGAAATTTGTGGGTGGCTTAGAGGTCAGGGATCCAACAGGAACACTCCATTGAACTTGCGCCAAAATCTTGCAATTTCTTGCAAGGGAGGAATTTTCTCAGAAGGTGGGAAAAGGGAGTGGGAAAAAGAAAGGGGGATTAATATTGCATAGGTAGAAAATCAGATGCCTACAAATGCTAATCAAAACATATCATCACACAAATTTAGAAAGAAAACAACTTTGTTACTAATACCAAGACAAGGTAGAATTATGAACACAAAGTCTCATTAATTCTCTCATTAAGAAAATTATGAAAATTCTTTCTTCTTCATTGTATTTTGGTCAATGATGTACATTGTGAGGAATGGAAGAACACATGTAGGAAGGAAGAATAGAGGAAATTTTCTATCTCTTATTCTTTTACACAAGGAGTTATCTACTCCTTGAACACATAAAATTGACAACCCTTAAGAAAGAGGGTGTTATTACAATTTATAGACTTGAGAAAGAATATTCACCTACCCCCACATGACTTTTCATTTGTCCCTTACAACATGTGAATTTTCATATTCCTCAGGAATAAAATTAAGTACCCTTTTATTAATTAACGGTGACTTATTACATTACAACATATAGTCACATTTAAATGAATAAGAAAAAATAGGAATAGGACGAAATGAAAAAGTGCAAGCCCCAATGAAGAAATAAAACATGGAGGAGGGGGAGGGGAGAGAAGAGAGAGAGAGAGAGAGAGATAAGAGGGGAGATAAATAGGCTGATGAAGATGTTGCATCCATTGATTCAACCTTGCTGCCTAATTGATCCCTATCAAGCTCTACATAGAAAAAATTCCACTCCCTTGAACTTTTTACTGTACCAGACTGCCACATCTACAAATTTCTACACTTGAGGAATGCATACACAACTCAGGGACTCGAGCCAACCATCCAAGATATCATTGATAATATCTTCTTTTAGAGAACCAAGACTGATGTTTCTCTTAATGTGTGAAATTGTGTCTCTAATCTTGGATAGAGACTCTAATGTATCTTTGTTGAAATAAAAGGTGTCCTTGGACCTTTTTCTATACATACTCCTCAAATGGCCTCAAAAATTCATCTACGGAAGTTCTCTCATCAATGGTGAGAATTCCAAGATTCTACATTCTAATGTTGACATTGTTTTGCATCTTGAAGGCATGCTCCTCATTTAAGTCCAACTCATTAATAACCTGGTTCAACATTTCATATCCAGAGGCAAGGGTTCTCTCCCATACACGTGAAACAATTCCTCATATGGAGCATTGAACACTTTCCTTCTTACGAATACTTGAGAATTAGCATCTCCCATCTCCATCACCAGTGGTTGAACTTGGTCCCAATGTTATTTTTCCTTATCCAATCCTTCCTTTGTCATCCAGGTTTTGTCAGAAGTTACGCATATGTACTTATACAATGAGATTATCTCTAGAAGCAATGCTTTCCCTTTCTCTGATGATAATGCTTGTCCATTTGTCGTTTTCTCATCCTTGCATGGTGAATCCATGTGTCTTCCAGATGGAATCTAGGTCGAAGCTACTAATTGGAGTAACCTCTTCAATTGGGAGTGATGATGAAGTATTTTAAGATCCCCCCATGAAATATTACACATACGAGGTGAGTGTTTAGCGACATGGTATTCCAATTGATCGATCTTCTCTTTTTATTCTTGTTCCTCATGAGGAGGTGAGTGGAAATATCCTAGAACATATGTAGCATCTCTCTATGCTACTGTCTGGGCCTAAGGGAATGTTGCTCATCTCATAGTCAGCCGATGTCATTTATTCAATAGGATTGATTACCTTGAAAAATCTGACCACTTTTACATACTGATTTCTCCATGACACCGCTGAAAAAGTGAGAAGCGCTTGAGCAAACTTGTTCTTCTTCCCTTTCAATAATGATGATATTGCTGAAAATCAAGAACTTCACCTAATTTTGTATGGTATTCTTTTTTTTACTGTTTCTTTCATCTTAGCAAAACATCTCATCTATTTTAGGCTTGACAATCGAGCAAACCATTGTCCTACTCAGGGGGAGGAGGTGCATCAATCGTATAAAAGGAACAAGAGTGGTCATGGAAGGTGGAAAAATTTGGGGTTGCTCAGAAGTTGAAAGATGGATATAATCATTCTCCTCAAGTTCTTCTCTACTAACGGGATCCTTTGTATGCTACCACTTTCTTGTGTAATCTTATTGTAGTAGGGGGCTTCCAACTCCACCGGTTTGTGATTTTAACTCCAGCTCAACAATGAACTGAGCCTGAAGTTATTTCCATGCTACCTTCCGATGAAAAGTGGTACATGATGTCTGATGTCTAAAGGGTGGAGCTTTGTAATGTCATGATGTGATAGAGGCGGCCTTCTTCTTGAAATATTCCTTTGATCTTCTGATTAAAACCTCAGTCTACTCACTTATGTCTCCTGACTTTTTGCAAATACTCCATGTTACCTATGGCAGAGGTGAAGCCTTCACTAAAATTATATTCTGGATTATATAATTCTATGTCATCATCTTGAATTCCTTTGTTTACCAATCAAACTTGAATCTCTTCATTTATCCGACTGTCATTCACATATAGTCTCTTTCCTTGACATCAAATTCCCTGTATGCAATTCATAAATAATATTCGATCCGGGGAACATGACATGACTCTATGAAGATGGAAAGTGTCTGGATCAACTTCGGATTATCCAAGTCTTCCCTTGTAGTATATGAATACAAGCTCAAGGGTGCGACGACAGTTTCCAAGTGTGATGCATTATTGACACTCTTGTAGGTGAAGATTCCAAGTGAGATGGGAAAAAAGATATTCTTCATTTTTTGGTTCTTGGGCTTACTATGAACCTGAAAAAGATGTCTTGCATAGTAAAAACAATATGATCTTGTCGCTGAGATACAAGAGGTAGCCTTAGTAGAGCAAGATCATAACCAAAAACTTCAGATGTATGAGAAAGTGGTAAATTGTGTGAAATATGACTCATACTTTCTGGATTAAAGAGGCTCTTTTGTGATCAACATCCTTGAGTGAAGATTCCCCTCCAATGTTCTGATTGCAAACATGGTAAAGGCACCATTCACTCTTGTTAAATTACGATTTCTCTCCTTGAGGACAAAATGTGGATATCTTTCAAATATTGGGGCCTTGGGAGAAAGATGGTGCAAGTGTCAACCCCTTGAATGGTCTTGAGCTTGTACGAGCATACACCAAACACGAAGTCATTGAGAAATTCTTAGAGAATGATACATAGAGCAATTGACAGTGCAGGTTGTCACTTAATGATTTGTCCCCAATTAATCTAAGTTTCCTTCGATGATTATGAGCAAAGAATAGTGCCATCCAATCTTGAAAGTCCCAATCATGGTTTCTTATCTCATCACCTGACTGAGAAGGGTGATCAACGTCCGAGTAGCCTCCATCAAACTCACTCTGTGGGAGAGAATTTGGCATGCGGGAAGGCTTTATTCCTTTCTATTAACCATGATCCCAATGCAAGACCTTGTAGGTAATAATTTATCTTCATTTATTCACTCACTGCAACCTCTTTTGAGATGACCGACATATGGTTTCTTTACTTAGAACTCAAATTGCATCTAATGTAGATTCATCTAATAGGATCAAGCAATCTGCAGGACATGAGCCATTGACTACTGGAATGGTGGAAAGTGTCTAGATCACCTCGGTGATAGCATGCAAAGTCTACCAATTAGGGAGTACTGAATACATTGCTCAATGAGTGACAAAGGTAGTTTCCAAGTGTGATGCATCCACTCGTGAAAACTCTGTCCTCCAGGTGAAGATCTCCAAGTGAGATGGGAAAAGATACATTCTTCCTTTTCTGAGTTTTTGAACTTACATGTGAATATGGTGAAATCATTATCTGCATAGCTCAAACAATATGAGTACTCAGTCATTGAGAGAGTTGAGGTTGGTTTGAGGGCTACAAATTTGAATTTCATGGTTGATGTATGTATGCTAAACTAACTAAGCTAATTGTGTGAAACTATGACACCAAGTACTCTCAATGATCAAAGCTAAGTCTACCATGTGATGATAAGATTGAAACTGAAAGGAAATCCCCTCTAGTGTCCTGATGAATAAACATGAATGAAATAATCATTCACCCTTGTGAAATGTCAATTTCTACTCCATCAAATGTACCATTACTATGGATAAATCTCAACCTATTTGGGGCCTTACGAGTAGATCATTTTTTGTAAGTTATCAATCCCTTAAATGAGCCTTAAGGATTACAAGACCGATACATGGCAAATACGAAGTCAAGCTTGGAACTTCCTTTGAGTACTCAACTACCTGAAGAAACTGGATGCAATGTAGGTTGTAACTGATGATCTATCCTAACAATGGAGAATTTTTTTCCTTCCTATTGATGATGCCTATGAGTAATCGACTAGGGCCAAAGTCTGGTCTTGAAACTCCCTCGTAAAGGTTTAAGCTTGGAAGGGAGGTACTAGGTTCTTTATATAGCTTTCCAATTTGGGAGAAGCTAGAAACTTAGAGCATGTGGGATAAAAGATAAAGTAGAATTCCATGCTTTAATCCATGATCCCAGATGCGAATTGACCTTATAGGTAAGCAACTCATGGGAGTTGGTCCATGATTCTCACTATAATCATCTTTTGATATGACATACATATTACTCCAAGTTATAATCTTAGCAAGCGAATTGAGAGATGGATTTAGAGGAGCAAGCATTGGTCATGGATTGAGCCATCATTTTCTCAAGATGGGGATTTAATTAATAAGAAGGTTTCTTAATTAAATACAAGGTGATGAAGAGCATTCCAATTTACTAATTTGATACTTTTTAATTGATTATTGGAAGATGATCACCTGCAGCATACAACCTGCTCGTGTAATTGACTTTTAGAATGGGACTACTTATCTCAGTTAATTCAGCGAATTTGATATGTTGAGATCTTCAAGGTCCATATGGAGTGACATCATTAGTCTCCCATTAGCGGGAAGTCACTCATTATGATGGAGATGATGGGGAGGATAGTTAGTGCAATTTTAGTATTAAAACTATGTAGGCAGACTTCATGGATGTCTACAACTAACATTGGCACTTATCTATACCTAGAATGGGAGTTTACTATTTTTAGAAAATGAGCTTCTTTCACCTTTCCAACCTTCGATCACCTTGTTTGTTCTTTTGGATATTCCCTATATAAACTACCTTTGAAGAATTTTCCTTACTGTGAGAATTTGTTATTTATAGTAGGTACTCATGTAGAGACTTGTTATTCTTGGAAAGTGGCTTTCCTGACCTTGGATTTTAATGAAACTAGCTCCATTGGGATAGGTTTTGTCTCAGTGATCTCTCATACATTTTTTTAGCTCAATCCGATCTTTAGAACAACAAGAAATACACTTTTACAAAATGAGGGCATGCAGTTCGGGGTTTTCTTGCACTGTAAAAATTTGATTTGTGTATGTAAGTGTTATCACTTGGGTATTTAAGGTTCTTGGAAATGGATGAATAACACTAAAAAACTTCACTTTAATTTGTGCACCAGTTTGCAAGATATGAAGATTTCTCCTTTCGCGGACTACGAAGTCAATTTCACAAAAAATGAACCTTGAAGCTTTAAAAATTTGTGACTTTTTAATGATAAATAATTTGTAATGTAATCATGGAGGGATAAATGGAGGTACAAATGAAAGAGTAAAAATTGATGGAAGAGGATTCTGGAAAAAAGTTTGCCAAAGTTCCAAGAAGAAACGAAGCAAAAGTGGGGCGTGAAATAAAAAATGGCTAACTTTGGGTTTTTATAAGCATGACATAAGGGGGGTTACATTTTTTTGTTCCCATTTTCCCCTTGGACAAAGTGATGAACGAGACATGAAATTATCACCTCCACCCTTATATGATTAGTTTTATACATGCAAATGCTAAGGGGATAACGAAAAAAGCTCATTTTTAGCACCCATGGGAGCTAGTTTTTGGTCACATGAGGAACTTGGAGGGAGAAAGGTGGGGGGGGGGGAATATTTTTGTGTCCCCCTTGTCCCCTTAGAAATGGATAAAGGGGAAACATGAAAGTGTGCACTTCCATCTCTGGGTGATAAGTGTCAAACATGTGTGAATTGTAGCAGTGGCTATTAAAATGGCAAAAAGTACTTATTGGAGCCTTCCTACAGTCATGTGGTGGGTCCATGAGGCTTAAGGTGGGGGGAACATTTTATATCCCCACATGTTCCACATGGAAATTTATGTAGGGTAAAAAATCCTCATGTTTCCATGTGGCACTCAAAATTTTGACTAAGGATGAAGCTTGTTCCTTGGAGAGGAGCTTGAAAATGACATTGTCAGAGCTCCCAGAGGAATTTTTTGGAACATCCTTATATGATTTTGATTGAAAAATGATTTTTATAAGAATGGGATGGGCCTAAAGGTCTAGTTCATCTTGAAACCTTATTTAGAATTACCTTTTTAATCGGGATCGTTGGTTATGCCTGCGAAAAAAGAGTTATGGAAAGAAATGCATGGGTGTTGTGGAAAATATGAGATTACCAACATGTAGGACATTAAATAATATTTTCATTGATATTTTATTGACCTCCAACTCATTCCATATCTCTTGGAATCATCTCCCAAATCTCATGTTCCTTTTCGCAGTGAAATCTCCTTTGGCCTCAAAAACCTGCTTTTGTTGAATTGTTCCTGAATCTCCAAATCTTTCCTAAATCTTCCTAAATCACTTACACAGTGATCTTGGCTCATGAATACAATAACTTGGCGAATTTAGGAATTTAAATCATCTCTGAAAAATATGCACCATCCCAAGAAAGGCTAAAAATAGCCATTCCTAAGCTTGGTAAAAAGATCTGCCTTGAAAGATATTGTTTCCAAAGAATCACGTGGGCTTGTTTTCCTCTTTTCAACACATGGGGCGAGGGTGGGTACCATAGAAATGGACACTGAATGGATGGGGATAAGCACGGCATAGCAAATGGACTGACTTGGAGGGGTGTCTGAGAAGGTTTACAATGATTTTTTTACACTAGGGTATAGTTGTCATGTTTTTCAAGTTGAATTTTGCCCTTACAAAAACACATGACAACCACCCCCTTACGAGTTTTAGAATATACTGGTTTGATTCAGATCAATTTAAGCTTATTTTTTTGGATTATTAATGTGTGTTCATGAATGGATGATAGGTGTTCGTGAATGGATGTTGAATCTTTCCTAGTACCTCAAACTATAATATCGAGTCAAGCTAGACCCTTGCATAAATTATGTACATTTTAAGTTTTGGTTGTGAGCATTATTTTTTGATGATAATTATTTCCTTCCATTGTAGAGGTTTCATTAACCTTAGACTAATAAATTAATAAGTTCAGTAACTTCACTTATGTTATTGATCATGAAGGAACTCATAGTTATAATGCAATGTGGGTTGGGATCAATTTGGGAATTAGTCTTTGTCGAAGTTGATCTTACTACAGGAACTTTCATTGAACCATTGGGAGTTAGTAATAATGGATGTTGTATGGATTTAAGTTAGACTAATGGGCCAACAATATAAGAAAATAATTACTTGGAAAGAAAATAAATTATGTTTTTCTTCTTTTTAATTATTCTTTTGAATAATAAAATAAGCTAGTATGAGACCATGCAAATGACTGATTCTGTTAAAAATCAACACGGTATATTCTTCTTTATGAGATGAATTTAGTGACTTGATAGTTTGATAAAAAAATTCTAAGATTTTTGAAATTTTATCTAAATATCTTTCAAATAAATTCATTGATTAAAGTCGTGATTGATCTTGTAATAACTCTTCTTCACTAAATAATGAAGTGATGACATAGTTAACTAGCTATGAAGTTAAGAGTTATCAGTAGGTGAACCTTATCATATTCATTTAGTTCATAATATGACAACATGAATGTAAGTGGATAATTCATGTCAGCTCATTGAACTAACCATGTATACAATTTTCTCTCTCCTACAACATGTAAAACAGAGTAATTATTAGGAAGGGATATGTTGGATTGGATAATGTATGATTCGTCATGTGATGATTGATATTAATCTGTTTTAGATATTTGTAGTGGTTGTAATTATATATATTTTAAATTCAAAAGTATTATTCACGGGTTGAACGAAGGCAAATTGACATATTGTATTCATCTGATTATTTGTTGATAATCATTTCATAAACATGTACTACCTTTATTAAGTATTATATAAAGTACTTGTTGTTCTGATTATAATTATTGCAAAAGATAAATGAGATATATTGGTGTTTTGCAGCAGAGTATGTTTAATATGTTGTAGTTATAATGTGATATTATATAGGCTTTTATTATGTCATTATGATTGAATAATTATGTTTGTAATACAACATAGATTGACGATGATAACGTTAATTACAAGGAAATATACTATTGTATTTATGAAACAAAATATATTGTTCACTAATGACGAAAAACTTATGAAATCATGTACTATCTTACTAAGAATTTAATCACACTATTTCATGCGAAACATGCTTGATAAACATACTTTTAAATGACAACTATATGTTGAGATAGAACAATATAATAGGATAGTAAGTGATGACAATATCTAATAACGATACTATGATCCATTAACACGAATGAAAGACACGTATCTATATGATAGAACATGGCATAATATGAAGCTAATTACTTATCCTAAACAAATAACTAATTTACAAATGATAGTACATATATTATGAAACAACATTCACGTTGTTTGAATATTTTCTGTGTCAAATTCAGATGGCCATGGGGAGGATAATGATCACGTAATGACGCAAGTCATTATGTGAGCATTGCCTTTCCTGTAGGGATCCTAAGATGGTATTGACAAGATCCAATCGATTTGAATATTGAGTCATGATTCTTGCAACTTCAGAACTGAAGTTTAAATTTCTAAACAATGGAAATAAAATCTAGATAAATGTGACAAGATAGTTGTTCGGTGACAGAGACAAGTTTCGTTGACTTGTGTGTAGTCATGAAACTGAGCATGCAGAGCAATGCTTGAAAATTTAGGCCCAAGTAGTGTAACTAACTGATTACACTGTCTATTCACCATAATCCCAAGTTGATGCGTCAGATGTCGGATGAAATTCGGTTTACTAATTTTCAGGTTGACACTAGGAATTACACTAAAATTCATAGAACTTGTTATAAAGGTTTAACCAATTATATACAAATTACACGCACTCGGTTAGAATGAGATAAGGGGGATTGGGTAGATTTGATTGACCCTTATAATTGTGCATGGTTATATTGTTATCAGATGGCTTATAAACTTTATTTTATGTTGGATTATATTTGTTGCAAGCTATAAATCATTGAAGGCATTAAATGTGATTAAAGTTTTTTTTTAAATTGTTAAATTTGGAGTAATAATAAAAAGGGTGTTACATTTTGGTATCAAATTTGAAGGTTTATAGCGCTCGGAATTAATGGGTCTTTACGCTAACAAAATATTTTATTCTTGTCTAACATAATACAATTGTTAGAACAAGTGGAAATAATGCAAACAATAGGGTTAAACTAATAACAACCTAAAAACTTAATGAGATACTAGTTGTCTTATAAGATACTTGTCATCGTATAAAAATTCTTAAACAACAAGTAATGGCTAAGGAACAACTAGTAATTTGAGCAAGTTATGTGTAAGAGACCTTGGTGCTGACATTGATTGAAAATTAAGTAATAAAAACATCGGCTAGATGTGTGAAAGAAGTTACCGAATGAATAGGTAGATCGTAAAACCAACACATGGCGTAATGTTGAAGACTTCAAGGAAATAGTTTAGCTAGTAATGTATGATCATCCACATAATCTAGACATGCCACATGAAAATATTGTATATGCTCTTGAGGGTCACCATGGCCATTGAAGGTGGGAAACTTAGGGGTGATGAAGTTTAGAGGTAGTGAACAAGAAGAAATGGGGGGTGAAAAAGGAGTATGAAGAAGTAAGGATGAATCAAGAGATGGAGAGGCAAGTGAAGTAGTTTCCTGAAGTTGACAAATTTGAATTTGGAGGTCCTGATATAAAGAAGCTAGATCTTGAGTGCTAGAAGAAGAGACTTGTCAAGTGTGAGAAATAAGATGCAGAGTGAAATGGTTGGTAGGAGTAGGAACGAACATGGGAACAATAGAAGTATGTGGAAGGGTAGAAGAAGGAGGTTGTGTTGTAATAGGAATAGAAGCAGTATTAGAGGTGGAAGGGTTAAGCTTAGCTAGATTGGTGGCCTCCTCGCGAGCAATGAATAAAAGCAAGTCTAGGTCTTATGGATGTTCAACAAGATGAGCTTGGAGATCATGAAGGTGATCATCTCAAAAGGGTAGGTAAAATTCAACCATGTTAAGAAGATGATAAAATGCCTAGAAGCTAGGTTGGGTTCGCGAGACGGGTTCACCAACTGATTTAATTTAATTTGAATTAAATATATATATTACAGAGTCACGTATGATAATAAATGATAAAACACAAATTTGACAGAACCAAGATAATATTTGAAATATGAAACCCTAAGAAAAGAAGGAGAGATGAATTAGCTGATTTTCACGTAATTTAGGACTGATCTAGACTAGGAAAAAGTGATCAATGAAATGGAAAGAGTGTCATTACTGCTCAATATCAATTCTGCAACCCATAGACAAGGATGGACATGAGCGTCCACGAAAGGGTAGGGGGTGCACGGGAGCTGGAAACTACTATTGGGCATCCATGACTACAAAAATAATCAAAATCTACTTGTTACTATTTCATAAAGTGGTCATTGTTTCTTCTTGTTAATCACTTGAAAGTCACAAAATGATAGCCGAGGGTACAAATAACATGTAAAAGAAGAGTTCACTTTCACAAGCCCATAAACTACATCAAACTTAAAAAGAAATATGTAATATGGGGAATTAGATTGACCTCGACAGTCACCCTGAGAGTGAACTTATGAATGAGCGCTGCACTACATCTCAGACTCCATGTAGTTCATGTGAGTGTGTGTAGAAATTGTGCCCTAGGATGCCCCCATGCAAGTTACACTTGATAGCAGGTTGTATCTAAATGTAGCAATGTAGTAGATTGTGTGGAAGGAAAAATGAACTTCGACCTTCCTATGATGTGTATGAAGAGTTGTTGTAGCCCTTGTCTCTTGAGTGAATGCTAGATGGATGCCTTTAGAGTGCTTTAGGTGCCTTTTGGATGCAAGCTTAGGTGATGGTAGTAATTATTAGTGCTTGGTCCCTTATTTTGAACACATAAACATGTATTTATATGATTTTCTTGCTTGAATTTTGTAATTAAAAACTGGAAGGCAGACCCATAAGTGAAAAAGATACCCAAAAAATAAAAGAGACCCAAAAGAAGTGAGTAAGGTAGGAAAGAGTTAGGGGAACCCAGAGGGGATAAGAGTCAGGGCTGGGCACTGGTGTCTAGAGCCATAAAATATAAATAAGTAAAATACCGACTAGGCTATAGGGTGGGCAAGACCAAATATAAAATAAGAAACAAAGAAAAGAGGCCAAAGATAATCGTCAATTACTAGTTTTATTTCTTCGGAATCATGTGAATGCTAATATGTGTTTAAGACCTGGAAATGTCCCTAAGTGCTTGATTTTGTGTCTACATTTTCCCCCACTTTATGTTGCTAAGTGAATACTCGATAGCATAAAGTAGATAAGAGATGTGTACCTTATAATCCTATAGAGCGTGCGGTGAAATGTGTGCCGAGTGGAGAAGTGAAGCAAATATGAAGCATGGAAACTAGGAAGAGAAAGTGACTCTAGGGGTGAAACGTCTGCATTATACAATATTGTACTTGTTGTTGTGCTTGTTGTAGATTGCTTCTTGTTGTGTATTAAGGACAAACCTGTAAAAGAAGAGTGAAAGAGTAGTCAAAGTCTCGTATATGATAAATCAAAGAAAAATGTGCATGAGTACGTAAAATTATGTAAAAGGAAGGTGTGCACATGAGGTAAAATAGTGTAAAAGGATAGAAAAGTGTCTTGAAAATGTTGTGTGGAACAATTTTTTGGGCGATCTAACGCCACAAGTGCAATTTTTTTTGGCAATCTAAGACCAAGTGTGAGTTTTTTGGGCGATCTCACGCCAAAGAGCTAGTGTTGAGGAGAGAGGTCTAGTGTTACTCTCCTTCAACAACTTTGCCTGATAAATACCACTGCATATGGTGTGTCCTTATTTTTTTTCCTATTGTCTCGAATTGTTTCGTATTAGTTATGAGTTGTACCAATTGAAGTGAATATACGAGATAAATTATATTCTATTGTTAGAGGATTGTGCCTATAACTGAAAAAACTACTATGAAGACTTATGTGAACTATGCTAATATGAGAAACTGACTGTATGTGCCCCCAAGATATTAGCACCCACGGGAGGACATAGGTGCCCAAGTACTTCTGTCTGGATTCTGGGCGTTAGTTGTTTGTGTTCTGTCCCAAGTCTGATTATGATCTAGTGTTGTAAGTGTAACATGTGTTGATTATATGTTGTATTGTATTGTGTTATAGCTTTGAGATGTTGTATAGTGGTGAGTTTGTTCACCCAATGTATGCCCCCCTTGTTTGGGGTGCATGTGACGATCAGTGGGAATACTGGGGCCTAAAGGAGAGGACTTGATGCTAAGATCTAATTGCTAATACCCTGAAAGGGGTAGGGTATGTGCATGGTAGAAACTAAGGCACATGCAAACAAAATGGCTAGATACATGTGTTAGTAGAAAAAGTAGCAAACATGTCAATAGAAAGATGATGTAATCAAGGACAATTGTGCATATAAAGATAAATCATGAAAAGTGGGTTTCAAACATGGGACATCGCTCACAATTTCACAAGACAATCAGGTCTGAAACAGCCAAAAACATACAATGCAGTGATCAAACAAGACACAGGGCATAGCCCACAAATAAAAGACATACAATGGCAAAAAATGGTCAAGAAAAAGTGTATCAAACAACCATGGTGGCATATAGTCCTGAAAAGTAAAATGCTACACATGAAGCACTCATTAGCATATTAGAAAGATAAAAAAGTATGTCAAAGCCATGTGTGTATCAATGTTAAAGTAGTGTGTCAGTAAGAATAAGAAATAGTATATGATGAAATACGATAACACCTATAATGTGTGAGAGTAGGATAAGATAGATACCCCTAGGAGCCTTAGATGGGACTAGTAAGAGGATATAGTGTCAAACATCATTGCAACATGTGAAGGACCTGTAAGAGATATGCATCTACTCAACTAGAGACCAAGTGAACATGCACATGTGTATATAGATAAATATATTGACATACTAAGTATCCATGACTGGCATGGGAAAAACAATGTACGATGTAGGTAGTATAAACAAGCAAGAGTAAGTGTAACAAAGATATGCAATATTCAAGTGTATGAGTGGGATGTAATAGTATGCAATGTGCATGTGATAGGAGTAGCGTGCCCCCCAACAAATGTGGATTATTATGAGGTTAGGTTCATTTATAAAAGACCCCTTAACAATCAAGAATGAACCATAGAACAAGAGTGCATCATCAGGAAATGGTTTGAAATATGTGTGCTAGAAAGAAAGATAGATCATGAAACATCACTACACTCATTTCCATCCCCCCATCAAGCTCTGGGTGATTCTTAACCCCTTGAGAGTTCTCAAGAGAGTGGATCTTCTTTATTAAAAAAATCCAGCTATCAAAAAGTAAAAGATCAAAAAATCATCTCAAAATAAAAAATATCAAATAAAATCCACCTCAAGACTCTCTATAGGAGTGTTTCCAACAACTATACTAGGGCTACGGATGCCTAGCTGGAAGTAGAGCAATGTTGTGACAAGAATCAAATACATCTATGTCGGGGCTATGGATGCATGGCTGGCAATGGAGCAATGCACAACTTAAACTTCCATTCACCTTCCATCAACCTACTTGACTTAATCACTCCCTATCCATTAGCTAGTTTATTTTTACATATATCCATTGAGTCTTCACTATAAGCAGTAATTAACCATCACAATCCCACACACTTTGATCTCACAGAGAAATAGGGCTCGCATGTTGCCAGGTATTGTTTAAACCTTGGTCACACTTTGTTTTAGTCCTACTCTTGCCTTGCAACATGTTCCGTCAGACTTATATTTTGTTCATCATTGATGTTATCCATCCATCACCTCCACGTCCTTTTTCCCTTGGATTGACCATCCATGGGCAGATGTTGATCCTTTCGATTTCCATCTAATCCTCCTCATGTTACTTTCAAACTAGCATCATTGTGACTGGGGGTAGCCTTACTATCATCTGCTAGGGGCATCATGCTCATTTTCAGATACAAAATCAACTTCCCAGATCAATCACCCTTATTACCTAGGGGGAAAATCAAACCTTACATTCATCTATCCACGTCAATGGTTGTACACTTGCAACCATCTTAACATGATTGGGGGCTACAAGCTTACATCTATCCCTCATAGGTTTCTCATATGAGTTCTAGGGAAATATCTTATCACTTACATTTTCTTTCATCTTCTAAAATCTCACATCCCATCTAATCCCCCTTTATGTGAGAGTATCCTCAATCACATATCCTATCTAATTCTATTTGCTTCACTCATACTCCCCAATTCCACCGCCCTATCCCCCCCCCCCCCCAAATGTGGATCTTCAAAAGAATATCTTATCATTATCCCTATCTTATCCAACCTATCCTTCAATCCTATGGAGATGACTCAATCAAGTATTGCCAAAATGTGAGAACATATGAGATTATCACATATTTTACTCTGTTTACATATCACTGGGATCCTCTGTCAACACTTTTGGTCAATTTCTCTCATTATTCTATCTCACTTGGTGACTGGATCTCCCATTTTGATGATCTCATCAAATGCCCTAATGTGATTTGACCAAACGCTATCCTATCTAACCTATCCCATTTCCCTCACTCCATTTTGGATGTTGCATCACTACCCAAACATGCACTTTATGGGTTAGTTACCACATATGATTCTTTATAGGAGAAATCAAATCACATCCCTTCCCACCCCGCATGAGCTATTCCAATTCATTTCAACTCCTAATTTCCTCTTACAAATATCTTCCATCATGGACCTCACATCTCGAAAATTTACCAAAAATCTAGACCTCCAACTCAACTCATGTGTCTCACGCTTCCTATAAAAGGACACCATCTGCATTCAAAAATTCTAAACATTCTTTTCTGAGTATAGGCATTTTGAGGATATTCATCTGCATAATCTAAACATCCAAAATCCAGTAGCATTTAGATTGAAGGATATGAACATCCAAAGATTTGCAATTTATCTTTGACATTTCAAAATCCAAACTGATGAAAGATTATGAACAGGGATAGAAGCCTAGTTAATTTGATTGATGTTCAATCAAATCACGACTTACAATGAAGTGTTGTAATTCTTACAGGAATTGTACAGCCAGGTAAAAACAAATGGGATGTTGCAACAGTGCAACAATATACAAACCCGTGCACATATAACAGCAAATATATGGTTTCAACCATATAACAATTAAAATGATGACAAAAGTCTTATACGGGAATACTATTCCCAATTACAAACAATAAATGGATAAAACCAACTCTACAACTAATTAATAATTAATTAAGGTAAATGCACAATTAACCTAGGTAACATATATTTACCCTAACATCACCCCCCCCCCCCCTAATTTTGCATTGCCTCAAGGGATGAGGAGAGGAACTCTCTAAAAAAAATTAAACTTGTCATGTGCAAGTGACTTTGTGAAAATATCTGCTCATTGTTTAACTGTTGGAAAAAAATGAAGTTGTATATTGTGTTTCAAGACATGCTTCATGTATGAAATGGACATGTACCTCAATGTGTTTTATTTTTTCATGAAAAACTAGATTGCGAACAAGTTTGAGAACACCTTCATGGTGAACATCCAAGGTGGTTGGTTTATCCTATGGTATTCCAAATCCTTCTAGTATGCGACGTAGCCATATCGTTTCACAGACAACTTCACATGTAGAATGATACTCGAATTCTGTGGACGAACAAGAAACAAAGTGTTGTTTCTTACTTCCCCATGATATTGGTCTAGATCCCATAAATAACACAAACCCTGAAGTGGATTTTCTGTCATCAATGTTTCCTGCATGATTTGAATCCAAATACCCTGATAAGAAGTTGTCGTTCTTCTTGTATTCTAGACCAAGATCCACTATTCCCTTGAGATATCTCAAGATGTACCTTGCTGCCTTCCGATGATAAACTTTGGGTTCCTGCATGAACTTGGATAGATAGCTCACTGCAAAGCTAATATCTGGTTTAGTGTAGGTCAAGTAAATGAGACTCCTAATCAACTACCGATGAAGAGTGGCATTTACCACAGGAGATGGATCTGAACGAGATAATTGAAGTATTGTTTCCATAGGTTAGTAATAGGTATACAATCCAACATCCTAAATTTCTCAAGTTTTGTCTTGGTATAATTTAACTGAGAAACAAGGATGCAATTCTCTTTCAACCATATTTCCAATCCAAGACAATAATGCATTAGCCTGAGATTTGTCATGTTGAATGATCGTTTAAAATATTTCTTTGTTGCATCAATCATCCTCACTGAACTGCCAGTGATGACTAGATCGTTGACATAAACAACCACAATCAAAATCTCCCCCCTTGCTTTTTGAGGTAGAGATTGGGATCGTATGGATTTCTAAGAAATCCATGTTGTATGAGATGCTCATCAATTTTGATGTACCAAGCCCGGGGTGCCTATTTAAGGCCATACAAAGATTTCCTAAGTTTGCATACCTTTGCTTCTTAATAAGGTACGACATATCCCTCAGGTTGAGTCATGTAGAATTCTTCTTTTAAATCTCCATTCAGAAAGGCACTTTTTACGTCCATTTGATGGACTTTCCAACCAAACTATGTAGCTAGAGCAAAGATCATCCCGATCATTTCGATCTTAGCTATGGGAGCAAATGTTTCCTTGTAGTCAATGCCTTCTTTTTGTGCATACCCATTCTCTACTAGTCTCGCTTTATACTTGTCTATGGTCCCATTTGCCTTGTACTTTGTTTTGAATATCCATCTACATCCAATGGGCTTCTTCCCTGGGGGAAGATCGACAAGCTGCCATGTGTTGTTTTTCATCACTGAGTTATACTCAGCATCCATGATATCTTTCCAAGCTTTTGACTGTAGGGCTTCCAGGACTATAGAGGGCTCATCAGATTCAATAACTCTACTCATCAAAGTAAATTTTACTTCTTCTCTTGCTTTAATACGAGTCCATGGTCTAGTGGTGGTACATCCAGGTTGCAATAATGCAACAATATACAATACCGTGCACATATAAAATCAAATATATAGTTTTAACCATATAATAATTAGACTAATGACAAAAGAATTCTACGGGAATACTATTCCCAATTACAAACAATAAATGGATAAAACCAACTTACAACTAATTAATAATTAGTTAAGGTAAATGCATAATTAACCTAGGTAAAACATATTTACCCTAACAGATGAAACATATGTGAGAATGTTGTTTGAGATTGATGACCCTGAGGACTATATTGGGCCTATGACAGCTGTAGTTTTTCGAGTTACACTAGTTAGAAGGCTTGTCAAGATAAGTCCCGTGTTTTCTTCTTTTTAGATGATGTATTTTCATCTATTCCAGCTTGAGTATTAACAAATTCTTGATGATTTGAGGAGATTTTGGATGGTGAGCATACCTAGTGTGCATGGTATAGGCAATCGTATATGCCCATTTATTTGTAATGAAGCATTTGTTGTAAAAGATACCCCCCTATGATCATATGTGCTAGACGGAGAGATCTCACTGAATACAGTGCCTTCCCTTTACCATAAGTTGAATGCACTGGAACAACGTGTTTCAGTTTTGGAGGCAAAATAACCAATAACTACACCCCCACCAGCTCCTGAACCATCATTTCCTTTTGTGAAAAAGCATAAGGGTGAGTCTAGTTCCAGGCCTTATGCTCTAGTTACTACCTTCATGCCTTCTACTCCAGTTTTTCCAGAGTTAGTTGTGGTTGCTCTTCCAGTTCAATCTTCTTAGCCAACTTCTTTTACCAAACTAGAGAAAAAAGGGCATTTTCTAAAGGTAGTTTGGATATGGGTGAATGGATCTCTTCTTACAAGAGGCGATCATAATTGCTTAGTCTGTTAGATGGTCCCTTGTCTATTATGGATGACCTTTTGTCAATGGGCATGTCTCACACACTGACATGAGACATTATTTTTATTCAAATGGCACTAGGGATAGATCAACATGGGCTTAGGAAAAACTAATTAGCGAAAAAACTTCCTCTTTGCAGAGAGGATTTTGTGGTATTTGATGCCTAAAGTTTCTTGTTATTGTCTCTTCTTTTATGATACAACTCTTGAGGATATATGTAATCTTTATTTTCATGGGCTAGGGGCCTTATAGATCCCCATTTTTCCTTTTTCAAAATATAGAAAGTACAAAAATCTCATTAGTTTATATAATTTTATAATGGACATAAAATTTCATCCAAAAAATATAAAAATCTAATGCATTGTATCAAATTACAATTTATATCAGAGAATAACAAGTTTAAAAGTGATGTTCATCCTTCATGAAGCAATAGTATCAAATAAAACATTGGTTACAAATGAAATATGAAAAGAATATAAAGTTTTAAGAATGATAAGCCTAAGCTTGTTTATCATTTTTCATGTCTGCATCATTTTCTTCTTTAGCTTCTTCTCTTGCTTCTTCTTATTTTGGTAGCCTTGCCATGTATGCATCATACCTTTTAAAAGCTCATTGATTTCGTCTTCATCTAGCCCTATATGGTGTTAGAAGATCAAAATCTACCTATTTATTGCATCCACACAATGACCCATTTTCCGCTTAAACTCTAATGGTTTAGCCCTCAACTCTGTAATTTTGTTCTCAATTTTCCTCATTGTTTTAATAACTTCATAAGAAAAGTCATCTTTTTGAATGTTTTAATCCAAAGAACTAAACAAAAATTCAGCCTTTAGATCACCATAACTTTTCTTGAATTTTTGAAAAAACATATCTTCAAGTTTTGAATCAATAACATCTAAGGTATCATCAACCCATTTCCTTTTGGCTTTTATTTTTCTTTGATTCCATTCAAAACTTCCACCCCGATCCTTGCTAACTCCTCCATAGCATGTTGAGTTCCCCTAAATTCCTATAGCACAATCCCTTCTTTTTCAACTAATTCATCACTGAGTTGAGTTATACGGTTTAACTTGGGAAAAATCCTTCAAAGTAGAAGATTTTGTTATCAAACTTCTCAATTAGTTCATCAATTTCATTAAGTTTATTTTTGAGCTCTTCATACTTTGTCCTAACTTCTTCAATTGATTTTTTTCCTTTTGTGTCAACCTCTCAACCTATGTGTCCATAGCTTGAACTTTCTTAATATCCTTATCAATCTTTTCCCTTCCTTCAGGAGTGTTGGTAGAGGTACTTACTTGAGTTTGACTAGATTTCCCAATTAATTGTTGCAAAATAGAACTCAAAGCTTTGACTTGTTCTTTCAATTGTTTCTTAGTTATTTTATTCTCATCAACCTTATGCAACAAGTCATTTACTGCCTATGATACTCCCTGTTTCAATTGGTCTCTTGAAGGATTTCCTAAGGGAATAAGTTGGACACTATAATCACTATATGTTATCTTTTCTCTTGTCTTTCCCTCATGGGGGATTGCCACTTCTAAATTTTTATATCCCAGTGGATTAGTATGAGTTTTAGTGATAACTCTAGCCCTTTTGGAGGCTCTTACTAGTTTTGGAGAAGATAGAGCCATGATATCTATAGCCTCCATAGGGACAATTTCCATTTCTTCCTTTGAGATCAACTCTCCTATCCATCCTTTTGTAAGAGTGATCCTGAATTTTATTTCCTGCAGTTCTTGTTGAAATTTCTCAGGGACAACCACCAAATGCTTGGACATTTCTTATACATTTTGGACTGATGGTTTTGATTGCTTTTCCTATTCAGCTCCCATAATTATCTCTTTATTCTCATCCTATGCTGGCACTTCCCCGTATTGTTTTCTTTCTTCATCTTGATTTTGGGGCTGGCCAGTCTCCTTCTGAGTTACATCAATGATTACAATCTATTATTTCTTCATTTATTCAGCTGATGTAATCTCAACCTTTCTTCAGAGAGTTTCTTGAGACGATATCTCTCTTGCAGGAACTGTTGTCAAAATTTCACCCCCCCAGGGTAAATTTCGATAACATGCATCAAAAGTTGCAGAAAGGCAAATAGGTCAATCTAGGAAAAATCATAAAAATGACTAAGTCCTAGTCCTAGGGGCAGTCGGGACGTTTGGGACAAAAGGGCCCGAACCGGCTGGCTTGGCCGAAGTAAGCACAAACAGCTCGCAAAGCAACAGGGACATCTGGGACAAATGGACGCGAAATGCCCGAACCGGCCGAAATGAGCACAAAGGGCCCAAAATCAAATGGGACATCTGGGAAAAATGGAGGTGAAGTACGCAAAGGAGCCGAAGGAGCCGAGGACCAATCAGAAACTGCCACGTGTCCTCACAGGAGAAAAGTCAAAAAGTCAAGGGGTGAGTTTTCGAGCACCAATCTGAACCAATGGGATAGTGCCACGTGTCCCAGCTAGGGCCCACAAGGAAAATTCAAAAGACAGCCCGCCAAAAGGTAGAGGAGAGAGAATTGTGCGACCAATCAGAGCCTGCCACGTGTCGTCTAGGTGGCGAAGCTCGGGAAAATATTTCAAAATCCGTTTTGGTCTGCTCTGTGCCCTAAATCTTCAGATCGCCATATCTTTTGATCCAGAGCTCAGATTTCCACGTTCTTTATATCAACGGAAAGTTGTTGAGATGCTCTACATGATTTTGGGATAAATCTCAAGTTTTGGTGCAGTCTGAAGAGAGAAAATCAAGAAACGGCTCTGACATGTGGTAATGGCCAGAAGCGACTTTTCAACAACCCATTTTAATGCTAATGGGTCGCATTCTTCTTCTGCACGGCTAGAAGTGACATTTTAGTGGCCAAATTAATGCAGAATGGGTCGCATTCTCCTCCAAATCGGTCAAAGATGGTAGGGTATGGGTTGGTAAGGTATCCTATGCCGTTTTAATGCGTTGGCATTCAATGAGGAATGGGCTTACACGTTTTCCCACGTTTTCTGTCCCCTGGGCTCGACCCATGCAATGTAAAAGCCAGATTTGGCTCATTTAAAAAAAAAAGAAGAAGTTGTTCATTCTTTCTGCTCTGCCCTCCATTCTTTTCTTCTCTAGGGTTGAAAATGGAGCTCGAACCTCCTCCCTTGCTCCGTAATGGCGTTTTTGCCTTTTACTAATGGAATGATGTTCTGTGCAAACTTCTGGAGGAACAAAACGTGTTCTGTGATGCATCTGTCCATCCTCTCTTGTTTTTGCTTGTCTTCTTCTTGCCTCTCTTCATTGCAGGTGTCTGTGCATGTTTGAATGTTCATTGCAGGTTTGGAGCTGTGTTCATGGAGTTTTGGGACATTTTCTGTGTGAAATCTATCCTTGGGCCTGTGATGCATCTGTCCATCCTTCCCATTGCTCACCTCTCTTTGTCCCATGGCAGTTTTGATAGATGTCCAACATTCTCCTTCTCTGGTGTATCACCGTTTTAGTGTAGGCTTTTGCTGTTTTTTTCCCTTCTCTCTCTCTCTCTCTGTCTCCTTGGCATGGTTAGATTAGGATTAGATTAGCTTGCCTGCACTGGAATAGCTTGTGGCAGGTAGTTTAGGAGCAGGAACCAACCTTCTCTAGAGATTCCTCTCTCGGTTTTACAAGTCCCACGCTTGGAGAGAGGTTTCCATGTTGTGCAATCACACTGGATGCCTGAACATCAACCTAAAAGCCTGATGTGCGTCCAGGGGTGCTGTGATTTTGCATCAACAGTTTTGGCACGCCCGGTGGGACCTTAGAGGTCTTTCACTTCATCTTTTGTAGGTTGATGTGTTCCTGTGAAGATTTCAGCCTTTGGAGGCACTTGCAAACACATCTGGCGACTCCATCTGGTCAACAACCATCTCTGAAGTTGCAGACCTTCCTTTCCATTCATTTTCATTCATTTTCCATTCATCTCTTTCATTCTTGCTCATTCTTTGAAGTTGTGCAATCATGACTTCATTTCCATCATGGATTTCATATCAACAACAACAGTATATTCCACCTCCAACAGGTTTTACAAATCCTCCAGATCAGCATGCATATTCATATGAACAGCAGTGCCAAAGTCAGTTTGGCTATGGAGCTTTCCAAGAGCAAGAGTATGCATATAATGAAGACAATCAGATGCAAGATGCTGGTCTGTTGGAGAAAATCCAAAAGATGGAGGTAAACATAGTGCAGTCCAGGGCTCAGGCACAGATGAAAGCTTTTGGAATCGGTTATGGAGCACCCTGTCCATGGGTGGGACCTTTTCCAAGGCATTACAGCCCTCAGGAGAAGCTTGACTTCATGATTGCAACGCTGCCTTTGCTTGCAAAGTGGATTGAAGAAATAGAGGTGTATGAGAGAAGTATTCAGCAACCTTGTCAACGGGTAAGCACACCATCTCATGCCTTTCCTTTTCCTCTTTCCCAATCTGTTTCATTTCAGCAGTGTCAAGTTTCAAACCCTCCATCTGCTGTCCCAAGTGTTGAATCCATTTCTCCACCCCCCAGTCTTCCACCTCATCTCGATTCTTCTTTCCTTTTCCCTTCCAAACAGTCATCCCCTCCACAAGAGCTAACAGAAATACCCCCTCCTCCAAAGAAACAAGAGGTTTCACTGCCTCCACCACCACAAAAAAGTGTAAAATCAGTTGAGTTTCAACCCATTCCTCCTCTTGCATTCCCAATTTCATATGGGGAAGAAGGAATTGAAAAAATCAGTCATCAAGGACAGCAAGAAGAGGAGCCCAACAGAAAAGAAATGACAGATGACTTGAAGGTTTGGGCTACCAAATTTGGGATGACAAAGATCCCCTTGATGGTTAAGCCTACAAAAGAGGCTAGGGTTGGAGAAAAAATGGTGGTGAGGACTGATTTTGTTGGAGAAGAAGATCTTGCAGTCCCAACTTGTCCTCTAGAGCAACAAATTGAAGAGTTTGACTTGACAAACTTCATGCTGGAGGAAGAGTTCAACCAAGAGCAAGATTTCCTTCAAACATTGGAGGAAGGAGAAGCTGCTCCAAATCCAAAAAAAGAGGAGCACAATCTAGCTGTGGAGAAGAAAAATGCAGATCCAAGGGCTTTGAGCACAAAGCAGGTTACAGGAGAACCTTCAGTTCTTCTTTCCACTTCATCTCTCTCAAGTTCTAGCACTGAAAAGGAGTTTGATCTCTCAAACTCAATATTGGAGAGTGAAGGAAACCATGGTGGTCAAGTTGCAGATCAAGAGGACACCATGGAGGAAGTTGAAAACGAGCAGCAGGACAGCAATGAGGCAGTTTACCTGTCAGATTTGGAGGACTGTTTTGATGGAGAAGAGCCAGTTGAGCTTTCACCTTTCTCTCTTTCATCATCCACATTCCAAACACCAGAGCCTACTGCCATGAAGGAGAGCTTTCATTTGCAGCAGCCTGCATCTTACAGCAGCTCTTTGGGATCAAGATTGGAAGATTTTTATCTTCCATGTTCTTCATTGGAGGAAGAGAAAGGACAGAAGGATTCCACCATTTCTTCCACATCATCCATTCAAGAGGGTCTACAAGAAGACTCCATTCTTGGAGTTGAAAATCAGAGCTATGGGCATATCAAACGGATCAGACCTTGCCCAATTAGGTATTTGGCTTCATTGGAGCCAAAGGAGAAGCCATAACCAGTCATGCTTGCTTCTGAGCATGAGGATGAGCTACAAAGTACCAAGGATCAGCTGCCATACCTCTCCAATCCAAATGCAGAGCAACTAAAAGAGGTATTGGATTTTTTAGTTGATACCTTGATGATTTGGATAGAAGACCAGCTTCTTGTTGATTTTCCATCCATCCAAACAGCCATGATCAGTGCCAAATCAATGGCATGGCTGCCAATTTTGAAGAAAGGAAGCTATTTCTCACAACCAGTTGCAGGGTTTGTTTAGCTTGCCTTTGCTTCCAGTTAGAGTAGAGTAGCTAGGTTTCTTTCAGTAGAAGAAGTGCTTGTGCACACTCTGCATGTTCCATTTGGGGCATGTATGATTTTCAGTTTTGTACATAGTTTTGGTGTTGCTGGTTCTGCTCTTGCACAGTTCATTTCAGTGGCATCTTGGTGAAGACACTCCAGGTTCAATGGGTTTCCAAGTGTCTCAGAGGGAGGTTTTCAAAGTTCAAATCAGTTGCAGGTTGCAACTCATGACTCCATGCCCAATGGATGCTTCAGGCTACTGATCATTCATCTAGCAGGCAGATGACCCCACTGATCGCCAAACTGTTGTCAAAATTTCACCCCCCCAAGGGTAAATTTTGATAACATGCATCAAAAGTTGCAGAAAGGAAAATAGGTCAATCCAAGAAAAATCATAAAAATGACTAAGTCCTAGTCCTAGGGGCAGTCGGGACATTTGGGACAAAAAGGCCCGAACCGGCCGGCTCGGCCGAAGTAAGCACAAACAGCCTACAAAGCAATAGGGACATCTGGGACAAATGGACGCGAAATGCCCGAACCGGCCGAAATGAGCACAAAGGGCCCAAAATCAAATGGGACATCTAGGACAAATGGAGGCGAAGTACGCGAAGGAGTGAAGGAGCCGAGGACCAATCAGAAACTGCCACGTGTCCTCCAGGAGAAAAGTCAAAAAGTCAAGGGGCGAGTTTTCGAGCACCGATCCGAACCAATGGGATAGTGCCACGTGTCCCAGCTAGGGCCCACAAGGAAAATTCAAAAGACAGCCTGCCGAAAGGTAGAGGAGAGAGAATTGCGCGACCAATCAGAGCCTGCCACGTGTTGTCTAGGTGGCGAAGCGCGGGAAAATATTTCAAAATGTTTTGGTCTGCTCTGTGCCCTAAATCTTCAGATCACCATATCTTTTGATCCAGAGCTCAGATTTCCACGTTCTGTCAACGGAAATCTGTTGAGATGATCTACATGATTATGGGATAAATCTTGAGTTTTGGTGTAGTCTAAATAGAGAAAATCGAGAAACAGCTCTGACGTGTGGTAATGAGAAGCGACTTTTCAACAACCCGTTTTAATGCTAATGCCATTCTTCTTCTACACGGCCAGAAGTGACATTTCAGCAGCCAAATTAATGCAGAATGGGTCGCATTCTCCTCCAAATCGGTCAAAGATGGCAGGGTATGGGTTGGTAAGGTATCCTATGCAGGTTGGCATTCAATGAGGAATGGGCTTACAGTTTTCCTTTTCTGTCCCCTGGGCTCGACCCATGCAATTCCTTTGGCTCATTTAAAAAAAAAAGAAGTTGTTCATTCTTTCTACTCTGCCCTCCCTTCTTTTCTTCTCTAGGGTTGAAAATGGAGCTCGAACCTCCTCCCTTGCTCTGTAATGGCGTTTTTGCCTTTTACTAATGGAATGATGTTCTGTGCAAACTTCTGGAGCAACAAAACGTGTTCTGTGATGCATCTGTCCATCCTCTCTCATTTTTGCTTGTCTTCTTCTTGCCTCTCTTCATTGCAGGTGTCTGTGCATGTTTGAATGTTCATTGCAGGTTCGGAGCTGTGTTCATGGAGTTTTGGGACATTTTCTGTGTGAAATCTATCCTTGGGCCTGTGATGCATCTTTCCATCCTTCCCATTGCTCACCTCTCTTTGTCCCATGGCAGTTTTGATAGATTTCCAGCATGATCACCGTTTTAGTGTAGGCTTTTGCTGTTTTTTCCCTTCTCTCTCTCTCTCTATGTCTCCTTGGCATGGTTAGATTAGGATTAGATTAGCTTGCCTGCACTGGAATAGCTTGTGGCAGGTAGTTTAGGAGCAGGAACCAGCCTTCTCTGGAGATTCCTCTCTCGGTTTTACAAGTCCCATGCTTGGAGAGAGGTTTCCATGTTGTGCAATCACACTGGATGCCTGAACATCAACCTAAAAGCCTGATGTGCGTCCAGGGGTGCTGTGATTTTGCATCAACAGGAACCTTTTCCTTCCATGACCTCCACCTCCTTTAGAGGATGTTGAGTTGACACATTATCCTCTTTTTTCTCTGTTGATACCTCATGTTGTAACACGGTGGTTTGGATTTCCATTACTTGTTCCTTAACTTTACCCAAATCTTGTACATCAACACTATCAATAACCTTATCATTAACAATTGCATCTTGTGTAACCTATGTTACCTTTTCATTTGCATATTTCCATGTTTGAGATGGTTCACTATCCTTACTTGACTTGATGGGAGGGATCCTTATAATCCAATACCTTTGTACTTACATTTTTTCCACTAGGTACTTCTGGCTTGTTCAATTATGGATCCGACTGATCTGCAGAGAATACCTCTGATGTTTGAACTCTAATTTCACTGGTTGGCATATGAGTAGTTTTTTCTACTTCTTCACTCATTTTAAGATCACTTACATTCTTTGTTGTTTGTTCATCAATAAACATGTTAAATGCATCGAATGTGGTAAACTCCTCACCAGTATCAACATCCAATATCTTTACCTTACTCTTGCAATTGTTTAAATGGCAATGCACTGACACTTTCAACTGACATGGCTTCAAAAAATTTCACACCTTGATTTAAGACATCACTATCTACTAGATCAGATAAGACATTACCTTGAGTTGTTTGAACTTGAGTGCTCCCAATTATCACTCCCTTTGAAGACAAAGATGAAAATAAAGGCACCGATGCCACATGTTGTACATGGGAAACATTAATCCTTTCCTATACTAGAGGTTCAATCAATTCATCCATGTGTTTATGTTTCCTGTGTGTATGAGCACCTTCTCTTATCAGAATTGGTTCATACACAACTTTTTGTCTCTTGTGTGCCCTTTCAAATTTCTTAATATCTGGTGCCACCTTTATTTCAACACTTTGTGATTGAGATTGGATGTCACCACTAGTTATGATTCCTCTCATTATATTTTTAGTATCCTGATATTCTGGCAACACTTTTGGAGGGGCCCTTTATGCAGCTGGACCCTTTCATTTTGATTGTAGTGGAACTGCAAAAGTGATGATAGCATTTTACATTGATTTTAGGAGTATTTCTTCAGTTTTCTGCTTTAGAGCAAACATGGAAGTACCAATTCCACTGGTAGCAGAAGTCCATTCATCCACTATTCCTTTGGTAGGCATTTTTGAAGGTAATTGAGGGGCCTTTCCTTCCAAGGGATCCATTCTGACAGCTCCTTCTTTCAAAGGAGGAAGGTCATCTTTCAATTTTTCCAAATCCCTGAATTTATTAAGAACTCTAATGCTTTGAATTGACAAATCAATGTTTTTTTGGGCTAACCAATTCAATGTTCTTCTCATTACATTAGTTATTCAAGCACATGAGTCATCTGACTCTTCTTCATTCCAATTCAAGGGGGCCATTGGTTGTCCCTCCACCTTTTGATCAAGGTAATATTGACTCATAGTATGTGGATCATCCACAACTCCCTCAAGGATAACAACAATCTTGAAGTCTATAATTTGCGTGAGGGTCATTCTTGAGAAGTCTCTTAGCCCGACCTCCTCCTCATCTCTACAATCCATCCAATAATCCTCAAATTGAGGCTCATGTTCAGAAGTGTTTGCAAGATTATTGAATACCCACCCGATGTCATAATTGGCCTTGCCTCAAACCTTTCCATCTCAAACCTTTTCATCTCATATTCCATTAATCTAACCTTTATAATTGAAGGTAAGGATTACCTTCCAATATTGATGAGAAACTTGATGTTTGTCTTGTGTTTTTCAACAATTAGTTTGTGAGTTGCTGTCAACTATCTTGCCAATTCACACAAGGCCATTTTGTCATCTAAATACCTAGGAAACTTACATGGTTGGCCTTCAAATCCACTAACCCTAATGTATGTAAACTTCCTATATTTAATGAAATAACATCCACACTCCATTATTGTTTACCTAGCCTCATCTGAAATCCTACACTATTCCCATTCTGGTTTAACCAATCATATAATAGGTGTAAAAAATGCATCATTTACCAATATTACATTTCCTTCCCAATTACTCAATTGTAATTGTGGAAAAATCTCATGTATTTGGCATTTTTTGAAATCAGCACGTGGCACAAGGCTAGGGAAATTCCTGTGGCCTACAATTTTGTAGATCAAGTATGTCATCATGTAGAATTTGAGTTCTCTAGTGCCACCCATCTTAATCTTTGTTGTTAACGTTATCATATGATCATGAAGTGCTTTTGTAATGAAGGTTGCCTAATAAATGTCCCCCTTCTTCTCCAAAATTATCCACATATAGGTGCACATCCACTCCTTGACTTCATTTGTTGTCTCTAATCTAACCATTAGACTCAACAATACCATCACATCCTCTTATTCCTCAAATAATTGTGCTCTAACAAGTCTTTTAGGGATTCAAGTGGTTGCTTTCTTTTCTATTAAAAGCCATTTGGTATTTATAAGCCAGACATAGTCCTTTTTCTTAGCTTCATAATTTTGTAGGGCTAAGTCGATACATAGGGTTATTGGATTTTTAATCACAAGCAATTTTAGCATTATCCTGATGGCTTCGGGTGTCAAAGTTAATACCGCTTCGCCACTTCCATCCAGTACTTCCCTCTTCTCTGGATCATAATTCATGGCACAAAGTCTTACCAGTTTTGGGTAGTGTACAGAGGGTGGAATAACACCATCTAAAGCAATATTGCTAGCTTGAATCGCCTCCATTAGTTCACTCTTGTTTGGAATATTGACTCTTTACAGGAGTTCATCTAAAAGGAACGATAACCAAATCATACCAAGCCAAGAATACAAATGCTAATCAAACATCATGATCAATAAGATGAATGCAATTTTCTAAAATAAATTTAGATAAACCTTTGCAAACAAATGAGTAGCAATATCATATATTATTATGGAACTCAATGAAATACAATGAGAATGGGCCTTGCTTATATAGGCAAGGAATAAAAATCTAAGAACCAGTCAAAGTCATAGATCAATCCATAAATCAAGGAAATAACTAGTCATTAAAGAACTAGTCAAGACCATAGACTTAGGAGAGAACTAGACATCAAGGATCTATTCAATACCATAGATAAAGGAAAGAACTAGTCAATAGCATTGATCAAGGAAAGAACTATACCTAACAGTAGATAATATCTCCTAATATCTAAACAAGATAAAAGAAATATCCACACACATAAGTGGGTGAGGATAAATACAATAAAGGTAAATAAAGTACCTAGGTGAACATGAGCTAAGGTAACTACCTACTCTAACACCCCCCCTCAAGTGAAGCTAGGGGCCAAAATAGAAGTGACATGTCCACATTATGAGTCCTAACAACTAAGGCCTAATGAGGTACTCATGTACAATAACTAGGAAAAAAAGACACCGCAAGGTACCCAAAACCAGTAACAACAAAGTAAAGAGAGTAAAAATCCACTGCAAGGCATCTCAAGAAGCTCGGCTCAAAAAACTCGTACAATGCTGAAGAATTTTGGTGTGCATTGTGGTCTGAATCCATTGCTTGATCACAAAAATAAAAAATAAATGACATTGGGATTCACCAGAATAGCTCCATACAAGGAGACTGTCAACATAGTGATGTCAAAATTACCAAAAAAACACCAAACATAATTTGATCAACTGTTGCAAATAGGTGTGCCATGATCCAAGAACAATAACCAAAGCAACAAGGTAAGGACACAAACTCCATAGTGTCATGATCCAAGAAAACCCAAGGTAACAAGGCAAGGACACGAAACCCGAAGAAGCAAGATCAACACCACACCCTCCCATACTGCTAAATGGGTGGAGTGACACTACAAATTTGTATGAGTTTCCCGAAATCAACTACTCAAACACTGAAAAAATAATACTGGAATTCACCAGAATAAATCCCCCACAAGAGATACTGTCAACATGCCAAAAGTGTCAAAAATATAGATATAAAATCTCTCAACAAACAAGAGAGATACCCACAGATGGATGAAGAAGATGCCTGCATATGACTTGGTGTAAAATGCACAATGGGTGCATGTAAAGGAACATCAGAATGTGTGCCAAGTTGATCATGTCTGACAACTGAAATCTCAGGTTTCTCAACCCTGAGTGAAGGTGTAGAACTCATGGGTTGTTTATGATCCTCAAAAATAGGTGAGCAAACAAAAATAGGAGCTCTGTTAATGTGTGATCCCAATGAAGTATCTGCTCGAAAATCAATGTCATGGCGAGAATTCCACTTAACATGTGGAATAGGGGAAACAATACCCTGTGAATGTTTGCCAATACCTCCGCCAGTGAAACCCATAGAACAGAGCATGCGAGAATTGAATGCAGTGGTATGCTTCTCAAAAGAACCATGCGTATGAGAAGAATTAGGATATACAACATGTGTTACTGGAATATGCACATATGTGGAAGAGCATGCAGTAATAAGCCTCACAGGCTTAGGAGCATCAAGAGTAGTAACAGGCTCAAATACTAGCATATAAATGTCAGTGGGTACAAGAGCAACAAATGCAAGTGGAATAAGAGCATGGACATGGCTGTCCACAATATGATGGTGATGATGTAGGCTACCAAGTTTTTGCTGCAGGGGGTGTATTAATGTATCCTTATCGTGAATGAGTGATTGTAGAAGAGAATTTTACTTCTTGAGTGATTTGTTTTCTTCCACAAATTTTACAATATACTCTTGAAGTCCACACACTTCAGAGAAAATCATATCATTATTAGAATCCATGATAGATATAAGAATGCAACTCCTAAAAGTTTAGGACACCGGGCTTAGCTGAAATTGCGTCCACATTTGATTACAACACTCCTCCATATTTGACACTTTATAATGAGTGTGTGTTATAATATGACACTTTATAATTATAGTGAAATTCTCAAAATAAATATTTCCATTGGAAAGAGCACGAAAAAATAAGCACTTTTGTAAAAAACGACACTCAAAATCGAGATAGATGCCACTAAAACAAAACAAAATATTATTTCCTTCACCACACAAATAAAATGAAAGGGGGCTTGAGTTAAACACCTACTAGTAGGAATCACAAGATTTAAGCCCTCATATGACCATACAATATGGCCAGGGGATAAGGATTACAAAAAAATATGGCCAAATCCAAATATATGAATATACAAAAAAATTATTTACAAAATAAAACTTATAGATGGATGTCAATAGCAATCTTCTGCTCTGATACCATAAAATGAACGATAACAAAATCATACATAAACCTTTGCAAACAAATGAGTAGCAATATCATATATTATTATGGAACTCAATGAAATAAGAATGTGCCTTGCTTATATAGGTAAGGAATAAAAATCTAAGAACCAGTCAAGGTCGTAGATCAAGCAATAAATCAAAGAAATAGCTAGTCATCAAAGAACTAGTTAAGACCATAGACTTAGGAGAGAACTAGACATCAAGGATTTAGTCAATACCATAGATCAATGAAAGAACTAGTCAATACCATAGATCAAGGAAAGAACTATACCTAACAACTAGATAATATCTCCTAATATCTAAATAAGATAAAAGAATATCAACACACATAAGTGGGTGAAGATAAATACAATAAAGGTAAATAAAGTACCTAGGTGAACATGAGCTAAGGTAAATACCTACTATAACATCATCTACGTCAGAATTCATCAAATATGTATCCGTGATTTTGTCTAGATCACTAGTGATTCCAGAAGTAACAGGAAAACTGGACGACATGATCTTCATCTTTAATTCCCTAGTTTTACTTTGAATTTCCCTGTAAATGAATAAGAGTACGAGAGCATCTTAGTTCTTACCAATTTTTAGGTGAATATCCATGTAGTTTGGCTTTGGTTAGAAGACTTTTCAATCTCTAGTTCTCAATTCATGTTCTGCAATCAATCTCACATTGTTCTCCAAGAAATTCTGCTAATAATGGCATCCATATCTCAACAAATGATAGTTAAAAACTTAATGCTTTCGAAAACTTCAAAGTTCCTCCTTGATTTGTGTAAAAAATGCATTAATGATGACATTTATTAATGCATTTCATCATGGCACTCCATTTTTCCTTTCCCAATTTTAAATATGAGCTGTCCACGTGGAATAGCCTTATGCAATGCAGGTTCGGGGAAACATTTTTCACTTTTACATCATGTTTTAAACATAGAAACGTTTATCTACTTGACCTGATCACCCACCCTTGATTTCCATCATGAGTTTGACACATGGTTGCATCCCAATGGTGGTAGAGTTGCGGGCCATTTCTGAGTATTTGTTCTCTTTCTCAATTGAACCCAAAGTTGCCAATTTTCTCTGATGTCTTGCTTCCCTGCTCTTTGCATGAGAAAGCATCACGTGTCCTTGGCGGGTCTCAGGAGCTTCTTGACACTTTTATACATTATCACCTCAATGTCAAGAGATGCAATCGGGCTCCAATCCTCCGCATTCAACCAACTTGTGACATGTGTACTTCTTTGGAGGTGAATTCAATTTCTGTTTTTGCATTTTTTTACTACGAATATTCAAAGGAATATTCGTCGGGCCTCGAGGCTAAGTTAACAAATTGTTGATGTTATACAATTGTTGTAACTTTGCAACTTAATTCCATCAAACCGCAACCAACTGGAAAACACCACGTATTGTTGGGCAATGGAGCTAAACATGGAATTTACAACATGACCTGGGAATGGTATATAAAGGCATTTTTCATTATTTAAAATTGATTCACGATCAATTTTTTATAGGGATATTTGAGAATAATACACCTAATATGATCCTCGACTGAAAAAGAGGAAAAAGAACTTAAACACGAGATTTTCAGATCGATTTAGCATGACTATAACATTTGAACACACATTTTCACATGGGTAAACCGACAACATAAATATTTTTTGAAAGCACATACAAGTCAGAGGGGGTGAGATTAATTTGAGCACCAACAGAATGAACCATAGAACAAGAGTGCATCATCAGGAAATGGTTTGAAAAATGTGCACTAGAAAGATATAACATGTAACATAGAGTGTGAAGAGTGAATGTGGTGAGGTTCATTTTAGATTTATACCCTTAACAGTTAAATATGAACTGTGGAACTAGAGTACATCACAGGGTAATGCCGATAATAGGTGTGTATCAAGATGTGCATGTGTATGGAGTAATATTAAGTATAAAACATAGAGCAATAATGTGTATGCATAGAGATTAGAAAGAATTGGTAATGATTGAAGGGGGGAAGAAAGCATGTTTCCCCTATTGTCATGTAAATGTGTAACAAGAAAATTTTCAATTTTCAAGCATGACAACGATACACCTGTGTCAATTTTTTTAAATTTTACCTTTCCAAGACACCCCAGGTCTACCCATCCTTAACACCAAGCCTTACTCAATCTATGTAATGGTCCTCAATTGTATGTCCATCCGATTCCCCTAGGTGATTTATAAAAGCAAAGTCAATCCCCCCTAGGTGATTTTAGGAGCTTTTGGAGAATGCCAATTTTTGAGTAGTTTTGGGAAGGGCTATCACTGGCCTTAACGGGACTAATTCCCCCCCTAGAGTGGAATGGAGGAGAAAAATTCAACATGGAAATTCATTTAAGTTCCAAGAACATCCGAAAAGAGTTTTTGGGATGTTATTGAAATATCTTGAGGTTTTGGAGCCGATTCAACAAAAGTGGGTTTTTGGGCCTAAAGGAGCAAACACTATGAAGGAGTGCCTGAACTTCAAGAAAATATTCTGGGAGATTTGTGAAGATTAAATATCACAAAAAAGTACATATGGAAGGTATTTTCCATGCCCTAAATTGTGGAAAAAATGAGACATCATGAAACATCATGCACTTCCCTAGGCAACTCATTCTTCTGGAATTGACAGTTCTGAGAAAGAAGGAGTAATTTAGAGGTTAAAAAATAACAATTTAAGCTTTAAACCATCACATGGGTAGTTTCCAATAAAATTCATAAAAAATTTCACCTTGAAACTCATTCGGGAGCTCAAGATGTTTTCATTGCAAGTTGGCCTCAAGGTAAGCTCTCGCAGTTAGTCATTTTTTAGGAGGACACGTGTCAGCCCCAGGAGCCTGGAGGGATTTCATGTCCCTTTCATCCCTTTAGAAAAGGTACATAAGGGACAATTTTTTTTTACCAGCCCTTTTTTATCCCTCAAAACACCAATGCGACCTCTTGTTTTCAAGTTAAGCCCTCGAGAGCTAAGTTTGAGCCTCCCCTCTCCCTGCACAGATGATCACCAAGTGTTACAACCATGCGCGAAGTGGAAATTGATGTCCCTTTCATATCTTTAGAAAAAGGACATAGGGGACACAAAATTAACCCCAACCCACTAAATCCTTGTGGTTCTTCATGCACCCAAAAGTCACCTCTCAGGTGCTTCTCTCAAGCTCCCTCACTTAAACGCACCTCCAATCAATTCTCGCCAAGTGTCGCAACTAGACGCGAAGGGGAATTTTGTGTCTCTTTCATCCCTTTAGAAAAGAGACATAGGGGACACAATTCCCATCCTCTCATGATTTCTTTTTTGATAAATAAAGGCTAGGACTTAGCCATTTTTTCATTCTATTTTATCCCCCCACATCTCCCCACATCTCCATACCCTGCCGGAACTCTGGAATTTTTTTTCTAGACCTCCCAACCTCCATCGCTGCACCCAACTAGCTCTTAAAAATATTACTCACACTAAAAACATAGGGACATCAGAAGATAAGTGGATCAAAGTGACGAATAATGGAGAGAAAACAAAGATCTTCATCCGGAAAAAACCCTTGTTGCCACCCGACGAAGAAATTATCGTAGCTTGCAAACCATGATATAGATCAACGTAGCATTTTTTGCTGTCTTCATAATTTTTGGAGGCCGTAAAAAAATCAGTAAAATATTTATCATGCATAGAAAGGATTTTTTTAATGAAATAAATCATCTTTTCTGTGTAAGGAAGACAAAAAGCTCATCTCCCGCTAAACCAGTGATCAGTTTGCGAAGAAATTTCACCTATGAAACAAACGGAAAAAATCCACATCAAAAATATAATTTCCATCAAGATCTAAGGAGGGGAAGTGAACTTGCAATTTCTGAGCTCCATTAATGGCTACTATGCCCGCAACCGTTAGGTGAAAATTTTCAAGTTTTAAAATCTCACAAACCGACGATCGAGTAAGTCCAAAATTTCAGAGGGGTGATATTGGGAAAAAATCCATATCAAAAATCTATCCTATTGTGATCCGATCGCCAGAAGCATACTTATTAAAAATAGTAGGACTTTTTATATGGGGGACTACTATTTCGAGTAAGCCACTATTTGAAGAAGCTGTGAATACGGCAATGAACATAGAGGAAGTATCGTAGGCAAAAATCATCGAAAATGTCGTCTCGGCCCATAATTGACACTTACTAAAAATAGTAAGTGGTTCCATAAGCACCTGCTATAACTAGCAAGTTGGTTCAAAAAGTGAGAGGAATCTAGTGAGAAGAAGGAATTCAATTTTCCGTAGCTGATTGAGGTTGGAAAAAGATGAAGTTCACCCTTACTAAAAATAGTAAGTTGTCTCATAGGCACTTACTAAAAATATTAAGTTGTTCCAGAGGGCGGATTTCACAAAGGGAGCATATTGGGAGTTGGACAATCAAGTTGACAGCTGTAGTTGGAGTTTGGAGAAGTATTTTCTGACACTTACTAAAAATAGTAAGTTGCCCTTCCTAGACATAATAAGTGTTGAGTAATCATGAAGTTCAAGTTTTCAAGAATGAAACCAGCACAACCTTTCTCTTCTGAGTATGAGATAGATGACAATGATGTTTCTTATATGGATTTCAATGATCTAAAATCTCACATGATGGCAAAGGAAAGAGGGAAGATCGAAGATAAAGTATTCACAAGTGGGTTGTTTGCAGCTGCGGGACACCCCGTATCTGTACAAAGCATTGAGCTAGTCTTGGCCTGCTCACATCACTATGAGCCTGATACACAAATAATTCGAGAAAAAAATGGTACGGAAATGACTGTCATAGCCCCTAGAACCATTTGAATCACCTTTAAAATCCTGACATCACCCAACATAGTTGTCATCACAAAGGAGAAGGCTTTGCACGAGTGGGAAAAAATGAACACATACCTATAAGGGATTGCACTAGGATCATGGATGAAGACAAGAGGAAAGCCTTCAAGGATGCCAAAGACAATTTCAAGATGTGAATTTTATGAAGGCTATTCAGATGCAATTACTCTTCTTAGTAGAGTGATGGGAGAAGCAAGTACAAGGGAATTTCAGGATTAGATGGCTCTTTTCATCCTAACAGTGACTGAAGGAAAGCAACAGATTGATTAGGGGTAGATAATCAGTGACAACTTGCATCTATAATTGCTCCAGGTTCCCATGAAAAAGAAGTTCTACATGACTTCTTATTTGGTCTATTTACTCGCCAGCTCGAGGTCATTCAAGGGATTGGCTCTCACCTAGAATATTGTTGTCAAGGTTCCAACGTTTGAGAAACTCCCCCAGTTGGTAATAGAAGAAAGTCACATACACTTCACCCGCCTGAATGATGCATTCACAATGTATGTGATCAGAAATTTAGAGGGTGATTTGGAGGCAAGGATGTTGCCACAAACATCATCCTTAATAAAAAATATGGTTCCTATTTCATTCAATTCTCAACATTTTCTTACCTGTGAGTTTCTGACTTTGACCAAGCTCCACTAAGGTTGCCCAAATACCTGAGTGATCAAATTGTGTTATTTGAGCTCTACAAGCACTTCATGTAGGTGAACAACAAACTCATAAGCATAAAAAGGAAGCTGATCTCATTTCCCATCTCTGTCGGGGGTTTCACATGTAAGAATGCAAATAATGCACCGCATCTGGAAGGTGCCTTCACACACACTTAAATCTGCATCCCTACATCACTAGAGCCAACTTTAACATATGAGCCGATCCAGATGCCTTTCATATCCAAAAGTTGTGTCATGATCTGTAAATTGAGGACTATTGGACCAATTGTGTCGACAAATTCGAAGTATGATAGAAGGATGACAGTTGATGAGATGAAGAAGTTTTAGTTCTCTTGGTATGAGTATATTTTACAAGATGATGTGTTATCAGCCAATTTTGACTTCGCAAAATTGATTAAAAAAATGGAAATTTTGAATTTTTTCAAAAGTGTTACTTTGTGTGGTTTGTCACTTGCTCATCATGACTGTATCATCTCATTTTCGTGATTGTTCCGGTCTTCGTTTCATCCTTTTCGGGTGAGGAACTCCTCCTGGTAAGTCTCAAGTCATGTTAAATATTAATTAATTAATATTGAATTAATTGATTAATCTTTGTTTAATAAAATTAATTTTTAATAAATTTGGAGTATTTAATTAAATAAATGTTAATTAATATTCATTTGAAAAGTTTTTTCTAGTGAAAAATAAGCTTCCACTTCCCATCGCCGGGAATACCAAATTGTCTTCCCGGGCCCAGATTTCCCCTTTCCTGGCAAAATTGCTTTAAATCACCACTCGTGGGATTTCTTCCCCCAATTGCCAAATTAATAAATTGGCAAATGGGAAAAAGATCTCCTGATTTCCCACATGGGAAAATTAAATGGAGATTGTCAGCCCACCTTTACCATTCCTATTGGCAATTGGCCATTGTTTTCCCTGTTTCCCCCTGAGCAATTAATTCCACTACTCGGGAAGAAGAGGAAGTTGGGTTAACCCTCATAAATTCCTCCGTTGAAACTCGTTGGAAAGACTTCGTACAAATATTTCTAAATGGTCTTATTACTTATTCTAACAAGAACTTAATAACATTTTTATCACATTCTTCAAACAATACTAGTCTGTGAACGCCATTGTGAAGGAGAAATACATGCAGGAGGACAATCCAGAGCAGAAGGCCATACGTAAAGAATAAAACCAGTTTCAAAACACGCAAGCAGGTAGAAGGAGGAAAGTCATATAAATTTTTCCCATGCATTAAACCAAAGGATAGTCCAAATCAGCCAAAGGGATAGAAAATATAAAGCTTCCATGCATAAGAGAGAGGGCACATAGGTGAGAGAAATATAAAAAATGTAAAGTAATGCTTTTCAAGCATTAGCAAAAGCCAGAACAGTCCAAAGAACTTCTCCCACACAGCCCATAGGGAGAAAAACAAGCAATTTTCTAGACACCTTTGAACCAGTGGGTGTAAATACATCATTCCTGAGGGAGAAATAGGACAGCAAAGTGACAAGGGAAATCATTTTTCCATGCATTTTTCATAATGGATGACAGTCAAGCTAGGATAAAGAGGATTTCAACACAACAGGTGAAACATGATAAATCAGGGAATCTCCACTGACATTCCTAACAGAATCAGGCCAGTTTTTATTGAAGCTGATAAATCAAACCAAATGCAAGGGATGTTGGGCACAAAAGACGTAAGGACCACAAAGAAGGGACAATAAGAACAATTTCCATGCATTTCAATTGCAGCCAAAAGACCATGCAGGGAGGAGAAAGTCTAGAAGTTTCGCAACAGCCTAAGGAACAACTGAAGATCCCACGCAGCATGCAAAAGTTGTAAATCAATTTCAATGCATTTGTTTTGAAAGGAAGAAATACTAGTTTTAACATATTTCCACGCATTCTCCATACCAGTAAACTTCAAAAATGCAGCCATTGGGAAATAGGACTAAAGGTCACATGCATTGAGTTAAACAAGAAACAGTCCAAGCAAAGGCCACGTGGGGGAAGAAGCCTTTTGTTTTAAAATAATTTTTCACACATTTTTCATAAGCAAAATAGTCTAAAACAAAAAAAGGGAATTTTCTCGTATGTCCTGTTAAGGAATATCCACGTTTCAGAACAATTAGGAGAAAACCAATGCATTGCCCACACAGGTTGAAGTTTGACCAAACAATCTGCAAGCTATTAGAAGGAATATCACACAGTACAAATGCCAATGCAAGGAAATAGCAAGTTCAAAGTATTTATTACGCAAATCAGAAGGTAAGATTCACGTATGCCAAGGACAACTTGGAGCAGGTGAAGAAAATTAAATAAATTAAAATTGGAATCTTGCATAAACTCAATATAGATCAGGAGATTTAAAAAATATATATTATTATTGTTGCCGTCAGAATCTAGAATTCGAGCTTAGTCTTGATATTTTTGTTTGTATTCACATTTTAAAAATTTGTAACCCGGGACCGAGTTATTATTATTTTTAAAATAATAATAATAACAATAATTTAATAATAATAATAATATTAAAGTGAGTCATATTTTTCTTGCATTGACGGGGGTTTCATGGAGACTGAGACCTGACCCCGCTTGCGTTGTTTTATGTGCCTGAGTCATTCTTCTTGTGAAATTCATAATGGCTGAGAAATCTAACAAATCCGTAGGAAGATCGAGGAAGCCAGTGGAGAAATCGAATAAATCGCACTCAAGTACGAATTCCAAGGAATCATCCCTCCTAGTTCCATTAAGTCAGCATATGACAATATCATTGATACAAATATGGGTCACATCAATGTGCAACAATTCTGAATGGGTGAAAACTGAAGGCAAAACCATATTCTCGGATAGGCTTTACCATAGTGGTCTACCTCAAGCAGAAACATTTCCTGTCTCGGTGCAGTGTCCAGAGCTGGTTATTGCTTGTGCAGAGCATTATGATCCTGAGAGGTGAGGAATTTTTAAAGATAATCGCGAGCCTTTCCTCTTAATCACACCAGAGCACATTGAGGAATTACTTGGCATACCTGAATTTCCTGAGAATGCAGATATCACTCACCAGTCAGCACAAGAATTTTGGGATGAAGAACCCCTGAGATGGAGCAAGATGGTTAATAACAACTGGTTAGTGACCAAGAGGCCTCGAATTGACTGGCTTCCCAAAGAACTGTACCGCATTGAGTTCATGGAAGAAATCAGGGACATGATTACTCTCCTAAGTCGAGTTTTCGGTTTACCCTCTGCTAGGATTTTCCACCCATGGATGTATCAGTTTATCTGTATCATCCTTGCCAAGAAAGAGTTTGTGGATTGGGCCACCATCATCAGTAATACCCTTCACAAACAATTGATAGAAGTTAAGATGACTGGATGCTTCTACATGACATCATATCTGACTTATGCAGTAGCAAGAAGAAAGCTATTTTCTGGACTCAAAACAAGAGGAGTCATGGGGCCATCAAATAGTGTCTTCCATTACTATCCACAACTAAGTTTCAAAAATAGCTCTCACCATTTTAGAAGAGTCAACGATGCATTCACCTTCCGCGTGATTCAGAACCTGAATCAGAATACAGAGGAAATATTTTCTAAAGAAGCCATGAATGTCATTTCCCAATGGGGAACATGGTTTATTCAATTTTCATCCTTTTCCTACATTCACGTGAGTGGCTTTACTGGTACTCCATGGAAGCTTCCTAAGTACATCAGTGACAGATGGGCATTAATGGAGCTTGCGTGACAACTATTCCAAGTTCACTGTCTTCTCAGTGACAAGCACCGTTCAGGAATTCATTTCCCAATCCAAATTGGGGAATACCAATGTCCAAATATTTTCAGTGCACAACTCATGGAAAAAGAGTTCGCCCTCATCACAATTCATCCATATGTGAAGAGAGCCCAGTTTGATATCAATGGATATATGCAGAAGATTCTTGGAGAAAAGTATCAACATAACCCTACCATGGAATATTTCTGGGCTGCCTGTTCAGACGAACATGAAGTAAGAAGACGAGAGTTTTCTCGCCTAACACTTGCTCAGATCAAGGCCTTTCACATCAAGAACCCTCCTGATTCATTCGTAAATGATGATGAAGATGTTATTGATCCCTCATATGATGCAGTTGCTTTTACCCTGTTGCCTCGAATTGACTGGACCAAAAGAGATGAATTTTCTCTTGATAGCAAGAATCAACCGATTCTTGAAAGAAGCATATCTTGGTACAACATAGAACTTGCCAAGTTACAATCAATTCAAGATCATACTTCAGGATCACAAAAATTGCCAACACGAGGAGGTCTTCATTCAACCAAAGCCCCTTCTCGATCAACCTCTGTACCATCCAATCATACACAACAAGCAAGAAAGGAGTGGTTGCCAAAATCCACTTCACCGAGTAATGTGCCACGAGGAGAAAAATCTAAAGACCCTAGCCCCAGTGAAGGAAGAGAGTGTGTATCAAGGATTTTCTACTTCAAGTAGAGATTCTTCTACTCACATTGTTAATAGTGCTCAGAAGCTCATGACAAATGATCCTCAGCCATGCTTTGCACAAGCGTCCACTCAGGTGTAGGTAGTCCAAATATCAAACACTTCGGAGCATGCAGTTCATGAAGAGATTTCCCAAAATCTCCCAAATGATCAGGAGGTGGATATTGAGGTTATTTCTCCTCAAATCAAGGTTGTGGATAGGATTCTTGCAGGATCTCATGATGTCGAGAACAATGAGAATATTTCTTCGAGCTCTAGGATTTTGTATGCGGAAAATAGTGAATGATACTCCTTCCTGGGTTGATTCCGAGGTTAAGAAAAGGAAGAGGGTTGTCAAGGCAATTGACATTGATTTTGATGCCCTTTTCAAACTTTCAAATGATGTCATTCCCAAGAAGCCTAAGGTGCTTTCTCAAATAATGGTGGATAATGACAGAAACAAATTTGCAGATCTTGCCATCCCACAAGTTGATAAGGAGCGTGATGCCATGACACCTGCTGATTATGAAGTTTCTAGACTTGGACTTGGGAGGTCCACATTAGAAAGTGACATGGTGATGGCTCGAGATTCAATTGATATCGTGCTAAAGAGACTTGAGAAATATAAGTCTCAGAACTCTCAGCTCAAGGCCGAAAAGAATCAATTGGTGGAATATGTTCAACATCTGATAAATCCCATATCATCCACTTTCCCAGTACTTGATGCAGTGGCTACCCCTGATGAAGAAACTCTCAATTTGTCAAAAGAAATAAACACATTGGGCCATGTCACTAAAACTTGGAGCTTTCAGAGATTCTCATTTTAGGCCAAGGGACGATCAAAACAACAGTTAAGCTCCATGAAGATGTCAGTGTGTATCTTGATCCAATTCTTTCTTTCAAGGAAAATTTTGTTTCTAATATATCAAATTTGGATGAGATATTACCCAATCTGCAGGAGATGATGAGTATGGAATCCTCAGTTTTAGCCATTGAAGGAATTCTCAAATTTGAACATCGAGGGACACATTTTCTTTGGTGTCTGCATCTCAAATCAAGGAAGACACTTCTCGAGGATTCTATGATCCATTATGAGAGCATATGCAATGAAGCCTTCACTTCACTCACCTTGATTCAAGAATTCATAGCTGAGATCCCTTGCAACCTCGTAAATGAGCATAATCAAAGGTGTTCATTGGAACAGGTGGAAGAGAAATTTTCACAATTGTTTAAGGACATGTACACTCCCGCCAATAATTTCTCATCAGTTTCAATGGAGCGGTGCATCAAATTAAAGAACTTATTTGAGAACACTCAATCAAAGATTATTAATTTAAATGATATGCCAAGTAGGATTCTTGAATTGCAGGTATTTTGTGAGGCTATTCTTCGACCAAATGAACCTCCAGAAGAAGAAAAGATGTTTGAAACTTTGGGAAGGTTTAGATCCTTTCAACTAGCAAAAGTGGCAGATCCTAATTTCACCGACAGTTTAGGGAGATAGTTTTCTTGGTATCTAACGAAGTGGGAGAGTCCATTTCTCATACATTTGAGATAGGCAGACCCCATTTCAATGGATAAGGCACTGGTTATTATTGTATATTTTAAAAAGTGGATTTTTAAGAAAAGGATGTTGTTATTTGCTTTTAGGAAGCTGTGGATAACTTAAGTGATTTCTATTTTTAGTTGTTTTTAATAAAGTTGGTTAGAAAAAGTCAAAGGTCACTTAAGTGCCTTATTTAATGATCATGTAAAACCCTAACTACTTTGTAACCAACTTTTGGGTTATAAAAGGAAGTGAGGGGCTCATTTGTAAAGGGTGACTTTGAGAGAGGAGAAGAAAATACTTTTGTGTGCAAGCTTTGTTTCAGGAAGAAACTTTGTGTTCTTTTGTGAAAACATTTTGGAGTTAATGAAATATGAACTTTGTGTCTTATTCATTGTCTCTTGTAGCATTTGATGTTCTTATGTTCATTAGATGTTAGATGTTTGAATCTTGCATGCAAATATTGTCTTTGATCTTATTGTCAATGTTATTAATCTGTTGTTCTAGTTCATAGTGATCAAGCTCTGATTATCTACTTGCTCACGTGTGTTCCCTTTTACACATATCTTGTTTAGCTAACTCAAACTCTGTTTTATTTGTGTTAGTTATTCATCTTTCCTCTTCGTGTAATATTAGGCTCTGTTTTTACCTAACTCTTGCATGTTCTTTCAACTCATTCCATTCCACTCTTTTCCTTCATTCCATTCCATCTCCCTCATTCAATTTTCTTTCCATTGATGTTCCAAAACACCCCCCACATACAATTTTGAATGTACAGATGTAAATATAGTTTTGGTTTTCAATAAAGGTAGCCTCACCTTCATTGAGGAGGGACTTCATTCCCACACTGTTGCATGTCATTTGCATGCGTGCAAATCCATATGCTAATAGTTTTTGGTGACTCTACTGGGGATTCAGGAATCATTAACTAGTGCTTGGTTAAATCTTTATGACTATCCCCTTTACACAAGCTCCAGTTCTTCAACCGAACCTTTTGCCTGATGAATATTTTCAAGGAGACATTGCTTCCAACCTTCGAACAGTAGCTTGGGAAAACTACGAAAGTTTGCAGCAATTTTTGGTTGTTGATAGAGCCATTGACAGAGAAATCTACATTGAAGACCTTAGAAGAAGAGCACCCACACTTGTGGCCAGAAGACCTCCTGGACACGTGTTGATCGTTGTTCACCGATGCGGTCCTCTTCCACCAAGGTAATAATTTGTATGATTATTACAGGTAACCCACCTATCTTGCAACCAAATCTTCTTTTTGCAGATACTCAAGAAGACATATCATCAGATTTGAGGCAAGCTATTTGGGAAAAGTGCATGAATAACATATCATTTTCATCTCGCCGCATCAGTACTAGATAACAAAGAAGAGAAAGCTGCGAGAGTTGCTAGAGTTATTCAGTGCAAATATCTCAAGAAAGAGAGTGAAGAGAAAAGGCTAGAGCTGATCAGAACATGCCAGTGATCCCTTCACAATAAAGATTTCAAACTAGAAGGAAAGAGGTTTACGCGAGGAGAAAAAGCTAAAGGTCGATCTGATCCCATTTTTGACTTTCAAGGAAAGTTTGGTTTCAAGTTATCTCCTCCAAAGAAGAACACACCTCGTAGATCTGCAAGCCTTGCATCAAGTCCTAAAAGAGAAAGCAAGGAAGGAATCACTACCAGTCAAGCACTTGTCCTTGCTCATGTTGTTTTACCTTCGCATACCACCTTTCCCAAAATGGTAGTCAACGTACCATGGGGAAATGCCATAGGCCCATTGGCCTTACTAGCTCACATGAACTCCCACGAGGATCGAGAAAGATTCTTCCCAAGTTCGATGGAGATGAGAAGACATCACCAGATGACCACATTTATGCTTTCTTTCACTGCATGTGTAGTTTTTTCAGTGGAATATGAAGATGTTGCTATTCTCCTCTTCATTGAAACATTGCATGATGTTGCTGCAGATTGGTTTCATCATCTACCCAATGGATGCATTACGAATTGGAATGATATGAAAACTAAGTTTGAAGATCGATTCAAAATGGTAGAAGATGAACATGCTCTTCTTGCCCAACTATCTCAGGTGAAGAAAGAGCCAACCAAACCCATGAGGAATTTCATGGCTAAATTCAACAAAATGGTGAATAAAGTTCCTACCAGGATTCACCCAAATCCTGATGGACAAAAATGTTTCTTTATTAACGCACAACAACCAGAAGTGTGCTATCAGCTGAGAAGGGCTAGAGTGGCTACTTTGGAACTTTCTCAATCCTTGGCCATAGAAATTGAGGATGACTTAATCATGGCAGGAAAATTCAAGAAAACTTCCCTCAAGGGAAAGAGTCAAGAAACTCCCAATGCTTCAGAAGCTATACTTACTAAGTTAGCTAATGATGTGCTAGCTTTGAAAAAGCAAGTTTTCTCAAAGTAGTAAACCCTCTCCTTACAAAGACATTCCAAGGAAAGGCTACGTTCCCAACAAAGCCAGGATTGTAGGTCCTCCGATGAGGCTTGCTATTGAAGCAGATCCTTGCAACTAACTCAAAATGTGACGTCATGGAAGAAAGCAGATGATGAAGTTGAAGTCGTCGAGGTTGATGAGGAAGAGCCAGATTTTGGAACATCTGAACCTGAAGTTGAAGATCCTGAGGGAGAAAGTAATAATCATTTCTTCAAGTACCATTCAGAAGAAGAAGACGAATACAAAGAAATTATAGAAGATATGAATAGCCAGTCTTTTGCTGTCTTCACACGCTCTCAGAAAAAGGAGAAAAATACCACTAAGGTGGGAGATAAAGAGGTTTCCAAGGAAGTTCCTAAAGAATCCAAAATTAAAGAAGCTTCCAAAGAATCAAAGATAGCTGAGACTCCTAAGGTCAAAACTATCTTAAAGAAAGGAGAACCTTTGCCGAGTCAATCCATAGATAAATCAGCTACGAAGAAAGTTTCTTCTTCTACATCAGTATCAACCAAGCCCGAAGCAAAGGTCAAAAGTGTGCCATCATCAAGTTCAAAAGAACTAGTATCTGAGACATCAAGTATGATTACTTTTCCCAAATTTGATATCATTGATCATATCAATAAAACAAAAATTTCCATGTCACAGGCAGAGTACTTGAAGTCCAATAAGGATCAACTCGAGAAATTGGTCCAGTTTATCAAAGGCGACTCTACTGTTCATTCCTCCAAAGGAATTATGAAAACTCCCAAAGATGGGAAAACTCAAAATATTGTGGCGGCCACTACACCTTCAAATGAAAATATTGAACCTTTCTTTGTGTCCTTTCTGATCAACAGATGCAAATTAAGTAATTGCATTATAGACTCTGGAGCCTCGGATAATGTGATGCCGAAAAAGGTAGCACATGCTCTTGGTTTAACTTGTACAAGAACATTTGGATCATGTTACTCCATGGAAACCAAGCAAGTTCCTCTGATCAGGAAGATTAAAGATGCCCAAATGGTTTTAGCCCAATTCCCTCAAAAGTGAGTTAAGGTAACTATTTTAGTTGCTGACATTCCCACTTCGTATGGTATGTTGTTGAGCAGGAAATTTTGCAGAGATCTAGGTGGAGAGATTCAAATGGATTGGTCTCATGCCATGATCCCTATCAATGGAGAAATGAAGAAGCTAATGCCAGAAGCTCAGGAAAAGTTCACAGTAACTAAAACCGAAGATCCTCACGCACAGATCCTTTTCCAAGGCTCAAGTATGGGTAATTATATGATGACTGCAGAAATTCATACCCCTGAGATCACTTGCCAAGATTCCAATGAGATCTGGACTCTTGAGTTCGATGGAAGTTGTTGCTCGATAGGGTTCTGGTGCAGGAGTGGTGCTCATATCTCCAAATGGTAAAATATTTCCTTTTTCCTACAAACTTGAATTTTCAAATACTAATAACACTACATAAATATGAGGCATTAATCCTTGGCCTCCAAGTTGCAGAGGAGAAAGGGATCAAAAATTTGGAAGTATTTGGAGATGCGGAATTGATCATGAAACAAGTAAGAAATCAGTTCCAAGTAAAGAATGATCATTTGAGACACTACAGAAATAAAGTGTGGGATGCGATAGAAGTCTTTGACACTTTTTCCATAAAATCTATCCTCATGAAAAGAATGACAAAGTAGATTCTCTAGCAGTCTCAGCTTCATTAATGATTCCTCATTCAGAGTTTGATCAAGAAAAATACACCATTGAAATGGTTTTTAGGCCAAGTGTTCTTGACAATGCAGAAAATTGGAAAGTATTCAATGATGATCAACAAATTATATGCCTTTCTTGGAAAAGAGGGATAATTTTGAACAATTGTACTTTGAAGGAAGTGATTCTTACGTTTTGTGAATCAACTACCTCACCCATTCAAGAAGGAGTTGAGAACGAAGATCCTAGTGATGGAATCATCCAACTCAAAGGAAATAAAATTCCAAAAGGATTGGTTTCACTTGAAGAATTTTTTGATAAACATGACAGGTTTATCAAAGAGAAAGAGCAGGCAGGACCTGCGAATTCTGCTGACTATGAGCAAGTTAACATTGGTACCAAGGATAAACCTCACTTGGTCAATATTGGTAAGTGTTGCTCACCTGAGGAGCGCAAGAAATTCATAAGCCTCCTTACCAAATATTCTGACATCTTGGCTTACTCATATGAAGACTTGAAGTCTTTCCAACCTAGGGAAATGGAGCATGCCATACCCTTGAAGCCTGGTGCAGTTCCTTTCAGGAAAAAGTCAAAGACAATATAATCCCAAGATTGTAGGGGACAATATTTCATGAAGTTCAAAAGATGTTAGATGTGTGGATAGTGTTTCCTATTCGACATTTGACCTGGATAGCTAATATTGTACCAGTTCACAGAAAAATGGAGAAATTAGGATTTGTGTGGATTTCCACAATCTTAATCAAGCTTCCTTGAAGGATAACTATCCACTGCCAGTCATGGACCATATTCTATAGGAAGTAACTAGATCAGAAATGCTATCCATGCTAGATGGTTTCTCTAGTTATAATCAGATTGAAGTGGCTAGAGAAGATCAACATAAAACCCACGTTCACCACCCCCTGGGGTACGTTCGCATATAGAAGAATGCCTTTTGGTTTGATCAATGCGGGCGCTACTTTTCAAAGGGCTATGGATATGGAATTCACAGATTATAAAGAAAAGATCATCATGATATACCTAGATGACTTGACAATGTTCTCAAAGAAGTGAGAAGATCACCTAAGAGATTTAGAGAAAATATTGCAAAGGTGTAGACTTCATAAGATCTCTCTGAATCCAAAAAAGTATGTGTTCGGAGTTATGGAAGGGAAAATCCTAGGTCATATTGTTTCTAAGGAAGGAACTAAGATCGATCCTGAGCATGTTCAAGCTATCAAGAATCTTTCCTTGCCTACAAGTAAGCCTGGAGTCCACTCATTCTTTGGGAAGGTGAAATTTTTGAGAAGGTTCGTGCCAGATTTTACCTGAGCTGACTAAAGAAATCGCTGATATGATGAAAGGAAAAAGAATCCTTCAAATGGTCAAAGGAAGGTAGAGAAGGCATTTGAAAAAATCAAAGGTGCTATTGCAAAAGCCCCTACATTGGTGTGTCCTGATTTTAAAAAGGATTTCATAATCTATTGTTATGCTTCACCGCACACAATCTCCACCATTTTGACTCAACACAATCAAGAGGGAATCAAATCTCCTATTGCATTCATGAGTTTCTGGGTTCAAGAAACATGAAATCAATTACACTCCCCTTGAGAGGCATGCATACACGGTGGTGAGAGCCTTGAAACACTTCAGGTACTATGTGTTGAATTCGCATACCAAAGTCTTAGTTCCAGACACCGCAGTTAAATTGATGCTGACACAACAGGAACCAGAGATCTAAAAGAGGTAATTGGGTTTCTAAGATCTAGGAATATGATTTGGATATCAAGCCTACCAAGTTGGTTCGAGGAAGAGAACTCTGCCAAAATCATCGCAGAAAATGAACCACGAGATGACTCTGAAGAAGAACTAGTTGAGGAAAATTTACCACCTGGTAGTTTTTGTCAGTACCACAAGACGAATGGTATTCTGATATAGCCTACTTTCTCACATATGGTGAGTGTCCATAGAATCTGATAGCTAAGGAAAAATGAGCTATCAAACTAAGAGTCTATCAGGTACGTCATTTGGGACAACACTGTTGTTCAAGAAAGGAGTTGACGACATGTCCTCAGATGTGTTGATAAAGAGCAACAACCTAGGTTGTTGGAAGCCTTCCACAATCATGCTTGCGGTGGTCATTTCTCTGGCCCAATAATGGCTCATAAAATTTTGTGAGCACATTATTACTGGCCCACTATGTTTTCGGATGCTTAGAAATGGGTGACAAAATGCGAAGCTTGTTAGCAATTTGTTGGAAGACCAAAATTGGCAGCTTTTCCTTTGAAGCCAGTTGTCATTGAAGAACCCTTTCAATAATGGGGTTTAGATTTCATTGGGGTTATGAATCCTAATTATAGTGTTGGTCATACTCATGTGCTCACCGCAACTGACTACTTTACAAAGTGGGTAGAAGCTATACCAGTGAAACAAACATCTACTGCGGTAATCTGTGACTTCATCAAAGAAAATATATTGGTTCGTTATGGAATTCCACACAAGATCGTGACAGAAATAATGCCTCAATTTTTTCTTCTGCAGAGATGATAGGTTTTTGTTATGGGTATGGGATATCTTTGTCTCATTTGTCAGATTACTACCCTCAGGGAAATGGTCAAGCAGAATCCAGTAATAAAAACATCATTACTATCGTGCACAAGTTAGTCGAAGAAAATCAAAGAACTTGGCACAAAAATTTATATGATGCATTGTGGGCTGACCGCATAACTCCCAAAAGAGTAATCAGGATGTCTCCATTTCAAATTTTGTATGGAACCGATGCTCAAATTCCCATCACACTGGAGTTACCAACATTAAAATTAGCCCAAGTAGTTGATGATGAATGCTTCACCAATGCATTAGATAAAAGGATCATGTTCCTAAGCAATCTTGAGGAACAAAGAAGTCAAGTGGAAAACAGGATCGAGGAACATCAATCCAAGGTAAAGAGGTTGTTTGACAGGAAAACCAAAGAGAGGCAATTCCAAATCAATGACTTGGTTCTTCTCTGGGACAAGAGACGTGAACTGAAAGGAAAGCATGGGAAGTTTGATTCGTTGTGGCTAGGCCCCTTTCAAAATCAAACATTTCTATGGAGATAACACCTATTACTTGGCGTATCTTGATGGAACTCATTTGCCTTTGCCCTACCAGTGGGAAATATCTCAAGCACTATCAAAATTGAAAATGGGTTGTTCCCCGTATGTACATAAGTAATTAGGATTTTGGTTTGTTTCTTTTCCCCGTCTTTCGGTCTCCTCTCTTGTATCACCCCATTTTTGTGCCCCATCATTTTGAGATCATGTTCATGAATATTTTGGTCTGGGTTCATTGCTGCATCCATGAAGTCCTTGTCCCCAATTAGAGCCAACTGTTATCAGCCAATTTTGACTTCGCAAAATTAATTGATAAAAAAATAAAAATTTTGAAATTTTTCAAAATTTTCTAAAGTGTTACTTTGCATGGTTTATCACTCTCATCACGGATCGTCTCATTTTTGTGATCGTTCCGGTCTTCGTTTCATCCATTTCGGGCAAGAACTCCTCCCGTCAGGTCTCAAACCGCGTTAAATAATTAATTAATTAATTAATTACTCTTTGTTTGATAAAATTAATTTTTTAATAAATTTGGAGTATTTAATTAAATAAATATTAATTAAAATTCATTCGACAAGTTTCATTTTAATTTCTAGGGGAAAAATAAGCTTCCGCTTCCCATTGTCGGGGATGCCAAATTGGCTTCTCGGGCCCGGATTTCCCCTTTCCTGGAAAAATTGTTTCAAATCCCCGCTTATGGGATTTCTTCTTCCCCCCGATTTCCAAATTAATAAATTGGCAAATGGGAAAAAAATATTCCGATTTCCCACATGGGGAAATTAAATGGGGATTGCCAGCCCACTTTGCCATTTCCATTGGCAATTGGCCGTTGCTTTCCCCATTTCCCCTGGCAATTAATTCCACTACCCGGGAAGAAGGGAAGTTGGATTAATCCTCATAATTTCCTCTGTCAAACCCATTGGAAAGAGTCGTGCGAAGCTTTCCAAATTGCTTCTTATTTCTTCTAAAGGAACATAATAATATTTTTATCACATCCCTCAAACAATACTAGTCTGTGAATGTGAAGGAGAAATACAAGAAGGAGGACAGTCCAAGTGACGGCCATAACAAAGGATAAAACTAGTCCCAAAACACAACGCAGGAGGAGGAAAGTCATAGAAATCTCCATGCATTGGAAAAGGGAGGGCAACAAGGTGAAAGCATATGACAAAAAGCCACACATGTTTTTAAATATAAAAAATAAAAAGTAATGATTTTCACGCATTAGCAACAGCTAGAACAGTCCAAAGAACTTCTCCCACACAGCCCAAGGGAGATAAAATAATATTGCAGAAGTCTTTGAAGAATTTTCAACACATTTTTGAAGGAGAAATAGTAAGTTAAAGTAAAATAATTTTTTCTACGCATTTGTCATAAGGAGGACAGGTCTAGCTAGGGTAAAGAACAACACAGCCCACGCATGAGGAAAGGGAACCACTGACAGTCCAAACAAAAGCCAAAACAGTCCAAGCTAATCTCTGCGCATGCTAAGGAGGGAAAGGAGAATCATCACACAGAAGTGAGAAGAAAACAGGTTTCAATGCAACCAAAAGAATAGAGGGAGAATAGTCTAGAAGTTTCCAACACCCAAGGAGAGAGGCCACACATCATGTAAAATTTTTAATCAATTTCCACGCATGGGTAAAAGCAAGAGAATAACAGTTTAAAAAAAATATGAGAATTCCTCCCACACACTCATCAAAGGAAAATAGGACTAAAGGCCACGCATTGGTTAAAAAGAACAGTCCAATTTCAACGCCTAAGCACTAGCAAGTTGAGAAAGTGCAAAATGTGTGCATGTGTTGTTTTTAAACTAATGCTAATATGAGTAAAGACTAACACCTAAATAGCCTTAATTAGCAAGAGTTAAACAAAATACTTAGCACCATCATGATAAGAATTAAATAAGGGTTATATGCTAAACATTCATCAATAAAACTTTGAAACTAACAATGTTAAAACATCTAAAATTCTCTATTCTCTAACAACATATAAATGAAGGAACCTAGGTAGGCTCCATGGCTATAAAAAATGGTTGTCCTTAATGTTCAAAGAACCTAGGAATGAGGGCTAGTCAAAGTTGGGCTACAAAACCCTTTTGACACCTCCCATATGACCTAAGCACTTAGGAAAGAGGCTTAAACTTTTCAAGATAATGAACTCTCAAGAAAACAAAGGCAAGCTCTTAGTCTATTTTGCTATATGCTTTGCATTTGCTTTCTCAAGAAGTTTAGGTGTAGGTATAAAGCTAGAAGGTGGGCTTGTTATATAGCCCAATGGATAAAAGAAACACTTCATTCCTTTGCATGTGGGATAAAGGTAAAACATGATTAGGAATGGATAAGGTTGCTTTATAAAAGGTAAACTTACTTTAGAAGGGTTTAATTTATAATTAGCAAGTCATGGGAGTTGGGGGATGTTTTAATTAATCAAAGGTGATTAAATAATAGGTGGATGTAAGCTTATAGAAGCTAATTAGAGGAATAATAGTACGATTTAGGCTATTAGAAGGGGATTAAATCAATTAAATATTGATTTATTAGATAAATGGAAGGGAAGACTAATTAATTAATAATAATTAATTAGTCTAGATAAAAGGGGTGAATAATTAACGAAAGGTCATTAATCAGGGTGTTAGTTGAATAGGCGACTTAATCAATTAGCATATTGTAATTAATTAACGAAAATAAGAGGGAATATGAGTGATTTTGATGATATGTCGACGATTTGCGAGAAAGGAGATAATTAGCGCAATTTAAGTATTTAAATTGCTTGGGCGTAATTATGGGTGTCTACATTTGCCCCTCTTTGGGGTGGCGCAAGTGATGCCACTTCAAATATAGTAGATGCAAGATATTTTTGAAGGGATAGAAGAAAAATTAGTAGGTGGGAGAGATGCCCCTTCAAGTGTCGATGGGGTGATGAAGGAAGCCGATCGATGATCTAAAAAGATGAGAAGTAGATGGAAGAATGGGAAGGGGCCGGATGCCCCGGTGAGCCGAAAGATTAGGGGTGAGAGAAAAGTGATGCAGAAGAAATATGAAGGAGGGGAGAGAAGAGCTTATCCTCTAGCCATTGTGTATTGGAACAATGTTGATGTTATCATATTTCCAAGAGATCTACGTCATCGGTCCTTATGAAAATATAAGTATACGACAAAAGTAGAATGATATGAAAAGCCATACTACGAACAATTGTCCAGTGCTGAAAACACCAACTCCATGCAACATACAAAATGTAATGCAATACGAGAAAGTGAAAGATGCCTAACTCCATGCAACATATAAAATGCAATGCAATACGAGAAAGTAAACAAGCTAAACTAGCAGAGAAACATAATATAACGTTTTTATTATCGAGATTCCATTACGACCTGTGCAAATTAATGACAAGGGTTGATGATGGTGCCCCAAGTAAGGATACATGTGAGGGGAATAATAGAGGACACTTGGGTTCGATGGAAAAGCAATGTGCACTACGTAACAGTACCAGGAAACTCGTTGTGCCCCAGAGTACAGACAAAGTAAGTAGCCTCACTTTTGTTTATGGAGGTAGATCAAGATGATCCGCAAGACGTACACATGAATAAATGAGAACTAAAGAGCGACGTTTTGTATGATTTTCAATTTTTAGAAGTTTTCTGAAACATATTTGAATGCTTTTGATATTTTTTTTCTAATATATTTGAATGTTTTTGATGATTTTGAAAGGTTTATGAAACTATGTATAGGAAGACGAGGAAGCGTGGATGCCCCCAGTGATAGATGGGATGTACAAGGGCATAAGGCCACATGTGTCCGAGAAAGGTGAAGATGCAAAAAAATGCCCCAACGATTAGGTGGGAGTATTCAAAGGAAAACTCTTCACAGGTAGAAGCGGGACCTAAGGCCATTATGGATAGGTTCAACATAATGGTGAACGTAAACCAATGAAGTGCTAGGAAGAAGCAAGGATGCCCCCAGCGTAAGTTGGCCTTTAAGTACATGATAGAAAGGAAGGAGAAGATTATTTTTGTGAAAGGTGGCAAACGTGTCCGCAAGCATGGAAAACAAGTAATCTTATACACATGGATGTTCTGAACGAGGTAGAATAACTACGTGAATGATATGAATGTAGCTTCGAGGCCTCGCGATGAAGAAGTGATTAGCCAAATGCACAAATTGTGAGATGAAATATGGACTAGAGTAAGAGTCTGAACAAGGTCCAAAAGAGACACTTGGTAACATACTAATCCTACCCATTCATAGAGATCCAGTGTGTGCATGTGGAAGTTAATTACCTCTTGAAGGGAAGATTTAATAGACAACAAGTGAATACACCCTAGCCAGTGTGTAGAGATGATTGGTTGTGAAAGGCGATTTTGTGAATGGATGGTGAAAGGATAGTCGTACATTTCTCCGCTGCCAGCCAGGCGTCCATAGCCCTGATGGAGATGAATTTGATTCTAATCACAACATTTGTCTACTGCCAGTCAGGCATCCATAGCCCCGATAGAGATTATTGGAAATACCCCAAGAGAGAGTAATATATCAATTTGCTTTTGCTTTGTAGCTTTTAGATTTAGATTTTTGATTGATTTTGTTTCTTTTGATTTCTAAAAACTTATTTCATCTCTCTTGCTTGACAAGGGGTTAAGAACCACAGATGACTTGATGGAAGGAGGTGGAAGTGATTGTGATGACGACATTGGCTAGTGTCAACAAATATGTCCAAAAGTTCTTTGCAACAAGTTTATTAGATTTTGAATGTGATAGGATCTCTAAGAGGTCAGTCGTTCTTTAATTTACCAAGGTGATAAAAGGCCAGGGTCAAATGGATACCATAGAGATAAATGTCACAAAATGTGTGTGAATAAGCTAACCAAAACATCACCAAAGGGATGAAAATGGTAGGGAGACTTGCAAAAGAATAACAAGGAAGGGAAGAAAGAAACATCCATGTGTACACAATACCTGATTGCAATGTTTGATCTTTGTACCTTTGATTTTTGTTGTGTGTTCTCAATGTTTTTTGTATTTTTGAATTGTTTTTGATTTTTAGATTTTTGAAAGTTTTAAGAGGTTGGGACTAACAAAGTCACTATGTGTTGTAGGATCCAATAACAATGTTTGCGACTTCCTTGATAAGGGAGACTAGGCGCGTTTGTTTATCGAGAGTGATATTATCCCCGATCTCGATGATCGAGGTGAGTTCACACTCAATAAATGACTTTGATTTGTTCTGAAACATGGATTTTATATGTGGGAGATTTAATTCCCCATCTAGAGTTTTACACACTTTGTGCCATACTTGATGGTTACGTTGGTGTGCATTCTTGAATCGCACTTGATTTACAACTTTGAGATTGTTCGAGTTGTTGGGGGATTTTGAGCTCTTCGAAGTTTTGAACCAAGTTTGATAATGAACCTATTTGGGTTTCTTATAAGTGAACTTGTGACTTTTCTTACCTCAATAAGGAGAAGAAAGTGAATTTTTATGATTGATGATAGAAACGAGAAAATTATGGTGGGATTGCCCCGGTCATTGGTAGAAGGATGATGTGATTGATGAAAAGGATACGGTCCAAGGATTGAAGAAGATGGGCTACTGGGAGGTGAGCCATAGATAGAAGATGAAGGGTTGCTAGGATGTGGCCCAAGAATAGAAGAAAAAAGGCTACTAGGATGTGACCCATAGATAGAAGATGAAGGGCTAGTAGGATGTGGCCCAAGAATAGAAGAAGGGCTACTAGGACGTGACCCATATATGTAAGATGATGGGATACTAGGATGTGGCCCAAGAATAAAAGATGATGGACTACCCGGGGATGATCCATAGCTAGAAGACAAGGGGCTAGTTGGGCATGCCCGAAGAATAGAAGATAGTGGACTACTCGAAAATGTCCCACAAATAGCAGAGGGAGGGTTACTAGAAGGTGACCCACACCTAGATGAAGATGAAGGGCTATTTGGCATTGACCCCATAAGAGATTGTGATTGAGGAATTATAATAGACAAACAGTTATTGGGTGATGAAAAGATAGGCCATGGATCAATGCAAGACCAAGGAGTTTCATCACATAATGAAGAATGTGAAGATGGAAGAATAAGAGGAGGGTCAAGTTGCATGATCTGAGGCTCTTCCTCTGTTTCTTGATAAAAGGAATCAACATTTTCCTCACAATATGCAAACGTATCAAAGTCTAAAGAGAATCCTTTCTTGTAATCTGCTAAAGGAATATCTTCATATGCCCCTATAAATGCCCTAATTGTTTCTTCATTCTCAAAGAGATCAGTCGGTATGAGTTATTGATCAACCACTAGGGGTTGATTGGAAGAAAGAGATCCAATTGGTGTGTAAGACTTAGAAGATGTTTGATGATGATTGATAGAAGAAAATGATGTGCGGGATGAAGAAGATGTGTAGCTAGATGTCTCAGGAGTAGAAGAAGGTGGTGTGGACTTACATATATAATGGTATGTCGTATGTAAAATAGTAGGATTAAGTCCAAAGTCTGTAGATTGCAACACGTGGGTCAATTCAGACGTTTGTCTCGAAGGACTTTGAGTCACATGAATCTTCAAAGAGGAAGACTTATTGGGGGTGATTGATGAAGAAGGTCCTACGAAAAATGGGAGGATTGTGATTCAAGAATCGCATCGGATGAATAATAACAAGGGTTCTGCAAAGAAAGAGAGGACCACGATTCAAGAATTGTATTAGATGTTTGATTGGAGGGATTTGGAGTCGCATGTATCTTCAAAGGAAGAAGACATCGTTGAGGCGACTGATAAAAGGGGTCTTGCAAAGAAAGGGAGGACCGCTATGTAGGAGTCATATTAAATGTATGATGAAGAGGTTCTTGTGAAGATAGGGAGGACCATGACATAGGAGTCACATTAGATGACTTAGGAGTCGAAGTAGATGAATTTGAATATTAGTTTGAATCTAAATCATCAGAAGAGTTAGAGGAAATATTTGGATTGGAATGCTCAGAAGAAGAGGAAATGTTTGGATTAGAATTAGAAGAAGAGTGGGGGGAACTCGAATAATAATTTGGATCAGAAGCATTCAAATCATACCACCGACTATGAGATGAAGGTGGGGAATGAGTTACCCATATGGGATCTCTAGCACGAAGAAACAAACGAGGTTTAGTTATAATGGGAATCTTTTGATTTGAATTGCTAAACCTAGGTTCCATATTTTTGTAAGTACGGGGAACCGCGTGATAGTTAGTCATTTTTGGCACTGTTTTAAGCACAAATGTCTAGATCTAGATAGTGTGATGGAACTCATTCAAAGGGAAGGAAGTGACATGTCGATTTGGGTAGCATAAGGACAACCAGCTAGACATTGTATAAGTATGGGGATGCGTGCATGATTTTTTGAAGAAGGTTTAAGGAAAATAGACATCGTGACGAAATAATCTTGATGAGATCAAGATGGATTCTCCTAGAAAATAAGTTTTCTGAATGAATAATCACAAGGAGCAATCATGCAAGTGTGAAACACAAAGCCAATCAATAAGTAAATACACCATATGAAAATGTGATGCAAAGATGATCAACACAACATCAATATTTATGTCAATCTCGAAATGAATAAGGCGTAAATATTAACAAAGGGTAGATGTGAATCCCAATCAAAGGATACCATGACAATTTTAACAACCAACAAGGCCTAAATGTTAAAGGGTAAGGATTACAAACGTAAGCCATGTAACCACACCAATTGGACACGTTAATCAAGCTTTATGAAGAAGCGAGATATTAGTGTCAAAGTGGAATCAAAATGACGCAAAAAAAGTAAGTAACACTCTTTAAGATTTTGGTCAATGTTTGAAGCCAAACCAAGTCAAGTTATACTGAGGATGTGTTAAAATGTGCGCAGCGTAACGCCACAATGCGGATACTTAGATCACGTTTACGAAAAACATGACATAAGTATCTTAATTGTGTCGAGACAATGCAAACAAGGTAACATGTCAAAGGGAGATCAAATGATGAATTAATATGAACTATGATGATGATCTTGACGTGGGTATCAAGATCACAAAGGCTACCAATGATATAAATACACCTCCGCACACTTTAGATGTTTAACTTACCCAGATGCAAACATGGATGGGCATAAACAGACAAAAAAGTGGTAGAAGTAACCGATTGGTAACACAAAGGTAGTCACCCTTCTTTTGATCAACAAAGTGTCAAAAGAATGTGAAGGAAGTAGATCAAAATTGAGGATGAAAAATGTTGGCTTCACTTCGGTAGAGTTTTTCCTCACCTTAAGGCAAGTGAAAAACTAAGAGAAAGTAACGCGTCACATGTTTCGTGATGAAAAGATGGTTCACAACTTAACACTGTTTTAGAATGGTCAAAGTGGGCTCCTGGCCAAAGTATATTTTCCTAGGTGGTTCTCTCATCCTAGGTGTTAAGAAGATTATCCACTAGTAGGACGATTTACCCAAATAGTCACGACTATCTTGGGAGTATCTTGACTTTCCCCCCTTCAAGCATAGTGGGCATTAGACGTATCCACCATGTACTTAAAAGGGTCACGTAGGGACAACTTGTAACTCTATCTCACAAAGGAATCACTAGTCAGATAGGTAGTGCGGAGCACTTCCCGTTTCATCCACAAGGTTCCCTCTTGCATGGACTACTTTGGGGTTCATGGAGCCACCCCCATTGTTGTAGCTTAAGGCGTTATGCCAAAGGGGTTATGTTCCAGTTGAGCAGAGAGGGACGTACCCTTTTCTGAAACTTGCAATACAGTGTTTTGAATATGTTGTTTGTTTTATCTTTTTCAATTAGGTGTGGTTTGCTCGAACACTGTTTGACAACCTGTATAACAACTGTATTAGTAGTTTTTTTTTTTTACTTTTGTTTTGATTCCTCCATTTCTTTGACAAGTGATGGCATTTTGGTCATGTATGATGATTTTTAGTAGTTTTCCATCAAAAGAGAAGGAACCATTTCTGATTCTCCAGATCGTCCAAGGATGCAAGAGAAGAGCATACATGATGTCTTCAAAATCTAAAAAGATACCAAATGAAAAAAAACACTTTAATTCAACTACGACAAGTTAACCAATTCCTAACAACCTCAAAGCATCAAAAGGACTTAAAAATCATTTCTGATTCCTAAGATCTCCCCAAGGGATGCGAGGGAAGAGCATACACTATCTTATTCCTATAAGTAAACAATGCAAAAATCTATCTAATCAAGTACAAACATGTAAAAACAGCCTGTAAAGACAAGTATATGATTAGATAAAACTTGCAAGAATGTTAGAACCTCAACACATTGATTTAAAAAATATGAAAGCACACATGTGCCCCTTTTTTAGAACCTACGCATGGGTTAGGGCATATATGCCACTCTGTGTGTTTTCGAAATACAATGCACCTGTGCCACCTAAGAGGTGTGTGCGCCATGAAATAAATGCATGTGCTATTATGTGTATTTTTTTGCTTACCATGTACCTGCGCCACTAGAGAGGTGTGTGCACCACAAAAAAATATATGCACCACCTTCAAGAAAAATAGATAGAACACCTGTGCTACTGGGAAAACGTATGCGCCACCGGAAAAGTGTGTGCACTACTGGAAAAACGTGTGCGCCACCACTTTGTGAAACAATACCAGATTTTGACAGAACGTCTGCATCATCAAAAATGTATCTATGCCACTAAAACAATGTGTGCACTCTGGTTAGGGTGTGTGCACCGATCTGATAGGTTTCAAAATGTAGTGAAGGTACATTACAAAATGGTGTCTGCACCCAGGTTAGTGCATCTGCGCGCTGGTTAGGGTGTGTGTGCCGGGGTTAGTGCGCATGCGCTAGGTCGGTAAATAGAGAACCAGGTTTTGACAGTGTGTTTGTGCCACTAGAGAGGCGTGTGTGCCACAAAAACCGTGCTTGTGATCCTAAAAATATGCCTGCGCCACACCTACAACCAAAATATGGCAAAAAAACAAAGAAAACTCACAATATCTCAAATTTTGACAAGTTAGTTTAAGAATGGAAATAACCCATTAAAATGATGGCTATGAACAAGAAGTTACACATATCAAACTAGCAAAATTCCAAGGAAATGGACATTAATTACTACATGTGCCTATCAAAAGTTAGCCAAAAGATTGAAACTTAAACTAAAATGCCATGGGACTAAGTGTCCCACCGGGCGTACCAAATGTGTGCATGTGTTGTTTTTAAACTAATGCTAATATGAGTAAAAGACTAACACCTAAATAGCCTTAATTAGCAAGAGTTAAACAAACTACTTAGCACCATCATGATAAGAATTAAATAAGGGTTATATGCTAAACATTTATCAATAAAACTTTGAAACTAACAATGTTAAAACATCTAAAATCCTCTATTCTTCAACAACAAATAAATGAAATGAACCTGAGTAGGCTCCATGGCTATTAAAAATGGTTGTTCTTAGTGTTCCAAGAACCTAGGAATGAGGGCTTGTCAAAGTGGGCTACAAGACCCTTTTGACACCTCCCATATGACCTAAGCACTTAGGAAAGAGACTTAACTCTTCAAGATGATGAACTCACAAGAAAATAAAAGGCAAGCTCTTAGTCTATTTTGCTATATGCTTTACATTTGCTTTCTCAAGAAGTTTAGGTGTAGGTATAAAGGTAGAAGGAGGGCTCCTTATATAGCCCAATGAATAGAGGAAACACTTCATCCCTTTGCATGTGGGATAAAGGTAAAACATGATTATGAATGGATAAGGTTTCTTTATAAAAGGTAACCTTACTTTAGAAGGGTTTAATTTATAATTAACAAGTCATGGGAGTTGGGGGATGTTTTAATTAATCAAAGGTGATTAACTAATAGGTGGATGTAAGCTTATAGAAGCTAATTAGAGGAATATTAGTACGATTTAGGTTATTAGAAGGGGATTAAATCAATTAAATATTGATTTATTAGATAAATGGAAGGGAAGGCTAATTAATTAATAATAATTAATTAGTCTAGATAAAAGGGGTGAATAATTAACGGAAGGTCGTTAATCAGGGTGTTAGTCGAATAGGCGACTAAATCAATTAGCATATTGTAATTAATTAATGACAATAAGAGAGAATATGAGCAATTTTGACGATATGTCATTGATTTGAGAGAAAGGAGATAATTAGCGCAATTTAAGTATTTAAATTGCTTGGGTGTAATTATGGGTGTCTACACAAAAAATTATATATATGTATATGTATATGTGTGTGTGTGTGTGTGTGTGTGTGTGTGTGTGTGTGTGTGTGTGTGTGTGTGTGTGTGTGTGTATTCACACACTTTTTAGGAAAAAGCTCGAGTTTTCCCATAGGCTATAAAGAAATTCCAATTACAAATAGTTGTCGAAAACCAGTACACTTCCCACACTTCGATTAGAAGTCCACAAGGAAGAAGGAAATCCCAAAGCACACATTAATAAAAATCATATGATTTTCACGCAAATAAGAAGTTAAGATTCATGCATGCAAAGGAGAATTTGCTTAGGCTAATTAAATAAAAAAATTCAGAATATTAAAACCAGGAATTTTTTATTTAAAAATATATATAAATCGTTGTCACCAGAATTGAAATTCAAGCCTATTCTCGTTGTGATGTATTAAAAAAATTGTAACCCAGGACCGATTATTATTATTATTATTTTTAAAATAATAATGATATTAAAATGAGTCATATTTTTCTTGCATTGATGGGAGTTTCAGATACTGAGACCCGACCCCGCTTGCGTTGCTTTACGTTCCCGAGTCATTCTTTTGTGAAATTCATAATGGCCGAAAAATATAACAAATCCGTAGGAAGATCGAGGAAGCCAATTGAGAAATTGAATAAGTCTGCACTCAAGTACTAATTCCAAGGAATCATTCCTCCCAATTCTATCAAGTCATTATATGACAATATCACTGATACAAATCTGGGTCACATCAATGTGCAACAATTTTGTGAACGGGTGAAAACTGAAGGTAAAACCATATTCTCGGATAGGCTTTACCATAGTGGTCTACCCTAAGCAGTGACATTTCTTGTCTCAGTGTAGTGTCCAGAACTGATTATCACTTGTGCAGAGCATTATAATCCTAAGAGGTGAGGAATTTTTAAAGATAATCGTGAGCCTTTTCTCTTAATCACACCAGAGCACATTGAGGAATTGCTCGACATACATGAATTTCCTGCGAATGTAAATATCACTCACCAGTAAGCACAAGAATTTTGGGATGAAGAACCCCTTAGGTGGAGCAAGATGGTTAATAACAACTGGTTAGTGACCAAGAGGAATCGAATTGACCGGCTTCCCAAAGAACTATACTGCATTGAGTTCGTGGAAGAAATCGAGGACATGATTACTCTCCAAAGTCGAGTTTTCAGTTTACCCTCTGCTAGGATCTTCCACCCATGGATGTATCAGTTTATCTGTATCATCCTTTCCAAGAAAGAGTTTGTGGATTGGGCCACCATCATCAGTAATACCATTCACAAACAATTGATATAAGTTTGTGGATGCTTCTACATGACATCGTATCTGACTTATGCAGTAACAAGAAGAAAGCTATTTTCTGGACTCGAAACAAGAGGAGTCATGGGGCCATCAAATAGTGTCTTCCATTACTATCCGCAACTAAGTTTCATAAATAGCTCTCACCATTTTAGAAGAGTCAACGATGCATTCACCTTCCGCATGATTCGGAACTTGAATCAGAATACAAAGGAAAGATTTTCTAGAGAAGCCATGCATGTCATTTCCCAATGGGGAACATGGTTTATTCAATTTTCATCCTTTTCCTACATTCACGTGAGTGGTTTTGTTGGTACTCCATGGAATATTTCTAAGTACATTAGTGATAGATGGGCATTAATGGAGCTTGCACAACAACTATTCCAAGTTCACTATCTTCTCAGTGACAAGCACTGTTTAGGAATCATTTCCAAATCCAAATCGGGGAATACCAATGTCCAAATATTTTCAGTGCACAACTCATGGAAAAAGAGTTCGCCCTCATCACAATTCATCCATATGTGAAGAGAGCCCAGTTTGATATTAATGGATATATATAGAATATTCTTGGAGTAAAGTATCAACATAACTCTACCATGGAATATTTTTGGGCTGCCTGTTCAGACGAACATAAAGTAAGAAGATGAGAATTTTCTCGCCTAACACTTGCTCAGATCAAGGCCTTTCACATCAAGAACCCTCCCGATTCATTCGTAAATGATGATGAAGATGCTATTGATCCCTCATATTATGTAATTGCTTTTACCCTGTTGCCTCCAATTGACTGGACCAAAAGAGATGAATTTTCTCTTGATAGTAAGAATCAACCGATTCTCGAAAGAAGCATATCTTAGTACAACAGAGAACTTGCCAAGTTACAATCAATTCAAGATCATACTTCAGGATCACAAAAATTTTCAACACGAGGAGGTCTTCATTCAACCAAAGCCCCTTCTCAATCAACCTCTGTACCATCCAATCATACACAACAAGCAAGAAAGGAGTGGTTGCCAAAATCCACTTCACCGAATAAGGTGCCACGAGGAGAAAAATCTAAAGGCCCTAGCCACAGTGAAGGAAGAGAGCGTGTATCAAGATTTTCTACTTCAAGTAGAGATTCTTCTACTCACATTGTTAATAGTTCTCATAAGCTCATGACAAATGATCCTTAACAATGCTTTGCACAAGCGTCCACTCAAGTGTAGGTAGTCCAAATATCAAACACTTTAGAGCATGCAGTTCATGAAGAGATTTCCCATAATCTCCCGAATGATCAGGAGGTGGATATTGAGGTTATTTCTCCTCAAATCGAGGTCATGGATATGATTCTAACAGGATCTCATGATATTGAGAACAATGAGAATATTTCTTCGAGCTCTAGGATTTTGTATGTAGAAGTAGTGAATGATAATCCTTCCTGGGTTGATTCCAAGGTTAAGAAAATGAAGAGGGTTGTCAAGGCAATTAACGTTGATTTTGATGCTGTTTTCAAACTTTCGAATGACGTCATTCCTAAGAAGCCTAAGGTGATTTCTCAAATAATGTTGGATAATGACAAAAATATATTTGTAGATCTTGCCATCCCACAAGTTGATAAGGAGCGTGATGCCATGCCACCTACTGATTATGAAGTTTCCAGACTTGGACTTGGGAGGTCCACATTAGAAAGTGACATGGCAATGGCTTGAGATTCAATTGATATCGTACTAAAAAGACTTGAGAAATATAAGTCTTAGAACTCTCAGCTTAAGGCCGAAAAGAATCAATTGGTGGAATATGTTCAACAACTGATAAATCCCATATCATCCACTTTCTCAGTACCTGTGCAATGGCTGCCCCTGATGAAGAAACTCTGAATTTGTCAAAAGAAATAAACACATTGGGTCATGTCACTAAAACTTGGCTTTCAGAGATTCTCGTTTTATGCCAAGGGATGATCAAAACAATGGTTAATCTCCATGAAGATGTCAGTGCGTATCTTGATCCAATTCTTTCTTTCAAGGAAAATTTTGTTTCTAATATATCAAATTTGGATTAGATATTTCCTAGTTTGCAGGAGATGACAAGTATGGAATCCTCAGATTTAGCCATTGAAGGAATTCTCGACTTTGAACATTGAGGGACATGTTTTCTTTGGTGTCTACATCTCAAATCAAGGAAGATGCTTCTCGAGGATTCTATGATCCATTATGAGAGAATATGCAATGAAGCCTTCACTTCACTCGCCTTGATTCAAGAATTCATAGCTGAGATCCCTTGCAACCTTGTAAATGAGCATAATCAAAGGTGTTCATCGGAATAGGTGGAAGAGAAATTTTCACAATTGTTTAAGAACATATACACTCCCGCCAATAATTTCTCATAGTTTCAATGGAGCGGTGCATCAAATTAAAGAACTTATTTGAGAACGCTCAATCAAAGATTATTAATTTAAATGATATGCCAAGTAGAATTATTGAATTGCAAGTATTTTGTGAGGCTATTCTTCAACCAAATGAACCTCTAGAAGAAGAAAAGATGTTTGAAACTTGGGGAAGGTTTAGATCCTTTCAACTAGCAAAAGTAGCAAATCCTAATTTCACCGACTGTTCACGAAGATAGTTTTCTTGGTATCTAACGAAGTGGGAGAGTCCATTTCTCATACGTTTGAGATAGGAGGACCCCATTTCAATGGATAAGGCATTGGTTATTATTATATATTTTAAAAAAGTGGATTTTTAAGAAAAGGATGTTGTTATTTGCTTTCGGGAAGCTATGGATAACTTAAGTGATTTCTATTTTTAGTTTTTTTTGATAAAGTTGGTTAGAAAAAGTCAAAGGTCACTTAAGTGCCTTATTTAATGATCATGTAAAACCCTAACTACTTTGTAACCAAATTTTGGGTTATAAAAGGAAGTGAGTGGATCATTTGTAAAGGGGACTTTGAGAGAGGAGAAGAAAATACTTTTGTATGCAAACTTTACTTCAAAGAAAGAAACTGTGTTCTTTTATGAAAACATTTTGGAGTTAATGAAATATGAATTTTGTGTCCCATTCATTGTCTCTTATAACATTTGATGTTCTTATGTTCATTATATGTTAGTGTTTGAATCTTGCATGCAAATATTGTCTTTGATCTTATTGTCAACGTTATTAATCTGTTGTTCTAGTTCATAGTGATCAAACTTATATTATCTACTTGCTCACATGTGTTACCTTTTACATATTCTGTTTTAGCTAACTCAAACTTCATTTTATTTGTGTTAGTTATTCATCTTTCCTCTTTGTGCAATATTAGACCTACTGTTTTTTACCTAACTCTTGCATGTTCTTTCAACTCATTCCATTCCACTCTTTTCCTTCATTCCATTCCATCTCCCTCATTCACTTTTCTTTCCATTGATGTTCCAAAACACCCCCCCACATACAATTTTGAATGTACATATGTAAATACAGTTTTGGTTTTCAATAAAGGCAGCCTCACCTTCATTGAGTAGGGATTTCATTCACACAATGTTGCATGTCATTTGAATGCGTGTAAATCCATATGCTAACATGATGGAACAAAAATGTATGATCCTGGATATGAGGCTGTCAAGGCTTGCCCATTGCCTCAAGTCAATTGGTACATTCACAAGCCAGGAGATATCACAGAACAAACTAAGAAATTCGTCAGAAGAATGAGGGATTGGTTCCAAAGTAAGAGATCCATTACCATTAAATCACGAGGTACTAGGCCACAAGTCAGAATTAAGATTAACAATAGTCATAATCAAAAGTGGTGGAAATTACTTCAAGTTCAAGACATTTCAGAGCAAGTTCAAAGCAAAAATCCACATAGTTGGAGACTTCTTGTCATGAAAAGTCACCCAAGAGAGCCATGACATAGAAAGACGCAGTTGTAAAAACAAAATTTGTAGAAGAGAACACACTTCAAGACCCAAGCTTTGAGCTGCCACAAGAGGTCTCGCCTCTCATTGACACTACTACCTCTCCCATCTAAGATGTGCCTCCTCCAATTGAGCAGGGAATGGTTGATATTCCTTTCGTCGAGCTTGAGTTTGATGAAATGTTCACATGTATGCAAGAGACAATAACACCTGATACACACACTGTTTAACAAGTCACGGTCCCTGATTTATCAGTAATTACATTGTTGGCCAAGGGAAGAAAAATAAAGCCCGCACACATGACCTCATGGTTCTACATGGAGACACATGTAAACAACACATTGAGGTAGCACAACCTAAGGTGATTAATCCAGTGGATGAAATGACACCGGTCGATAACAAAATGAGCGCAATCCAACTAGGGTCATCTACTCATGAAGGAGATTTGCATATGTATCAAAATCTTCTGTTCGCTTGGTGGTGAGAAATAAAGAATACAAGAAAAATATCGATGAGCTGGAAGAGTAGGTGTAAACTCTTTCGTCCTATGTACAACACCTGGTAAATATGAGTGCCTCATCAATTCCTATCGAGGAAGTTACACCCATCAGTATTTTAAATCTAGAATCTATCAAGAGGACACAATAGCTCATGGTGCAAGGACGGGCTAATGACGAATGGATCAACACAATTGTTGAAAAGGGAAAGACAATACTCCAACATGCAATATAAATCTTTGCCTACATGTGTACAATGTTAGGAATATTCCTTGGATTAGTGCTCACATTATTGTTTGTAATAGTTAAATGTAATATTCTTATATTGCATTAGTAATTTAGTGTGTTAGTAAGATATTAATATTGTTATATTAATATCATATTTGTGTGAGAAAAATAAAAGATTGTACTATTATTAATATGAGTCGTAAAACAACTCATTATTAATAATATAGGATATTGTATTAGTTGTGAGTTTATTGAATAAACAACTCACGTAGATTATTGTGTGTGGACATATTGGTGGGATATATGAGAGAATAGTGGTGAGTGATCATAGGAGAGATTCTCTAGGAGAGATTAGTGGGATGATATTGATAAGCCTCATCTCCTTGTTTATAGGAAATGGAAAGGCTATATATTGTAAGCTCTCTCACCATGTAGTTAGCTCCAAAATTATTCAATCAATAATATAGTGTGTTTATTGTATATTTGTTCTCTAATTTTGTGTTTATGTTATTATCTTCATTCTGCAACATTGTCTCTTATTTATTTGTACAATTATATAATGTAATTGTTGCTTATTTATATTAGATAAGCTATCATTTTCACATCATCTGGTATCAAAGTAGGATATGACGAGTTATGAGAGTCAATCTAAGAGTTTTGAAGCTTCCGTCGCCATTTTTTGGATTCTGATCTTTAAAAAAAATGACTGGTAATTTATGTTTTTCTAAAAAACCTGAATTCAGAATTTTGTGAAAATATTTGAGTTTTTTTATTTTTATTATGGGAAACTACTGTAAAAAATACAGAAACCCAGTTTGTATTTTAAGAGAAATCATGGAAATAATTATGATGTTTCTGATTATTCTGTAAAAAAAATAGTGAGTGATTTCTGGCAATAAAACTCTGATATGCTTTATTATTTTGGTTAAATATAAAGCTGATTATTATTATAAGGGTGCATTATTGGTTGAAATTGACACCAAATAGAATTGTAAATTGAGCCTCAAAGACAAATTCAACTGAGTTAGCAACATCGCGATGGAGGAAGGAGGCAACGAAGGAAGGAGGTTAATCAGTGACCTCTCGCCAATCGCAAGTGAAGGGGCCACACAATGAATTTGTGGCATTTATTGTTGTTGTGTTTAATTTTCATTATGTATTGTAATAAGAACAAATGATTTATTCCTGTTCGATCTTGTAATAAGTGAGCTTATGTGTGAGTGATATTTCTTGTATATTCCCTTGGATGTAAGGATGGGGGCGGGGAAACATATACGCTGCTATGAACGTGGTTGGTGGTCCACTAGAAAACCAATTTGAGAGTTTGTGAATCTCTTAGAAAATCACATACAGAGTGGTTAATGGTTCCACTAAAAAACCCATTGGAGTTGATGGTACTCTTTGAAAAACATCAGATTGTAGAATATGAGCAGGTACTAGACAAAACTCAACCACGTTCGCATTAAGGGGGGAATGTTATGAATATTCCTTAGATTAGTGCTCACATTATTGTTTGTAATAGTTAAATGTAATATTCATATATTACATTAGTAAGTTAGTGTGTTAGTAAGATATTAATATTGTTATATTAATATCATATTGGTGTGAGAAAAATAAAAGATTGTAATATTATTAATATGAGTCATAAAAAGTAACTCTTTGGGGCACGGAAAAAGAAAGCAAGCAGACCATTCAACAGCTGGATATTACTGACTCTACTCATATGACGACATTGGCTATGTTCACCTCTTGGCCGACTATCAAATCTAGAATCGACAAAGCCGCCAAGAAGTAATTGTGGATACTCTTGCTGTCTTCCTTCGTATTTTTTACTGTTCATTTGCTATTTTTTGGCTTCTCTTCTGCAGTGTTCGTACTGGTTTGTTGTTTTGAGATAACTGCTCTTTGGTTACATTGGGTTTCTATGTCTCATATGGATCTTGATCCTTTTTGTAATGTTTTTCATTCCTATTCTGGCTTCTAGACCCCTTTTGTATACAAGGGTATAGTCCCTTTCAAAAAACTATTTACCAATAATAAAAAAAATATGAGTCGTAAAAAAACTCATTATTAATAATAGATGATATTGTATTAGTTGTGAGTTTTTTTAATAAACAATTCACGTAGATTATTGTGTGTGGAGATATTGGTGGGATATATGAGAGAATGGTGGTGAGTGATCATAGGAGAGATTCTCTAGGAGAGATTAGTGGGATGATATTGGTAAGCCACATCTCCTTGTTTATAGGAAATGGAAGGCTATACATCGTAAGCTCTCTCACCATGTAGTTAGCTCCAAAATTATTCAATCAATAATATAGTGTGTTTATTATATATTTGTGCTCTAATTTTGTGTTTATGGTATTATCTTCATTCTGCAATATTGTCTCTTATTGATTTGTATAATTATATAATGTAATTTTTACTTATTTATATTAGATAAGATATCAATTTCACATCATGCAACTGTGAACACGACGTGGACGATCAGAGAAGATTTGGAGAAAGAAAAGGATCACTGGGATCCTTTGTGTCTATTGGTGAATGAAATGAGTAACACTTGATCTTAGGAGTTGATTAACAAGAAGGTTTTTGACACCCCTTTTGAGGACTTGTCACGTGTATGGGCAATGGCCTTAGAAATCAGATATGAAACAATTAGCCGAGCCATTGCACAGTTAGATGAAAAAGAGGAACAAGCGTACAAGTTGCAAGACAATATCAATCGTGAAATCCAGAAATTCAGAGTGCCTGCAATGGGAGAAATCAAAACACCCGACGATTTTAGTGGGCCATTCGAAGAGCATGTTAAAAGGAGGTGGGCAATCCATTATCTTTCAATAAGGATACCCTAGAGTTCCTATCAGAGATTTACGCCACCATTGCACTCTGTTATCAGTTAATTTTGACTTTGCAAAATTATTAAAAAATAATAAAAAAATGAAAAATTTGAAAAATTTGAAAAGTGTTGCTTTGCATGGTTCATTGCCCTCGTTGCGATCGTCTCATTTTTGTGATCGTTTCGGTCTTCGTTTCTTCCTTTTCGGGCAAGAACTCTTCCCGTCAGGCTTTAAATCGCATTAAAATACATTAAAATTAATTAATTAATATTTAATTAATTAATTGCTTTTTGTTTGATAAAATTGATTTTTAAATAACTTGAGAAGTATTTAATTAAATAAATATAAATTAAAAGTTCATTCCACCCGGATTTACCCTTTCCTAGCAATCTTCTTCAATTTTCCCGCACGTGGGGATTTTCTCCACCAATTGCCAAATCATGGATTGGCTAACGGGCAAGAAATTCCCCAATTTCCCGCATGGGGAAATTGAACGGGGATTGCCAACCCACTTTTCCATTCCCGTTGGCAATTGTCCGTTGCTTTCCCCATTTCCCCCCGGCACTTAAGCCCACTAGTCGGGAAGAGGGGAAGTTGGATTAATCCCCATAACTTTCTCTGTCAAACTCGTTGGAAAAATTCGTACAAAGCTTTGCTTCTTATTTCTTCTGAAAGACATAATATTTTGTCACATCCAACAATCTCTCAAGAAAGAGCAACGTTGTTTTTAAAGAACAGTTTTTAAAAAAATTAAAAGCAAATTCAGCCGCGCCAGCAAAGGAGAATACCACGCCTTGGAGGAGGCGACAGCGAATACAAGAAACCGCAGGTTTTAGGGACAAAAAATTCCCACGCCTTTTCCAAGACAGTTTCCCACGCCCAAGGGTGAAGGAAGATCCACGCAGGAACAGCCAAAAACATTCACCACGTTTTTGAAGAAGCAGTCCAAAAAAATTGAAAATGACAAGATAATTTTCACCTGAGCTGAAAGAAGGAAAGAACAACAATTTTTAAATAAAAAAAGAAGAAGAGAAATCCACACGTCTAGGAGGAAAAAGGACAACAAGAAGACAAAGAACTCACTTCCACGCGTGGAGAAAAGAGGAATAGTTTTTAGAAAACAAAAATTTATAAATTCCTTTCTACGCGTGAGGAAGGGACAGTCCAAAACAAGTAGCAAACTGTTTTCAAATTCATGTGCCCAGCCCACAAGGAATCCACACGCATTCAGCCAGAGGAGAGTCCAAAATGCATGAAGGACAGTCTAAAATGCATAAAGTCACAGGATAAACTAAATTTTCCACGTGGGACAACCCAAGGAGTTTCCACGCACCCACCAGAGTTGTCCACGCTGAGGAGAGAGAGTTTCCACGCATCAACATATTCCACACTAGGAATAAAGAAGAAACCAAGCCTTTGTTCACACATTTGATCTTGGAGAGCCCACACACCAGTCAAAAGGGAAAGCTTGCTATTTTAAAAGAACAGTCCAAAGAAAATTAAAAGCTATGCCTGGGAGAAGAAACACATAGCTGTCCATACGTGCCAAAGAATAAAGCTACGCAGACCAAAGCAAGGAGAATCAGTTTCTCACAGCTATTTCTTCATCAACTATAGCCATGCACTGCCAAAGAGAAATCATTCCACGCATTATTGGAGATAGACTACGCAGCCATGAAGGAATATAGATCCACGCTTGCATAATTCAAACAAAAATCAGTCAAAGGAATTCCACGCATTCGCAAGAGAAATGAATTCAATAAAGAAAACGATAGATGCACAAAGAATGTGACGCAGATTCTATCTGTCGAAGTAATCGATTTCGGAACTCAATATCTTGATGCAGAGTGATCGTCGGGAAGAAAGGTTTGATTCGTTGAATTATTCTCAACTTCATGTACTCCTTTGCCAAATTTCAAATACGCAGCACGTCATTTGATATTTTTCATGAACCCGAGAAAAACCCAGTTTCCTTGTTTTTGCCGCGTGCACAGTTTCAGCTTGGCGGAAGGCCTACTTTGAGAATCCATATCTCGAGCCCAGACGATCATCAATAGAAATGGTTTAGTTCGTAGAATTCTTCCCACATTCATGTACGTATTTGAAAAAAATTAAATGTACAACGCTTCGTTTGATATTTTTCACGGGGTCAAATAAAATACACTTTGCATGATTTCATTGCGCGCGTAGTTTTCAACCTATCAAGGTGACTCACTTCGAGAGTTGATATTTTGAACCCAGATGATCATCAAGAGAAAATAATTATTTTGTTCAGTTCTTCCCACATTCATATGTTTCCTTGCCAAGTTTTAGATGCTCAAGATGACGTTTGTTATTTTTCTCAGGCTCAAACCAAACGAGATTTTCACAGTTTTACACTTGCATTTTCCTAGCAGTTTCAGAAGATTCAACTTTGACCTTTAATATTTGACTGAAGAATTTGGTTGAGGAAAAACCTTCTGACACACAAACTTGTGGTTCCTTAATATACTTCATCATGAAGTGAGAACTTCTCAGGACAAGATTTGCTATTTTTCCCAGGGTAATTTTACAAGCAATTTGTGCAGTTTTGTAAGGTGGAAGTAATAGCCTGAAATCACGTTTCTGTCACAATCATGTCATTCCCAAACAAAATGATGTTGCGGTATAGGTTCCAGGGCATTCTACTCACCTTGACGCTCCATTCAAAGTATGAGAACATCGTCGATACCAACTTGGGACAGATCAACATAGGTCGATTTTGTGATCGCATATCAACCAAAGGCGAGTCACAATTTTCCTGATGCTTGTTTTGAATTGGTCATCACTTGCATGGATGTACCACGAAACCTGCATAGTGTGGCAATTCAACTCCAATGGCTTCGAAGATGAAGCAACCTCTGACTTCCTCATTATGCGGTATAAGTCGTAGCTATTGGCATATGTCTCTTCAGAGTTAAAAGCCATTGTTATCGGCAGAGATCGATACTGGGAGAATATTGTCTATATCAATTGTTTTCAATTGATCATTGTACCAATATATTCATCAACAAACCAAGACCAATGATAAGTACAATTATGTGGATCATCAAGCAAGGCCACATCATTCAAGTGTGTCCCTGTCAACTCTTAGTTAGTAGCAGACGCAATACTTCATCGACCAGTCTTAAAGTTTGAGTGTTCTTGAATTGGACAATCGTAAGCAGATCAAAATGGCAACACTTCAAGATGGTGACAAAGATAAAAGACATAACTCTATAAGTGAATTGCAATTTTGACTCTTGGAAGATCTTCTCAATGATGAAAGATGAATAGCTGGATTTTGACAAGCCAAGTTGGCGTAATGACTACAGTCTCGCGACAAATGAATAATTCACCATGGAAGTCTATTCGGAGCATGTGGAGAGCTGTGTGTAATTGTGAGTGTGAATACGAATGAAGATGAACTGGCTCATACCAGGATGTTGCTCAAACGAAGGGGTGTATGAATTGCTCAAGTTTCAAGATCGACTCTCTTGTCATTTGGAGGATTGTGGAACACGATGAATGAGTTCATTCCCATACGACCGGGATAGGTGAACTCTTGGCCCAATGAATAAGGCACTGATCATAGGTGTCTTGATCTAGGTGGCACATTGCTGACTAGGATGTCTATGTGTGCGTCCAAGTCATTTAAGTGGGGTCCACATGTACCCATTTCTTTTATTTATGTATTTTTTCCTTAAATGACTTTTTGACTTAAGTGATTTCTATTTTTGGGTTGTCTTTAATAAAGTTGTTGAAAAAGTCAAAGGTCACTTAAGTGCCTTATTTAATGATCATGTAAAACCCTAACTACTTTGTAACCAACTTTTGGGTTATAAAAGGAAGTGAGGGGCTCATTTGTAAAGATGACTTTGAGAGAGGAGAAGAAAATACTTTTGTGCAAGCTTTGTTTCAGGAAAAAACTTTGTGTTCTTTTGTGAAAAACATTTTGGAGTTAATGGAATATGAACTTTGTGTCTCATTCATTGTTTCTTGTAACATTTGATGTTCTTATGTTCATTAGATGTTAGGTGTTTTGAATATTGCATGCAAATATTATCTTTGATCTTATTGTCAACGTTATAAATCAGTTGTTCTAGTTCACAGTGATCAAGCTCTGATTATCTACTTGCTCATGTGTGTTCCCTTTTACATGTTCTTGTTTGGCTAACTCAAACTCCGTTTTATTTGTGTTAGTTATTCATCTTTCCTCTTCATCCAATATTAGGCTCTGTTTTTACTTAACTCTTGCATGTTCTTTCAGTTCATTCCATTTCACTCCTTTCCATTCCATCTCCTTCATTCACTTTTCTTTCCATTGATGTTCCAAAACACCCCCCACATACAATTTTGAATGTATAGATATAAATACAGTTTTGGTTTTCAATAAAGGCAGCCTCACCTTCATTGAGGAGGGACTTCATTCCCACACTGTTGCATGTCATTTGCATGCGTGCAAATCCATATGCTAACACAGTCATTGTATGAAAAGCACCCATCATGGTTCGAAAAGTGAAAAGATATCAACATTGTTTTTGATGGGTGGAAAAAGACTCTAAGTTATGTGTGTATTCCCCATGCTGACAGAGTAGAACCTACAGTAGCTCATGTCAGAAAGGAATTCAGAGAAATGGAGATATTCTCAGTAGCGCGCGATGGATACCGGTTAGGAAGTGAGATCAAGTCTACTGGAGAGGCCCATTATTTTGCATGATTATTTTCCCTTCTTCTTCCTTCTCTCTGTGTGTCTCTGTCTCTTCTTTCCCCCCAACTTTCTCTCTCATAAACGTTATAATTTTACATTGGGGTTTGCAATTTTTAATGTCTTTAAGTCAATTACAAGTGACTTTCGAAACATGATGAAAAGATTAGGTCACATCATTTTTATAAAAGGGACTTAATATTTTGATAAGAACATGAAGAGTCTAAAGTCAAAATAAGGGCATATGAAGTGTCACTAGGAAGATTAAGAGTCGTTCTTCTTCTATATATTATAATGAGCTCCTCATTTGAGATTCTTCTAAAATTTCTTAGTTGCTAGTCATTTTGTGAATTCATGAGAGAGACATCCTTGTGAAAAGACAAAGAGAGAAAATTCTTCCATTCCCCCACTCTCTAATTTCTTCCATTCTCATACTATATACAACTCTGGATTTTCAATGCTAATTAAGGAAGAAGTTTTTGGTTTCCATGGCATATGAATGTGTGCATCTTTGTATGCATGGTTTCCTCTAGCCGGGTAACATTAAAATCTTGTGGTTTTATTCTCTTTAATGCATGTGATGAAATTTCTAACTAGTGTATGTAAGAAACTGATTTTCTACTTGTAACATTAGTTCCCCTACTTCATATTCTCACCTCCCTTTCCTGCTCTCTTGACAACATCTTCTCTAGCAAGAAATTGCTAGCTTTACCATAGGATTAGTAAAGTTCCCATGTTGTATCCTTGACTGTAAGGGCCACCATAAATAAAAAATCACTTTACTCATGTATACAAATACAAAAGCTACACCGTTTAATTAGAGGGACCTTCGAATCCTAAGAAGAATGATTGGAAAGAAATGGAGAACTCTTTGCACCTGACATTTGATGCCTCTCTTATGACACCCCCCCAAGTGTGAGGAGCATAGAAGGCTATCCCCAATGATAGTGAAGTTGGGAAAAGGTCCTCCACCTGATGTATTGAGGATAGACATAGACATAAAATGCTGACACTCTAATGATTGCTGGAGTATGAGGAGTGAATGCATGTACTTTAAGAATGAGACATATGACTGTGAAGAAGGTGGTGAAAAACTTTTGTGAAGAGGGGTCTCAATCTGAGTAGGGCTAGTTATGCTGACAAGGTAGGACTAGTGAACCTAGCGAGGGTCAGTCTGAATAATGTTATGAAGTAGAGACATGTGATGAACATTAGAATTAGGTGTTGAGTTTGATCTTATATTTGAGCATTTCTACTGGATTGGCCATGGTAAATATATGTACCATAGGTGGTCAATGGTGTAATCATTGTCATAGACCAGAGGCATACGAGATCAACCATGTGCATAGATGGAACATTCATTTGACACTGAGGAATTTAGGATATCAAGTTGTTCACGAGATTTTGATCAAGAAGAACATAGATTCATTTTGTAGGATTTATCCTGGAGTGACACGGAAGGGTAAGAGATACCTCAGATACAAGTGATAATATGTCAATTTGAACATGCCCATGCATATAAACGACACTAGTAGAGGAATATGAGGCCCAATAATAATGTTGGTATCCTGATGCAACTCATTGAGTTAGGAATAGGATTTTTTTTTGGATTTTTTGAGACATTAGAGTAGCCATCGAGAAGAGGGTCATTATAGATTTTACAGGTGTTCATTGGATTGGCGAACTGCTTCAAGTCGATCATGTTGGTGACAATGTAAGAACCGATGGAAGCCTTGATAGCTTCATTTAGACTTTCTTGAGAGAATGGTCTGCATGTGATTTAATCAGGAATTTAAATATTTAATCAGAGGGAGGAGATAAAATTGCAGATAGTAACAATAACAAGTCAAGGGATCTAACCGATGCAAAGGGTGAAACTAAGTGTAAGCAATGTGATGAGCATAAAAATGACTTAGCTTGTATATGGATATCTGGACTGAATCTAGGCTAAGTGATTTAATAAAAATAGAATAAAATCTAATATTGCAGTGTAACTGATATGGTCCAAATACAATGAATGTATAAATGGCTAAGGGAGCTCAAGTGAATTATTGTAAATGACTATTTTGCAAATGAGATGACTGAGATTGAAACAATGATCGGTAGCTAATGTCCTGTGCAATCTGATGAAAGTCACATCTAGGCAGTGTTTAGTGCTGAATAGGACTATAACAGCCATGGGGGCAAGATGGTCTCTGTAAAATTGAGCGAACTCGGGGGACAGATTTTGGACGTGGGATTTCTTTTGAGAAGTTGGAAGCAAGGGCAATCTAGGTGCATATGGAAGACTGTTCCTAGACACTAGTGACTGTGTAACAGCTTGGAATATTGCATTTCTCTGTATCAGCTAGGAGTTTCACTATCACTTTCTGTTAGTCACCTGGTATGCTTCTAATTGATCTATCGAGATGGTACTTGTAACCTGTAAGACAAACCATAACTACCTATTAGAAGACTTAATGAAGGAGTATCATGAAATCAAAATGAAAAATACAATATGATAGAAGTCAGAATGACCTTTTTGGTAACCTAAAGAGTGAACTTATGGACCGAGTATTGATCACTACATTCCTGTAGGACACTAAATCATTATGCACTTTCGGTATATTTCTAGGTCCATAATCACATACCAGCTATTCATATGATTCACTAAGCGAGAAAAGTACTAATTAATCATCTGTCTTTGGACCTCTTTGTCTTTGCTTTCTATTGTTGTCTATCTTGGTCTTACACACCTTACTTGCCCAGTCTGTACCTTCAACACTTCCTATCTTTTCTGAGTCTGGACACCAACACCTAACCAAGATTGCTAACTGCCCAGGTGTCACCCCCAACCTCTTTGTATCTTGCTCGTACATATTTTGGGACTCTTTCTAGCCATTCTGGACATCTTATTTTCTTACTAGGTCGGTCTTTTAGTATTTCAATTACAAAATTCAAACAAGGGAATCATATAAATACAAAGCTATGTGATCATAATAAAGTACCAAGCACTAAGACATCATTACTATCACCACCTAAGGTTGCATTCAGAAGGCATCCTACGAGAGCACTTCAAAACATTCATCTGGACATCCATTCAAGGGACAAAGGATTGCATTCTTCTGCATACACTTCATAGGAAGGGTAAGTTTCATTTATTCCATGCACACATGTATCTACATTTTCTACATTTAGCTATTTCTCACTACTCAGTGCATCTTACACAAGAGCCACCTAGGGCACAATCTTCTACACACACACATGTAGAACTACATGGAATCTTAAATTTAGTGCAATGGTTGGATCATAAGCTCACTCTAGTCAAGTGACCACCTCGGGGTACAGTCTAACTCCCCATATTGCATCTTTTCCTTTTTAGGATTTGATGTGTTATTGTGGGTTTTACAGGTGAATATTTGTCTTCATAGGTCATAAGTACCTTCAGGATGATATTGTGACACACAGGTGAAGAACAATTGACATATAGGTGACAACCAATGTAACATTTCACTATGGAAATTAGAGTTTTGTAACATTCTGAGTAGTCATTGGTGTCTAGATAGAGGTCCCTGGTGCCCCAGGTGCTTCATGACCTATGCATAGGCGAATCCGTAGTCCCAACTAGATTCCTGAAATCTCTAGTAATTTACTCATAGCTCAATTGCGACACAGTTTGCACTTCCTATTTCATTAGTTTTCCCAGCTCAGATCACAGCTTCAGACAACACATGTAAAATCATCTAAGTCCTCTTACTCTCCCCTCTTGTAACTTAGGAATTTCAATATTTTATTAGCTTATCTTGCTTGTGTCAAATCTATATTTTCGCATTTTTTTATCATACATGACTCTGTAATTAGGGATTCAAAATTTTAAATTCTATTTTTGCTAAATCATTTGGTGAACCCATTGCTCCGAATCCCACCTTCTCTCTCTAGGTTTTATTCTTATACCCATCACTCGTAGTGGTATTTTCGGTTCTTTTTAAATACCTTGAGATTCTTCCCTTTATTTTTAAATCTTCTAAGTCAATAGATGAATACTATAAGTCCTCTACCAAAATCACATAATGTTGATCTAAAAGATATTAAAACCTCTAATAGCGAGCAATCATATGATGAAGACACTAATGTTGATCAAGAACAACTAGACAAGCTCACTAATTTTTGAAAAGATTTACATGTCAATCCTTCACATGTTCTGCATATTCTCAATGCATTGCTTGTTTCCCAACGCTCTCGAGATGTTGCTTCTATACCTCTTGTAGGATCTTCTTTGGCTACCAGGGCCTCCACCCAACCTCTCAACATTCCTACTTGCATTCCTATTTATAAAACTCCTCTCCTCTACACCAATTCCTCTAACATATAACTCGGTTCCTCTTCCAACACACAAGATTTGGGTTCTTTATATCAGGATCTACAAGTTCAAAATCTGACAGCGTTAGTTAGCTACTTCATGTGCTTTTCCATCTCTTAACTCTTCCTTGCTTCTTCATACTCCTTATTCACTTGTCATTTCTGCTTATGTGCTTCCTCTCAACTTCTTCACCCCTAAGTTGCCCATTTTCAATGGCCATGGTGACCCTCAAGAGCATATATAAGATTTCCATATGGCATGTCTAGATTACGTGGATGATCATACATTATTGGTGAATTTGTTTCCTGATACAGAGAAAATAAAACTATCAAGCATATAATTACATTTTCAAGAGTTTTCAATCTCAACCATAACCCTTCACTGCATTGGAAGATCATTTACAAGCCTAAAATGGCTTCACACTTACAAAACTGATAAATATGACTCTGAATAACATCATTCTCATCATCCTCTTTCCTATCATTCCCATACCACTGCTAAGTATCCTTCACAAAGACTCAAAATGAAATAAGCTATCACCTTACCCAATTTCACCAGTTTGCTCAATGCCTTACTTACTAGCTAGTGCTTAAGGATGTAAGTTTTTGAACTTGGCTTCTTCAATTCTCCCTCCATCAGATCCCCTACTCATACACCTCACACCATAGTTAAAATGACCATACGTTGAACTCAAAACAAACCAACTCGCATACGTCCTCTTATTTATCAAAACTGTCCTCTATCCCCTTAAGACAAAGCACTTGCAACATTCATGCCCAAAGACTTACACAACAACCCACATCAATATTTTCACTGCTTCCTAAACCCTTGGCCATACTCATGATGTACCCCAAATCTGATCACTTGATTCCTTAGGCTCCTCTTATAAATCTACTTTTCTTCTTTGTGGCGTACTAGCTCCAACTAACCCTTCTTCCACCTATTGTCACGAATATCTCAACTTGTATAAGGTTCCACATGAAAACTAAATCATATTCTAGCACCCATTTAGTCATTTACCCTATTCCTAAACTTTCAGGATGTGACTCAAAAGATAAGAGAAACTTTCTTTGTAAAGGTACCTACACAGTTAGCCTCATCAATGTGGTTCACGATTTCCATACCAATTGTCAGCAAATTCTCATAGGTGGGAGCTTGCTTTAATGCAAAACCTTCTCCAATACTTAGCCAACCCTAGGAAAAATATTACTACTAGTTTTCTTGCAAATTCCACGGTGAAATAAAAAAATAAGGGTCAATTTCTCTAGAAACCCTAGTCATGGGCTTGAACTAGCCCAAGAACCCAAAACAAGCTATAACTTTCACTAAACTCCAAGTTAAAGTCATAAATTTTGAACATAGATTTGTATCAATGACATGCACAAGGTGAACTTACAGTAGGGCCAAACCATGCATTTAAACTCTTAAAATCTTACCACTCTCTTCGTATCTAGGCTATGAAATCTGTGAGTGAGGGTTTACAAGATTTCCATACATGCATTCAAGCAAAATTCAACCATCTTCACTTCATATCCACCTTGGAAAACGTGTCACTAATATTTTCTTGAGGAATTCCACTATAAATATTGCACCAATCCCTTTCCAAGAGTTTTTTTACATTCCTACCTATTTCCCGAGTCCTTTGCTTCTTCATAGTTAACCAAAACAAAACAACTCTTAGCATCAACCTCTAAAACCTTCTAAGGTGATTTTCATAATCTATTTAGTAAATCTCAGAGAATACTGACAGATAGATCATAATGTGTGTCATTTTGTAGCTAGGGATGAGATCTAACTGGCCCTTTGTCACTCAGATTTGTGGAGAGATGGATAACACCTTCAAGAGGATTTGACCTATCCTCACTACTTTAGGTCATGCCTTTTCACCAGGGTGAGAGGACCCTTAGTGTAACCTCTGTTTGATGAAGGAGATGGAGATATCCTTCTTTTGCACAAATTTTATGAAGAAAACCTTGGGAAAGTATGATCAATACTCCATAATTTAACTCTCAAGAGTTGTCACTTCTAAAAGATGGAGATACTTTCAAAACAAGGCTAAGGTTACTGAAGACATTATGGGATCCTGATTGTTCTGCATATTTTAGTAAATAGATTTTGTTCCTTTGTTGATATACAGGGAAAACAAGGGTAGTTCAGGATGGATTCATGGTTTTTGAATAATTTTGGTGGGAGATTAAGCAGGATAAAGTTGATTATACCAGATCTTTGAGAAACTTCACAACAATGGACAACTCAACAACAGAAAGCTTCAGAATAGTTAAGATGTTCCTTCAACCAGAAGGTGTGCTTCAATGGAGGCCCAGATCAACACATTTTCACACAATATTTGAGAATCTAACATGAAGGCTCGAGTTAAAAGACTCAATTAAACACCAAAATCTCTGATCAATCACGCCTAAGGTACACCCAAAGACTTACAGACAATCTTTATCAACAAATGACAGTGGAGTGATTTTAAATTTGTTTATCTCATCACAAGATGAAGGCTCTTCTTGAAATGAAATTGCAAATGCCACTAAACTATCACAGGGATGAGATCCTGTGTGATTTCACAAATATTTCAATGTAAGATTGCAATAGGAACAAAAAAACCATTTGCAGACATTCTGAAACAAAGAAGACACTAATTGCTCCAAGATTGACACAAATTAATTTCAAAATTGCTTAGATTCATCAGCAGGGGAAAGCTTCTAGAGAAATCTCAGTGCTCGTCAATGGCTATACATCTGTAACCAACTTGACATGATAGAAAATCTAACACAGAAGAAATTAACAGGTTATCTCAGATTGGTCTCTCAGGAAGATGACTTTTCTCAAATTTTCTCTTAAGAATTCAACCCCCAACCCTTTGCAAGAGTATTCTCATTGCATTTATACATTTTACTCACTCAATTTTCCCCCCAAAAGAGAAGAATATTCGAGGGACCTTTTCTTGTTACCAATTTTCCTCAGAAAGTGACATTTAACAAATTCACATCCGAAAGCTGCCAGGTGGACCAATTATGAACTGATCACATTTCTTGGGCCCTCGACTAATGACTAGGATGCCATGCCACAACCTTTTTGGCAATCCTTCTAATCATTCTGATTCTGTCATGTGAGAAATCCCCTTTTTAATCATTTTCTGGAGGCTCTGCACAGCTGGATATGACAGGTAATCCTTTTCACTCTCGAGGAAACACCTTTTTCATCTTTTACACCTACAACCTTCATCATTTCATCCTTTTCCCTTTCTTTCCTCTGCAACTTCTGCCCCACATCCATCTTCTCTGGTAATTCCCATTTTTGCAAGTGCCTGAGCAATTCCAACTTCAAAATATCGACCTTAACAATCCTTGGACTCACAAATTAAGTTCTGAATCCATTCAATGGCACTTTATAGACAGAGACGACAAGGAATTTCATCAAAAAATGATGAAAAATAGTGCGTATTCACATCTCCAGGAGTCTTGGAGAAAAAATGGTGGAAAAATAGATGCAATGCACAACAACCATTGATTCTACCCCTTCTCTACTTTATATTATAGTCATCCACATGTTTCCTTGGTGCAACTGCAAAGGAGAAGTATAGGGGAAAGTTTCCAAACAAGCACAGGCCTTCCACATGCCCTGGGCCCAAGAAAAATGCCTTTTGGCCTTTGAAAAAGTCTCAGTAAAAAGGAGCCAGTGGAAGCCTCCACGTGTCTCAATGGCACACTTTGAGATGGTCCCAAAAGTAGAGACCCCAAACAAGTGTGGGCTCACCACGTGTCTCAGTCTCGGCAGAGTTGTTAAAAAATTTGAAGGATCAACGGAAGGCGTCCATGTGTCTAGGGTCCGAGACAAGTTTTCCTTGGCCATTGAAAAGTCCAAGCAAGGGCAGAGTGAGTGGAAGCCTCCAAGTGTCCTCCTGGTGCTTCTTCAAAATAAAAATTAGGGGCTGGTCCCCAAATAGGTGTGGTCCCTCCACGTGTCCTAGGCCTTTCAAAATTGCTTTGAAAAGTTTAAGTATAGAGCGGAGCTGGTGGAAGCCTCCACATGTCTCCCTGTCACAATTGTTAAGGTGGGACCCTGAGGTGATCCTCAAATGAGCACTAGCCCTCCACATGTCCATGGTCTGCCAAAACTACTGGCCACATGAAAAATTTGTCTAAGTCTGGGAAAGGCAGCGGAAACCTCCACGTGTCTCCCCGCGCAACTCCAAGGCCAAACCAAAAGGAAATTTTTAGATGAGTGTCGGCCCTCCACGTGGACAAGTTTTGAGTTGAATGGGCCTTAGAGTTTTCAAAGTGCCCCACCAAGCCATCCAACCAGAAAGGGCCACATTTCCATAGATGTTGAGATGTAAATTTGACGGGGAAAAACACACCCGTCAAACCGTAAAATGCAGGAAAATCACCATTTGAGCCCGGAAATGAATCTTTCTTTCAAGGACAGAGAATTTGGAAATGATATAAGGCCCAAATATGATCCTCTGAGCTGCATCCAATCACATTTCCATAGATATTTGGGACAAAAATGACAGGGACAACAAAACGTGACTGTGGAAAATGGAAGGAAGGGAAAAAACCTGAGTTTTCACCCAAGTTACAGATTCTTTCACATGGACAGAGGAATGAAAAACAAATTCTAGACTTTTAAGTGATCCTCGACCAAGGAAGGGACTGATCATGGAAACCAAATGGAGGACAAAGTTTTTATGCATCAATATGGGGAGATAGAAAACACGACAGAGCCCGCAAACTGAAGAATTTCAAGGAAAAATGGGGTGAGACCAAATTGAGCACCAACATCAGATCCGACTCAGGGATGGGCACTCCCTATGAGTGCCACAAGAACAAATAGTAGACCAAGTGCCAAAAACAAACCATTGGGAAATGGAGTCAAAGAATAAGCTTGTAGAGCAGAGAAACCATAACCACCCTCCAAAAAATGAACCGAGAAACCAACAAAACCAGGTCACCAAGGACCAAACAATGAACAAAAACACAAAAGTAGAAAGAAACCAAAAGAACTATACACTATACAATGGAGTATACCTTGATTCTGAGAAATCAATCAAGGAAATGTTTCAAATGCCTGCCATTAACAGGAAATTCAAGCAGTTCCCCATCTAAGTCTTTTAGGAAGAAGGTATTTTCACCAATTCGAATGTCAATTGAATAAGGGCCCATCCACAATGCATCAAATTTACCATGCTTTCCCTTATCTTCATGCCTGCTATCCCATAATAGCACAAGATCCCCAATGCTGAAAGCTCTTGGAGTCACCTTCTTGTCAAATAACTTCTTCAACTTTTCTCTGAACTTCACATGCCACTGATGGGATGCCCTTCTTTCTTCATCTAACTCAATAATCTGATTGATTCGAGCATCATATGGACTAACTTCTTGATCTTCAATTTGTTGAACAAACTGAAATGAAGACAATTGCAAATGAAGGGGCAACAAAGCTTGAGTTCCATATACCAACTCAAATGGGCTTTTACCAGTAGCTCTTTTGACAGTGATTCTGTCAGCCCAAACAACAAACTTTAGTTTCTCACCCCACTTCTTTTTGTTCAGCTCCAAGGTTCTTCTAATGATCTTCAACAAGTTTTTATTGTTGGACTCAGCTTGTCCATTTCCTTGGGGATTGTAGTTAGAAGCATATGTCAAATTGATTCCATACTCTTTGCACATTGCCACCAAAGGTTTGGCTCTGAAACTCATGGCATTATCAGCAACAATCTTAACTGGCACTCCAAATCTGCATATGATTTGATTCAACATGAAGTCCATGATAACTTGGTGTGTTGCTTTCTTGGTGGGGATTGCTTCCACCCACTTAGTGAAATAATCAGTGGCTACAAGAATCCATTTATGACCAGCACTGGAAGGATCAGAAATTTCACCAATGAAATCCATTCCCCATTGCTTAAATGGGGCTTCAACTGACACAGGATGCAAAGGAAGGGAGCCTGAAGCTTTCATTCTTCCAGAAAAATGTTGGCAACTTTCACATTTCCTAACCAATAGAGTTGTATCTTTGAAGAGAGTTGGCCACCAATAACCAACCCTCAAGATTTTATGTGTTGTAACTCTTCCAGCAAAATGTCCCCCACAAAATCCTCCATGGAGATCAGAAATTACCTTTGGGGCTTCATCCTCAGCAATGCATCTTAAGAGCACTCCCTCTGGGTTCTTCCAAGCTAACCCAAAATCAGTAATGACATATTTTTGAGAGGCTAACTTAAGAGCTCTTTTCTGATTTTTACTCAAATGTTTCAGGGCAGCATAGATGTCTGAGATAAAATATTATATCTTTGTACCATTCAGAGCTTACCAACTTTTCAAGGACATCCACCCTTTCTCCTTCTACTTCATTCACCTCAATAGTTTGCAAGTTTCTCTCAGCCATAAGCTTAGCTAGGCCCAAACCTCTTATCAATTTCGTGGTTTGGATATCCATGTCATATTCCTGCAACTTGTTTACCCATCTGCATCTTTTTCTTGAGACCTCCATCTCTGATAAGATGTCTTTCACCATGGTGTGGGGAACATAAGCAACAACTTTAGAGCTCAAGATGTAGGTCTGAAAACCTTTGTTTCTTTCACCAAGGAAAATGCTTGCTTCTCCATGATGGTGTACTTCAACTCAGCTCCTTGCAATGCCTTACTGAAAAAGGCAATTGGTCTCTCAGCCCCTTCATCATCCTTCTGCAACAAGACAGATGCAATGGTGTTTTCTGAAGAAAAAGAAAACATTTGAAAAGGCTTCTTGTAATTTGGAGCTACCAAAATAGGGGCATGCTTTAATGCTTCTTTGATCCCATTGAAATCTTGAATGGAAGCTTCTTCCCATTTGATAACTTGGTCCTTCTTCAGCATGCTAGTAATGGGGATGGTCAGCTCAGCAAAGTTAGACACAAATCTTCTGATAAATTTTATTTGTCCAAAGAAGGATTGAACTCCCTTCTTAGTTCTTGAATTGGAACCTTGTTGATGGCTTCCACTCTCTCAGGATCAATCATGACCCCTTCCTTTGATACAATGTGACCAAGAAACTTTTCCTTTTGCACTCCAAAATGGCACTTCTTGGGATTCAATGATATGCCATACTCTCTACACCTTAACAACATTCTCTCCAAGTGTTGCAAGTGATCATTTATTTTTCTGGAAAACACAGTTACATCATCTTGATAAACAACAATGAAATCATTAATATAACCAGCAAATGCTACATCCATTTCTCTTTGGAAAGTTTCTCCAGCATTCATTAAGCCAAAAGGCATCCTGACATAGACATAAGTTCCCCAAGGAGTGGTAAAGGTAGTCTTTATTCTTTCTGACTCCTTCACAACAACTTGATTATAGCCAGAGAAACCATCCAAAGTGGATAACAATTCAGAACCAGTTACCAATTGTAGCATATTCTCCATGTTTGGCAGAGGGTAATTATCTTTCAATGATGCTTTATTCAAGTTCCTGAAGTCTACGCACAACCTTATATCACCATTATTTTTTCTGACAGGCACTAGGTTTGCAACCCAAGATGAGTACCTTGTGGGCTGAATGATCCCTCCATCCCTCAACTTCTTCAGTTCTTCTTGCATCTTCAAAGAAAGGAGTGGATTGATTGGCCTCTGTTTTTTCCTGAAAGGCTTGGCATTAGATTCAAGAGGAATTTCATGTTGGAACAAATCTTCCATGTATGCCTTCAACTCAGAGTAAGACCAAGCTAGGCAGTCTTGATATTTCTTCAGCAATTGAACATAGGACTGCTTCTCTTCCTTGCTGAGATTGCTTCCTAACCAGATTTTACATGGTTTTTCCTTTGTGCCCAGGTCATGCTCTTCCACATCTCTTGAAACTGACATACTTCTTTTAATAATGCAATCAACATTATCAAAGTTTGATTCAAGTGCCACCAAACCTCTGGGAATCATGTTTGTCTTCAGCTGGATGATGTCTTTGCCAAATAAAGTTTCCTTTCCTTCAGCAACACACACCATTGGTTCCCAATCTATATTTTGGTCAGAAAACTCACCTTGGTTCTGTAGAAACCATTTCACCTGGGCATCATCATCAAACACTTGCCAATTTTTAACGTTGTCAGGGACAGATGGCCTTGTTAGTATTTCAACATCATACTCACAAAATGGAGATACTGTACAATTTCCAAATCTGGATCCTAGCACTGCTAACTTGTCTGCAACAACATTAAACTTTCTATCATGGTGCACAATATTAAATGAGTCAAACATTTCAATCAAATCCCAGACTGCATGCTTGTATTGTTTCATTCTCTGATTTTTAGTAGCATACAGTTTTCTAATTTTCTTGACAATCAGTTCTGAATCCCCTTTGACAATGATATCCTTTATACCATATTTCCATGCAATTCTCAAACCTAATAACAATGCTTCATATTCAGCAATGTTGTTAGTGCATTCAAAGTTGAGTTTGAAAGAAAAAACAAACTCTTCCTGGCCTGGAGAAATCAGAACAATGCCAGCACCATTTCCAAACTTGGAACAAGCTCCATCAAATAACAAGGTCCAAGGTAAACCTACTTGTTCAAGACATTTACATTGATCAATCTTATGCTCTTTTCCATCAGCAAACCCAACAAAGTTATCAGCATCTACATCAGCATACAACACTTCATAAGAAGCATTATTGGGATCTTCAATGAGGTGCAACATCTTCTTCTCTCCATACAACTTTACAAGGCTTGCCTTCAATTGGAATGGTGGAAAAAGACATATCCATCTGAACACTTCCACCAACACTTGCAGCCCACTTTCTTGATAACAACATGCCCCATTTGGTAGGGAAATCAACAATAACAACATCAAGTTTCAAGTTCTTACCCAGATAAGCTGCAAGTTGTACCACCAAACCTTTTACACATCCTACAACTGGCACCTCTCTAGAATCCATTGCAGTACACTTGCCATAAGTTGTTGTCACTTTAATGTTCAATTCATTCATGACTTCTAGAGGCATAACATTGCATGATGCTCTGGAATCAAACATACAATTGTGCAGCAGTCTGTCCTTAATAATCAGTGTTGTAAAAAATGGATCAACATTTAATTGAGACTCAACCAAAGATGTTCCCAAGTAAACTTCAGGTGGTTCACCTATCTCCTCCAATGCTTGGTGGTTTTTCTAGGTCTACAATGGTTGGAGGAGGAGTGTTTACATTATTTATATTTCTTCCTTGGGTACTCCTATCTTCTTCCAATCCCAAATACTCAAAATCCCTCTTCTTGTGCTCAGGAATCCTAAGCAGTTCAACAATTGGGACAGAAATCTTGATCTGACTCAAGACTTGGGAAATGTCATAAGGAATGTATTTGGGCAAAAGCAGCATTTGGAGAAAGATTGACAAACTCATCGGATGGCACAAGATTTTTCACATTTTGGGCATGGGTGGGAACACCAGTTCTACTTGAGACAACAAGGCCTTTTCCAGATGCATCTTTCTTTGGAGTTTCTTTTGGGACATTGGTGAGAACTGGGGTTTTTGGTTTGGCTTGAGGCCCTGCCCCTTTGACAACTTTACTTCTTGTGTTATACTCTTTTTCTTGGGCAACAACAACATTCATTAACAGTTGTCTATCCTCTTCTGATGGGATTCCTCCATCATACTTCTTAATCATTAGAGCTCTTAGGTACTCAAAATCATTATTAGGAAGTTCAAAATCTTGTACCATATCTATTTCTAAAGTATGAGAGGGAGGAAGAAGAGGTACCCGGTGAATGCAATCCCAAAAACTTGCAGCAGTTCTTGCACTTATTACTTCAGTTGAAGTTGCTCCTTGTTGTGAGCTTGTAGAGAAGTCCACCATGCATGCATCATCATCAGTGTTATCATCATCATCAAGCTTCTTCAACTTGCTGATCTACTTCACATGGTGGGTGGGGTAAGAAACATTTGTCACACCAATCAATTTCATTTGTCTCTTCAACAACAACAACTCTGGCATTTAGAGGATCAGGCACTACTCTATTTTCCCTAGCTTGGGGTTGTCTAGCTCCCATGGGTCCTTTACCTCTGTCATCAGATCTCTGATCATTTCTAGGATGATTTGTGAATCTTTCTTGTCCTTGTTGCCTATGCTGACCTTGAGAACCTTGTCCAATTCCTTTCTCTACCCTGGCTAGCTTGTAAGAGATTTCTTTGACAGCCCCGGCCAAAGTCTTTACAACTTCCTCAAGATCCACAACCTTACTTGATTGAGGCTTCTCTGGGTTGATCAGTTTAACACCCTCCCTCTTAGGAGGTTTTCCAACTACTTTAATGTTGTTCTCAATTTGCAGAGCCATGGTAAAGGCCTGCCTCAAAGTTCCAGGGTTCTTATCCCTCAAATAGTAAGCAACTTTCTTATCAAATGCATCTGAATACTTTATCAGACATGATTCATCACATGGCCTCAAATTAACAGGTAGTCTTCTCAATGTTTTGTTAAATCTTGTATTGAAATCATGCACTGATTCATTAGGATTCTTTTTTATATTTTCAAATTCTTGATAAAAGAAACCTAGGGTCTGTTTTATCACCATACTGCATTCTAAAAGCATTCTTCATCTCTGTCCAAGAATCAATGGAATTATCTGGCAAAGATTTATACCAGTCCCTTGCATCTTCTTCTAGAGTATGGATAAACAATTTAATGTATACATCCTCAAATTCTATTTCAAAGTCCTCCATCATATTGACAAAGAGCTTCAAGTGTTGATCACCAGTGATTGCATTATTTCCTTGAAACTTAGGCAATCTATTTCTTACATCTTGTGGCACAACATTTGGATAGCCAGCCATACCTCTAAAATTGATGGGACCAAAAGTATTAACAACAAATGGAGGTCTGGGTGGAGGCTGAGCCATATTATTTTGAGGAGGTGATCTTACAGGAGAAACAAAATGATGAGGAGTGAGGGGTCTGTGTGGTACAGGGATGCAATTTTTAGAATGACTACCCTCTAAAGGCTCTGTTTCTTGGAAAACTCTATTAGATTTGGAAAATACCGGGGTAGATTGAGAAGAAAATGTTTCAAATACAAAAGAAGGACCCTCTCCAGATGGAGAATTCAATTCAACAAAGAGACTACCTGATTCAGAAGCACTTGAGGAAGTATTGCAATCTTCAATCACAGGCTGATCAGTTTCACCAATGGAGATCTCTTTTCTTGATGCTTGATCTCCAACAACCTTCCAAATTCTTCTTCCTTCTGAATTAGACTTTCCCAACTCTTGAAACAACCTTCTACTAGGGTCCCTGGCAAAGAAAGATCTTCTTCCTTCCAGCTTTGCAGAGATTAATGACAAATCTTACTTGATATATGTTAAGACACTGGTATTTATTAAGAATTTAAACAACACAGAGTCGCCACTAAGGATTTTCACCTTAGTTTGTGAAAATGCACTATGAAAGACCTATCAAATGTCTGTCAATACCAGATTCATGCAAAGCTTACAAGATCTACTCTTCTTCTACCCAAATTTATCAATGATGATACAAAATTTAGTGCAATAACTGTATAAGCTGGAAATATTACACTCAGAACTTACAACTTTGAACAATTCTTACAGATCTGAAATAGATAATGATGTTTCAGCAATGTATTTGCACTTAGATCATGTAAGAAACATTACCAGGGTCTGTATGTATTTGTTCAAATAAAAAAATTTGTTGTTGTTGATGGCCAAATGGATATGAACTCCCGGCTCAAAATACTTCAAAGAGTCCCCGGAAATGGTGCCATGAGTGTTGTTGAAAATGCAGAAAAATGGATATGAACGGTGCCAAAAAATCAAAAAATTATCCCTGAGTGTTGGTATCCAAATTTGTTCTCCTTTTCAAGCTGAGCAGCATCACAGATTTGACATGGAGCTTAGAGATAGATAGATCATGATGTGTGTCATTTTGTAGCTGGGATGAGATCTAACTGGCCCTTTGTCACTCAAGATTTGTGGAGAGATGGATAGCACCTTCAAGAGGATTTGACCTATCCTCACTACTTTAGGTCGTGCCTTTTGACCAGGGTGAGAGGACCCATAGTGTAACCTCTGTTTGATGAAGGAGATGGAGATATCCTTCTTTTGCACAAATTTTATGAAGAAAACCTTGGGAAAATATGATCAATACTCCATAATTTAACTCTCAAGAGTTGTCACTTCTAAAAGATGGAGATACTTTCAAAACAAGGCTAAGGTTACTGAAGACATTATGAAATCCTGATTGTTCTGCATATTTTAGTAAATAGATTTTGTTCCTTTGTTGATATACAGGGAAAACAGGGTAGTTCAGGATGGATTCATGGTTTTTGAATAATTTTGGTGGGAGATTAAGCAGGATAAAGTTGATTATACCAGATCTTTGAGAAACTTCACAACAATGGACAACTCAACAACAGAAAGCTTCAGAATAGTTAAGACGTTCCTTCAACCAGAAGGTGTGCTTCAATGGAGGCCCAGATCAGCACATTTTCACACAATCTTTGAGAATCTAACATGAAGGCTTGAGTTAAAAGACTCAATTAAACACCAAAATCTCTGATCAATCATGCCTAAGGTACACCCAAAGACTTACAAACAATATTTATCAACAAATGACAGTGGAGTGATTTTAAATTTGTTTATCTCATCACAAGATGAAGGCTCTTCTTGAAATGAAATTGCAAATGCCACTAAACTGTCATAGGGATGAGATCCTATGTGATTTCACAAAGATTTCAATGTAAGATTGCAATAGGAACAAGAAAAACTACTTGCAGACATTCTGAAACAAAGCAGACACTAATTGCTCCAAGATTGACACAAATTAATTTCAAAATTGCTTAAATTCATCAGTAGGGGAAAGCTTCCAGAGCAATCTCAGTGCTCGTCAATGGCTATACATCTGCAACCAACTTGACATGATAGAAAATCTAACACAGAAGGAAATTAACAGGTATCTCAGATTGGTCTCTCAGGAAGATGGCTTTTCTCAAATTTTCTCTTAAGAATTCAACCCCCAACCCTTTGCAAGAGTATTCTCATTGCATTTATACATTTTACTCACTCAATTTTCCCCCCAAAAGAGAAGAATATTCGAGGGACCTTTGCTTGTTACCAATTTTCCTCAGAAAGTGACATTTAACAAATTCACATCCGAAAGCTGCCAGGTGGACCAATTGTGAACTGATCACATTTCTTGGGCCCTCGACTAATGACTAGGATGCCATGCCACAACCTTTTTGGCAATCCTTCTAATCATTCTGATTCTGTCATGCAAGAAATCCCCTTTTTAATCATTTTCTGGAGGCTCTGCACACTGGATCTGATAGGTAATCCTTTTCACTCTCAAGGCAACACCTTTTTCATCTTTTGCACCTGCAACTTTCATCATTTCATCCTTTTCCCTTTCTTTCCTCTGCAACTTTGTCCCCGCATCCATCTTCTCTAGTAATTCCCATTTTTGCAAGTGCCTGAGCAATTCCAACTTCAAAATATCAACCTTAACAATCCTTGGACTCACAAATTAAGTTCTAAATCCATTCAATGGCACTTTACAGACAGAAATGACAAGGAATTTCATCAAAAAATGATGAAAAACAGTGTGTATTCACATCTCCAGGAGTCTTGGAGAAAAAATGGTAGAAAAATAGATGCAATGCACAACAACCATTGATTCTACCCCTTCTCTACTTTATTTTATAGTTGTCCACATGTTTCCTTGGTGCAACTACAAAGGAGAAGTACAGGGGAAGTTTCCAAACAAGCGCGGGCCTTCCACGTGCCCTGGGCCCAAGAAAAATGCCTTTTGGCCTTTGAAAAAGTCTCAGTAAAAAGGAGCCAGTGGAAGCCTCCACGTGTCTCAATGGCACACTTTGAGATGGTCCCCAAAAGTGGAGACCCCAAACAAGTGTGGGCTCACCACGTGTCTCAGTCCGGCAGAGTTGTTAAAAAAGTTGAAGGATCAGTGGAAGGCGCCATGTGTCTAGGGTCCGAGACAGTTTTCCTTGGCCGTTGAAAAGTCCAAGCAAGGGCAGAGTGAGCGAAGCCTCCAAGTGTCCTCCTGGCGCTTCTTCAAAATAAAATTTAGGGGCCAGTCCCCAAATAGGCGTGGTCCCTCCACGTGTCCCAGGCCTTAGAAAATTTCTTTGAAAAGTTTAAGTATAGAGCGGAGCCGGCAGAAGCCTCCACATGTCTCCCTGTCACAATTGTTAAGGTGGGACCCTGAGGCTGATCCTCAAATGAGCACCAGCCCTCCACATGTCCATGGTCTGCCAAAACTGTACCGGCCACATGAAAAATTTGTCTAAGTCTGGGCAAGGCAGCGGAAACCTCCACGTGTCTCCCCGGCGCAACTCCAAGGCCAAACCAAAAGGTGAATTTTTAGATGAGCGCCGACCCTCCACGTGGACAAGTTTTGAGTTGAATCGGGCCTTAGAGTTTTCAAAGTGCCCCCATCGAGCCACATCCAACCAGAAAGGGCCACATTTCCATAGATGCTGAGATGTAAATTTGACGGGGAAAAATACACCCGTCAAACCGTAAAATGCAGGAAAATCACCATTTGAGCCCAGAAATGAATCTTTCTTTCAAGGACAGAGAATTTGGAAATGATATAAGGCCCAAATATGATCCTCTGAGCTGCATCCAATCATGTTTTCATAGATATTTGGGACAAAAATGATAGGGACAACAAAATGTGACTGTGGAAAATGGAAGGAAGGGAAAAAACCTGAGTTTTTTCACCCAAGTTACAGACTCTTTCACATGGATAGAGGAACGAAAAACAAATTCTGGACTTTTAAGTGATCCTCGACCAAGGAAGGGACTGATCATGGCAACCAAATGGAGGACAAAGTTTTTATGCATCAATACGGGGAGATAGAGAAGATGACAGAGCCCGCAAACTGAAGAACTTTAAGGATATGCTCAATTTTTCTTGCATGTAACTACTATTAGATGCTTCATAATTTTCACATTGTGACCTTTGGACTTCCACTTAGTTTCTCGATACATAACTTTCCTTTTTCACACTAAATTAAGCATGTTCAAAGAGTCGCCTTCACATTAAACTCATTACACACACCCTACCACCTAACAAGTCACCTAACAAACCTTAAAAACCATTACTTAACCTATATAACACTCTTAGACATCAATATCCCTCTTAAATTCATGACAAGTCATTTTACATCCTTTTTACAAATTTTAATGCATTTTGGAGGGAACTAACAATATTGAAATTTGAACTTATTAACCACATATGTTTCATGCTTGTACCACACTTCCATGGACTAGAATGCTGATTTTCCAATTAGAGGTTCTTGAAGATGCCCCTGCATCATACTCCCAAGGGGGATAAATTTGAGCTTTATCTTTTTTTTCTTCTTCCAATTTCTTCTCTTTCTTGAGTTAAACTTCTCCCTTCTTTTTTGAGTTCTCAGTCTTCTCTTTCTTGGCTTTGTCTTATTCACCCCTCTGTTTGATTTAGCTTCATCTTGGTCTTCACTTTTCTTCTTATTTGTCTCTATCACTTCTAACTGCCTCAAGAAATCACGTTCTTCCTTATCTTCTTCATTTCATATCTTACTAAAATTTGGTTCAACTTGTTCCTCATGGTTCACCTGCCTTTGGTCATCCATGTCATGTTCCTCACCTGCATAAATAAAGCTAAAATCCACTTTAGTTTATAAAAATAAAGACAAGTCAGTCTTCTCCTTGTCTTCTCTTCTTGTCAACTTGCTATATTCTTTCACTTTCTACTCTTCCTCTGCTAAAACCACTGTATCTTGCTGCAAAAAATCATATTTTTTTCTTATTTTCTTCACTTTGAGTCTTCACCACACTTTCATCTTTATGGTATTATTCACTTTCCCTTGTTTCTTTAGAATTTGCTTTGTTATTCAACTCATCACCTCCACTTATCCATCTCTATGTGCTTATGAGAGTTCTCCATGATCTTCTCATTACACTAACTACTATATTTTCACTCTTGACTGGTCCACAGTGAGCTTGAATTTGCTCACAAACTTCTTCTCTTTACATTTCTTCACTATTCACAAGACTATAAAACTTAAATTTTTCATCCTTTTGTGTATTTTAAATCAAACAACTGTCATTTTGCATTTGAATTGGACCACATGCCTTATTCATGGACTGATATGCTGTTGTTCCACCTTCATTTTCCTCATCCACCCTCTAAATGCTCTCATACACAACTTCCTTGACTAATTCTTTATATGTTTTTCTTGCATGCTTGCTCATTTTCTTTAGCTTCCTTTCTTCTTATCTGATGAACCCTCTCAGATGTATCCTTTGTTTCCTTTTTAAAATTTTTTCCATAGGCCATTTTACCCTTTTTCTCATCAAAAACCCAACTTCTATGTCTTTTCTCATCAATAAATCTTTTAGTTTCTTTACATCCTCTCTCAATGCTTTCAAATATCTCACCATCCATTCCTCTTGTCTCCTTTTATCCCCTCTTTTTTTGAGATTCTCTCTCCTTCTTGCTTATCAGCTTCACAAACTCCACCACTAGTTATTCTCTATCCATTCTTGTCTTTGTCTCACCACCTATCACTTTTCAATGGCAAAAAATTCACAATCTCTTGTTAGAAATTAAAAATAAATTTTCTTTCAAACCCCTCACCATGATTTAACACCAAATGATGTAAAGAAAATAAAACTATCAAGCTTACAAGTACTTTTTCAAGAGTTTTCAATCTCAACTATACCCCTTATCTGCATTCGAGGATCATTTACAAGCCTAAAATGGCTTCCCACTTGCAAAAATGACAAATATGACCCTGAATGGCATCATCCTCATCACCCTTTTTCTTATCATTCCCATAGCACTGATAAGTATCCTTTCACAAAGGCTCAAAATGATAGAAACTATCACCTTACCCAATTTTACAAGTTTTCTCAATATTTTAATTACTAGCTAGTGCTTCAGGATGGAAATTTTGGACTTTGGCTTCTTCAATGCTCCCTCTATCAGATCCCCTACTCATACACCTCACAACATAGTTAAAATGACCATACATTTAACTCAAAACAAACCAAATTGCATAACTCCTCTTATTTATCAAAATTGTCCTCTATCCCCTTAAGACAAGGCACTTACAACATTCATGCCCAAATAATTCCATAACAACCAACATCAATATTTTCACTGATTCTTAAACCCTTGGCCATACTCATGATGTACCCCAAATCTGATCACTTGATTCCTTAGGCTCCTCTTATAAATCTACTTTTCTTCCTTGTGGCGTACTAGCTCCGACTAGCCCCTCTTCCACCTATTGTCAGAAATATATCAACTTGTATAAGGTTCCACATGAAAACTAAAACATATTATAGCACCCATTTAGTCAGTGACCCTATCTCATAAGTTTCAGGATTTGAATAAAAAGATAAGAGCAAGATTCTTTGTAAAGTTACCTACACAATTAGCCTCATCACTGTGTTTCATGGTTTCCATACCAACTGTCAGCAAATTCTCATAGGCGGGAGCTTGTTTTGATGCCAAACCTTTGCCAATACTTAATTAACCATAGGATAGATATTCTACCAGTTTTCATGCAAATTCCACGATGAAATCAAAACATAAGGGTCATATTCTCTAGAAACCCTAGTCATCGGCCTGAACTAGCCCGAAAACCCAAAACAAGCTATAAATTTCACTAAAATCCAAGTTAAAGTCCTAAATTTTGAACATATATTTGTATCAATGAAATGCATGAGGTGAACTTACCAGTAGGGTTGAACCATGCATTTAAACTCTTAAACTCTTACAAGTCTCTTTGTATCTAGGCTATGCAATCTGTGAGTGAGGGTTTATAAGCTTTCCATACATGCATTCGAGCCAAATTTGAATATCTTCACTTCATATCCACCTTAGAAAACGTGTCAATCATCTTATTTTGAGTAAATCCATCATAAAGCTTACACCAATCCCTTTCCTAGAGTTTGTTATAATCTTACCTATTTACTTAGTCCTTTGCTTCTTCATAGTTAACCAAAATAGAGTAGCTCTTAGCATCAACCTCTAAAACCTTCTAAAGTGATTTTCCTAAGATATTCATGCCATCTTAGAGAATACTATATATACTTACTCCATGTACTCAACCAAGATTCAGTTGTAGAAAGAAATACATTCCCAAACAAAGTCTTATGTACTAAAAAACATAAAGTTCTTACATTGAACTATAACAATCATGTACCACAAGACAAAGTAATAGATCACATGCAAGACCTTATTAACATGCCCATCATTGGATCCTTCATACAATGTGAAGAGAAACCATTTCAACTCAAAAAACATCTCTAAAAAGATAAAATGTGCACACAAAATAGAGACACATATCATATTCAACTACAAGTTCTCATACACCATACTTCATTCTTCTTCACTCTATAGTTCCTCTCTTCCTCTACATGAGGAATGAGATCCCAAAACTAAATAACAAACTCCTATGTTCAAATTTTATTACATGTAGCTACTACTATATGCTTCATAACTATCACATTGTGACCTTTGGACTTCTACTTAGTTTCTAGATACCTAACTGTCCTTTTTCACACCAATTTAAGTATTTTCAAAGATTAACCTTCACATTAAACTCATTACACACACCCTACCACCTAATAAGACACCTAAAAAACCTTAAAATACCCTTAATCAACCTCTAGAACACTCTTAGACATTAGTATCCCTCTCAAATTCATGACAAGTCATTTTACATCCTTTTTACAATTTTGAATGCATTTTGGAGGGAACTAACAATATTAAATTTTGAACTAATTGGCCACATAGCTCTCATGCTTATACCACACTTCCATGCACTAGAATGCTGATTTTCCAATTGGAGGTTCTTGAAGATGCCCTTGCATCATTTCCTAGGAGCCTTCAAGATTATGCTATGCGTTGGTTCTACGATCTACCTATTCATTCGGTAACATCTTTCATGGATCTAGCTGATGCTTTTCTTGCTCACTTTTCAATTAATATTGATACTAAGATCTCTTATGCACAACTGGCACAAATTAAACAAATATTCAATGAAAATCTAGCGGACTATGTATTATGTTATAAGAACAACCTAGCTAAGATGAAAAATGTGCTTGTTGCTTCAGAACTACAAGATATATTTATTCAAAGTCTCTTACCTCCATTATATGAGAGAATTATCTTTGAGACCTCTCCTTCATTTGATCAACTCTATCATATGCTCAAATTGCATGAAGTCAAATTAATTTCTATGGGAAATCTCAAATATCAATATTCTTCCTCTTCATCTTCTTCTACTAGGTTTCAATCTAAGTCAACATTCAAACCTTATCCTAAACCTACTAAAGCAAAGGTAACTGTTAACACCGTCTCTCCTCCTAAAAAACTTCAATGACAACCTCCAAAGAACACTTTCACCAAATTTCCATATCCACCTCGATTTCTGCTTCCTTAATTTCTTGAAAGTAAACTCATTACTCTTACACCACCTCTTAACCTTGATCCATCTCTCCCTCATGGCCACCACTATGAGGAAAATGCTAAATGTGATTATCATTAATGTATTGGACATTCTATTGATCGTTGTTTCCAACTCAGACATCTCATATAGGATCTCATCGACAATAATTCATAGGAGCTCCCTCCTCCATCGTATTCTTATTCTCAACCAGTCAATAATAATAACAAGCTCAAAATATTTAATGACCCTTTGCTTAAGCATGATGCACAAGCTACTGATGCTTCGGCTAATCATACATATCATGTTATTTCCCCTCCTTCATTGGGGCCACTTGATTTTCTTATTACTACTGCTGATGCATCTCCACCACTCATTACATTTTCAGATTGTGATTATCATGCTACTTTCACATATGATTCATTACACATCAATGCTTCTATTGGCTCATACACTATCAATATTACCATGATCTATCCATACGATTTTATTTATGTGTGTTATCTTGCACTTCTCCTGACTATAAAATGTCCAATTTCTGCTATTTCATATCCAACACCTAAATATTTTGGCTACATTCAGCTGTCCATTACAGTTGGGCCTCTCACTTTTCTTGTGCCATTAGTTGTGGCATATTTAATCAAAGGTTGTGACATGCTCTTAGGTCTCCAGTGGCTCCACGCTACTCATGCTATTCCATCCATGAACCATATGTGTCTTAAGTTCATACACAATAAACAAGTTATCATTGTTAACAACATTCCAAGACACACACCATTACCTTTACCTCCTCTTCATAATATTCTTCCATCAACTACAATATATAGGCCTTTGGAGCCTCTTAAATATAAGGCATACCCAACACCTTGTTCTCAAATTAGCACATGTCATACTACACAACATTGTCATCCTCATAGGTCCATTAGTCCTTCACATAGGTGCTCATCACCTCCTTACCTCGTATTTTTAACATAGGTGCTCATCACCTCATTCACCTCATAGGTATTATTCAAATAGGTGCTCATCACCACCTCTACCTCATAGGTCTACTACACATTAGTGTTCATCACCTCTTTCTCCACATCGTTTGGCATCGCATATACAACATTCTTCACCCACACCACCAATCTTAGAGCATTGTCACACGCCTCTATCTCCTCAGACATTGGGTGGAGGACCCATACCCTTCACTCTCATTGAATAACATAATTTCATCACACACTTAGGGGGCATCACACTTTATTCCCCTCCTTTAATCATTGCTATTTATTTCGAGACCCTACACATACACATTACACTTCGTGCTTTGCATCTAGTATTTCTCATCTCTCTTAGACACCATAATACACACACATGTATCACTCATTACCCTATGACACACTCTAGTTCCACAGTTCATACTTGAATGTTGAGGGTCTAAATTTGAGATAAACCTCAAAATCATTCACTCTTTTACGCTCTATACTTCATGATCTATATTTATAGTTCACATTTCAAATCATTTCCCGATGACACACTCTTGTTCTATGGTTCATTCTTGATTATTGAAGGGTCTTTTTTAAATGAACCTCATCTCATACAAATACGTTGGGCGGCATGCTGATCCTATCACATTCATATTGCATATCATTCTATCTCACCCATACATAACATACTGCATATCTTGGTTGCTTTAATTTTTGCTTGCTTATACTTACATGCACACTTTGTTTCCCATGTTAGATGTATACTTAGTATGTCAATATATATTTTATATATACACATGCACATTCACTTGTTCTCTAGTAGTGAGTGTAGAATTCTTACAGATCCTTACAAGCTGAAATGATGCTTGGCATTATACCTCTTACCAATCCCACCGAGGCTCCTGGGGGCATATACTTTCTCACACATTACAGGTGTTATTATATCATTATTTATTACTTCTACTTCCTAGCACACTACTTTCTACTAGTAAATACACGATTTGACATACTTCTTATCTTTATAACATGCTAACGGGTGCTTCATGTGTAACATTTTCTTTGCAAGAACTATTTGCCACCATGGTTGTCTGTTACATCTTGCTTTCCAATGTTTTCTATTATATCTCATTGTTTGCGGGTTTTGCCCTATGTCTTGCTTGATCATTGTTTATATGCCTTTGGCCGCTTCGGTCTTGATTGTCTTGTGACATTGTGAGTGATGTCCCATAATTAAAACCCACTTTTCGGGGGTCTATCTTGTATGCATATTTTCTTGTTACACTGCTTTTCTATGGCATGCTTGCTATTTTTTATACTAACACATGATTACTAGGCATCTTGTTTACACGTGCCTATTAGGAAATCATGTTTAGTGGTCACATATATTATATATTGTAATATGAATACATACATGAGTAATTATTCACTAATATGTAAATGAGTTGTTATTAACAACTCATGCTATTTAGAGACTGTATTGTTATGTGAATAACAATCACTCTTGATATAGAGTTTTGGGTGTTTTAGTTATTGAGCCAAAATCCTAAAATATATGAGATTCTTGGCCTATTTATTTTGTATGCAGACCCATTTGATTCATACAAGAAATATACAATTATTATTTCTTTGATTCAATTCTACAACTTTGCCCAAATTCTACATCTGGTATCAGAGCAGGTTGCTTGTGTACATATCATGGAATTAAGATATTGTTCAAGGGGAAGTGGTGTTGTGCTATTTCCCCATTGAATGAAATTTGTAAATCAATTGAAATATTAGTATAGTGTGATCTAGAAGGAGTTTTGTAGAATGTGGCCTTGTGGAATATGCTTCATAAATTTTCATGCAATGATTTTCATCAATATTGAATCATTTAAGAAGTTTCAGACATGAAGAAAGCTCCAAATTATCGTCCAACTCAGTCATGAACAAATTTTAGGTCAGGTGAGGAAAGTAAATATTTTTGATACCATTGTAAAGATCTTGAAACTACCTTTCCAATGCATTAAACAATTTACAAATCAAAGCTCTGGTTTTCAAGTTATGAACAAATCAATGTAGGTCACTTCAACTCAAAATCAGCCGTACACAGCCATTTTTGATTGGCTAATATTTTTAATATTTAGCAAAGACTATAGTTTAATTTTTTTAATTTTTCTATAGTTTTTGTTTAATAATTGCATTTTAAGGGAAATTATTACATTTTTGACCAAATTAATATTTTTCTGGCACTAGTTCTTTAGGATTTTGATATATTTAGAATCCTCATTTCCTCACAGTTCTAACAAGTGGTCACACGATAAATTTTATCTCCATCTGGAGATTTTTTTTTAATCGTTGATCTAATTTTAATTAAATTAGGCCTTTTTATAGGAAATTGTATCCTCTATAATTTTTTCACAATAACTCAAAATCGACCATCATTTTTTTTGTAAAAGTGCTTATTTTTTCATTCTCATTGCATTGGTTATAATTTCGGGAGAAAATACTAATTTCAAAAAATACCCTCTTTTGAGCCTCATCATGTCAATGTCTAAAATTTACCTCACAGATGCATTTTCGGTGTTACCTGACGTCTAGTGGAAATTATTAAGCAACATGTTCACATTACGTTGAGTTAACAACGTCATTCATTAGAGATCAGAGGAAATGAAGGAAGGATGGAGATCAACACCTCTCGCCAGTCGCCAACGATGGGGCCTCATTTTGGTATGATGGCATTTGTTTCACCGGATTCTTAGCAAATTAATGAAATAGATAAGCGGTGATAGGCTGAGGAGGAATACTTGTTATGATGTCGGTTGAAGGTTGTGAGGGTGTCTGATTTCCTGATCCAAGTTAACTGCAAGAAGTCCCTTTTGTCTAGGATGAACTACCTGAAATGCAAAGCAAGACCACAAAATATAGTTAATAGTAAAAGGTTAGTGGATTTCCTAGCGCGAGCTAGATTCAGAAAGTATGACACTTCCTCGATGATTTCCAATCCACTGATATATATATATATATATATATATATATATATGTATATGTATATATTTCAATATAAAACAAATGAACATGCATATAAATGAATCTAGTTCTAGTAGTCCGATTTAGGTATCTCAGATTACTTACCAACTTTAATCCACTTAAATGCTTCGATATCAAATTGTTAAAGGTCACGGGTTAGATTATAGGTTGGGAAAGTGGTCTGGAAGTCATAGACAAGGTCTGGGTAAGGCTTGGTATAATTTGGGGCTGATTTAGTTGATTGGGGTGATTTTTTATTTGAGGCAATTTTCCAGACACAAAGACCAATGTCGGTCAGGTGTGATCGACGATGGTTTATCTATGATCGATACCAGTTAGGGATAATCGATCTCAGTTTCTGTGGGAATGGTAAAGTATCAGAAACAGGTGTCTAGGTTCTCTCTGTGTTTGCACAGAGAGATGTGGAGGTCTGTGGAGAGGCTTCAGGTAGGATATTTGGCTTGGGTGATATTTTTGTGAGGCCTTAAGGGTGTTAAGGTCAATTTAGAAAAGTTATGGCAAGATATACAGTAACTGACATTGGTCTAATTACTGATGCCGGTGAAGGGGGAAATTGACGATGGTTAAGGTAACTCGCGTTGGTAGGGGAAATTTGGTGAAAGTTGATTAACAAGTGGTTTTTGGATTTTCTATGGTCGTACAAAGAATAAAGGGGAAACTGGTTGGGTTCATGATAAAGTGATAAAAACTCAGAAGTGTGTAAAAGGTTAGGAATAAAGATCCTGAAGGTTATGGTGGCTGGATAAGGATAAGGGCTGAAAAATGAAGATGGCGGAATACAAGGAATAACAAGTTCCAATAACCAAGGGATAAAGAACTTAATGAATAAGTACAAGAACGATACAAAATCAAATGCACATACTTGTTATTGTAAGATTAGCGAGTGAAGGAAGTTGATGGTCGATTTATGAACCTAGTGGTTAGTGCTGCGACAGTGCTTCCTAGAGTGTCACCATGAATGCCAGTGCCTTTAGATCAGCCCCGGGTACTTGCTTGGATCTTTGGATGGATGTATTATGTCATCTTGATGTTGAGAAAACTCTGGTTCATGCTTGAATTCAGATATCTTTCTCCCAAAACTCGAAGTGACAAACCTAGAAAAAAGGTTACCAAATTGTATATATGGTGACCGACGACGGTCAAGGTGACTGGCGTTGGTTGAGGGTTAACTGACGTTGGTTAAGGCGAGATATCCTAGGTTTACCAAAAATAGCAGATCTTGGCTATTTTTGGCATGCTCTGCTTGTTGGCCCTGGTCTCAAATTATGGTTAACACTTAGATAAGCAGGCATGTTGTTGGAGAAGGAATAGGAATTTAATGTTAGGGTTATATTAGTCCCAGGTGGTTAGGATAAGTGGAGAATGAGTCTTAGTTATTCAATAGGATAAGAATAAGTCCATGATGAGATGTCTAGGTGAGATGTAAATTAACCTAATTAAAGTAATTAGATTAATAAATAATGTGAGGATATGCATTAATTCAATTGTAAATAATTAAATTAATATGAATGTGAGGTAAAAGGGTGATGGTTAGATGAACATGTTCTGTTAACTGATTAAAGGGGACCAAGGGGAGTGTGACCCAATTTTGGTGTCTACATTTTCCCCTTTTTATCATGTAGCTTGTATTGGTAAGCGATGCTAACAAAAAAAGAAGTGATTTCCCCAAATATAAGTGGGAGTGAGGTTTCCCTAAGTATGGGTGGAGGTGATCCTTGTCAAACCAAGAATTGATGAGGTGTTATACAGAGTTGGTGAGTGGTTTGATAAATGTGTAGTTGGTGAAAGTTAAGGTAGGTGGGGAAGGGTATGGGTACTTTCAGGAAAGGGTAATGGTCAAATTGGGTAATAGGTAATGGGCCAGGGTCAAATTGGGTAATGGGTAATGATAATTGAATGCACATACACGTATAGACTGTAACACAGTACCAGGTTGAAGAGCTTGCAAATTCTACATTTTCTAAGGTCAATAGGTTTATCCAAACAAGGTTGAAGTGATTCAAGTATCTAGGGTATAGGATATGGTCCGGAAACACAACGTAGGTTAGGTGTAAGAACATTTAGGTATGATCTAGTACACCATGGGTTTGGTCGGGATAAACGACACGACAATAGGCAAGGTATGGTTGTTAGGCTAAAACAACATAGGTAACAATATCACAAGCTATAATGAGGACAAAAGTTCAAAGATCACAAAAGGTGGTTTAGGTAAAGATATATAGGTCATGACATAGGTAAGGCCGAGGTATAGGAAAAATAACAGGTCCCTAAATGCAATTAAGAAAATTTATGGGTAATTTAGGCTTGTGGGTAGGGTCTAATAAGTATTGGTAAAGAAAAAAGGTATTTGACAATAACGAGTTTAGGTCAAAATAGGAAAAATGTAGAGGAAATAGTACTGGCAGGTGACAAATGCTATTTATAAGGTAATCGATGTCGGTTTTGGGTGACCAACGCCGGTTATGTCGAATTATGGTTATAAGGTTGAAATTTTGTATTTTACGGAATCATTGTTGTCTTTTGACTTTGAGAAAATGACAGAGCTGAGTGACTTATGCATTTGTCGGGGAGGAAAAGACAAGGCATTGTACTAGGGTAAGGTGGAGGTGACTAAGTGGTGAGAGGAGCCAGGTAGACAGGTCCATGAGAGCAGTTAGAGATGTGTGATTGGTGGAGAGATTTGAGGTATATTTTGACATGGCAGAGATGGGAGAGGGGTCATGTGGACCACTAGCGCAGCGGCTAGATGTGTCACCACGTAGAAGCCATCGAGATGAGGTAGGAGGTAATCCAAAATCATTATTTGATTAAATATGGTATTAGTGAAATTATTTCGGTTACAAATTCAGGTGGGTTTTTAATTTTGAATTTGTGGGTGAAAAATTAACGAAATTAGGGGGGAAAACGATCCAATATAGGCTAAGTAGGGTGATAAATAAATGTGGGGTAGATGTGGGTGGGATTTAGTAGGTTTGTAATTTGTTTTTGCAAATTTTTAAGAAATGGGGGAGCGGGTTTTCGATTTTGATTGTCATGAGAGAGACCAACGTCGATCTAGGTTTAGCTGATGTTGGTCGGATTTGGCCGGCATCGGTCAAGACTGAGGTGACCAACACCAGTTAAATGGAATTGATATAGGTCAAGAAAAATTGGTGACGGTCAAGGTGACTGACGCCGGTTAGGGTGAAGAAGGAATATGGGTAAGAAGGGCTAGGTATGAAAGGAAAATAAGTGAGAAGGGGTAAATGAAGAGTGTTTATAGAGGGATAAGGGCAAAAATACAATGTTTAACGATAAAGGATAGGTGAGTATGTGAAATAATGTTATGGTGATGAGTCATGATTATAAAGGGGAGGAGGTTTGTATGTGAATTAGGTAAATGGGGTAATCATGATTGGTGTGATTAGGTATGGTGTTGGGGTTAATAGGTAATTGTAGGTAGTCACATCTTTAACAATGTTGTGTTTTGTTGGATGCAGGCTAAGGACCAACTACGCATGCAGGAGGGACAAAGTACCACATATGTTAGTAGAGATGTGATCGAGTGTGACTGCGGAGGAGTGGGAGCATATGAATGATGTTGGATCGATTGGGATCTAATGCTATAGGTGTGTAGCTCGAGATCCTAGTTTGATGGTCGCACTCATCGATAGATGGGATTCAACGACCAACACTTTTCATTTATCGACAAGTGAGATTACTGTCACCCTAGAGGATGTATATAGGATCATGCAACTACCAATTGTGGGTGAGCGAGTGTATTCTATTTCTTCATAGGCCTTAGTGGATCCTATAATGGCTATTTTTTGGGAGGCAATGGGCAAGTTGAGGTACCATAATGTGAGCCTTAGCTATGAAGAGATGTATCTAGTCCATCCTCAAGAGAAGAGGTTGGTTGTTTTGATGATGGAGGCGGTATTTTGTTTCACCTTGCCAGATGCTGATGGTGGGAGATTCCCGTGAGCATTGATGGGAGTGCTCCAGGATATGATGGAGGAGTGGATCTGTTTTGCATGGGCACTGGAATTCCTGGTGCAGTTGTATAGGGAGCTGTGGGCCTATGGGAGATTGTGGTAGTTTAGTTTGTGTTGCACTTTTCTTCTGCATTGCTGGGCATATGGGCACATCATATGTGTATGTTGAGTTGGTTTGCCCCAACTTGATTAAGTCAGGGGTGGCTTGGTCAGAGTTAGATATAGATGGTGGGTACCAGTTGGTGGGAAACATAGGGTGGCTAGGGCCACACATGATGTTTCATATTACAGGTTTTTGCTGGAGGGATTGTCTGGTGTGGATATTGTTTGGAGGCCATATGTTGGCTATCCCTCCTACATGGACATGGAAAAGGAGTTAGAGGAGTTATAATTGCTGAGGTGGATTTAGGAGCATCATGTCGGGGAGCACGAGATGATACTTGTAGATAGGGCCATATGACAATTTGGGCTACCACATGATGTGCCTCCACCCTTCCCACATTATAGAAGAGATGATGTGGAGAGACCTATGTCTCCACCATAACCAAGTGTGCTTACATGGTAGGAGGAGCAGCCGGTGGATAGGTGGATTGATGATGTTGGGGTCACCAATAGATATAGGAAGTGGTGGGTGGCACAACTATGAGCGGTACCACTGAGGCCAAGGCAGCTAGACCTAGCTACCATCACAATACATAGGGATATCTTGCAGGGTCAGGTGGCTACCCTTCAAGCACAAATTATAACTTTATAGGGGAAGCTTACCGGGTCAAAGGCACATGCTGCCATTTTACAGGAGAAGGTAGCAGCCTTATAGGTATAGGTAGCACAGGGAAAGGTGCCCACACCGGGTGGAATTGGAGATGGGGGATCGGTAGCCACTTTACAGGCACAAATAATAGGTTTACAGGGCCAGTTGGCCACTACATAGGCTCAGATTGTGGCCTTACAGGCCCAGGTTGCAGCACAGGCACCTCCATAGACTCAGGGAAAGGGTCCCACACTACATGTAGCTGCAGTAGGATAGGGTCCCATGGTACAGGGAGGAGAACATGGCTCATAGGAACAGGATGTCAGGCCAACGTTAATAGGTCAGATCTCACAGGTTGCTGTGAGACCTATGACACCACCTCAAAAAATGTCAATTACGAGGTTCAAGGATGCCTTGAATGAGGCATGGTATTATCAGGATCATTTGACAACCGTTGGGATAGATGTCCCCTCCTATGATGAGTACATGAAACAATAGGCAACAAGTGAGAGGACTAGATCCTGCACTCATAGTTCAGAGAGCATAGGGAGCTGATGAGCCTAGAGACAGGGTTAGGGTAAGGCTGTAAGATCACAAAGGCTAGTCACAGGTGAGGGGCAGGTAGAGATTAGACTGAGACCCATGTTAGGTGGAGAGATGCTTGTAGGTCGCTAGGTTGGAAGAGAGGAAGAGGAAAAATATGATACATGTATGGATACCAGTGCGGGGTGACGATTAGTCACATGATATGATCAATGTATTGATTTTTGGTATATACCAGCTTGTGTGTAGATGATAGTGAGGATGTATATGAGGGTTTTGAGATGTTGATTATTATATCGGCCTGTGTGCTGAAGATAGTGAGGATGTATATGAGAGTTTTGAGTTACTGATTATTTATTTGTATCAGTGTACATTTGTATTGATACACAAATGTTCGTATTGTTATAGATGATGATTTATATGGTATAGATGATGTACTTAGTTTTAATTTCCATTGTTATTGTGTATGTGATGAAAACTAGGTGAATCATGCATGTTTGAGTCGAGGTCATGTAGGCATGGTTGATTTAGGTTGGTTAGGCATGGTGGAGTTCATGTTTGTTAGGCATGGTTGAGTTTAGGTCAGTTAGGCATTGTTGAGTCAGGTATAGTCATGATTGAGTGTAGGTGAGCTAGGCATGGTGAAGTTAAGGTTTGTTGGTTTTGATTTAATTTCCAAGTTATTGGTAACATGGGGAATAAATGATGATGTGTATGTATGTTATGGTGTAGATTTCTAAAATATTTGATATCATGGAAATGTTTAATGATGGATGTATGATATGATGGATGTATGATATGATTTTGTAAAAAAATGGCAGGTATTTATGTTTGTTAATTGTTTAATTTACAAGTGTTATGAAAAATGGAAATTAAGTAAGGTGAAATGTTAATTGAAAACATGGGGGGGGGGGGAATTGGTTAGGGTAAAGAGTCAATGAGCTAACCTCCAAGGGCAACATGCCCTTAGAGTGCTGCCTACATAGCCCCATCAAAAAGGGGCCTCAGGCCGATGTAGTCCTCCCATAAGCTAGGGAAGAATATGATGAGGTAGAGAAACGAGTTAGCAAGTTTTAGGCATGGTTGAGTCTAGGTTATTTGGGTATGATTGAGTTTATGTCACTTAGGCATGATTGAATCTAGGTTACTTAGGCATGATTGAGTTTAGGTCACTTTAGGCATGATTAAGTCTACGTCACTTATGCATGATTGAGTTTAGGTCACTTAGGCATGATTGAATCTAGGTCATGAAGGTAGGGGTGAATTGAGGTCATTGAGGTGTGGTTAATTTGAGGTGTTGAGGGCTTGGTCCTATATAGGATAATCAACAAGTAATGAAGAAGGTGAGTGGTAAGAGGTGAAAGAAGAGCCTCCTAATTGGTAATAACCAAAACAAAGGATTTAAGCTGCAATGGGAAAAATAGAAGCCGCAGGCAGGGTGGGAATTTTATACCTGCCTGGCAGGGTACTTTTTCCCGTGTTATAAAAATCACTTAAGCTGTAGTGGAAAAAATAGAGGTTGCAGGAAGGTGGGAATTTATTGTCTGCCTTGCAGGGTAAAAATTCCCATGGTGAAATAAAAGGAAAGTGACTTAAGTGAAATCATGGGATTTTAGTGCCTACCTTGCAGGGTAAAGAATCCCATTATGAAAAATTCTTAAAAATAGAATTATATGTGCAAAAAAGTGCAACCCACCTTGGGTGAATAATAATGCATTAAATAAATATTTGTTAATATTTATTCACCCAATTTTGGCACCTAGGCTTGTGGAAAAGTCAACAAAGGGAAGTGGACATAAGGAATTTAAAAATAGAATTCCAAAATTAAATAAATTTAATTTATTTAATGCAGCCCCTTTTGAGAAGGAATTAATACTTTTTAAAGTATTAAATGATTATATTAATTCCTATTTTCAGTGGCTATGGTCAAAGCACACTGTGAAGCTTAAGTGAAGTGAAGTGTGGATGATTAAATTGAATTAATTTAATTGATTGGATGGCTGTCCTTAAACATGCTATATTTAAAAGAGAAGAGCTTGATTTTTAATTAATTAATTGCCTTTAATTGTTAGGGCAAATTATTAATTATAGAATTGTGAGAGTTATATAAGCATGGGCAGCCATATGGGTGAATTATTTAATTCACAGGTAAAGAATTGCAGCCAAGAGGAAAAGTGCACCCCCATTTGAAGAAGGGTTTTGCTCAGGCAAGGTGGAAACAAGGCTAAAAGCTTCCAAATTTGGTGCATGCTTTAAAGGAGGTTGATCTTTGTCTACATAATTGTTTGCATAGGTGTTACAGGAGCTCAGGTGTTGTTGAAAGGATTCATGCTCTCTTTATGTACAAATTAAACACCATTTTTTGGGGCAGCAGGCTTGAAAAGTGTAGATTTTTACAATTAAAATTCACTATTCATACTCCGGTGGCCATTTTTGTCTGAATAAATTGCAGGAATTCATTACAGGTGCTTTACAAAGGAAAATGAGCTTTTATCAATGTCCAATACATTGCATATATCCTCTGAATCTGAAGAATTGTCCAGATCTGCACCAGTATTGAAGAAATCCGGCCAAGTAAGAAGAAAAAGAATTATTTAGACGAAGATAGACAAAGCTATGGCGAAGAAAGATGAAAAAGAAAGCACAACGGAGTCATGCATCACTTATATATTTACAGATACTGGAGACATAGATCTAGGCTCGAAACCTCTTGCTGAATTGATAGACAAATCAAGAGCAGGAAAGACTTCACTCATGCGTGCAGGAGAAACTTCACTCATGCGTGCATATTAAAAGCAGTGGAATTATTTGAGTTGCAGCTTTTCCATCCATAGCCCAGTTGCCAAAGTTTGTTATGCAGGTGCAGATCCATTTTTAGATGCAGATGCAGATGCAGATGCAAATCCATATGCAGATCTAGATCCATATCTCATAGTTACAAAAGCTTCCAGCATAAAGGATTCATCCTCATGTTTCGAATGCAGCCCGTGAAGAAGTTAGTGCGTGGAAAATTCCTTCCAAGATCCTGTGCATGTGCTCTCATCTTCCAGTTGAAGCCTTCACTGAATTTTCATTCATCCGGAGTGCTTTCCAGAATTTTTAATTGCTCATATGCAATTAAAAATAAGGATGATGAGTTATCTACGGAAAACATTGCGCTGATGCATGTACAACAGAAGAACTGCAAAAGCTTCAAAGGATAAAAGAGAAGACAATGCGTAGGCAAAATTCTAGCTTGCTTCCAATTCCAACTGATTGCAATTCCAGCTTGTTTCCAGATCCTGCATGCAGACATGAAAAAGGACAAAGTCAACTTTCCTCTTCCTTCTTCTTTCCTTCGACAAAGTCAGCTTTCCTCTTCCTTCTTCTTTCCTCCGACAAAGTAATTGAGCGATCAATTAAATTATACAACTTAAGTAATTGGTTTAAAAGCCCTTACTTGAAGAAGTCAACTACTTGGAGATAGGTCGCACATGTAAAGTAGAAGGTTCTATTTTCCGTTGCAAATCATACATGTCATGCAAAGAGGAATTCTAGGAGTGAGATTTCCAGTTGTTTCTTCTCCAACTTCCACATGTGCCAGTTCAACTAAAGCTTCCAACTTGTAATTGCCCCTCTACATTCTATAAGTAGAGGAAGAACCTTCAGGTTAATCAATCAGAATTTGTAAGTAGCAATCCTGTGTTCTAGACTTTGTGCTGAACCCTAAGAGTAACTTGGAGCAAAGGAATACAAAGGAGTAGGTTTCTGGAGAACTTTGTGTCACAATTTATTGTGTTTCTTGATTTTAATCTTAGATCTCTTGATAAACTTTGTGTTATTTTAGATCTGGATCTAGAGCTGCCTTTGTTTTATAATTCTGTGTGTTCATATCTATTAAGTTTCTTCTATGTGCATGTAATTAGCTCTGCTATCTACTAATTGGGATGCACATCTTCCCCATTTCTTCTATGTATTTCCTTTACTTCCTTCTTCTATAACTTTCCTTTCTTAAACAGCTGCTTACTTGCTGTAGAACTTCTTAGTTATGGTTCATGAACTAAGTGGTTAAAGTAAAACCCCTGATAGATAATAACACATTTTTATTGAAAAATCTGACACATGAGCCTCACCGGTTAAATGAGGGAGATTTATCTCATGACTGCCTAGGTTTTATGCTATGCAGAAAATATAGCCAACATAAGTCATGAACAAAACTATAAAGGAAAATAGGCTCTCGTGTTTGAAGACAAAACTATATCACACAGAGGTTAACTATAATGGAGAGGTTTTAAGTGATGAACGACCATGGGATTCCATCTTAAAAAAGACAAAAAGTATTCATGAGAATCATGCTATGAGTATAGCCATGGTACTCATATTGAAGACACGGTTGAGAGGTAACGGGTAATCACATGATCTTTGTTTAATCATTGATCCTTAAAATAGATAGAATGGAAGGTGAACGATGCTCAAGGGACGGGTACTGAATAGACAATAGGTGTTATATGACTTAATTCAATAGTAGAATGGTTGAAGATGTAAGGAAAATTATTTGAGGGTTTCAGGTTTGGGTTTACCTTCAAGTGAAGACAAATGATAATCACCTAATCCATAGGTATGAGTAGTGATATAAGGTCCAAGACACTTAGGAGAAAATTTGTCGGGTTTGCTTTTTTCCTCTTTTGTTACATGTTGATTTTTTTTCAGGGTGAGGTCGCCAACTTGGAAGGTTCATTCATGGATGTGTTTTTCATAGGCACGTTTGATACGCTTTTGGTAGATTTGAAGGTGATCAAGAGCATTAAGGTGACATTTGTCTAATAAATCAAGTTGTGCCAAATGGTCTTGGCAAAAGTCATCATCATTGAGTATCTCTTTGAGTGAGATACGAAGAGATGGAATATGGAATTCAAGAGGCAAGACATCCTCTGTACCATAGACCAGAGAGAAAGGCATAGCCACAATTGAGGTACGAATACTAATACGGTAAGGCCATAAGGCAAAAGTATTATGCATGTGCCAATCCTTTCCAGTATCATCCACAACTTTCATAAGGATTTTGTTAAGGTTTTGTTGTTGGATTCAGCTTGGCCATTTGTTTGAGGGTAGTAGTGTGAAGAAAAATTGAGTTGAATGTTAAAGGAATCATAAATCTTCCGTAGAGTTTTGTTTTTGAACTATTTTCCATTATCAACGATGAGATGGTGGGGAGCACCAAAGTGACAAATGATATGATGATTGATGAATTCACATATTTTCTCAGATTTTGTTAAAATACAAGGTATAGCTTCTACCCATTTGGTGGTAGTATTCAATAGCGGTAATAATACATTAATGGCACTGTGAAGAATGGGGATTGATATCTCTAACAAGATCCAAACCCCATTAAGAGAAAGACTAAAGGTCTCGTGCGACTTGTAAGGCATGACTAGGCATGTGATAAAGATTAGCATGTTGTTGGAACTTCACACAACCTTTGACATAATCACAACAATCATGGTTTAAGGTTGGCCAATAATAGCCTAGGTGGAGAATGCATTTAACGAAAGCTAAACCACTGAAGTGATCTCCTACAAATTCCATCGTGAACTTCCTTAATGGTGTAGGGAATTTTAGAACTTGTCAGGAATTGCAAGAGGATACTATCAAAGCCACATTTATAAAGAAGGCATCCCATGATGACATATCAAGAGACACTTTTGAGAAAGGAGTGTTTTTCGTTGCGAGTAAGGTCTGGAGGTAGAACTGAAAGGGAAAGGTAGTCATCAAAATGCTTATACCAAAGGTCACGCGGGTCATGTTGAATGGTTCTGACGAGGTTGACGTATCGAAATAGATAGGAAGGTGATTGTAGCCTTTGTACTATGACAAATATTTTTGAGTTAGAGGGTGAGGTAGGTATCTGTGAAGCAAGGCAGGCCATGGTATCCACAAATTTGTTAGAGGAAAGTAGAGTGGTTTGAAGTTCATAACGATCAAAGGTCATCAAAAGTATGTCTACATGATAGTTATACTTTTGAGGTATTTCGTTATGACACTAGTATATAACACTGAACTTGATTTACAACTAGTTGAGAGTCACAAAAGATATTAATTGATTTGACGTCTAAGGTGATGGCGGTTTGAAGGCCTAATACAAGTGCTTCATATTCGGAAATATTGTTAGTACATTCAAAATCTAGTTTGAAAGATAATGAAATAGGCTCACCGTTGAGAGGAAAGAGGATAACTCCAGCACCACCTCCATGCTGACATTTGGATCCATCAAAGAATAATGTTATCGGGTAAATGGTATCGTTCAACAAGAGGGTATCAATGGATTCGTCTGAGAAATTAAAGTTAGAGGGATGATCTCTGGAGAGAGGTGCGTTTACAAGTTGGTCAATGATAGTTTGGCCTTTGATAGATTTTTTATGAATGAATTCAAGGTCTAGGTCTGCAATAAGCATCAGCCAATGTGCAAAATGCTAATGTTGGTAGGGATTAGTGTACATGTAATGTAAGGGGTTTGTATTAGTGACAACAAAAGTTTTATGGTTAAGTAGGTAATGGAGAAGTTTAGTAGCGATAAAAACTAAGGCTAGGCAGATTTTTTTGGCATGGGTGTATCAGGTTTCATAATCCAAAAGCGTACGACTTATATAATAAACCACTTTTTCCATGTGTTGCTCATCCTTAGGAGGAATGATCCGTAACAGAAATGTAAAGGTAAAATGGTTGGTCATCCTTTGGAGGAACGATTATAGGTGGTTGGAGGAGGTACTATTTTAAGGCCTCAAAGGCTTTGTGGCATTCATCATCCCATTTGAAGGAGACGTTCATTTTTGAGGAGATGATGAAAGGGGTGACAACGGTCAAAAAGTTGTGAAATAAAATGATGGATAGACTGTAACTTACCTTGCAAACTATGCAGTTGGTGAAGGTTAGTAGGTGGAGGCATTTTTGAGAATAGCCTTGATTTTAGTGGGATTAAATTCTATGCCATGTAAATAAATGATAAAACCAAGGATTTTTCCTGAGAGGAAAATGAAGACACACTTCTTAGGTTGAAGGTGAACACAATACTTGATGAGATGGTCAAAAATGACCTTAAGGACTGTAAGGTGTTTGAATCGATGTTTGGATTTGGCAAGAAGGTCTGTCTACATAATCTTCAAATATGCGATGCATGATGTCATGAAAGATATAAGTCATAGCCCGCTGATATGTAGCACCAACATTTTTAATACCAAAGGGCATGACTTGATAGCAGAAGGTCCCCAAGGGAGTGATGAAGGTGGTTTTGTGTTGATCTTCCGAGGTGAGTAATATTTTATTATAACTTGAGAATCCATCCATGAGTGATAAAATCTCATGAACGACGGTGAGATCAACTAGTTGGTCTATACTAGGTAGAGGGAAATTGTCTTTAGGGTAGACTAAATTAAGGTCACAGAAATCTATGCATATGTAGAGTCCTCCTGTCACTTTTGTGATAGGAACAATGTTAGAGATCCATTGGGGATAATCTATGGGTACAATGAAGGAAACCGAGATAAGGCATTGAAGTTCTTCTTTGATAAGAAGGGCAATATGCAAGGATGCATTTTTTGTAAAGCTTCTGTTTTACGGGTTTGGCTTCAAGAATAGTTATGATACTGTAGACCACAATGTTTGGGTCAATACCAGAGTATGTCAACATAGGACCAAGCAAAAACATTACTATGATCTCAGAGAAATGAGGTAAAATCTTCTTGTTTGGTAAGCATCTAAATATTGGCCTATCTTTAGAATGTGTGGGTCGTTCTGAGTGTTAATATTGATTTTGATGGTTGATTCATTTAACATGGTTTGAATCTCAGAAGTCAACAACCGATGAATATAAAAATCTTTCACACCAAGGTAGGTGAGAATAGATTCATCATCCTTACATTGAATGATGTTAATAGAAAGTGTATCATCAGCTATCATGTCAAGATATAGGAAGGGAGGGGAAGAGGGATCCTCATCATCATGTTGATAAGTCAGAGGTCACATGGAAATGGTGTTTATGAAAAAAAAAAGTTAGGAGGAATGGATTCTAGATCCATAGACTCTGTGGGTGAAGGTGGCATAGTTAGTAAATGGGGTGAAGAAGGTTTTTCTTCCTCAATCAGTTCAACATGGGATTTCTTGAAAGATAGTTCAAAAAATCCAATACCATTATGGTCAATGTGTTTATGTGTGGTACACGGGATGATAGTATAGTGGCCCTATTTGTAGAACCCAAAGCCAAAGCCTTTCCATGAATAGCGGTGGAAGAAAGTGTGGGTGAAATGACGGTTGGTGAGGGAAAAGGAAGGAATAAAATGGTCACATTTGGGAATGTGGATCGGGCAAGGAGGTAGAAGTATAAATTCCACCATATGGGTAAGTTTGCATGAAGGTGAGGAGGACCATAAGGAAAAACCTCTCCTACATGGTGATCATAGTGAGGATGTTGGAAAATTTTACCATACTCTCAAGGAGTAAGGAATGTGTTGATGTTGTATAGGTGGTACTGCCCCCAGAGTGAGACGTTGAAAAACACCTACTGAGGGATTGGTAGGATGGTATATGGGTAGTGGGAATAGATGAATCACTAGGCGATTAGGAGGATTAGAAGCATCGGTCAGATTGAGAAGTAGATGGGTTATAAGATGAGTCATGCTATAGAGGCTTTGGATTGTAGAGGGAATAAATGAGGTAGGTTTTGAAAAGGTAGCAAAAAAATCAGTGGATGCGGATCTGTGGGTGAAGGAGAAGTGACAATAGTGTTAGATTCCTTAAATGGTATAAGGACATGATTAGGTCGATACAACATGCTATAGGTATTTTAATGGTGGAGGGTCAACAGGGATGGTATAGTTATGTCCTTCATGTTTAAATTTTACACAACAATGTAAGGTTGAAGGAATAAAACCCATGATGCAGATCTAAGTTCGGCCAAGCAACAGGTTGTACTAGAACTCCCCCTCTAAGACATAGAATAGTTCTGGAATGGTACGAGGGCCCACACAAATGGGACGATGATGGTGACAAGAGTGGAAGTGATGGCATCATTGAATGAATGCAACATAAATGGGTTATTATGTATGAAATTTTAAGGGATGCACATTTGATTTTATGCTTTGGGAGGAGATGATGTTTATGCTGGAGCACCGCCATAGATCATAACATTCAAACATGAATATTATCAATATAAATTGAAATGAAAAGGGTGAGATTAGGATCATCTGATTAGAGAGGTATAATCTTGTCATCAGAGAAACTAAGGGAAGCTAATTTGGTGAGTAGTGGCAGGTGTAGAGGAAGGGGATGAATTGGTGAGAGAAGCTACATGGTGAGGGATGAGAATGGAGGCCATAGGTGTTGGGTTATTAGGTAAAACCTTGATGGATTGCAAGAACCTCCATTAGGGCCTATCGATGGGATTTAGAAGTTTGAACATTCAAACTTCTAAATCCCGTCGATAGGGCAAGGACATTTTTTAGAGGGAATCTATTGGTGCTTCTCTCAAATTCATCCCTCATACAAAGACATTTTATTATTTGGTAATTGATGGGCGACACCATCAAAAATAGGATATGTGGGTCCCTGAATGGTGATTTTCGGTGAAGGTGTAGATGGTATGTTGGGCACAGGATTGGCAGATGGGAAAGTTGCTTTCTCCTTTCCTTTATATTTTCTTGGCGTGAGTGGAAACTTGAATCATGTTAATTTGAGGAAGAGAGGTGGATGGACAAGGTGTGTCAAGAAAATTATAATGACATGATGGAAAAAAAAACTCAGTGCAGGGTAAGAACCTTGTGAAATGAGTAGGGCGCACTAGAATTTTGGTGGGGTTTTGGCTATTCTCCTATACAGACGATATTGATCTCAAATTTTGGAGGTGGTGGTGTAGGTCGCTGAATAGGTAGTGGGCGAGGATGTGTAGTGATAAGTGGAGGTGGAAATGGGTCCTCGTCTAGAAGATCATCATCATCAAAGTTTTGTTCAGGAGGACAAAGTTGGAGAAGAATAGTTTTTAGAGCCTTACAATTTTCTACATCATATCCTGGCACATGATGGTAGGCACAAATTTTAGTATCGTCAAACCCTTTTGGTTTGGTCTTGAGTGGGTCATAAGGTCTAAGGGGGGGTAATGTGATGACAACGGTCTCTAAAATTAGCTATAATGTTGGCATAAGACCCTGCCAATGGATCACAATGTGAGGTGAGTGTGGTTCTAGATTGAAGTGTATGTGATTGTGATGTGTGAGGTACTACAAGAGGTGGAATTGGAGATGGGATAGGTTTGGACCACCAATTTGGTAGGTGGTACTATTTTAGGCTTGGGTTGTACCTTCTTGGGTAAAGTCCTGTAGTAGATGAACTAGCGATGGAAGGTGTTGTAGGCTTCGACTACCTCTTTGGAGGGTAGTGGGTTTTTCAATTTCAGGTTACACCTTCTTAGGTAAAGGTGAAGGAGGATATGTGATGTAAAACAGGTAAAGTGGATGGTGGAAAAGGATGGGTTAGCCATGGTGATAATGGAGGTGTGGTAAAGGTTGTCTAGCGGAGGCAAGGTGGAAGGTACAGGTTGAAGAGAAGGAAGTCTCATAGGTAGTGATGAGGTTATTGTAGCTGGTGGGGGTATAGGTGGTAAGAAAGATGTAGGTAATGATGAAGGTGTATGTTGTGTTGATAGGTTGGATGTAATAAAGGATTGTGATGAAGAGGTAGGATCATGGCACTTTTGATTTTCCTTAGATAGGTGAGTTTCTTGGCCAAGGTCGAAGGGATGAGGCCCTAGGATAGACAGAAAGGGGTGAAGGTGACAAAGGTGTGGTGGGTGAAACTGGTGTGTGCGGCCTAAAAAGTTGGGTCTTATTTTTAGGTGGAGGATTGGTTTTTACGCATGAGCTTGGGAAGATGTGGCTAAGTCCAATTTGATGGTTGGATGACAAGGCTTGATGTCAGCATGACACCCAGGGTAGTGATAGGTCTAGATATGGGAGAATGATTTATAGTGCAGGTAGGTTCTTAGGCATAGGAATGGGTTTAGTTGTGGGTAAAGGTTTGGATGTAGGCAAGGGTGATGAAGAATAGCAGCCATTTCAACAGGCATGGTCATGGTTGATTTGGTTCACTTGAAATACCTTTAGATATATCATGGAGGTATCAGTAAGTGACATTTGCATTTGGGTTGAAAAGGGTAACCGAAGGCATCCCCAAAGCATGGAATTATCAACGTAATCCAAGAAGTCAACTTGGTGTGAAAAATGTAACTACTGTAAGAGGAATGTCATTGGTTTAGTGGAAATCCATGTAAAATATGTCTATGAGACAGGGAACATGGTTAGCTTCAGACTCTATAGGTAAAAGAATCTGAGAGTCAGATCAACAAGATCCTAGAATGCTAATGGGGAATTGTCACCAATAGGAAATGGTGTTTCTAAAGGATCCCTCTATGGGTAGGAGAGATGATAGTTGGGTGAGGTAGATTCTTCTTTCATGGTGGAGAAGAAAGCAAGGATGATTCTCCCATGGGTAGGAGAATTAATATCATTGATTTTTCGTTAGGTTGTGAGGTAGATGGTGAAATGACATCAGGGAAAAAATTGGATTCCTCCATGGGTGAAGGGGGAGATGAAGGGGAATCCTCTTATGGGTGAAGGAGTAGATGAGGTAGGCTCCTTTTTGGGTAGAGGATCTCATGCTAGAATCTCCTCGATAGAGGGGATAGGAGAAAATTGAGGAATGGTTTGTACGACTTCAAAAACAACATATAACTTCACGGACATTACTGTCATTTGTTGAAGGTTCACCATTTTGATTGGATGATGGTGTATGGTTAGGGAACGGACTTCTTAAAGATATGAAATTTTTGATTTATCCGATGTGTTCGGGTTGTTTAGGATGAAGATATCCATTATCTAACATTTCCTGGACAATGTTTTTGAAGGTTATGCAATTACCATCGCTATGGCCTTTAACATGATGATAGTTACAATAATCATGTTTCTTATACCATGCAGGCATAAGACGAGTGGGGTCAAAACCAATATGTTGTTTTATAGAGTGGAAGTGCAATGGCTCCGGCCTTAAGAAGATTTTCTAAGACTTCAAGAATAGGGCTCTCCAATTAGAGTGTACTTTCGTTTGCTCCTGTCTGAATTGAAAAGTTTGAACTGAGAGAAAGGTTAGAGGTAGGGTTTTGCTTGGTTAGATGGGTGAGATGGGCCAGCTTTGAGAACTACCGCATTGGAAGATCCTTTGCTTTTGAATAATTTTTTTGGGGTTTTGAAGATGAAAGAGGCATCATTTGATTTGAACGCGGTTTTTTTTTATGATGCAATTGAATTTTCTTCTCTTCAATGACATAAATTTCTAGTTTTTGCGCCATGGTAAATGCTTCATCGAAGGTACAGAAGGTTTTTACTTGCAGAGTTGGTGAGATGTGCCTGACATAAGCTCTAGTGAACAACTCTATAAGCTCGGTTTGAGGCAACTAGAATGTTAGCTGGTTGATGAGGCTCCACCAATGAGCGACAAAATCAGTCGATAGACTCCATTGTCATATTTTCGAGTTGAGTACAAGTTGGTCATAATGACATTCTTGATGATATTGATTGAAAAATGGTCCAAGAAGGCTTGAGCCACTTGATTAAATGAGTAAATGGAATGTCAAGGAAAACCACTATACCAGTCTAATGCACGGGTCCCGTTAAGGACATGGGGAATGTTCGTAGGAGTAAAGCATCATTGTGGATGATTAGATAACACCCATGTTTGAAAGACTGCAAGTGTTGCATGCGGGTCTTCTTTACTATTGAACTAGTTAAATTTGGGCATTTCCCAATGCATGAAGGGTATGGGTGAATGGGAATAAATGGATGGATGGGACTCATTATAGATTTCATCGTAGGTTAAGGAGTTATGAGAGCCAGATACTGATGCTTCTAATGTTTGCATCTTTTCCATCATCATCTTAATAAGGTCATTGGTGGGTTGTGATGATTGGGCAACCCCCTGTAGTATAAGGAGGTTGATGATGGATGTATGATGTAGATGACATCCCAGTATATGGTGGTGTTGAGTATGAGAACTGTGAAGGGGTAATATATGCAGACGAAGGTATCCCAAATAGGTGAATAGACAAGATTGGGGGTTGTTGGTGATATGTATAAGTAGGTGGGGTAGTCATAATGAATCTTGTGGTAATTGGGGGTAGGGACTGTGGGATAGAAAGAATGAGGTTTTGGAATGGGGTATGGGTTTCCAACACCATGGGTGGTTGCGATGCAATTGGTACATATGAGGTAAAGGGTGTAGATGGGGCTATGCTCAAGGTTGATGAAGAAGGAATAGTTGACACCATGGGTGAAATAGATGTCATAGGTGTAGTAGTTATAGAGGATGTGGGGTCCAATTGAGACACCACAACTGGTAAGGTGGATGAAGGTAATGCCGAGCTAGTGGTAGCTGATGCATGGAAGTGGGGGCAAGGGATAGGAGGGATAGACATGGGAATTCCATGTATACCAAATTATCTTGATGAGTCTTGGGTAGATGAGTGGGTGAGATAGAGTTGTAGGGAAGTGGGATTCTGGTCAAGGATTCTTGTGAACTCCTCTGTTGCCAATACTAATGGTGATGGGCTAAGTTAGATCCATAGGTGACAAGATGGAAGGTGTGATGGGCTAGGTGGAAGCGGTTAAAGGCTAGTGTGAAACACAAGGGTATTAGCTTATGCTGTGAGTCAAAACCATGTGAATTAGCATGAAGACCTGGTAAATTATTCTCTGTAAATGACACAGAAAAACAAAAAAAATGGAGGAGAATAGATTCTGAGAGGTGAAACTGGTCGGTATTTTAATTAAAAATTAAAACACAGGAACCGACCAATGGTTAGGTTAACTGATGATGGTTACAGGGTGACCAATGATGATTATACAAACTGATACTGATTACTATGGGAAATCAATAGTTTTGCAAATGAGGCAAAAAACTGATGAAAATGAAATAAAGAAGTTGTATTTGACTGTGATTTTAAAATTTTGGGGGTATGATGATGTCGTGAGAACTTCAAAAATAACATAAGATGTGATGAATGTTGTTTTTGGTAGAATGGCCAAAAATATCTGGAAACCAACAATGGTTAGGTAAACTGATGATGGTTAGATGTAAACCGATGACGGTTGCTGGACCGACACCGGTCACTGTGAAATTTGAAAAAGTGAAGAAAATTGATTTTTGTGAATTAAGTCAGATGAAATATCAACCCAGAAAAATTGATTATGATAGTAATGGATCCTGACACACTCAGAAACAGTCAAAATACACCAAATACGATGGCAGAGTGTGAAAGGAAGAATAAAATGAAGAACGTAACCTCACAACTCAAAACACAACTCAAGAAAAAGCTAAGAAAAACACACACAATCCTATAAGTGAATTTTATGTTTTAGCTTATGCTATTTAAGATTGACTTGTGAATAATAGAACAAATTTTTTTTGGTTAGGAAGGTGTCCTATGAAGAGGTATGATCTAAGGGTGGTTTTAGGTTATGTTTTGGCCGGGGGCGGTCCTTTCTATGAGTTAATGACTGGACATAGAAACCAGACTGGGTGCCCACTATCAATCCTCTGATCATGTGATCATTGACAACTTCTTACTAGGTAAGGTGTTGTTTAAGAAGATGTGTGAATTTATATTTGTGTATTTTGGAAAAGAGAGAGAGAAGATAAAGTGCTCTACGATTCAATTATGTCAACCATTAAGCTGGGCATGACTTCCAGCATATAGGTTGCCCTTAGTTTTAATGTGAGCTAAAAATGCAAGCATAGAAGTATGAAATGTAAATATTTTAGAACCCAAATTGAAATGTGATATTCGATGTAAACAGAGAGTGAATAGGAAAGAGAATGACTTTCACTAATGTAGATGTAAGAAGAAAAAGAATGATTATTTTTAGTCCCGAAATACAAATGTCACTTAGACAAATAGAAGAAAGAGAAGATTCCCAGGGAGAAAATTTAATGTTAACTTCCTTTTTAAAAGAAACAAACATACAAAGTTCCCTAAGAATGAATGAATGCAAGGAACCCTAGATGGGTCCCACCAGGCATGCCAAAATGTTTCACCAGATTCTTAGCAAATTAATGAAATAGATAAGGGGTGATAGGCCGAAGAGGAATACTTGTTGTGATGTCGGTTGAAGGTTGTGCACGCATTCTGATTTCCCGATCCAAGTTGATTGCAAGAACTCCCTTTTGTCTAGGAGGAACTACCCAAAATGCAAAGCAAGACCACAAAATTTAGTTAATAGAAAAAGGTTAGTGGATTGCCTAGCGTGAGCTAGATCCAGGAAGTACGACACTTCCTTGATGGTTGTCAATCCACTGATATATATATATATATATATATATATATATATATATATTTCAATATAAATAAACATGCATGCATAAATGAATCTAGTGCTAGTAGTCTGATTTAGGTATCTCAGATTACTTATCAACTTTAATCCACTTAAATGCTTTGATATTAAACTGTCAAAGGTCACGGTCAGGTTACAGGCTGGGCAAGTTGTTTGGAAGTCACAAACACAATCTAGGTAAGGCTTGGTATAATTTGGGCTTATTTGGGTGATTAGGGTGCTTACTGGTCTGAGGCAGTTTTTAGACACAGAGACCAATGCCGGTCAGGTGTGATTGACGAATGCTTATCTATGACTGATACCAGTTAGGGATAACCAATCTCGATTTCTGTGGGAATGGTAAAGTATTAGAAACATGTGTCCAGGTTCTCTTTATGTCTACATAGAGAGATGGGGAGGTATATGGAGAGGCTTTAGGTAGGATATCTGGCTTGGGTGAGATTTTTGTGAGGCCTTAAGGGTGTTAAGGTCAATTTAAAAAAGGTCTGGCAGGAGATACAGTAACCAACGTCGGTCTAGTGATTGATGCTGATGAGGGGGGGAAACTGATGGTGGTTAAGGTAACTGGCATTGATAGGGGAAATTTGGTGAAAGTTGATTAACAGGTGGTTTTGGGATTCTCTGTGATTGCACTAAGAATAAAGGGGAAACTGGTTTGGTTCATGATAAGGTGATAAAGAATCAGAATTGTATAAAAGGTTAGGAATAAATATCCCATAAGGTTATGGTAGATGGATAGGGATATGGGCTAGAAAGTGGAGATGGTGGAATACAAGGAATACCAAACTCTAATAATGAAAGGATAAAAAATTTAATGAGTAAGTAAAAAAATGATATATAATAAAATGCACTTACTTATTCCTGGAAGATTGGTTGGTGAAGGAAGCTGAGGTGGTTGATCTATGAACCTGGTGGTTAGTGCCACGACAGTGCTTCTCTGGAGTGTTACCGTGAATTCTAATGCCTTCAGATCAATCTTGGTACTTCCTTGGGCCTCTGGATGGATGTATTATGTCATCTTAATGCTGAGAAATTTTTGGTTCGTGTTTGAATTTAGATAGCTTTCTCCAAAAATTTGAAGTGACCAACCTGGGAAAAAGGTTGTCAAATTGTATATATGGTGATTGACAACGGTCAAGGTGACTGGCATCGGTTGAGGGTTAACCAATGTTGGTTAAGGTGAGGATATCCTAGGTTTACCAAAAATAACAAATCTTGGTTATTTTTGGTGTGCCTCTACTTGTTGGTCCTGGGTCTCAAGTGATGGTTTAACACTTAGATAAGTGGGCATGTTTTTGGAGAAGGAATAGGAATTTAATTCTAGGGTTAGACTAAGTCCCAGGTGGTTAGGATAAGTAGAGACTGAGTCTTAGTTAATTAATAGGATAAGAATAAGTCCATGGTGAGGTGTCTAGGTGATCTATCTAGTTAGTTGTAAATTAACCTAATTATAGTAATTAGATTAATAAATAATGTGAGGATGGAATTTTTTTTTGGAATATATAGGGTAAAAAGAGGGTTTTAGAAGGTCCCACAACCTTATACAAAAAATCCCTTCAGGCCAGAATTAGCAAAATAGTTCATAGCGGAAAAGTACCCTAGGAGATTCCAAAAAAAAGGGAAAACGAAAAAAGACAACAGAAGAAAAGAGGAGAACATCAAAAGAGATTTTTCAGCTCAGTAACAACAGTTCTAGCTCTGGGAGATCCCGAATCCTCCGCTAGCTGTTCCGTAAGGGTGATGAGCTCCGAGCAATCTTTGGCAATGGAGCTCTAGTAGAATCAGTGAAGGCCTCCCAGGCCTTCAAGGCATTGAAGGCTCGTTGGAGCTTGTTTAAAATAGATAGGCCTTTACACCAAATATATGACTCTGCTATGTTCATCCCTCTAGGAGTCAGCAATCACAGGCTCAACAGGAATTGAGTCCAAATTCGGAGAAGATTTCAGAGTGTTAGCAAGAGGTTCGCTGTCAGCGAAGAGTGAATGTCTCCAATAATCTGAGAAGTGGGGTCATCCATAGGCTGGTTCGTCTCCATTTGCTTCGAGGCTGGGGAGTCAGGATAGAGCTTGGCGAGGCCCAGAATGTCATCAACAAGAGAAGTATCAGGGCTGGAGACCGGGGAGACTACTTTAAAACTGGTGTCAGTGCCTTCCAGCAATAGGCACTGAAAGGAGTGGGGGGAAAACAGGGGGAGCAGAAGGCTTGAAAACAACGTGAGGAGGGCTAAGAATGGTGACATCCGAGTCAGAGTCAGAAGAAAGGTGCAAGCAATGGCGGCGTCTAGAAGAGCGGAGGGAGGTGGAGGAGGGACAGGGGGAAGGCGAGGGAGAACGGTGACGGCGACCAGTTTTGGGGGGAAAGTGTATTAAGTCAGCATGCGAAGCAGCATCAGAAAAAAGCAAGTACAGTAAGCCCTGATGTAGGATAGCCCCTTCCCCGTCATGTGTTAGCTGAACAGAGTGCTCTAAAGATTGATAGAGGAAAGCCACCAGATTAATCTTTTTTCCCCAACGCAGATGAGAAAGGATGAAGAAGTGAGGGCTGTAGACCAGACAATAGCGGCTGTCAATGGTGAAATAACACATGATGACTTCAGCAACTCTGTTCCATGGGGGAGGCAAGGAATTGTGAGTGTAGCCAGAGAGATATTTGACCAGTTGTCCCCTGGAGCGATGAAATCCTGCATTTCAGCATGTAGCGAGCGCTTGAAATAGATATTGCAAGCGGCCAGAAGACCCATGGCATCAGCGATAGCATTAGTGGAGATAGTAAAACATGTATTACCAATCTAGACATGCCCCTTCAACCAGGAAGCCATAACAGCGTACGAGACCAGGGCCGAGTAGCCCGCCATTCTCTCAAGGAAAGTAGTGATACCATTTTCCAGTAAAATGTTCCAGACCTCCTCATCTTCTTTAACCGAGTCGCAGGAAGCAGGCTTAATTTGCTTCAGTTGGCCACCCATATTGTTGAGAAATTTGGAAAAGTGCAGAAAGAGAGAGCACTTAGAGGTCCTTAAAAAGCCCACCCAGGGCATGGGAGCCATCAGCATCACCATCATTATCCTCCCGCCAGTTCATCATATGATTAAGGGGAGGAATTACACCATGCGTGTGGAAATCCTCCACATCATAACACATCTCCCTCTTCAAATGATTCAGTGCCAAAGGTCTTTTCATAATAAATGAAGCATTATTACCATCGCCTTTTGAGGAGGCCATAAAGGCATTGCTGAAACCCATATCAGCTCACCCTTCCACCAGTCAACATTGGGATAGGTCATTCTGAGTAATTTGGAAGAGATCAGCTCAGGAAGTTGTCTGTCCAGCTTTGTTGACTCTCAAGGAGAACTCCAATGTTAGCTAAGTGGTCCGCCACTTTGTTCCCCTCCCAGAGGACGTGCTGGAACTGAATTTGCTGGAAATTCCTTTGTAGGATTCTCATATCAGCTATGATATTTTGGATTGACCATTGACCAGAATCAGTAGACTGCAGGAGATTGATGATGTTGAGGGAATCACTTTCAACTTGGAGAGGATCGTCACCAAATTTGATAGCCAGCTCAAGGCCTTTGAGGATGGCCATGGCTTCCGCATGATGGTTGGTGCCATAGTTAAGATTATGAGTAGAGGCATCAACGATGGAACCCGAGGAGCAATGAAGAATGGCTCCTCCACCTGATTTACCAGGATTGCCTTTCGAGGCCCCATCCGTATTAAGTTTTCTCTAGCCCAGAGGGGGAGGAAGCCATCGTACTAATCCCCGATCAGAAGGAAGTGACTTTACTTACAGGAAGAATAGCCAACAGCAGCTGCCACTCCTGAGAGTTACAGATTTGGATTTTTTGCTGATATTTGGACCAGAGGTGAGAGTTGAGATTATCCTGGAAAGTTAGAGCTATTCTGGGTAGCCACCCGATCAGGTTCAAGACTCTGGTCTTTGAAGATTCTTCTGTTCCTTTCTTTCTAGATGCCCCATATGCCATGCAGGAGGAGAAGTTTCTAGGCCAGGACTAGAGACCCGGGTGAGTGAAGGGGGAGCTCCATTGAGAGAGGGTGTCCTGAATGGACTCAGGGAAGGTCCAGAACACACCCATCTATGATAAGAACCAATGCCAGATAACTTGTGAAAAGGGACAGTGGATCAAAAGATGGGAAGAGGATTCCACCTCCTTAGTACAAAGCACACATCTAGTGGGAAGAGAGAAACCCCTCCTTTTCAGATTTTCTCTAGAGAGGAAAGCATTCTTAGAGGAGAGCCATGAAAAAAAACCAATTTTGGGGATGATCTCCTTCATCCAGAATTTGGTGAGGGGAGGACCAGAGTCAGTACAATGCATTGAAAGGTAAGCATCCTTAACCGAGAAAGAGCCAGACGGGGAGAGGGGCCAAATTAACTCATCTTCAAGTTGGGAGAAGGGGATATAGATGGATGAGAGCACGAATTCTAAGAGAAGTCAGGAGCATGCTTTGATGATCACTTATATCATCCCAAACCTGAATATTCCAGGAGGGAATGGAATTCACCACCTTCCAATAAGCAGAAACTAACCTTCCCTCCTTATTAATGAGGCTTATTTTCACAGGATCCCATGAGGGATTGTGATCAAGTGGCTCGACCCCAATCCAATGATCCTACCAGAAGTCAATAAGTCTACCATTTCCAAATCTCCATTTAGTGCCAGCCCAAATAATGGGGAGGGAACTAATAACAGAATTCCAAATGGCCAAACCTCGAATTGGATTTTAGGTGAGGAAATCTTCATTATTAGCAAGGTACTTAGCTCTGAGAAGCTGAGCCCACTGAGAGTTACCTTTAGCAACATCCCAGCCTAGTTTGGCCAGGAGGGCCACATTCATGTCAGCCATCCTTCTTAATCTGAGCCCACCATGAGAGGTCGGCTTACACACTTCCTTCCAGGAGACTAGATGGATCCTCTTTCTTTCTTCCGTCCCTAGACCACAGGAAGTGCTTTTGGATTTTTTCAACCACCTCCTTCACTGAGTTGGGAACTTTGAGAAGGGACATGAAGTAAGTAGGAAGACTTTGGAGGGTGGCTTTAACCAGTTGGAGTTTGCCAGCCTGACTGAGCAAAGCCCCTTTCCAGGCAGCGAGCTTTTTTTGATATCTTTCAATGACTAGATTCTAGAGATTTTTAGATTGCTTACCATGGAAGAGGGGGATGCCAAGATAAGAGGTAGGGGAGGTCCACAATATTGCATCCAAAAATATCAGCAATCTTTCTCTGGGTCCTAGGAGCAGTGTTGATGAAGGAGATTTTGCTCTTGTTGAAGTTGATTATTTGCTGAGAAGCTGCTTGATAAAGAGATAGGATATCCATGAGAGCCCGAGATTCAATCACAGAGGCAACACTTAACAGCAAAGTGTCATCAACAAACTGGCTATGAGTGGCAGAAGGGAAGCTGGAGGTGATTTTCAGACCCGAAATGACAGACTGACTTTTAGCTGCCTCCAGGGCTCTGCTGAGGGAGTCCGCCATAAGAACAAAAAGAAAGGGTGACAGGGGGTCACCTTGCCTGATACCTCTGCTGCTTTTGAAGAATCCTACCAGAATGCCATTGATAAGAATAGAGAAGCAAGGAGTCACAATACAAGAGAAGACCCAACTGCACCATCTTTTATCGAAACCATATTTTTCCAGGACCCTAATTAAAAAAGGCCAGCTGACTCTGTCAAACGCTTTTTGCATATCAAGCTTTAGGATCATTCCAAGGGATTTCAAGTGATAGGCCGAGTGGATAGCCTCATGAACCGTAATGATACCACCTTGGATGAGCCACCCATTAATAAAACTGTTCTAGTTTTGCGAGATGAGGACATTCATTAGGGGTTTAAGCCTGGAAGCCAGCATCTTAGTGATAATCTTGTAAGCGGTGTTGCATAAACTGATTGGCCTAAAGTTGGAGATATCTTTTAAACTATGCATTTTTGGGGCAAGGGCTACGAAGGTGGTATTCCATTCTTTTAGAAGGTTGTTACTGATCTGGAACTCATTAACCACTTTGAAGAGATCCTGCTTGATGGTCTCCCAGAACACTTGGAAGAAAGCAGCAGGAAAACCATCCAGACCCAGAGCTTTGTCCCTTTTCATGGCGAAGACCGCTTTGTGAATTTCCTCCATAGCAAAAGGTTTGATCATATTATTGTTCATCTCAGAAGACACAAGCTGGGGGATATGTTGGAGCATGGAGGCCATTGATTGCTCCAAAGGAGGATGATCGACCTGGAGGAGGTTAGAATAGAAGGAGACAAGCTCATTGGAGATATCAGCCTCAGATGTTAACAGGGTACCCGAGGACGACACCAGCTCTCTGATCTTGTCTCTGCTCTTATGCTTAGAGGTAGTGATGTGGAAGAATTTAGTGTTACGATCCCCCTACTCGAGCTAAAGGGCTCGAGAATCGTTGCCTCCAATAGGTCTCCTCTTCTTGAAGCGTGTTGTGGTAATCACTGAGGAGGGAGGTTTATTTTTGGTGAAGGTGATCCAATCTCCCCTCAATTTCCATTTGAGCTAGAGACTTTAGCCAAATCCTGTGATAGCTTCTGCTTGCAGAGCTTGATGTTGCCAAAGACCGTAGACTTCCAAATTTTGAGTTGTTTTTTAATTTCTTTGAGCTTGCTGGAAAATCTAAACATGTCAGTGCCCTCAATATTGATATTCCACCATTTGGCAATAAGAGGGTTCAGGTGATTATTCTCAAGCCAGGTAAGCTCGAACCTGAAGGGAGGATTCTTGGTATTCAGATTGTGATTTGCACTAAGTAGGAGAGGGTTGTGGTCAGAGGCAGCCCGGGGGAGGGAATTGAGGTAGAAGTCAGGAAATAGAGAGATCCAGTCTAGAGAGCCCAACGATCTATCCAATCTACTTTGAATATGGTTCCTACCCAATATGTCGGTTTGACCACATAAAGGAGGATCCGTGAAGGTCCATGTCAAGTAGTGAATTCTCCCTGATGAAGTCAACAAGAGCTTCCATGCTGGTGGTCATGGCAGGAGCTCCTCCCTGTTTTTCTGAAGGAAAAAGGGGACAATTAAAATCCCCCATTATTAATATGGGGATTTTACCACAAGTGTTGATAAAGTTTGAGATATCTTTCCATAATTTCCCATGTTGAGTCTCTAAGTTGGGGGTGTAGACATTGATGGCAATCCAAGTGGAGTCAGATCCAACCTCTTGGAAGAGCATGCATAGAAAGTTGGGATGCTTGAACAAACAATCCCCTTTGAAGCTTCTAGGATCCCATAGGGTACATAATCCTCTCGAGTTCCCTGTTGAAGGTTGAGATTCAAAAGAAGCAGCCGATCCAAATTTTTAGGAGACGATCATCTTTTTTTAGTTTAGTTTCCTACAGCATTATGATATCAGGAGAGTTCTGGAATTTGATATCTTTGATGACTCTTTGCTTTTGAAGAGAGTTGAGACCTCTTATATTCCAAGAGATGATCTTCATTTCTTTGATTTGGATTTTCTCCCCACCACCATGGGGATTGTGCTCTGCGTTCCTTGAGTGACATTAAGAGCAGCTTCTTGCTGGAGTTTGATATTGCTTGGAATCCTTCCCCTAACTTTTTCAGTGCCAATATCAGGTTTCTTGCTACTGCTTCTTGTACAGTGGGGATTAAAACTATCATCAGAAGAATGGGCCGAAGGGGAGATGGCAGAGTCCAAGGGAGGGGGAAAGAGGGGGGTCAGGGGGGGAGACTCAAGGAGGGGGTTTCCAAGGAAAGGGGGCCAGAAGTGGGAAGGGGAGGGATGGGGAGGGATAGAGGAGAAGACAGGGGTGGAGGGGGGGAGGAGGAAACAGCCAAGGAGAGGTTAACCTCCTCAGAGGAATGGGGGGAGAGCTGAGGGAGACAAATGGATGTTGAGGGACTTGGAGGGCCAGAGAGGGGGGAACAACATTGGAAAAAGGATCAGTGGAAGTGTTTATTTCTCCCTCTTCCAGGAGAGAAAAGGAATTTGAGGTGGGGATGATAGGGATCTCAGCAGAGGACGATTTAGGAATAAAAATTTTCTTATATTTTGGGGAAAGGTTTTGGGATTTGGGTTTCAGCTGAGGTTTGGAGGGGCAAACTAGAGGCCCGATGGCCAATGCTTTTGTAGAAGGAGCATGCTTGAGGAATATATTCATAGTCAATATTCTGTTTCCAGTTCCCAAGATCTGATATTAGCTCTATCTCTTTTGGGAGGGGACAGCTGACGTCAGCATTAACACAGAAACAAGCATGGATGAATCTAGTTTTAGCTTTAGTGGCTTGATCAATAGCAATTAAAGATCCTATGGAGAGGGCAATACCTTCAATAACCATCGGATGCTAGAACTCCAGGGGGAGCCCCAGAGAGGTGAACCCATATTGGGGCTTGGGTCATGGATTCAGTGTGTGGGTTGAAACCTGGAGACCATTTCCTGAGGTAGAAGCCACGTCTGCCAAAAAACCAAGGGCCACCGAGAAGAGCTCTCGCGAAATCCTCTTTCATGCTGAAGGAGAATAACATGAAACCGTTAGGCATTGCCACTATTTCAAGTGCTCCACATGGTTGCCATTTCAACCGTGCCCATTTTTTTATATCCTCCAAAGGGGGTCTAGGACCCATTAGTTTACCCACCAAGGAAAGATCACGAGAAGCAGCAGCAGCCTCCGTGATGTGAGAGGGAATGCGCAGTGAGAGGGACCCATCTGACAGTGAAGGAGAGAGATTTTCTGAACTAGGAGCGGAGGTGGAACCCTCCACGATTTTATTCTAGGAATTGGGTGGCTTGGGAGAGAGGGCCCCTGACATGAGGGACCCCTGATCCGGACCAGAGGGGTCCGACATCTGAGCTAACACCAGAAAAGTAGCAGGCGACTGCAGGCGGAAGGGTTTTCAGCAGCAGGCGGGTAAGATGGATCACCTTAAGTAATATTAAAAAAGTGGTTTTGGGATAACTCTCATGCTGCAATGCTAGACATGCCTCGTCACATTAAACACAAGATTCATGCCTGACCCCGACCCCCATCGCATTGAATACCAAGCTAGCTTGGTGCCACGTCGAGAGACCACCTTCGCCACCGAAGCAGTTGACCCACCTGGAACTACCTAGCCGAGTAACGACGAGCTATAGAGGTGGCCATCTCGGGGGAATGGACCCCAAGACCCTTACATATAACCCACATTCCCCACCGCTAGGGTAAACTGGATGGGCTTGAATGTGAGGTAAAAGGGTTATGGTTAGGCAAATGCATTATGTTAACTGATTAAAGGGGACCAAACAAAATGCATTCTATCTCCTTTTCAATCGGAACTAACATCATAGTTGAAACAAATCATGGATAACAAGGACAAAATATGATCACACCATCTATAATGGTTTATAATCAGGGAATAGTCATGGAAGGATAGTAACACTAGACCTCTCTCCCCAACACTTGCTCTTTTGGCGTGAGATTGTCCAAAAAACTCACATTTGGCATGAGATCACCCAAAAAAATTCTCTTGGCATGAAATCACCCTAAAAAATTTCTCTTGGCATGATATCACCCAAAATACTCACTCTTCTACAACATTTCAGGACATTTTGTATCCTTTTTCACTCTTCGAAAATCAGTTGCGCACTTTTCGTTTACTACTTTTACATACTTTCACATGCTTTACATACATATATAATTTTTTCATATACATATCTTTGACTACTTATTTGCTCTTATTTTACAAGTCCATCCTTAATACACAACAAGAAGAAACCTTCAATAAGATACAACAACAAGTACAACACAACATAACACATATGCATACACCCTTAGGGTCATTTTCCTTTCTTAGTTTCCACACTTCATTTTTTATCACTTTATGCTTTCACTTGTCTCTTCGGCACGTTGTCGCCATCTCATTCTACATGATTATCATGTATGAATCTCTTATCTACTTTATGTTATTGAGTATTCACTCAACAACATAAAGTGGGGGAAAATATAGACACAAAATTATACACTTGAGTTTATTTCTAGGTCCATAAACACATACTATCATTCATATGATTCCTAAGCAATAAAACTAGTAATTGACGAGTGCATTTGGCCTTTTGTCTTTGTATTCTATTGTGTATCTGGTCTTGCACACCCTACAACCCAGTCGATACTTTACTTTCCTATATTTTATGACTTTGGACACCAACGCCTAAGCAGGATGCCATCGCCTAGTGAGGACACTAGCGCCCAGGCATCCTCTTCCCCTCTGGGCACCCCTAACCTCTTTCCACCTTATTATCTCTTTTTGGGCCTCTTTTATCTTTTGGGAATCTTATTTTCTTATGGGTCAACCTTCCAATTGTCAATTACAAAATTTTAAAAGGGATTCATATAAATACATAGCTATGTGACTAACATAAAGGACCAAGCTCTAAGCATTATTAATATCACCTAGGCTTACACTCAAAAGGATCCTAAAGCAATTCAAATCATCCATTTGACATTCAATCAAGGGATAAGGGACTACAATTTCTATATACATAGTATAGGAAGGGGAAGTTTCTTTATTCCATCCACACATTTATCTACATTGCTACATCTACCTAACCCACTACCAAATGCACTTGCACAAGGGCATCCTAGGGCACGATTATTTCACACACACAAAAAAAATACACAGAGTTTGATATGTAGTGCATTGCTCATTTGTATTTTCATTCTATTGGGTGACTACTGGGGTCAGTCTGACTCCCCATATTGCATATTTCTTTTTTTGGATTTGATGTGGTATTCTAGGTCTTGCATATGAATCTTTATTTTGCAGGTTACATGTACCCTGGTGATCATATTGCGACACACATGTGATCAAAAGAGAATATTTGTGACACATGTGAGATACTCCACAAATCAGGTTTTGACCATTTTTACAGTCACACTCACCCAGTAGAGGTTCTAGGCGCCCAGGTTCCCTTGTCTAGCCATGGGTTCCCGATGTCCAACTAGATTCCTACATTATGTAATTTATTCAGAGTAATAACGACACATATCACTTCATGTTCAATAATTTTCCCATCTCAAATCAGTCCCAGATAACTTGTTAATCAACTAATTCCATTCCTCTCCCTCTTGCACTTAGGGATTTCATATTTTATTAGCTTATTGCTTGTGTCAAATCTGCATTTTATCATTTATTTATCATACACGAATCTAAAATTAGGATTTAGCATTTTAAATTATATTTTTGTTAAATCAAAATGAAGGAGAGGTCTAAAAAATAACACTCTCCTATAGTGGTGGTAAGAGGCTTTGAACAAAAATATTTTACAATTCTAAATCAACAAGCACATTAGTCATATTAACTAGATTGTTCTTATAACGTAACACATAGTCAACTAGATATTCATTAGATCGTTCTTTAATTTGAGAAAGTCACACATAAGAGATCTTAGTGCCGATATTGATTGAAAATTGAGCAAGAAAAACATCATCTAGATGTGTGAAAGAAGTTACCAAATGAATAGGTAGATCGTAAAACCAACACATGGCATTATCTTGAAGACTTGAAGGAAATAGTTTAGCTAGTAATGTATGATCATCTGCATAATCTAGACATGCCACATGAAAATCTCGGAGAGGATCTTGAGGATCACCATAACCATTGAAGGCAAGAAAATTAGGGGTGATGAAGTTTCGAGGCAATGAAAAAGTAGAAACAGGGGGTGCAAAAGGAGTATGAAGAAGTAAGAAGGAATCAAGAGATGAAGAGGCATGCAAAGTAGCTTGCTAAAGTTGATTGATTTGAATTTGGAGTTCTTGATGTAAGTAAGCTAGATCTTGAGTACTAGAAGAAGAGACTTCTCGAGTGTGAGAAATAAGAGGCAAAGTGAAATGGTTGGTAAGAGTAGGAATGGACATGGGAATAATAGAAGTAAGTAGAAGGGTAGAAGAAGGAGGTTGTGTTGTAACAGGAATGGAAACAATATTAGAGGTGGGATGGTTGATCTCAGCTAGATTGGTGGCCTCCTCATGAGTAGTGAATAAAAGAAATTCTAGGTCTTGCGGATGTTTAAAATATGAACTTAGAGATCATAAAGATTTTCATCAGTAAAGGGTGGGTAAATTTCAGCCATGTTAAGAAGATGATAAAATGCCTAGAAGCTAGGTTGGATTTGAGCGATGGGTTCACCAAATGATTTAATCTAATTTGAATTAAAGCTATATATTACATAGTCAAATATGATAGTAAATTATAAAATATAGATTTGAAACAAGCAAACTAAGATTTGAAATATGAAACCCTAAGAAAATAAGAAGGATAGAAGAATTAGTTGATTTCTGTGTAATCTGGGACTGATCTGGACTGGGAAAAGTGGTGAAGGGAATGGGAAGAGTGTCATTACTGCTCAATATAAATTCTATAACCCACATAAATGGTTAGACATGGGTGCCTAGGGAAAGGACATGGGTGCCTGGGCAATGAATACTGCAACTGAGCACCTGTGACTGCGTAAATAGTCAAAATCTACTTCTTACTGTGTTGCAAGGAGGTCATTTTTAGTTCCTGTTGATCACCTGAAAGTCTCACAATAATAGCTTAGGATACCTGTAACCTGCAAAAGAAGAGGTCACCTGCACAAGCCCACAAACCACATCAAAACTAAAAATAAAGATGCACTATGGGGAGTTAGACTGACCCCAACGGTCACCACAAGAGTGAACTTATGATCGAGTGCTACACTACATCTCAGACTCCATATAGTTCTTGTGAATGTGTGTAGAAATTGTGCCTTAGGATTCCCTTGTGCAAGTTGCACTTGATAACGAGCTATAGCTAAATGTAGCAATGCAGTAGAATGTGTGGATGGAAAAATAAAATTCTCCTTCCTATTCTATATATGTAATTTTTTCCAGCCATTATCCCTTGATTGAATGCTAGATGGATGCCTTTAAGTGCTTTAGGTTCCTTTTGAATGTAAGCTTAGGTGATGATAGTAATGCTTAGTGCTTGGTCCTTTATTTTGAACGCATAACTATATATTTATATGATTCCCTTGTTTAAATTTTCTAATTAACAACTGAAAGGATGACCCATAAGTGAAAAATATTCCCAAAAGATAAAAGAGACCCAAAAGGAGCAAGTAAGGTGGAAAATTTTCTAATTAACAACTGAAAGGACGACCCATAAGTGAAAAAGATTCCCAAAAGATAAAAGAGACCCAAAAGGAGCGAGTAAGGTGGAAAAGGGTCAACAACACCAAGAGGGTGCATGAGCACCTAAACACTGCTGTCTTGGCTAGGAGCTGGTGTTTGAATCCATCAAAGTTAAATCAGTAAAACATTGATTGGGTTGTAGGGTGTGTAAGATCAAATGGAAAACAAGAAACAAAGCAAAGAGGCCAAAGATAGTTGTCAATTACTAGTTTTTCTTGCTTAGGAATCATATGAATCCTAATATGTGTTTAGGACTTAGAAATATACCCAAGGTCATGATTTTGTGTCTACACTGACAATAATTAAATTAGTGGAAATAAAAACACAACTTCATGAGTTATTATCTAAAGGAATGATTAGACAAAGTATGTTTCCTTAGGAAGCACCAATCATCTTCATCAAGAAGAAAGATGGCACATTAAGGCTATGCATCAATTATTGCATGCTTAAAAAATCCACAATCAAGAATAAATATCCCTTACCAAGGATAGATGATCTCTTCAATCAGATGCAAGATGCATCTGTCTATTGTAAGATCGATTTACGATCAGGTTACCATAAACTAAGAATAAAAGATGAATACATTCACAAGAAAATGTTTAGAACATGATATGGTCATTATGAGTTCACGGTGTTACCTTTTGGACTCACTAATGCACCAAAAACATTCATGAACTGATGCAACCTAGAATTACTAGAAATAACCCAGGCACACTGGCACATCACTCATCCTAGACTGAGCGCTCACCCAAAGCGTGCAAAGGTACCAGGCCCCTCTTTAGGGTTGCTTGTGTAGGATGTTATCAAGATGAAGAGTTCATGCATTTAGATCCATAAATAGTTTAAACATTCTACAAAACATATTCCAGATCTAGATCTAAGGAGTAATAGTTTTATGTAATAGCCATAATGAATTCTACCATGCAAGAATTAGTTATAATCATGTTTAACCCATTGAATCAGTCAATACACTCCATTATATTAAACAAAGTAAATACACAAAAGCTTCTTACAATAATTAATACCATAAGTTTATGCGTGCATCATATCTGACAGCATAACTTCATAATAACTCATATCCAGTCGTACTATACTATGCAGATTACTACATATTTATAAGGGTAGGGACATGCCCTTCACCGCTTATATAATTCCCAAAATAGGTTGCATGCTGAAAATAGCCATGCACCTTTACAATAATAGACACACATGCAAGTGCGCTAATAATAGATCTCTTTTGGTTAACTGGCAGTAATAATTGTATTATTAACTCGAACCCATGCATAAAGCTTAGTAGATGCTCTTCTAAAATTAGCCTATGTGTGCCGCGCAAGTCTTTATCCGGTTTGTGTGCTTTACATGCTATCTCCAAAAATATCCCATACTCCTGAAAATGGCTAAGTCTCGGATCAGTCCTTGTCTTTCACACACGTTTACTTTCCTGGTATTCTGTGCCTTTGAATGCTCCCTATTTTCTTGTGCAAACCTTCTGTGTGCCTTCTGCTAAGTATCATACTTTATCTGCCCAACATGAACTTAATGAAAAATATTTTTTAGTAATATCTAGATAAATTCGTGCTATTTTTATTGGGATAACATTTTGATCTATTCTAAAAACATGGAAGAACACAATGAACACTTGAGAATAGTGTTAGATGTTTTTAGGAAAGATAAAAATATACCAAAAGATCTTAAAATACTCATTATATCAGAATTAAGTGAAATACCTTAGGCACATAATCAATAAAAATGGAATTGTAGTTGACCCATCAAAAATCAAAACTATAACATAATGGCCAAATCCTAAAAATGTACATGAAGTGAGAAGCTTCATGGGGTTGGTTGGTTATTACAGATAATTCATTAAATATTTCTCTAGAGATTCTGCTCCAATAACTTCTTTGCTTAAAAAAGGGAAATAAATATGTGTGGATTCATAAATGTGAAAATGCAATCACTTTTTTGAAATAAAAACTAACTACAACACCTATTTTGAAGGTTCCAGACCCAAACAGAAGCTTCACTGTGGTAATCGATTCCTCTAGGGAAGGTTTGGGTGGAATAATTTTGTAAAATGATCACGTGATTGTGTATGAAAGTAGAAAAATAAAGGTACACGAGCTGAAATATTTTCCCCATGATTTACAACTTAGAATTATAGTTCACACTTTGTAAGTGTTTTCACCAATAAGTTTACACTTTCTAGGACGAAACATACAGAAGGTGAATGGTTAAGGAGGAATACCTGTGGAGGTGAAGGGTGGAAGGTGGAAGGTAGAATGTGCATGTTGTTGACGTTATCCAAGATGATCATAGAGAACTCCTTTTTGTTTGGGGAAGGAATACCTGTAAATGCAAAGAAAGACCACAAGAAGAGTATTAAATAACATTAGATAATGGACTGCCTAGCGTATGCTAGAACCAAGAAGTGTGGTGCTTCCTAGAAAGGTTGTCAATCCACTAGCTAATAAAAATTTAATGTAAACACGAAATTGAAATAAATAGGTGATCTGAAAATGGTACTTGAAATTTTGTCCAGTACTTAGAAAATTCTCAGATTCTTAACTTTAAAAGATTTTAACTTGATCAAGAGTTCCTTTTTTTATCAATTATGGGTGTTCTTGAAAGCCCCAAACTTAAAATATTCCAAAAGATCAAATTAATCCTTAATTTTCAACTTAAGTGAAATATCTGAATCCATCACAAATCCAAATAAAATAATCATAGTTGATTTAGAATTCACTCAATCTGATATTTAAATCCAAGTTAATAAGTGTATTCAGATATGTCGTGGGATATATATACTGAAATTTACTTCATTCCAATTAAATTAGATTATGATTTCTTTAATAATTAATCAAATAAACTAATTTGAATATATTTATATGATCAAAAGCTTCTAAAAACTGAAATCAAATCCCCAACACAAGAACTTGATAACGGAGTTCACCTGAAGGCTACGTCTCTGGATTCACAGAAAGTGAATCGATCTATTAAATGTCCAATGAAGTACAATATCCCTTCAATAACAAACCTTTATACATGTAAATGAGCTAATCTATGTCCCATGGAACTCTGCACAAAATCAGAAACTGTCCCAAGAACGATCCGTGGCTCCTAAAATGTTTCTTCTGTTGGTTTTCTATGCAATTACGTCAAAAAAACAATATACCACTTGAAATGTAAAGCACCTACATAAAAGAGGTTTACATTTCTAGAAACTAGAGGAAATTATGAAAAGTTTCCCTTTTTACTCCATAGCCTGATTCGGACCAGAAGTGGTTGGAAACTGCAGATCTCTGCCTGCTCCTCATCCCTGTTCCGTGAAGCTGCAATGCAAAAACTACCAACAGAGGCAAAATCTAAAGCACTTTCTATAACAAAATTTATATTTCTAGAAATCTCTTAGAATTCTGAACAAACTTTATTTTTTACACCATGGGCAAAATTTTGATCGTAAGTGCCTTGAAAATGGTGATCTCTACAAACTGGTCCTTCGTTGTCCATTCACAAATCTACCAAAAGGTCCCTTTAAATAGAAGTGATCTCATCTTTTATCAGTTGCTAAAAAGTGACAGGTTGGTAAGAATGATAAGTATTTTGGCATAGGCCAAGTGGGTTCAAATCCCCCTTCCATAGGTTTAGGCACCCAATTTAACCATTGACCCCACATTTGGTGGGAAAGGGATAGGATAAACCTTTAAATAGCTTTTTGGCCTCAAAATCCTCCTTATCCCATGGGATTTAGGCGTTATTCACATGGAATGGATTAAATAGATTATTATTATTATTCTTTTAAATCTAAAGCCACTAGAAACTTTCCAAGTGTCACGCCCATAATATGTCATTTTTCCACATCAGAGGTGTGCCACATCATCATTTGACCAAAACTTGACTGCATATCTTTCGCATACGAACTCAGATTTTGTCCGTTCAAAATGCGTCAAAAAGTGCAAAGACAAGCTCTATACCATGGAACTAATTTTGGAAACATTACAAGACCATCAATTTTTCCTTGTTTTCAATTACCACATGTCATCTTGTCATTGGTACACTTGTTGACATGTTGACCAGGTGGTGTCCCCAAGATTTCACCCTGAAATCTGGGACTAGCTTTTTAAAAAAAAAAATGTTCTTTTTAAAGTAATGGGGTCATTTTTTTTTATTTTTTACTTGCAGTTGTTTGCATTGCTCTAAGATATCCCCAGAGAGTCATAAAAGCCAAATCCGACAAATACCCCACATGCCAAAGCTCACTCAATCCCTTCGGCTAGACATTGTCTGCAAGTGGTTTTTATTTATTAAATAAATAAAGTTATTTTAAAAATAAATTGACCTAAAATTGGAGGATTTATGTTATAGAAAGCACTTCACCCCATCATTATTACCACAAAACATTCACCCGAGGGGAAGAATTTTTGCAGATCAACTAAATGGATAAATTTTTCTAGCAATTGTCTGCAAATGTTTGTTGTTTTGTTTTATTTCTTTTTGGAATGTGTTTTGGTTTGTGTTTTCTCTAGAAATTCTCATAGCTTATTCATATTTATTTCTAGATCTTTCCCTAGGCTTATGGTTTTTTTTAATTACTAATTTGGTCTATAGTCGATTAGGGTTCAAAATTCTTTCAGAAGATTGCAAGAAGTTACTTTCTCCAAAAGGGTGTAAAAATGTATTCTATGAAAATAAGAAAAATATTGCCATCAATGCGTATAAATCGAGAAAAAATACACTTTTAGAGAAAATGACACCTAAAATAGAGCCAAAGAATGAAATTTATGGCACATGCAAGTTTTACTCGCTACATCTTCCAGGACCCTTTCCAAAAATGGCAAATTTTATTTTATGCTTGTGTTTTCTTCACCAAAAATCCAAAAAAGGAAAGAAATGTTCTCTTCATGCTAGTTGCAATTTTCAAAGCTACCTTCCATGTCCAATTTCCACGCTGCCTTTCAGTGACGAATTTTCACACAATTTTTAAAGGCAAAATTCACAGTGTAAGTCGCACTTTTGGAAAAGAGCTATCTTTCATGAAAGTCACACTTTTTGGAAGGGAAGACTTTAAGCTGCCAGTGAAAATTTTGGCAGTGACAGGTAGACGGGAATTTCTTTCCTACCTTGTAGATTACTTTTTCCCATCAAGTCAAAGTCACTTAAGCTGTAATAAAAATTTTGGAGGTAACAGGCATGCTGGGGAATTTCTTATCTGCAACGCAGGGTGAAAATTCCCATTATAAAGAAAAATCACTTAAATCACTAATGAGAATTTCTTGCCTACCTAGCATGCTAAATTTTCCCATCAAAGAGGTTTTATTCACCCATTCAAGGTCACACTTTTTCAAAGAAGGCTATTTCCATACAAGTCATACTTTTTGGCAGATGATTTAAGCTGGCCAGTGGGAATTTCGGCAGTGACAAGTAGGTGAAAATTTCTTACCTACCTGTGCAGGGTGAAAATTCCCATGATGGAGGAAAAAATTAATTAAGTGGAAGATGGGATTTTTGGAGCTGCATAGTGCAGGGTGGAAATTTCCATCAAGTTGACTTCTTATTTTTAACAATCACCTCATGCCAAAAAGTGCGAACCCACCTTGGGTGACATTAAACAATGCATTTAATAATATTTATTAATGGCTTTATTCACCCAATTTTGATGCACCATAAATAGAAAGAAAGTCAATGCAAAAAGGAAGAATATCAAGGAGAAGTCAAGGATGCATGCTAAAAATAAATAAAATAAAATTCATTTAAAAGCAACCAGCAACATGCATAATTGGGGCGCCCAAATTGGATGAATAGACATGGCTATTAATTAATTAAATTGCCACAAATAGGAAGAGACAATTATTAAAAATAGCATGCTAGAGGTTATATAAGCATGGGATGCTATAAAGGAGAAGACACTTATTTCTTTTTGATGAAGATTGTAGCCTGGACAGGTTTTGGCGCCAAAAGAAGGAGGATGTTGCATTAATAAATATTTTGCCACTGTCGAGAAGCTTCCAGTTTTGGTGCCTAGGGTTGGAATAGCTTGATTTTGGTCATTCTGAGTATTTGCATGTTGGTATATGTGCCCAGATGAATTAAATAATATTTTTGCTTGCTTTGCATGCAAGCAAAGAACCCTCAAATTTTAGGGCAACAAACTTTATATGCAGATTTTGGTGATAAAAATCGAGTATTCATGCCATGGACTCCATCTTTGTCTGAATAAATTGCAGGTATTCACCATAGGTGCTCAAATCAATGTCAGGTACATTGAATATATTTTTTGAATTTGAAGAAGTTGCCAGATCTGCACAACATTGATCCAATTGTAAGAGTATTCCTGGTAGAATTTATTGAAAAAGAGTTCATACAAAGATTGTTCTCAGCCATGATGAAGCATGATGAAAGGAAAGGATCAACAGAATCATGCATAGACTTCCAAATTGGCTGAAGTCAATGATACAAACATAGGCCCTGAACCTATCATCGGATTTAATTGAACAGATCTAGATCTCATAGTTGTAAAGGCTTCTGACAAAAATTCATCCTCTTGTTTCTAACGCAGTCCTATGTAAAAGTCAGTTGCATGGAAAATTCCTTTCGAGGAGCTTGTGCATGTGCTCCCAAGCTTCTAATTGAAACCTTAATTGAATTTACTTGTACTTTCCATTCACCCGGAGTGACTTTCTGGAATTTTTAATTGCTCATATGCAATTAAAAATAAAAAATGATGAGTTTTTTCTAAATTATTTACGACAAATATTACACTGGTGCATGTACTGAAATTTTGAATGCACACTGTAGTAAGATTCAATGGCTTATATAGGCCCCTACTAGTTTTAGGGTGGTAAATACCCCGCAAGTCAAATCATAGAAAACTACCATCCAGCCTTACGCCCTGGTGAGAATCAGAGATGAAAGAGTGTACCACATGTATCAGTCATGCAACAAAAAACAAGACCCTAACAAGTTTTGCAGGGTTCTTAGCTAGAAAGCTTTTCAGTGTAACTTCCTAGAAAGCAAAAAGGGTCTATCGACAAAGTCCTTAGAGTAGGCAATTACCAAGGATGAAACCTTAGGTGCATTGAGTTTAAAGATCAGATACTTAAGATATGAAGATCAATTAGTTGGAAATAGGTGGCAAGATGCAAAATAGAAGGTTAGCTATTTTGATGTTTCATAGGCAAATCATAGATTTGGAAATAGGTCAAATGAGGTAATGCCAATGGCTGAGTGTGTAGTTATCTCTGATTTGGAGTCTTGAAACCGTCCATGGACACTATAAATGCCAAGTTGAAGAACACTACGTGTCAAAGGCATTTCTATCCTGCTTGCTATTGTGTTGCAACATTCTTGTGTTTCATAATTTGGGTTGAAACCCTTCATCATCTTTCTTCAAAGCTAAGGATTAGAGAGCACCTTTGCTTCTTCAGAGAACTATGTGTCACACAGGTGGCCATTTGTTTCGTATCAACACCCTTGATCTTTTGCACTAGCACTTCAAGTACATGATTAGATCCGGATATAAACGGTTTGCTGTGTTGTGAATTCTGTAGTTATGATATGCTCTCGGTGGCCAACCCCCTATGTTGCATTTTGACCAACCATCTGTCACAACTATTGGTCCCAAATGAGGGGCTGCAAATCTTCTTTCATGTAGTTCTCGGCATTCAGTGATTTTCGAGTAAGTGTGATGCAAATCTAGAGTGTCTTCCCCTTTGTTTGCCCTTGCGCCTACAACACTAACTAGCTATGGTGCATGAGCTATGTGGTTCAAATGTAAAACCAAAAGATAGAGTGCTAGAAAATATAATCGACAAAATCTTACAATTGGAGCCTCACCAGTAAATAGAGTGCTCGTAGATAAACTCTAAAAAAACTTCCTTGAAATTTAGCCCTTTCGATAAGTAAATACTTGCCACACCATGCTTGACCCGTTTACGACTTTGAGATGCTCTTGACTTGGCGATAGGACTTTGCATCCTGAACTTGGATTCTGGAGTGCTTCAGACTTGACCATCGAAAAGGCTGCTCAAGAATCCCCTTCAGCATCTGTTTAGGGTTTAGGGAAGTTTAGGGGAGATCTGTATAGTGAAAAAAACAATTTAAATCAATAGGTCATATTGTAATGTAATGATTTAGGTTTCTCATACACAACAATAAAATTAGATTTTAGGCTAGATATAAAATATAACACTAAATCTAATTAGAACTGGGCTTTGTTCATGTTAGGCCAAGTCTGCCAAAGGTCTGAGTAAAGATCTAAAGTTGGTGGGTTGAGGTCTGGGCTAAGTTTGGGTGAATGGGAGGCTCGCTAGTCTAAGAATGTTATTAACAATAGAGATTGGTATCGCTTGGGTGACCAATATCGGTATAGGAGAGGAACTGATGGAGGTCAACTAACTGACATCGCTAGGGGAAATAGGTGATAAACTATTTAAAATAGCTTTTTTAGGCTCTCTTTGATTGTATAGAGAGTGAGGGTAGTGTGTTTTGGGTTGTAATATGGCTAAGAAGACTCAGGAATACTAATAAGGAGATTAAGATAGGTGATAGAGCTTGGGATGGTTAAATAGTAGCTTGGTAGGAAGAAGGTGATATACGGGTAATGGAAGAAATGAAATACAAAATGAAGAAAGAAATTTACACTTGAATAAGCATAAATGATGAATATCACAATACTTACTTGGTATTTTGTAGACCCTATGAATGGAGATGATTGGTGGTTGATCAAATATGGGATGTCTAGATCCAGTGTTGTGGCAGTGCAACCTGTGTGCTCTCGTGAGTATTCCAAAGCTTTGGAAAGAGAACCATTTACTTTTCTTGCACTATGGTTGTGTGTGTTCATCGTTTGGATGCAGGAAGGCTTGAAGATTCATGCTTGAATGCAATAAGGCTCCAATAACTGAATGACCAAACAATGTGAATATTTTTGTAAGTGTATATAAAGTAACCAATGGCGGTTAGGTAATCAGCACTAACCGAGGATAAAGCGGTGCCAATTAGGGTGAAATAGTCTGTTTTACCAAAAATAGGAAGATCTTCCCAGATTTGGCATGTTTTCCAAGTTGGGTCTGCTTAGGAGAAGTGGATTTCTCATTAGAAAATATAGGAAGATCATAGAATAAGTCCAATTAGGTTTAGTAAGAAGTCTTATTTAACTAGGTCAATTGGTGACTCAGGACGGGGAGCGATGACTTGGTCACTGTGAGTTAAATGCCCCTTGAATGGGTCTAGGGTGAGGTGGATGGGTGAGGATTAAATTAAATTAATTAATAATGTGAGGATAATATTAATTCAATTGGAAGTGATTAAATTAATATCAATGTGGGGTAAAGGGTTCATGGCTAGGTGTATGCATTATGTTGATTAATTAAAAGGGGACCCAAGAGAGTGTGACCCAAATTTGGTGTCTACATTTTCCCCTTTTTTTATGTATCTTGAATTAATAAGCGACGCTGACAAAAATAGGAAGTTGGTACACCCTAGGTATGAGTGAAGGTTAGGTTTTCCTAAGCATGGGTGGAGGTGATTCCCCTCAAACCAGGAACTGATGAGGTGATTAACGGAGATGGTGAGTGGTTTTATAAATGGGTAAGTGATGAAAACAAGGTTGGTTCAATTAATAGGCGGGGGCATTCAAACGCATGCACACAGATAGAATGCAATAAGGCACTAGGCTAAAGAGCTCGCAAATGCTACTTTTTCAAAGGTTGATAGGCTTATCCAAACAAGTTTGATGTGATCCGAGTATCCAAGTTATAGGATACAGTCCTAAAACAAAACTAGGTTAGGTGCAGGAACGGGCATGGGGTGCGTTCCAAAATACCAGAATGTTGGGTTGGGATAAATGGCACAACATTAGGAAAGGAAAGGTCATGAGTCTGAACAACATGAGTATTTTCATCACAAGGTATAGTGAGTAAGTGAACTTGAGTGTCAAAAATGGGTAGGGTTTGTGTGGGTGTTTTGGGAAAGGCTGTAGGTAATACCACGGTAGAGGAAAAAAACCATGCCCCAACTGATAGTGAGGTTGGGTTATATGTAATAAGGTCATTAGGTGGGGTTATAAGCCTGGGGTGAGGTTATGGTTGTGATAAAAATACACATGTCTGGAAAAATTGAATGCAAATTGTGTATATTCTGGTGAAAAGGTGGTCAAAAATGGTTTACGTAAACTGCCATCGGTAAGGGAAAACCAATGCCGGTCCATTAGGGCTAGAAACCGATGTCAGTTGGGTCAGGGTCAGGGAAAAAAAAAACTCTCATTACATAGTGTGTTACATGATTTGGACTGATAATGTATTTCCTTTTATATAAAATGATAGTGGAGATGAATTTTGACACTTTTTTGGGGGATAAAAGGACAAGGATATGGTGCCAAGCTAAGTTGGAGGTAGGCATGAGTGAGTCTAGGATGAGTAGAGGTGGATGGAGTCCACAATTGGGTCAGTTTGGGGTGATGTTTGATTTGTTGGAGGACTGAGAGTTGGGTCATAGGTGTAGGCATGGTTGAGTCAAAAATTTCCAAGTTACTATTTTTATGGAAATTATGTTTTGTTGATATGGTGTGGTTTTAATTTCCAACTAATTGATATTTCATGGAAATATAGGATGAATTTGGTATGATGTGATTGTTTTAAATTAAAATGTATGATGAAATGATGTATGTGTTGTGCATATTGAAATTTCCAAGTTATTGTGTAGATGGAAACTAACTAGGTTATGATGTATGTTAAAAAGGGGGAAATGGTTAGGGGAAAGATTGGCCAAGCTAACCTCAAAGGGCCCCATGCCCTCAGAGTGCTACCTACATAGCCCTGATGAAAAGGGGCCTCAGGTCAATGTAGTTATCCCATAGGATAGGTAAGAATATGATGAGGTAGATGGGTAGGTTGGTCAGTTTAGGCATGATTTAGTTAAGGTCATTTAGGTATGGTTAAGTCTAGGTTGTTTAGGCAGTCGATGTTTAGGCATATGAAGTCTAGGTTATTTAGGCAAGGTGGAATGTTTAAAAGTGGGTTGATGAAAATAGATGAGGAATGTTGAGGTAGGTGAAAGGAGAAGAAATACTAGAAAGTAAGTGTCGAAGGTCTAGTCTTGCATAGTGAGAATCAATAAGTAAGAAAAGAGGTGAAAATGCAGTAAAAGAGGTGAAATGCTGCAGAATTGGCAAGGACCATAATGAGCATACCAAGGATGGGTTTATAAACATTAAACCCCTAAAGGCAGTGCATGATTGACTATTCTAAGGGTGAAAGAAGTTACATGATCATGAAATTTCACATTTGCGGCACGTACCTTGAGTAGGTAGAAGAAGAGAAAGGAAGGAAGGTGAGGTGGAGTGGTTTATTTAGCGTAATCTTGTTGTGAGATAGCACATGCCCTTCTGCAAGATACCCAAAACTAGAATAGCAAGTCCATGATGAAGAAGTTGTACTTTTCTTGATTTTTTGTATTTTATTTTTTCTTTTTTTATAGATTGATCGATGCAGGAATTATATGTGGGATGAATAGAATGACTCCTTGAGGTCTTCATGAATCTGATTGATGCGGGAATGATGGGGAAGCTTCAAAATATTTTATTTTTATTTTACAGAAATAGTCTTCTTTTTTTATAGACTATGTACAGTATGTTTAGCTTTTTATAGTTGTCCTTCAAGGGAGTAGTCTATTTATAGTAGCTATATAAAGAGATAGATGTCCTTTTGAGGGAGTTGTCTATTTATAAGAAGTTTGACTCAAGGAGTTGAATTTGAAAATCTCATATATTACTTTTGAACTTTTTGGACTTTTAGGTCATGGACAAGACTATAAAGGAGTATAGGCTTCTTTTATGAAGGAAAAACCATAGCACATTGAGGTTAACTATGAAAGATAGGTTTTTAAGTGACGAAAAACCATGGGATTCCATCCTGAAAGAGGACAAAAAGTATCCATGAGAATCATGCCATGAGTAGAGTCGTGGTACTCATATTGAAGATAAGGCTAAAAGGTGACGGATAATAACATGATTCTTGTTTAGTCATTGATCCTTAAAAGAGGTAACTGAAAGGAATGATTACTCAAGGGAAGAGTGTATAATAGGAAAAAGGTGATATAGTACTTTATTCAATAATATAATGGTTGAAGATGTAAGACATTGAGGGGTTTCAGGTTCGGGTTTACCTTCGAGGGAAGATAAATGATAAGCACCAGATCCATAGGTATGAGTAAAAATATAGGGTCCAAGCCAATTAGGAGCAAACTTTCCCCGTTTACTTTTCTCCGATTTTCTTACATGTTGATTTTCCTTCAAGACAAGATCACCGACCTTGAAGGTTTGTTCGTGGACACATTTTTCATAGGCACATTTGATACGTTTATGATATATTTAAAGGTGATTGAGATCATTTAAACAACGTTCATCTAGAAGTTCAAGTTGGGCCAAATGGTCTTGGTGAACGTCGTCATCATTGAGCATGTCTTTGAGTGAGATATGAAGTGATGGAATTTGTAATTCAAGAGGTAAGACAACCTCTATACTGGAGACCAAAGAGAAAGGTGTAGTTTTTGTGGAGGTATGAATACTAGTGCAATAAGCCCATAAGGTACAAGGAATGTGTGTGTGCCAATCCTTACCAGTATCGTCGACTAATTTCATAAGAATTTTGTTAAGAGTTTTGTTAGTTAATTCAGCCTGGCCATTTTTTTTAGGATAATAAGGTGAAGAAAAACTAAGTTGAATACCAAAGGTGTCACAGAATTTTCGTAGGGTTTTATTTTTGAATTATTTTCCATTATCAGTGATGAGGTGGTGAGGAACACCAAAGTGAAAAATGATGTGATGGTTGATGAACTCACAAATTTTCTCATCTTTTGTAGAAATAAGAGGTATACAGATTCCACCCATTTAGTGTAATATTTAGTTGTGGTGATGATCCATTGATGACATTGAGAAGAATGAGGGTTAATCTCTCCAATGAGATCCAAACCCCATTAGGAGAAAGGCCAAAGGTCTCTGGCAACCTGTAAGGTGTGACTAGGGGTGTGATGAAGATTAACATGTTGCTGAAATTTCACAAAACATTTGACATAGTCACAATAGTCTTGTTTTAGGGTTGGCCAATAGTAGCCGAGGTGAAGGATGCATTTAGCAACAGCAAGGCCACTAAAATTACCACCGCAAATCCCATCATGAACTTCCTTAATGGTGTATGGGATTTAATAACTGGTAAGGCATCATAGGAGGATACTCTTAAAGCCACATTTGTAGATAATACCTCCCATGATAACATAGAGAGAGACACTTTTGAGGAAGGATCAAGTTGTCCATTGTGAGTGAGTTCCAGAGGTAGAATTGAGAGGGAAATGTAATCGGTGAACTGCTTATACAAAATTTCACATGGATCGATTTCAATTCTTCCTACAAATTTAACATCTTGAAATAAATAAGAGGGTGACTACAACCTTTGTATTATGAAAAATATTTTTGAGTCAAAAGGTGAAGCAGGTATTTGAGAGGCAAGGAAGGCCATGGTATCCGTGAATTTCTTAGTGGAGCGCATGGAAGTTGTTTGAAGTTCATAATGATCAAAGGTAGTCAAAAGTATGTCGACGTGATGTTTATAGTTTTGAAGTACCTCGTTACGACACAAGTATAAACCATTGAATTGGTTCATAACTAGTTGGGAGTCACCAAAGATATTAATGGATTTAACATCTAAGGCTATGGTAGATCTAAAGACTAACATGAGTGCTTCATATTCAGAAATGTTATTAGGGTAATCAAAATCTAGTTTGAAAGATAAAGGCATAGGCTCACCGTCAAGAGGAATAAGGATGACCCCTACACCACCCCCACATGTTGACATTTAGAACTGTCAAAAATAAGGTCATTTGATAAATGGTGTCATCAAGGGAGAGGGTAGTGATGGATTCATTAGGGAAATCAAAGTTAGAAGATTGATTTCTAGAAAGAGGTGCATCTGCAAGTTGGTCAGAAATGGTTTTTCCTTTAACAAAATTTTGATGGATGAATTCAAGATCTAGGTCTACAAGAAGCATGAGCCAACATGCATCACATTGGTGTTGGTAAGGCTTAGCATACATGTAATGTAAGGGGTTAGTATTGGTGAGAATGAAGTTTTTTTGATTGAGTAAGTAATGGAGAAGTTTGGTGGTTATGAAGACTAGGGCTAAGCATATTTTTTCAGTGTGAGTATATCTAGTCTTATAGTCTAAAAGTGTACAACTTATATAATAAACCAATTTGCTCCATGTGTTTCTCGTCATGATGAGCGAGCATGACACCCAAGGAATGGTCTTTGGTAGAAATATAAAGGTAAAAGGTTTGTTCTTCCTTTGGTGGAGATGAGTACAGGTGGTTGGAGGAGGTATTTTTTTAAGGCATCAAAGGCTTTGTGGCATTCATCATCCCATTTGAAGGAGACATCCTTTTTGAGAAGATGATGAAATGGATGGTAGCATGTCAGAAAGTTGAGAAATAAAGTGACGAATAGATTACAACAATCCTTGTAAACTAAAAAGTTAATGAAGGTTAGTAGGTGGAGGCATCTCAAGAATAGCCTTGATTTTAGTGGGATCAACTTCAATGCCACGCAAAGAAATGATGAAACCAAGGAGCTTTCCCAAGAGAACAACGAAGACACACTTCTTAGGTTGAAGGTGAATGCAATATTTGATGAGATGATCAAAGACAACTTTAAGGACTGTAAGGTGTTTGGCCTAATGTTTGGATTTGGCAAGAAGATCATCGGCATAATATTCCAATATGTTATGCATGATGTCATGAAAGATATAAGTCATAGCCTGTTGATATGTGGCACCAACATTTTTAAGACCAAAGGGCATGACACAATAGTAGAAGGTCCCCCAAGGAGTGATGAAGGTAGTTTTGTGTTGATCTTCCAGAGTGAGTAATATTTGGTTATAACCTGAGAAACCCATCCATGAGTGATAGCATCTCATGGCCAGTGGTGAGATCAACTAGTTGGTCAATACTAGGTAGAGGAAAGTCATCTTTGGGGCAAGCCAGGTTAAGGTCACAAAAATCTGTGCAAATGCAGAGTCCCCGTGTCATTTTGGTGATAGGAAGGATGAGAGAGATCCATTGGGGATAATCAATGGGTAAAATGAAGGAAACAAAAAGGAGGCACTAGAGTTCTTCTTTCACAAGAAGGGAAATACAAGGATGCATTTTTCGTAGCTTCTATTTCATGGGTTTGGCATCAGGAATGGTTACAATATTGTGGACCATGATATTTGGGTCAATACTAGGCATATCAGTACAGGACCAAGAAAAAGTGTTGCTATGATCCCAGAGGAAAGAAGTGAAAGCTTCATGTTCAGTAGTATCTAAAGATTGGCCTATCTTTAGAATGTGCAGGTCATCCTGAGTGTGAATGTTGATTTCGATGGTTGATTCATTCAACATGGTTTGTGTCTCAGAAGGTAATGACTAGTGAATATAAGAATCTTACACACCAAGGTAGGTGAGAATAGACTCATCGTCCTGACATTGAATGATGTTGATAGAAGGTGTGTCATCATTGATCATGTCAGGATATAGGAAGGGAAGAGAAGAGGGAGCCTCACCATCACGCTGATAGGTCAGAGGTCCCAGGGAAATGATGTTTATGAAAAAAAAGTTAGGAGGAATGGATTCTGGATCCATAGACTCTCGTAGGTGAAGGTGGTGAAGTAGGTGAATGGGGTGGAGAAGGTTTATCATCCTCAATGAGTTCAACTCGGGCCTTCTTGGAAGGTGGTTTGGAAAATATGATACCACTATGGTCTTTATGCTTACGGGTGGTGCAAGGAATGATAGTATGATGACCTTGTTCATAGAAGCCAAATCCAAAGATTTTCCAAGCGCAATGATGGAGGAAGGTGTGGGTGAAGTGGCGGTTGGTGAGAGATTGGAGATCAGATGAAAATGGTTGAGTTTGGGAAGGTGGCTCAGGAGTAGGTAGAAATATCAAGTCCCCCATACATTAGGTTGGTGCGAAGGTGGGGAGGACCATAGGGAAAACTTCTCCTACTTGGTGATTATAGTGTGGGTGTTGATGAAGGTTACCATACTCTTGAGGAGTAAGGAATGTGTCAATGTTATAAAGGTGTACTCCCCTAGAGTGAGGCATTGAAAAACACCTTCTAAGGGATCGGTGGTTGGTATGTGGGTAGCTGGAATAGTTGAATCACTGGATAGGTTAGGAAGAAGAAGCATTAGATGTTTGAGAAGTAGATGGGTTGGTTGATGGGCCAGCTATAGAAGCTGACAGCAGTGGGAATTGAGGAGTTGGTTGTGGAAGATGTAGCAGCAAAGTGGTGGATGAGGCAACACTGTTGAAGAAGAAGTGGTAGTGGTGGTAGATGCCTTAACTGGTATAAGGACATCATTAGGTCGATACAACATGTTACAGGTATTGAATGGTGAAGGGTCAGCTGGAATGGTATAGTTGTGCCCTTCATGTTCAAATTTTAAACAACGGTAAAGGTTGAAGGAACACAACCCATGGCATGAATCCAAGGTTGGCCAAGTAGTAGATTGTATTAGAATTCCCCCTCTAAGACATAGAATAATTCAAGGAATGGCACGAGGCCCACATGTGAATGTGGAGAATGATGGTGCCAGGGTGGAAGTCATGGCATCATTAAATGAATGTAAGCATAACTGGGTTATTATGCATGCAATTGGTAGGGATGCACATTTTTTTGTATGCATGGGAGGAAATGATGTTGATACTAGCACCTCCATCGATCATAATGCATCAAATGCATATATTATCAATGTAGATGGAAATGAATAGGGTGGGGTCAAGATCATCTGATTGGAGAGGGACAATCTCTTCATTAGAGAAACTAAGAGTGAATACTTGATGAATGGTAGTGGGAGAAGAAGATGGAGGTGAAGTGGTGAGAGAGTGGCCACATGATGAGGAGTGATAATGGTGTGAAGGTGTGGGGTCATTAGGTATAACCTCAATAGATTACAGGACCTCGATGAGGGCCTACGATGAGACTCATAGAGGTTTGGACAAGGTCATACAAAGACATTTTGAGAGGATACTGGTGTAATTGTTTAATCATTGTACGATGGGAAACCCATCAGAAATGGGGTATGTGGGTCCATGGATGGTGATTTTGGGTGTAGGTGCAGATGGAATGTTGGGTAAAGGTGTAGCAGATGAGCTGGTTGTTTTCTCCTTTCCTTTTTCCTTCTGAGATCGAGTGGAAACTTGAACCATATTGATCTAAGGTGAAGAAGAAGGTGTGTCTCATGAAAGGTGTAGCAACAGGATGGGAAAAAAATGGTGAAGGAAAAGAGTCATGTGAAAGGAGTATGGCGCACTGGAATTTTGGAGGAGTTTTGGCTAGTTCTCTAATGCATACCATGTTGATCTCAAATGTTTGAGGAGGGTAAAAGGGACTATGGAGGTGGAGATGGAGGTCGTTGAATAGGTATGGGGTGAGGCTGTGTGGTGATAGGAAAAGGTGGAATAGGGTCCTCATCTAAAAGATCATCATCATCAAAGTTCTCTTTGAGAGGACATAGTTGGAGAAGAATAGTCTTAAGAGCCTTACAATTTTCTACATCATGCCCTGGCACATGATGGTAAGTGAAAATTTTGGTATCATCAAACCCTTCTAGTTTAGGTTTGAGTGGGTCGTAAGGTCTAAGTGGTGGCAATGTGATGATAGAGGTTTCCAAAAGGTTAGCTAAGATGTTGGCATAAGACCCTACTAATGGATCACAATGTGAAGTGAGTGTGGGTTTGGATGGAATTTTGGGTGACTTTGGTGGGAGATGCATCACTGGAGGTGGAATTGGAGGTTGAGTAAGTTTGACTACCTATTTGGTAGATAGTACGGTTTTGGGTTTGGGTTGCACCTTCTTGGGTAAAGGTGTAGCTGGTGAGTAGGTTATTGGAGGTGGTGTAGGTTTAACTACCTCTTTGGAAGGTAGTGGGGCTTTGGGTTTGGGTTGCACCTTCTTGGGTAAAGGTGTAGAAGGAGTGTGTGATGTAGAAGGGAAGGAAGATGGTGGAAGGGGATGGGTTAGCCAAGGTGATAATGGAGGTGTGGTGAAGATGGTGGTAGGAGACAATGTGGAAAGGACTAGTTGAGGAGAAGGGAATGTCATGGGTAATGATGAGGATACCAGAAGTGGTGTAGGTATGGGAGGTGGAAAGGATGTAGGTAATGGTGAAGGTGTAGGTTGTGTAGGTAATTTGGGTGGAATAGAAGATCATGGTGAGGAGGTGGGCTGTTGTGTTTTTGGTTTACCTTGGGTAGGAGGTTGCTTGACCAAGGTTGATGGGTGTGGACCTAGGATAGATGGAAGTGGTGAAGGTGACAGAGGGGTAGTGGGCGAAGCTGGTGTATGCGGCCTAAGAGGTTGGGTCTTCCTCTTAGGTGGGGAATAGTATTTGTAAAGGCTTGCGAGGACTGTGGCTAAATCTAGTTTGACAAGAGGATGGACTAGGCTTGATGTTAGCATGACTCCCAATGTGGTAATGGGTTTGAATGCGGGTGAAGGTATGGGTGCAGGTAGGGTTTTAGGCATAGGTGAAAGTTTTGGTTGATGGTAATGGTTTAGGTGTGGGTGAGGGTGATGAAGAAGAGGTGACTACTATGGGCATGGTGGGTTTGGTTGTCTTAAACACCTTTGGATAGATCGTGGAAGTGTCAGCAAACAACATTTGCATTTGAGTTGAGACAAGAAGCCGAAGGCATCCCCAAAGCATGGAATTGTCAACATAATCCAAGCGGTCGGCCAAACATGAGAATGGTACAAAAGTGGAGGGGGTGATGTTGATTTGGTAGTAATCCCTGTAAATAATGTCTGTGAGATAGGGAAATGGTTGGCTTCAGAATCTGTGGGTAGAAGAGATGATAGTAAATTGAAAGGGTCTTTAAAATCTAGTGGGGAATTGTCACCAATAGGAAGAGATGCCACTAGTGGGTCCTCTGTGGGTAGAGGAGGAGGTAAAGTTGATTGTATAGGCTCTTCCTTTGGTAAAGAAGAGAGTATGTGGGATCTTCCATAGGGTAGAAGAATGGGTAATGTGAGTTGCTCGACAGGTGGCGAGATGAGTGATGGAAGATAAGATGCATCGAAAGAAGAAGGTAGACTCCTCCATGGGTAGAGAAGAAGGTAAGGTAGACTCCTCTATGGGTAGAGAAGTGGATGAAATAGGTGCCTCATGGGTGGAGGATCTTGATGCAAGAATTTCCTCAATAGATGGGATGGGAGGAAACTGAGCGGAAGGAGCCGGTATGATATCAAAAATGACATGGACCTCTCAAACATTGGTATCATTAGTTGAGGTTTCACTAGCTTGGTTGGATGATGGGGTGTGATTTGGAAATGGTTTCTTGAAGATGTGGAGGTTTTGGTTAGCCGGTGCATTGGGGTTATCCAAGATGAGATCTCCATTATCTAACAATTCTTGGACAATGTTTTTGAAAGTTATACAATTACTGTCACTATGACCTCTAACACGGTGATAATTATAGTAATCGTTCTCCTTGTACCATGTAGGTACAAGATGGGAAGGGTCAAAACTAGTATGTGTTTTGATGGGTGGAAGAGTGATTTCTCCAAATTTTAGAAGTTTTTCCAAAATAGAAGAATAAGGTTCTCCAATGGGAGTATATTTTCATTATTCCTGCTTGAACTGGAAAGTTTGAATAGGGAAAGATTAGAAGAAGGTTTTGATTGGTTGGATGGATGAGAAGGGACAGATTTTAAAACCACTATGTTGGCAAGATCCTTTTTCTTTAGAATAATTATTTTGTGGTTTGGATGAAGAAGAAGAATCATTGGTTTTGAAGGGAGCATTTTTGTTACGTAATTACAACTTCTTCTCCTCAATAGCATGGATTTCAAGTTTTCAGGCCATTGTGAATGCCTCGTCGAATGTACAGAAATTTTGGACTTGGAGAGTTGGTGAGATGTGTCTAGCACAAGCTCAGGTAAACAACTCTATTAACTCAGTTTGAGGTAGTTGGAATGTGAGTTGATTAATCAGGTCATGCCAACGAGTGACAAAGTTTGCGATAGACTCATCCTCATACTGGCATGTTGCGTACAAGTCGGTCATTGTGACCTTCTTGACAATGTTGATAGAAAAGTGGTCTAGAAAATCCTGAGCTACCTAATTAAATGAAAAGATGGAGTGCCTAGGTAGAGCACTATACCAATCTAAAGTGGGTCCCATCAAGGACATTGGGAATGTTCACAAGAGCAATGTGTCATCGTGAGCGATGAGATAACACACATGTTTAAAAGACCACAAATGTTATTGTGGGTCTTCTTTGCTATTGAATCGGTTGAATTTTGGCATTTCCCAATGCATAGGGTATGGATAAATTGTGAACAAAAAAGTGAATAGGCTCATTTCAAATCTCGTCATATGTCAAGAGAGTTATACGAGATGCCGGAGATAGATGCTTCTAATGTCTGCATCTTATCCATCATCATTTTGATAAGATCATTTGTATGTTGTGATGATGGAAGCACCCCCTGTAGTATAAGGGGGGAGATAAGATGGGTATGATGTGGATGACACTCCAGTATGTGGTGGTGCCAGTATGAAAATTGTGATGAGGGAATATAGGATGGGATGGATGTCATGGGAAAATACCCAAGATAAGCAGTAGATGAAATAGGTGGTTGTTGATGATAGGTGTAGGTAGGTGGGATGGACGTAAAGACTCTCATGGTGATCGTGGAAGAGACTGCGGGATGGAGAGGACAAGGTTTTGGAAGGGAGTGTGGGTTGCCAACACCAGAGGTGGTTGGGATGTAAAAGGTACATGGGAAGCAGATGATGTAGGTATGCCTACACTAAGGGCAGTGGATGATGATATGGTAGACATCATAGGGGCAAGAATGTGAGGGCATGGTAGTTGTCATAGGTGTGACAAATACTGATAATGTGGGGTCAAGCTGAGAAACCACAGGTGATGAGGTAGAAGTGGGTAATGATGTACTAGTAGTGGCTGATGTAGAAGTGGGGGAAATGTGGGGAGGAACAGATATAGGCATGTCATATATAAGTTTTCCAGATGAGTCACGGGTGGATGAGTGAGAGAGGTAATACTGTAGTGCAACGGGTTTTGATCAAGGAGTCTTGCAAACTCCTCATCACCAGTATGTATGGTAATAGGCTGGTTAGGGTCCATAGGTGATGAAATGGAAGGTGGCGATGGGCTAGGTGGGAGCAGCTGGTGGCTAGCATGAAACACGAGAGCGTTGGCTTGTCTATGAGTCAAAACCATGTGACTGATAGTAGAACTGGTAATCTGAGCTCTGTTGATGATACAGAAACATAGAAAGATGGAAAAAATGGATCTGAAAGGTGGAATTTGGTCATTGTTTTGATTGAAAAACCAAAACACAGACCGACGCTCGGTTAGGTAACCGATGCTGGTATAGGAGGGTAACTGATGTCGGTCGATGAACCAATGTTGGTTACTGTGGAAAATTGAAAGATTTGAAAACTTGGCTATAAATGGTGAATATCAAGTGAAACTGGGTTCTAAAGGTGATATAAAAGACCTAGAAATGTAGTGGAGTGACAGAGGAAGTCACAACAAGTGATGGAAGTGATTTGAACATTGTTTTAGTTAAGTGACCAAAATAGAAAGGAACCAACAATGGTCAGTAAACCGATGGTGGTATGATGAATTAACCAATGGCAGTCGTTGGACCGATACCAGCTACTGTGAATGAATAACAATTAAAATATGGAGATGAAAAGGTATGAATGAGATGGATCTAAACTCTATAGGTGATAACATAGAACACAGAAAAGATGATAAGGTGATAGAACAAGTCACAGAAAGAACAAAAATGTAGATTGAATACTATTTTGGCAGAAATGACCAAAAAAGCACAAAACTGACGGCGGTCAGTCAACCGATGGTGGTATGATGATGTAACCAATGGCGGTCATGGACCGATACCAGTTACTGTGAAATCTGTGAAGAGATGGAAAAAGTGAATTTTGGTGATTTAGATCAAATAAAAGGCTAACCCAGAATTCTGAGTATAACAATGATAGATCCTAACACACTCAGAAACAGTCGGAATACACCAACTATGATTGTGGAGTGTGTAGGGAGAGAAAAATGGAGAAATATGAACTCACACCTCAAAACACAAATCAAGAAAAAGATAACAAACATGAAATCCTATGTTGTAGATTTTATGTTGTGGCTTATGCCATTTAGGAAGTGACTTGTGAATAGAATAGAATTTTTGGTTAACGAAGGTGCCCTACGGAAACTGACAACTATGGCTGGTTTCAGGTAAATTTTGGCTTGGGGTCCCCAATATATACTTCATAGTATGCAAGGCCCTACTCTGATATGATGACTGGCTAGAACACCAGCTGGCTCCACCACTAATCTGATTATTAGTCGTTAACAGTAAATACCAGGAGGGAATATGTTTAAGCAGTGAGTTGTTTATTTCAGTGATTTGATTTGGGAGTGTGTGCACAAAGTGAACTACGATTCAATTTTTCAACCATCAGCTGGTCATGACTTCCAGCATATAGGTTGCCCACAATTTAAATGAGCTAAAATGCAGCAGGTAAAAATGAGATGCAAAGATTTTAAACCCAAATCCACAATGAAATTCGATGAGAGAAATGATGAATAGGAAAGAGTATGTCTTTCACTAATGCAATACAGAATAAAAAGAAATTATTCTTTTTAGTCCAAAATACAAGTTTCACTGAGACAAGTAGAAGAGGAAGAATGTTACTAAGGAAGAAAGTTTAATGTGAATTCTTTCAAAAGGAAATAGACACACAATATTTCCCTAAGAATGAACAATGCAAAAGAACCCAAATGGGGTCCCACCAGGCATGCCAAAATGTTTCACCAATAATTTTACGCTTTCTAGGATGAAACAGATAGAAGGTAAATGGTTAAGGAGGAATACCTGTGAAGTGAAGGTGGAAGGTAGAATGCACGTGTTGTTGACGTTATCCAAGTTGATCATAGAGAACTCCTTTTTGTTTGGGAAGGACTACCTATAGATGCAAAGCAAGACCACAAAAGAGTATTAAATAGCATATGATAGTGGACTGCCTAGCGTATGCTAGATCCTAGGAAGCGTGGTGCTTCCTAGAGAGGTTTGTCAATCCACTATTTAATAACAATTTAATGTGAACACAGAAACTGAAATAAATAGGTCCTATTGCAATGTAATGATTTAGGTTTCTCATACACACAATAACTAGATTTTATGCTAGATATCAAAATAACACTAAATCTAATTAGAACCGGGGTTTGTTTAGGTCAGGAAGGTCTGTCAGAGGTCTGGTAAGGGTCTTGAGGCTGGTTGGTTGAGGTCTGGGTTGGTTTTAGGATGAATGGAAGGCTTGCTGGTCTGAGAATATAAAATAACACAGACCGGTATCGGTCAGGTGACCGATGTCGGTATGGGGATGAAACTGACGGCGGTCAGGGAACTGACGTCGGTAGGGGCAATAGGTAGTAAACTATTAAAAATGGGTTTTTAGGCTCTCTGTGATTGCACAGAGAGTGAGGGTAGTGTGGTTTGGGTCATAATATGGTTGAGAAGACTCAAGAATACTAAGAAGGAGGTTAAGAAAGGTGACAAGGCTTGGGGTGGTTGAATAGTAGGTTGGTGGGAAGAAGGTGATATACAGGTAATAAAGAAATGAAATACTGAAAGAAGTAAGAGATCTACAATGGAATAAGCACAAATGATTAAAATCACAGTACTTACTTGGTATTTTGCAGATCCTGTGAATGGAGATGGTTGGTGGTTGATCAGAGAAGAGGTGGATGGGTCCAGTGTCGCAGTAGTGCAACCTGTGTGCTCTCGTGAGTATTCCAATGCTCTGGAAGGAGAACCGACTACTTGTCTTGCACTGTGGTTGTGTGTGTTCATCGTCTGGATGCAGGAAGGCTTGAAGATTCGAGCTTGAATGCAATAAGGCTCCAATAACTGAATGACCAACCCGGGTGAAGAGTTGTGAAAGTGTATATAAAGTGACCGATGGTAGTTAGGTAACCAACGTAGCCAAGGATAAATCGACATCGGTTAGGGTGAAATAGTCCTTTTTACCAAAAATAGGCAGATCTTCCTAGATTTGGCATGTTTTCCAAGTTGGGTCCACTTAGGGAAGTGGAGTTCTCGTTAGAAAAGGTAGGAAGATCATAGAATAAGTCCAGTTAGGTTTAGGAAGAAGTCTTAGTTAGTTAGGTCAAGTGGTGACTCAACACTAGGAGTGATGACTCAGTTTGAGAGTGATGACTTGGTCATTGTGAGTTAAATGCCCCTGGAATGAGTCCAGGGTGAGGTGGATGTGTTAGGATTAAATTAACTTAATTAAATAATTAAATTAATTAATAATGTGAGGATGAATATTAATTCAATTGTAAGTGATTAAATTAATATCAATGTGGGGTAAAAGTGTGACCCAAATTTTGTGTCTATAACAAGTTTGGAGGCACTTCCTATTGGGGAAATCCTTTTGAACTGAAAGCAGACCAATTAGCGTTGAAATATATCTTTACGCAACCTAACTTGAACGCAAGACATTGTAAGTGGCTTGAATTTTTGTCACAACATGATTTTTACATAATTTACATTAAAGGAAAAAAGAACAAAGTGGATGATGCACTAAGTCGTAAGAAGAATGTTTCCATTATTGTAACCCTCAAGACTCAATTTAAAGATGAGGTGAAGAAACAAATGTTAACTGATTCATATTATCAACATGTAAAAGTTGCATTAGTAGTAGATTTGAATGATAAAAGACATGAATGATTTAAGTTTGAAAATGAAAGAGTCTTAAGATACAATAACAAAGTTTATTTTCCTTTGAGAAATGACTTAAACATGAAATTTATGAAATAATTTCATGATGCTCCTTATTTCGGACATCCCAGAGTGATAAAGTTGTTGGTTGATGTAAAACAACAATACTTCTGGAAAGGAATGAAGAAAGACATGACAAATTACATTTTTCATTGTTTTGAATGTCAACATTTTAAGGAAAAACACATGCATCTTGTTGGTTTGATGTACCCTCACAACATTCCACATTATAAATGACAAGTTATTCGCATGGATTTCGTGTAAGGGATATTAATGTATAAAAAATAAGCATGACATGAATTTAGTTGTTGAAAAATTAACAAAAGTATCTCACTTCATACCGGGTAATTTAAAAGCTGATTCACCTTACTTGCGAAACGGTTTATGCATGAAATTTTCAGATTACACGGAGTTCTGATATTGATAACTTCTGATAGAGATCTTAGGATGGCCTTTTAATTTTGGAAAACTTTTAACTCAACTTTGGGTACAAAACTAAACTCATTTTCAGCATACCACCTAGAAAAAAATTGTCAAACCGAAATATTCAACCAAGTTACAAAGGATATTCTTAGGATTTATTACATGGATCAGTGATATAAGTGAGAAGAATATCTTCCATCGATGGATTTTCCTATAAAAACACTTATCATTCTTCACTAAAAATGTCACCATTTGAAGCGTTGTATGGGAGAAAGTTTGGAACGCCTATCAGTTAGGATAATAATGAGGACATAGAGGTAGTAGGCCTTTAAATGTTGAGAAAAATGGAATAACAAGTGAAGCTCATTTGTGAGCGGTTGAAGAAAGTTGTTGATAGGAAGAAAAGCTATGAATATATAAAAAGAATAAATAGGATATATGAAAAGATGTTTCACAAATCAACACTATTTTAGAATGGTCCAAGTGGGCTCCTGGCCAAAGTATATTTTCCTAGGTGGTTCTCTCATCTTAGGCATTACAAAGTTGTCCACGAGTGGGGTGATTTACCAAAAAAGTCACACTGACTAGTTTGGTAGTATCTTGGCTTTTCCCCCTTCAAGCACAGTGGGCAGTAAATGCATCCATTGTGTACTCAAAATGGTCGCATAGGGGACAACTTGTAACTCTATCTCACAAAGGAATCACTATTCAAGTAGGTAGTGCGGAGCACTTCCCGTTTTGTCCACAAGATTCCCTCTTGCGTGGACTACTTTGGGGTTCCTGGAACCACCCCCATTATTGTAGCTTAAGGCGTTATGCTAAAGGGGTTATGTTCTAGTTGAGCGGAGAGGGACGTACCCTTTTATGAAACCTGTAATACAGTGTTTTGAATATGTTGTTTGTTTTATCTTTTTTAATTAGGTGTGGTTTGCGTGAACATCTTTTGGCAACCTACAAGAAACACGTGTATTAGAGGGTTTTGTGTTTTTTTTTATGTCCCCTTTCTTTGACAAGTGATTTTGGTCCTACATACCAAGGTTAGTAATTTTCCAAAACGTCATATAAAGGAGATAAAATGTTGTTTTTGATTTCTCATATCATCCTAAGACACAAGGAAAGAGCATACACAACAAGATATCTCACTCAAATTGGTAATAAATGGAAAATTCCTAGGTATAATGTGAAGATAAGTTCCTTTTAACCAAATTTGAAAGCTAATTAAACCATTTTGCAAGTATGAAGAAAGTGGTGAAATGTTTTTGATTCCCAAGAAACCTAGAAAGGCGCGAGGGAAGAGCATACACGTTTCACACCTTCACAAATAAAGATGCAAATATTTTTAATTAAGTTAGTGTAAAGAAACCTAATGTAAAGGAAACCTGTAAACCACTTTTTAGAACCTTGCAAGAGTAAGAAAACCAAGAAAATTGAAAAGTTCTAGAAATCCAATTTTTGCACTTTTTTAACAGTTTTTAGTAATTTACATTTTTGGAGGTCTCCAGGGCATTTTGGGATTTTTGTGATAGAATATATTACACTCCATTATCTTTCCAATGCTTATTCAAACTCCGAAAACGAGTGAATGAGTCAAAAGTTATGATCAAAACAAGGAGCACTAAAAAGTTGTAACCAAAACCGGATTAGACAGATATACCTGCACCCTATTTTATGTGTGTGCGCCCTCCCGAAAGAGACACCTATGCCACCAAAAAGGCGTATGTGCCACCAAAACGATGTGTGTGCAGTTCTGTGTGTTTCTGACTTATAGTGCACCTGCGCCCCTAGAGAGGCGTGTGTGCCATAAAAACAATGTATGTGCCACTCTGAGAGAAAAATAGATGAAAACTTAGACAGAATGCCTACGCCACCAGAAAAGTGTGTGCACCACAAGAAAAGTGTGTGCATTACCAGTCAAGCGTGTGCGCCACCACTTTGTAAAACAAGTTTAGATTCTGACAGAACGTCTGCGCCACCAAAAAAGTGTCTGCGCCACTAAAACAATGTGTGCGCTTTGGTTAGGGTGTACGTGCCGATTTGATAGGTTTCAGAATGTAGTGAAGGTATAGTACAAAATGACGTCTGTGCCTAGGTTAGTGCATCTATGTGTTGGTTAGGGTGTGTGCGTTGGGGTTAGCGCGCATGGACCAGGGTTGGTAAACAAAGAACCAGGTTTTGATAGTGCGCTTGCACTACTAGAGAGGTGTGTGTGCCACAAAAACCATGCATGTGCTCCTAAAAATGTACCTGTGCTAGACCTGCACCCAAAATATGGCAAACAACACAAGAAAACTCACAATATCTCAAATTTTAACAAGTTAGCTTCTAACCCATTAACATGATGGCTATGAACATGAAGTTAAACATATCAAATTAGCAAAAATTCCAAGAAAATGGACATTAATTACTACATGTGCATGTCAAAAATTAGCCAAAACAATGAAACTTAAACTAAAATGCCATGGGACTAAGTGTCCCACCGGGCGTGCCAAATGTGTGTATGTGTACTTTGCTTAATGCTAAATCAAATGGAGAAAGAACTACCACCTAAAATAGTTCTACAATCTAGCTAAAACAAAGCATAAACACTATCAAGATAAAGAGCTAAACAAGATCTAAACTAACATTATAACTTTGAAAACATAAGATCAAAACTAGCATGCTATTTAAAAATCTCTACTCTCCTAGATTACTGGCAAAATGCATGGACCTATTTAGCTCCAATGGAAATCAAAATTGCTTGTTTGATCCTTAGAGAATGTAAGAATAGGAAGCTTAGCTCTTAACAATGGTGACCTCTCAAGAAGACAAAATGCAAGCTCTTAGTCTCTTTGCTATATGCTTTGCATTTTCTTTCTTAAGAAGTTTAGGTGTAGGTATAAAGGTAGAAAAAGGGCTCCTTATATAGCCCAATGGCTAAAGGAAACACTTCATCCCTTTGCATGTGGGATAAAGGTAAAACATGATTAGGAATGGATAAGGTTGCTTTATTAAAGGTAACCTTACTTTAGAAGGGTTTAATTTATGTTAGCAAGTCATGGGAGTTAGGGGGTGTTTTAATTAATCAAAGGTGATTAACTAATAGGTAGATGTAAGCTTATAAAAGCTAATTAGAGGAATATTAGTATGATTTAGGCTATTAGGAGGGGATTAAATCAATTAAATATTGATTTACTAGTTAAATGAAGTGAAAGGATAATTAATTACTCTAGATAGAAGGGGTAAATAATTAACGGAAGGTTGTTAATTAGGTTATTAGCTTGTTAGGCGACTTAATCAATTAACGTATTGTAATTAATTAACGACAACAAGAGGGAATATGAGATCTTTTGATGATATGTTGTCGATTTGTGAGTAAGGGGATAATTAGCGCAATTTAAGTATTTAAATTGCTTGGGCGTAATTATGTGTGTTTACAAAAATAAGGGGGGATCGGGTATATCTAATTCAACCTTACAGTTGCACATGGTTATATTGTTATCAGACAGATTATAAACTTTGTTTTATGCTAGATTATATTTGCTGGAAGTTATAAATAATTGAAGGCATTAAATGTTATTAAGGGTTTATTTGTAATCCCTTAAATTTGGAGTAATAATAAGGGTGTTACATTTATTTTAAGAACTACACACCAAAATTATTGTACAAGCTCATGAGTCCTTTTTCTACCACCATTAACAAGCTTAATGTTAGATGGAACCTTAGTTCCTTCCATAGAACATGGTTGTTCTACCTCAATTGTGATTGGCAATCCTAACTTGAGCCTAAAATTTCCCACTTCCTTTGGTGTCTTGTTAAACAAGGCCGTTTGCTATGTGAAAGGCTTAAACACCTTGGTGTCAACAATGAAAAATGTTTAGGTTGTGGTAGCTCTATAAATTTCAAGCAAATTTTTTGGTCCCGCCCCTATGTCTGAGTTGCCCAGACCTAGATAAACTTGTTGCTAAATACCTATCACCCTAAGCCTTTCACTTAGAGAATGACTATGTTTGACGACTCTTCTCTCTGGCCTGCTTACATTGCACTCTTGTGGAATTTTTTTAGAGCTATCCATTTAGTTCAATAATGGAAAGTTATAAATGCATCTATTTTCAATCATGATAATATCTATTTCTACTTAAAATGTAATGATAGAATCAATGTTATTTATGTTTCATACCTTCAATTTCAAGCATAGGAAAAGAAGGTGGCCCTAGAGTTCTAACATCTTTAGAAGTTGCTCGCACACTAGGGGTATGCCCCTCACACTATAAGTCAGATATCTTTATATTATCACTATTCAGGCTTATCACCTCTGGCTACTCAATGTTAGAAAAAACCGCTCTCAAAGTTGTTATCCCTCTCCAAGTCATGGACATTTTCAAACTTTTCCACCTCAGCGACTCAAAGGATGGATCATATCACTACTGCAGGGGGTAGCCTATGACTAGTCCCTCTTAGTGTTACAAAATTTTGTTGGCCCCTCTCCTATATAGAGCATGCTTCTGGTGAGTGCGCTACCTCTTGGGTGGGGGTTATGGTTTTGTTGGCTACCTAGTACCCTCCAGATGGTTGGTTTGTGCAGGACCCACAGAATGATGAGCCATCTACTATTGCCACTCTTCTGCCTCGCAATGATCCTCCTCCTTTGCCAAGTTCTGTAGTTTCTTATGCTTAGTTAACTATAATGTAATGTTTTATTAGTCATTTGTCTACCTTTTGGTGCATTTTCTGGGTTGTGACTTTATAAGGCCACCCCTTTTATAGTAATATAATTGTAATGGTACCAATAAAAAAAGTAATAAAGATTTGATAGGAGTAGTAAGAACTGTACAAGGAAAATAGGAATGATAAATAAAATGGAAGTAAATTAAAGTATGAGGAACTGGAAAGTAAAAGAAACATAAGAATTTTCTATTTTCTAAAAAATCAAGAAACCATATACAATGACTTAATAAAAATATTAAAAAAACGAAAAATACAATTTAGTAGCTCATTAATGTCAATTACAAAATGAAAGGAGTGGCCTATTGTAATTTGAAATGAGAGGGGTAAAATAGGTAAAAAATCTTAACAAAACATTAAAATTATGAAAACCTAAATAATTTTACTTGTAATTATAATTCCTTTCTCCTATGATGTCCAAGTTATCAAAGTTTTAGTAAAAAACTTATAAAGCCATACAAGAAAGCTTAAGGACCATTGAATTTGGGTAATAGATGCAATGTTCTTGATTTAATAAAATATGAAATTATTAAACCTTAAATATTGCAAAGTCACTACTATGATAAGACACAATAGATTACAATGCTAGGCACTCTAAAGATACAATCGTGTAATAAAATGAGAGAGATAAGGCACTTAAATGATTTTTGCTTATCCTGAAGTAGATCTGGACTAGATCAACTGATGAACAGGTTGGGAAGAGCGTTGGAAGTTCTCAATATAAATTCTTGAAGCTGTGGATAGAGTTAGAAATGGGTGCCTGGGCTAGGGTGAGGGTGTCTGGGTTCTAAAGACCTTATGTAGGCACTTGTGACTATGTAGAGAGTCAGAATCTTAATTTTTTGGTGTCGCTAGGGTTTATATTCCCTTCATTGTTGGTCACTTGTATGTCGTTAGATGATCACCAAATTCACTAGTAACATGTAAAACAAACAATATCCTGCAAAACACCCAAAATACATCAAATCTGAAAAAACAAAGATGAAAATGGGGAGTCGGACTGACCTCTTCGATCACCCGACAGAGTGAACTTACGACCAAGTGCTACACTACATCTCAGACTCCATGTAGTTCTATGTGTGTGTGTAGAATCTTGTCCTTAGGTTTCCCTCGCACAAATGATGCCAAGATAATAGGTTATAGCTAGATAGAATGTAAATGTGTGGATGGAAATGATGAAATTCCCCTTCCTATGCAGTGTGTATCTAGAATAAAAATCCCAAGATGGAGTCCCTTTGATAATATGTAGATATGATTTGCCCTTGATAGAAATTTCTTGCACCCATATAATATTATGTATGTTGTGTATTATATAGGGATCTATTTTCTTTGAATTTCAAAAATAATGACACAAAATTTTGACTAGAAAATTATGGGATAGGAGTAAGAAAATTGAAAAGGCTTACCAAAAATGTCAAAAATGTGAACAAAAACAAAGAAGAAAGGAGCTCCTATGTTAGATAGGACCGCCTGGGTGCTAGTATCTGATCATCGGTCGCTAGTGTCTTGATACAATTGATGAAAAATGTGAAGAGATACTAAAATATAGGGATCCCTGTTTACCTGACCAAGAACTGAGTGCAGATGTGAGAGAGGCGAGAGATAAAAACAATAGAGACAACTTGAATGCAAGATAGACGGACTAGGCAAGTGTATCCCCACTAAATATTTTTCTTACTCAAGATACATACATAAAGACAACATACTTGATAGTATAGTAAAATAGTAGTATGTGTGTGATATTGTGTCTACATTTTCCCCCCCTTTATGCTCATTTGAATGGAATTTAAAGTAGTGTAAAGGAAGTAAGGAATATACATTGAGAAGTCTGGAGAAATCTTGTTACAAAAGTACACACAAAATATGAGAACATATAATATGGCAAACCATGGATTATTGTATCAATCCATGTGGTGTATATATATTTGGAGAATCATTGTAAGGAACACTTGCATGAATTGATGATTTGATTTTGATCGATTTTGGATATTTTGAATTGTTGTTGATGGATATTTTATGGTGTAGGGAGTGATCAATTCCCAACTAGATTTTTTTTGTGTGAAAAACTAAAGGATTTGGGTATCCTTCCACTAGAGGAGGAATGTTAGGGAGAGAGGTCTAGTTTTACTCTCCAACTATAAATACATCCTTGAAATTTCTAACCAATGCAGATGGACAAAAGACCAAATTTTGTTCATTTTGATCCAATGATAATAACCCATATAAGAACAATATAGGAAAGGAAATAATGTCTCATTGCCCCCACTCCACAAGTGTCATAATATATATGATACTAGATGGATTCCATGTTAGGTCATCTGGGAAAGTAGTGAAGCGACATCCAAGTTAGGTCATCTAGGAGGAGTAGTAAAATACATTGTGTTGTGTTAATTGATTTGATTTGAGTAATAGAAAATTTGTGTTGAGATTGAATGTATACGATAGATTACTCATGGAGATATTTTTCACTTTTTGCCCCTAGATCAGGTCATTAGGGGGAGATTCAATAGATAATGATAAAAAAAATGTCGCATGTTGTATAAGAAATTTTTTGATAATGACGAATTAGAAATGTGAGATGATCATGTAGAAGTGTGAGGTGGGATCATAGGGTGAACCCAATCATATTCCCCCTCTTCAATTTAAAGGAAGAGAGATAATAATAATGAAAATTGAGCTGAAAATAGATGTGCAATGATGTGAGGGTTAATAATAGTGAAATGTAGTAGATGTTGTCAAATAGTGTGTATATCAAGTTAGAGATGTGCCACATAGGAATAGATCATTGTGGAAGATGTAAAATGTGGCAATAATAGAAATTTTGAACTGAATGGCATAGACGGGGAAAACGATGGAGTATTGTAACTCTAGATATGATGGAAAATGTGTGGCATGTATTAGTTGAAAGAATATGCACAAATAGTGACTATAGCCAAGTGAGAAAGTAAAACTTACTATAAATAGTAATAGTAAAAGATGAATGGTAACTTCATTTGAACCATGAGTGAGTGTTATTTTGATCTCTGAGCTTATGATGATGCCTCAAATTATAAGTGAGATAGAGTCAATTTGAGATGGTTGTGTCCACCTAAATTTGCAAATGCGTACATGAAATACGGATTTGGAAAGTGTGATTATTTTCTTAAAATGTGTTGAAATGAGATCTATTTTTGTGAATTTTTGTAAATTTTTACGTTTTAATGTTTCTAGTGCACTTCCAGACCTGGGAAGAGCAGCTGGGGTGTTGATGCACTTAAAGATGCCTTTGGGACACCTAGTGCCTAATCAAGACACTCATGATCTGTCTCCTAGGTGTTCAACGATTATGATCTATCGGTGCGTAGGCAACCCAGGAGAGTTGACTTTGACCCCTAGGGAACATGTTGATATGCATATATATTGATGTTTTTTTGACTAATTCTACTAGTAGTAGTTCGATTTGGGTGCATATGCATGAGTGTACTAATGTCAAGTTTTTGTTGGCATTTTGTGTTGTGTAGAGTAATATCCATGCGAGGGATTTTTTTAGGAGGTTGACACTTGGGTACAATTCTAGGACTTTGAGGCCTATCTGACGCAGAGTGGGATATACTAGACTGTGTTGGCCTATGACACATATAGCTAGATTAGGGGAGATAACACCATAACATGCCTATGATTACTGCATTATGTGAGTGATGGTGTGTGGATACTGTATATTTTTTGACTGCCTACTAGGGAGATGATTGTGACCTTAGAGGATGTATATCGCATATTATGGCTATCATTTGTGGGTGAGAGAGTCCAGGTGATAACAATAGAGGATGTTGAGAGGTAGACGAGAGTATCTAGGTGGTATTTTATAGGGACATGGGTACATACCAAGATCAGAATTAGGTTTGATGTCATACTTAGATCAGTTGGTTTCGAAAAGTTCATTGCAGTTGTGACTGTTTTGTTAGTGGCAATAGAGGGTGGAGATGTGGGAATCTTGTATAAGATATATGAGGTTTATGTCGACATATTAGCACATTTGTATAGAGACTTATACAGGTTCACGCAGGAGGACCATGGGGGTGGACTTGGAACCACTACATTATTACATGTATGGGCCTATGACAATATTATGATATTGAGGCCACTTTACTGGTCCATGGGTTGATTTTTCTAGGCCCGAGATATTTGCAGCAAGGTGGACTAATACGTAGAGTAGGAGACTGGATACTATTATGTATAGGTCTATTCTAGATCGTATGGGGTAAGGGGCCATTATATGGAGGTCATTCCAAGCCTATGGATGGTGTCCTGAGGATGGTGTAGAGATATAATGTATTTTTCATACTATGTGGTTAGAAGATCAGTTTCTTGGAGTGATTGAGATGTTTCAGGAAGATCATGTATCACGTCAGTTTGGTGTTTCTCAGGATATTCCCCTAGATCCATATGTATGGGTGCGAGTGAAGAGGGCACCAAGGAGGGAAAGAGTGAGAACGAGACCTACATGAGCACAACTAGCGCCCTCAGGTGCGGATGAGGTAGTGTAGTTATAAAATTGATATAGGTGGATGAAGAAGGATGTACTGAGGCCTATAGTTCATGGTGGGGAGTGCACTAATGGGTTATATTATTTCTATTGGTTGTATATGTGGTGGGTGCACCACTAGGTGGAGGAATAGAGGGACATAAACTTTCCCATAATGGTGATGGTATAACGGGAACGATAGTGGAAGCATCATTATTTTTTATTGGTAGTTTTTTACTATCACTTGGTTGATTTATTGTGGTCATCATGTGTAGTAACTAAAGTGTTTATATATGGTTGTAGGTGATTCTTATTGGTCGTTGATTTTTGACACATTTGTCTGCACATGGACAAATAATTTACCTACTAATGTAATCATGGGAGGTGGGATGTTGGAGCTATTATATGCAATTACAGGCAAGCATGCCCACCTATACGAGCCAGTGGAGATAGCATTGGCCACATGGACCATATTGTTGAGTGAGCGAGATGAGGCTGTGGGTGGATACACAATGAGACAAGTAGGATGAATTTTGAGAAAACCTAGCACATGATGTGTTTAGGAAGTATGTAGAGGTACAGGACTAGTTTACGAAGAAATTAGTTGAGTTGGCACTCTTACGTAGATATATGGAGAGATATATGGGCCATCAACATCAACATAGATTGATCAATGAAGCATCTAGTTCTAGAACTCTCGTAGTTGTATTTAGTGACATTGATGATGATGTATGACATATAAATATATATCTATGTATGGGGGATTTCCCCCAAATGATGATATTTTTGTAACTATGATTTTTGAGGATTTATATAGATAGATGATTTGTATTATGCATAGGTATGTGATGTGATGATTTTTGTTCATGTGCTTATTTTTAATTTTTGAGTTGCATTGTGTAAATGATTGTGTTGATTGGAAATAGAGAAGGAATGTGTATGATCAATAGTAATAGATGTATGTGATGAGATGAGTAATGTGTGATAGAAATAACAGTAATAATATATGTAAGAACATGTAAGAGGGGGAAGAAGCTTGATGAGTACCTAGCGTATGTGTAGGAAAGATGAGGTTCATTTATATGAGACCCATCAATAATAAAAAATGAACCATAAATCAAGAGTGTGTCATTAGGAAGTGGTGTGATAGTGTACACTAAATAGATATAACAATGAAGGATATAGCATAAATATGAAATGGGGTTCTTATTGTAACAGATCCCTCGACAGTCATGTAAGAGCCATAAGAACATGATTGTGTCATTGGTAGTGAGGTGATGAAAATCACCTACTAAAGATGTAGAGGGAGACATGGAGAAGTGGAAGCATGTGAAGCAATATGAATATGAGTGTGTTACCTAAACTAAATGCTAGATGAGATGGTTCCAATGATGTGAGATGTAGTGATAGGAAGCACAAATGTCGACAATTTAGGAATCCAATGTGAAGTAGGAGCATTGTGAGGCAGATGAGATGATGTAGAAGTGTATGAGGGATGTGGAGGTCATGTATGAATGATGACCTTAGGTGGCGAATGAATAATAACCTTGGAAAAAGGTAGAGGAGAAAAATGAACTAGAGTATCAGCATACTTGCGTGGAATTGAATAAACATAATGCTCACTAGAGTGAGAGACAAAAGAAATGACACCCTTATTTTCTAATTTTTGTAGTTTTTCATTAAGGGAAAAGACTTCATTTTCCTGATGGCCATTGATTTATTGATCATTACAATAAGTATGATCATTTTGGTGATGCAAGCAATGATGTGGGATGATTTTGATTAGAATTCAAACAAATTAAGAGATTATCAAGCAAATCACACAACACATCATGAGGCCTAGTAGAATGAGAGAAATGTAATGGCTCCCGAGTAGAAGATGGTGAATACTTAGGTGGAGAGAGATGTGGTGGTAGAGGTGGAAGATTATTATGTGATGGAGGAATTGTAACATTCTTACAAGGTGGAGGAGATGGATACCTTGGAGGAAGATTTAAAAAAGTAATTTGAGAAGAGAAAAAGTCAATGTAGTAACAAAAAAAGGATCTATAATATGTGTAGCATGTAGATCTTGTTCTAAATCATTACCCTTATGACATAAGAGCGTAAATGATTCACATGTATCATATTGCAATTGTTCTTTTAGAGAAGGAATCAATCCATGCGATAAAATATAAATTTATTTTCTAGATCAATAGGCTGAAATAGTATTTGATGCACGCAAGCATTGAAGTGTAAGATGTAGTCTTCAATAGATTATGTTTTAGCTTGGTGCAAGCTAGGTAAATGTTCATGTGTAATGTGAGGATCATTGTTGAGTTTAAAGAACTAAAGAAAATCATCTTTCATTTCACAAAATTTACTAATAGATCCAAAAGGTAGATGAATTTACCATTGAAGAGATTCATCAACAATACTATGACGAAAGGATTTTAGGAATAATCGATCATTCAAGTAAGAATCCATATCTAGATGGTAATGTTTAAGATGTAGATATGGATTTCTAGTGTCATCAGAACATGAAAATGTAGGCATGATGAAATCCTTAGGAAATGTTTAATTGTGAATTTAATTTGGAATAGTATTTCCATAAAGATAATTATTATCGATAGAAGCATAGTAGGCTTTGTTTTTAGGAATGAGAGATTGAACTTGAGATTGTGATGCGGGAGCATAACTTGCAGAGGCCATAACTTTTGATCCGACCGTTCGGATCATCTTGAAATTTTAAAGGGTGGTAGATATTGATTAGTACTATGCTGGGGATTCAACATTGCTTGACAAGGTTGTGCTCATTTTGGCATTTTTCAGGCCAATTCCTTCATCTAGTGGTCTAAAATTGGCTCCGAACCTTTTTTCTGGTTTTCTCTAGGTCTTAGAGTTTTAATAACTTTTGTTGTGCTTTTCAGAATAAGTCCAATATTTCACGTGAGCACCTTAATTTATGAAGGCATATTTGGCACGCAAAATTTGGGGTCAATCCAAGTTGTTTTGCATTTTAGGGTTTTTTTGCATTTTAGGGTTTTTGGCATTTTAGGGTTTTAGAGTAGTCTTGAAATAAAAGGAGAATTGTAATGTTGTAAAATATTAGTGTGGATTCCAGAATGAGAAGTAAAGCTATTTTGAAACTTCTAGGTTTTATTTGCAAAGGTGTTTATGTGTGTTTTTGGAGGTATTTCAACCTCTTGCAGTTGGATCCACATCAATTGGTATCAGAGCTGGATTTTGATCTTGCGGAAATAGTGAAGGTAATATATATTACATTTTTATGTGTATTTTATTACCTCTATTTTATATAACCATGGCTAGACGCGGGAGGAGAGGTTATGCCCAGATGAATAGGCATATGCAGGAGCTACAGAGACAAATTGCTGAGCTCACGGGGGAAGTTACCCACCTTAGAAGGAGACATGCAAATGGGGATGCAAACCTAGATAGTGATATTGAAGAAGATTTACCTCCATTAATGAATGAAGGAGGAGATGAAGAAGAAAATGAGAGAGATGAAGAAACCTTGAATGAGAGACCATTTGAGGAGAGATTGATCAAGGCTTTAGAGGGAAAGAATGACGACATCAAGATTAATGTTCCTGATTATGGTGGAGGGTTACGACCAGAGGAGTTGATTGACTGGTTGAATCGCATGGAAAAATTATTTGAGTGGAAAACCCTTTCAGAGGAGAAGAAGGTTAAGTTTGCATGCACTAAGTTGGCAGACATGCATTGATCTGGTGGGATCACCTACAAAATGAAAGACAAAGGAAAGGAAAGGGCAAGATCCGAAACTGGAATAAAATGGTGAAGAAGTTGAAAGAAAAGTTTCTTCCTGTAGATTATGCCTCAGACACTATTTCGAAGGTTTAAAACCTAAGACAGAAGGATCTCAGCATTGAGGAGTATACCAATGAATTTTACAAGTTATCAATCAGGGTGGAACAGGGAGAGTCTGAAGAACAAAAGGCTACAAGGTATGTAAATGGGTTGAGTTACACCATACAAGATGAATTGAGTATGCTCCGGATCCATAGCCTAGATGATGCTTATCAACTTGCATTAAAAGCAGAAGAAAAGAACAAGAGGAGTAATTTTAGAAGAGGTGTGAAGAGAGGTCCATCATCATCTCCAATGAGAGGTAGAGGTAGATTTGAATCTACAAAAGGTGAATCCTCTAATGCAGAAGGGCATGAAGAATCTGGTCAAAGCCATGGTAACTACCAAAGAGGTAGGGGATTTCAGAGGGGAAGAGGTTATAATGGAGGATGGAGTTGGAATAGCCCCCAAAGGCGTATACATGTTACAGATGTGGTGAAGAAGGGCACAGAGCTTTTGAGTGTCCACACTATCCTACACAAGATAGATGGCAAGGAGAAAAACCACGAGTAAATCTGGTTGAAGCTGAAGAGGAAGAAGAAATGGAGGTTGCTAGCAGACTTGGGTGAAACCCTCATGATAAGGAGGAAAATGATTGTCCCAAGGAAGGAGAAAGAACGTGATGTTGTTGGTGCTGATTCTATGGCTTCGAACAAATATATTTCGAACAAGATGCACCTCTAGAGGAAAGGTATGTAAAATTATTATTGATGGTGGTAGTTGTGAAAATATGGTCTCAACTGTGATGGTTGATAAACTGAATCTGAAATGTGACAAGCACCAATATCCCTATCATATATCATGGTTCAAGAAAGGAAATGAAGGTAACCATAGATAAAAGATGCCTTATAAAGTTTTCAATTGGGAATACCTACAAGGATGAGGTGTGGTGTGATGTTATCTCAATGGATGCATGTCATATATTATTGGGGAGGCCTTGGAAATATGATAGAAAGGTTACACATGATGGAGGGAAAAATACTATACCTTTTGGAAGGATGGTGTAAAGGTGGTCTTGTTACCCTTCAAGGAAGAAGAGAAGAGTGAGGGCTTGTTGGCTACAAAAGAGTTTGTTACAGAAATGGAAGAAGTTGGTTGTTGTTATGAGTAATGTCAAAGAAGGTGGAAATAGAGGCCTTTGATATACCTAATGTGCAGCAGAAAAGATACTAAAAGAATACAAAGATGTCATACCAGATGAGCTACCAGATGGGTTACCTCCAAAGCGGGATATACAACACCATATTGATTTGATCCCAGGATCGGCCCTTCCAAATTAGGCAGCCTATCAGGATGAGTCCGACACAGAGTGAGGAGTTAAATAGGACAAGTGACAGATCTAATACAGAAAGGGTTAGTGAGAGAAAGCATGAGTCCATGTGCAACTCCAGCATTATTGACTCCTAAAAAGGATGGAGACTGGAGAATGTGTGTAGACAGTAGAGCCATAAATAAAATCACGATTAAGTATTAGTTTCCAATTCCGCGATTGGATGATATGATGGATGTGCTAGCGGGATCCCGATATTTTAGTAAGATTGACCTGCGGAGTGGCTACTACCAGATCCGAATCCATGAAGGGGATGAATGGAAAACTGCTTTTAAAACAAAAGATGGATTATACGAGTGGATGGTGATGCCATTTGGGCTATCTAATGCACCCAGTACATTCATGAGGTTGATGAACAGAGTACTCCGAGAATACAATGGTAAGTTTGTTGTTGTCTATTTTGATGATATTTTGATATTTAGTAAGACAGTGGAAGAACACTTGTTACATCTGAAATTGGTGTTAGAATTGTTACAAAAAGAGAGTTTATATGCAAACTTAAAGAAGTGTAGATTTCTTCAGAAAAGTCTAGTTTTTTTGGGATTTGTCATATCAGAGGATGGAGTGAGGATGGATGAGGAAAAAGTAAAGGCAATTTTGGAATGGCCTATTCCAAGGAATGTGACAGAGGTTCGTAGTTTTCATGGATTGGAAACTTTTTATAGGAAGTTCATCAGGAATTTCAGTAGCATTGTTGCAAACCCATAATAGAGTGTACGAAGGGAAAGGAGTTTGTATGGACTAAGGCAGCAACAGATAGTTTTGAATTGTTGAAGAAGAAAGTGTCAGAAGCACCTGTTTTGGTATTGCCAGATTTTAGCAAGGTCTTTGAGGTTGACTGTGATGCCTCACATGTTGGGATTGGAGCTGTGTTGAGTCAAGAAGGACGACCAGTGGCATTCTTCAGTGAAAAGCTAAATGAAGTCAGGAGGAAATATTCTACTTATGATGTGGAATTTTATGCTATTGTTCAGGTATTAAGGCACTAAGGAACTGGAGACATTACTTGGTAGCAAAGGAATTTGTACTCTTCACTGACCATGAAGCATTGAGGTATGTAAACACACAGAAGAAAATAAATAGTAGGCATGCAAAATGGGTTTCATTTTTGCAAGAATATACTTTTGTCTTAAAGCATAAGTCAGGTAAGCAGAATCAAGTTACTGATGCCTTGAGTAGGCATGTGGCCCTTTTGACAACAATGGAAAATAAAGTAGGGTTTGAGGCAGTTAAGGAATTATATGAAGGTGATCTAGATTTTGGTGATGTTGTGAGACAATGTAAGGACCTACAGTGGGTAGTGGTTCTTTTGATTATTTGATGCAGGATGGTTATTTATTTAGGGGAAAACAATTGTGCATCCCTGTTGGTTCAATGAGAGAAAATATTATAAGAGAATTTCATAGTGGGGGGTTGGCTGGACACTTTGGTATAAGTAAGACAATTTCCTTGTCGTAGAAAAGTATTATTGGCCGAAGGTAAATAGGGACATAAGTAGGATCGTAGCAAGATATAGAGTGTGTCAAATGGCTAAGGGTCATGCACAGAATACTGGGTTGTATATGCCATTACCTATCCCTACAGGGCCATGGGTTGATTTGAGTATGGATTTTGTGTTAGGAATTCCTAACACACAATAAGGGAATGATTATATCTTTGTTGTGGTTGATAGATTCTCTAAGATGGCACATTTTATTGCTTGTAAAACAACTAATGATGCTTCCAGAATTGCAGATTTGTTTTTTTCATAAGTGGTTCGATTGCATGGAATTCTAAAAACGATCACTTCAGATCGGGACACGAAGTTTTTGAGTCACTTTTGGAATTACATTACATGTGGACGATGTAGTTACACCTATAACTTTTCTATCCAACAATTTACACCATACTTAACGACCTTCCGTTAATCAACTCCCCTTTATATTTAGATTAATTGGTTATTTATAATTAATTAAGCTCCCCATTCTCCTGCATCTACCATTAATTAAGTACATTACTACAATTAATTAAGCTCCCCTTTCTATCGCTCAGATTAACAATTAATTACCTTTCTAATTAATTAATAACTCTTTCTATCTAGATTAATTAATTATTCTTAATTAATTAATTATCTCTTTTATTTAATCAATAAATCGTCATTTATTTGATTAAAATTCTCTCATAACATAAATCATACTAACTCTTCCTCTAAAAAACTTTTATAAGCTTACATCTTCCTATTAATTAATCACTTTGGATTAATTAATACACCCCCCTCAATCCCCATGGAGTCACTAGAGGACAATACTAAACTCTCCTAAAGTAAACTCAACCACTTCTAAACCATGCTTATCCATAACAAATCATAGCTTTGTTATTATCCCACATACAATAGGATGCAAAGCTTCTTCAAACCATTGGGTTATAAAAGGAACCCTCCTCCTACTTTCTTATTACACACACCTTTACATGCTTATAACATAAACTATAGACATTTTCATCTTGTAACAACTTCCATTAGTGTTGATCTAGGTAGATCTTCATCTTGCATTCATCCATCCAAGCCTTTTGAGTCATATGGAGAAGATGAAGGAGGTCTTATAGCCAAGTCTTGATTGAGATCCATTATCAAACCCTTGGGATCAAACAAACTATCACATTTTGATAGCTAAGGATCTACATAGGTCCATCTCTTATTTAGATTTCAAATAGTAGAGGATAAATGTTTAGCATGTTAGTTTGAGTTTTCTTCAATTTATAATTCATAGTGTTGATATTTACTCTCTTTTAGCTCTTATCATGGTGATCTTGGTATAATTTAGCTTTGTTTTGGAACTATTAGGTGTTGTTTTCAATTCTCTTTACTTAGCTAACTAATGTATGGATATAGAGGAAAATGGGGACACAACTACAATTCAGTAGTGTATATCACCCCCAGACTGATAGGCAGACAAAATTAGTGAATAGAAGCTTGGGAAATCTCATAAGTTGCATAGTTGGAGAAAAGCCAAAACAATGGGACTCAACTTTACCACAAGCTAAGTTTGCTTATAACATCTCGGTAAACAAGTCAACAAGGAGTTCTCAATTATAGATTGTATATGGTAGGAACACCAAGCGAGTCCTAGATTTGATTGTGCTACTTGGTGAAGATAAAACCAATGATGATGTAGAAACATTTACAGAACACATGCTATGATTGCAGGAAGAAGTGAGGGAAAAGATGGAAGTTAGTAATGCATAATATAAAGCAGATGTAGATTCCAGCAAGAGAGTAAATGTATTTGAAGAAGAATATATGGTGATGGTTCATCTTAAAAATGAGAGATTTATAAAGGGTACATATAATAAACTAAAGTATAAGAAGATTGGGCCATGTAGGATTCTAAAGAAAATGAGTGATAATGCCTATAAGGTGGAGCTACATGACAATTTTTCTATTTCACCAATTTTTAATGTATTTGACTTATATAAGCTTCTAGGTCATGAGGAAAATGTCATAAAGGAGGAATAAATAAATTGGGAGCAACAGATGTCGAATAAGAAAAAGGGAAAGGTAATGCATTTCTTGGACTAAAAGACGGTCACTACTAGACATGGTACAACTCCAATAGATATTTGGTGCAGTGATAAGGTTTACAACAGGAAGACAATACCTAGATTCTCGAGTGAGAGTTGAAGAATATTGACAATGGAAAATTGGATGAATTCCATCAACTGAATTCATAGGTGCAGAATTCTTTTCAACAAGGGGAGAATGATGCGGGAACATAACTTCTGGAGACCATAACTTTTGATGTAATTGTCAGATCATCTTGAAATTTTCCATGGTGATAGATATTGATTACTAGTATTCCATGCCAACATTTCCATAAAGTTTAGGTTACTTTTGAGAATTTTTTTGGGCCCCAATTCATTCATCTAGTGGTATAAAATTACCTCTGAACCTTTTTGGTGGTTTTTTCTAACACTTGTCTAACATTTAGAGTTTTAATATATTTTGTTTTATTTTATGTAATAATCCAATATTTGATGCACACCTCAATTTATAAAGGCATATTTTGTATGAAAAAATTGGGGTCCATCTGAGGTGTTTTAATTTTTAGGTTTTTAGGGTTTTCTTAGAAATAGTTGGAAATAAAAGAAAGATTGTAAGGTTGTAAAATATTAGCATGGATTCCGGAATGAAAAGAAAGCTATTTTTAAGCTTCTAGTTTTTTTGCAAATTTTTTATGTGTGTTTTGGAGGTATTCCAACCTCTTGTAGCTGGATCCACATCACATGTGAAGGAATCGTAGAAGAAGTGAGAGGTACATGAAGCGGTTGAAGTTATCCACTATGAGTGATCATGAGAATGTGAGAAGAAACAAAACATGAAGGATCAATGGGAATACTAGATGTAATTGCAGAAGAAGTACGAGGAGGGATACTTGATGAGATTCGTTGTAATCCTCATCATTTAATCGCAAAGAATTTCAAAACCAGGTGAAGTCCAAGGCTATCTGCAAAAGGGGCTAAAAGAAATAATGGTTTTACATTTCTTTACTCTAGAATTGAAAATGTATGAAAGGAAATTCAATAACTGAAAGTGAATCTAATCTAACAACTGAAATAAATAACTAAAAGTAAATCTAATCTAACAAACTAAAATGAATAATTGAAAATAAATAAATGACATTAAACAAATAAAAGTGAAGCTTCACAAAAAAAGAAAAATACAAAATACAAAACATATTTAAAGTAAGTAAAATCATAATGATTTATTCTAAAAAAATAATAAACCATCCTCCTCCTTAGCTAAGAGTGGGCTCTTACTATTCCCTTAGAGTTGGGTTAAAAAAAAGAAAAAGACATTGCTGTCAAGAAACTTGAACTGTGGATTTTATTAATCAAAAATGATGTTACAAAAAGCATTCATCTCCTACCACTGCTGTATTGAGTGCTTTAGAGAGATATTTATAACCCATCCCTTGATAAATACTCCAAGATTATAGAATTACCTACCTATAATATTGGGCAAAACCTGACTTCATCTTATACTTTACAATGAGATAAATGTGGAAGCAATTTATTCAAACACCACAACTCCATATTTGACTACTTCTACGTAAAAATGAGACAAATATGGAAGAGATTTAATAAAACACTACAACTATAGATTGAACTACTTCTTCCTTTTTCACTTAATTGCTTCTTTCACATGACAAGGAGATAAAATGGAAGAGAATCGATCCAATATTATAAATCTAGATTGAACTATCTCTTCCACATGCAATTAACTACATCATTCCATTTTCCAAGTCTACTCTTACATGATTGAATCTTTCAACATGACATTTATCTCGTCATATTCTCATCCCTAATTTTCTTATCGTTATAGTGAATTCAATTAGAAGAATATTTTCAAACCTTTTATGGGTTTGGTGGCTCCTTGTTATAATATTTCTAAAACATCTTGATATTCTCATTTTCATTGAGAAATTAGGGAGCATAATTTTAGTGAACCTGTGTTTTTTTGTCGTATTTACTTTTTTTCAACCTTATTCTATTGAAACTTAAAATGAATTTTGTTGGCACGTTGTGATTTAGGTGTTGTCGTTGATGAAAAAACTCCATTAATGACAAATTTTATGATGGAGTAGGGTCAGATGATGCTCATAATGATAATGACATGGGGTTTTAGGTATGTTCTTGGTTGCATATGTTGTTTTAGTGAGAATGGCTTGTTCTTGCAAGCCTAATCAAGTGAATTAGCCTGCCTCGGTGATGACGCATGGAGGTGGAAGCTTCTTGGTAGCTTGAGAAGAATCTTAACTACATGGAGAGCATGATTAGGGAGTCTTTAGAAACTCACATGATTTTTAGGGTGTAAATACAAGTTGGTGACCAAGTCCTAGGTGCTCATTTGGACTAGGTATGGTTATTAAGAGCTATGAGATTGATTTGTGGAGCTATATAAGCTCACAGATGCATCTATGTAGATTTTTCATGATGTAATAGGTATTTATGAATTTTTAGAGAGTTTTTACGGTGAGTTATGATGCTATTTCAGTCGACCCTATCTTAGACAGTGCAAAATTATATGTGCTAGCTATGTAAATGAAATAGGCTTGAGAGATGGAAAGATATTTGAGATATTATGACTTTTAGAGATTTTAATAAGATGTTTCATGATGTTGTGGGAATAATATAGGTTTCCATGATGAGTATTTTGCAAGTTATGTTTGTTTTGGTGAAACAAGGTAAAAAAGGAGGCCATTTCCAACTCGAATCGGATCTTCTGATGCTCATACTGAATTGGTTGATTTGCATGGGAACTTGTGGATTTAAAATATGTTTCTATATTTAGTATATAAGGTTTCAAAAAAATAATTACATCATTTCACCCTAAGTGTTTATGAATGAATGTTAAGAAGGTAAACAACTTCTTATGTGTTTGAAACCCTAGCTCAAAATAGGTAGGAGAGAAAATGATCCTAAGTGGATAGAATTTATTTATACTATATGGACGATCATTTTATCATGTATGGGAATACACTAGGTTTCCATAAAGGTATGGTAGATATTGTGATGATGAGTGAACCCCACTCAAACAAGCCAGTTTTATGAAGAAGTTCAGTTTATGACAAGGTTGTCAAAAGGAGTTGCAAACTAAATGAAAATTATTGTAATTATGTTATTTTTTATTGATGTAAATTATGGTTTTAGGCCATTTTTATGTATTTGAATGGTCAAGTATGCTTCATTCATGTTCACTGGTCAAAGGGTAGTTTTTGGGTAGTTTACAGAGATGAGCCTAGTTGAAAGCCTTTCACTTAGACTTGGAAGGAGTTTGAATATATTATGGAAAGATAATTTAGAGGGATTTCTAGTGGTATAATTTTGGTTTCATGATGATGAGTTTTTATGTGCTTTCCAGGTCATTTTGGTGACAAGAAAGTTTCTAGTTTTGTAGGACACGATAATGTTTGCTGAAAGATTGAGTTGGTTAGTGCATGAAATGGATTGGGTGATGCTTGATATTACTTGAAAAGTGGATATGGGTGAATTTTAAATCATTTTCATCCATTTGAAGGTATTGAAAATTTCAAAAAGGGTACAAACCAATTGCATTTGTAAAACTACTTTTTGGGTAGCCTGTTTGGTGAAGACAAAAGTTGTAGTTTGAGTATATTGATGTTTCATGATGTCTAACTTACTTAGAAGTGTTTTAAAGGTTATTATATTTATATTGAGTTGTCACATGCCATATTTGAGATCATATTGGGTGGTCTTGAGGCCCAAAGGTGAAATCAAGAGTTTTGTGAAGGAAATGAGCCAGTGGGCCCATTAAATGAAATAATTTGATTGGTTAAAGTGAAATTTCCACCATGGTTGATTTTTAAATGTCATATTACACATGTGTGGTGATTTTTAGAGCTTTAATAAAAATAGTTTTGGAATGAGGGGATTTTTTCTCATCCTAGTGATGATATTTTGAGGATTTTTTATGCAAGTTGGATGGTTTTTGGCATGAATGACTTACATGGGCCATTTGTGACTATTGTGATGATTCATATGATATTTTCTTAAGTTGGTATGGTAAAAATAAAGGAGGTTAATCAATGTATTTTTAATTTTAATAAAGAAGAGCCTATAAAAGGGAAGTTTTGGGTGATTTTGTGCACTAGTCAAAAGTGTGTGTGTGTGTGTGTGTAAGTGTGTGTGTGTGTGTGTGTGGTGTGTGTGTGTGTGTGTGTGTGTGTGTGTGTGTGTGTGTGTGTGTGTGTGTGTGTGTGTGTGTGCGCGCGGCCAGCGCGCGCTTGCATGACCTAAGTTTGAGAGTTTTGTAAGTAAAAATGAATATTTTGAGAGCTAAGAAAGTATGTGACATGTTAAAGAATGACATCAAGTTTTTTTTCAAGGGTTTGGAACTTTAAAAAGTGAAAAAAATGAAGAAGTATGTAAGTTTGAAGACCTAGGGTTTGAAGGAGTATGAGCTGAATTTGTGATCTCCATCAATTGTGGCAAAAAAAAATACTCATAGATCTTCATCCTAAGGTGGTTGAGTGGTTTTTTGATCATCTTGGGGGGTTGTAGCCTCCTTGTGGAGTTGGTGCTCCTTGTAGAGTTGTAGATTTACTAGGGGTTGGTGCTCTTTGTGGGGTTGGTGCCTTACTAAATTTGAAACATATCAATATAAATATTGTGTTTCAGTGGGTTTTCTTCCCCTTGAGGGTTTCCCACTTATATTTTTTGTTATGGTGCTAATTTCCTTATTCATGGTTGATTGCATATATGGTATTTGATATTGTGCACACATTAATGGTTCAATAAGTTGTCTGTGAATTAAGTGAGCAATCTGAAATTGAACTAATTTTGTAAGGACCGATTCACCCCACTCTTATTTTATTGTTCTTCCAACACATATTTATCCTCAATTATTATTGTTGTGTAAAAACGGAGAGATATTTTTCCTCCTAGTAATAAGAGGAACAAAAACCTCTCTCAGATTCTCATTTGAAGGTCTTCAAATTTGGTTAGAGTGAATTTGATGTTTTTTGTATGAGTCCTACACTTGAAAACCATCTTATTAAAAATTTTATACCTTTGAAACCATTATTGTTGTGTAAAAATGGAGAGTTTTTTCTCCTAGCAATAAGAGGAATAAAAATATTTGTCAGGTTTTCATTTGGAGTTCTGTAATTTTAGTTAGAGAGAGTATTGTGTTGGTTATACTAGTAATGCACTTGAAAATTTTCTTCTTCAAATACTGATATCTTCAAAACCATTATTGTTGTGTAAAACTAGACAAAGGTTTTTCCTCCTAACAATAAGAGGAAAAAAAACCTCTCTTAGATTCTTATCTGGAGTTCTACAACTTTAGTTAGAACGAGTCTTGAGTTGGTTCTATTAGCACTGCACTTGAAAATATTCATCTTCAAAACCATTATTTCTATGTAAAAATGGAAAGATATTTTTCCTCCTAGCAATAAGAGGAACAAAAACCTCTATCGGATTCTCATGTGGAGGTCTGCAATTTTAGTTATAGCAATTTTAGTGTTGATTCTATGAGTCTTGTGCTCTTAACTTTGTGAGTCCTGCACTCCTAGCTTTAAGTGTGTTGTGTTCTTTATGAGTCATGTGCTCTTAATTATGTGAGTTTTGCACTTGTAGAAATATATTCAAAAGATCAAATGATCTGGTCATACAAAATATTTCACTCCAACTTACAATAAATATTAGGAAAAGAAAACATTCAAATTGCAATGGAATTTTCAAAAATAGATTAAATATATTCTATATTTAATCTTAAATAAGTTATCTAGTTCTTAATACTACATCTAAATCCACATTATAAGAGAAGGAATAATGTTACTTTGTGCAATGGATGAGACTTAGTTTGGTCTCATCACTAAATTCATGCATGTCCTCATGCACATTGTTGATTTCAATGCACATTTTGATCTTAAGTCCTCTTTTTCTTCTTCTCTTTTTGTACAAGACCGGTCATTTTTTTATTCTTCACAAAATCTATATGTATCTTTTCATTTCATTTCAAAATCAACATATGTTTGTATATATCAACTCTACTATTATATAATTTTCAAATATATTTGTAGGCTTATATTTTCTTCTCCCCCCACACTTGGATTATTGTGTGTTTTCTTTTCTTTTTTATTCAAAAGAATTTATTTTCTTCTTTTCTACCTTTTTTTGTCAAGACTCAATGTCTCTTATTTACTGCTACAATCCTTATTGGAAAATAAATATTTCTCTTTTGGATAGGTTCTTGGAAGTGAACTTATCTATAATCGAAACAACTAATAACTTTATTTAAGAATAAAATAATAGAAGATACCTGGACCATATCTCAAATTTATCCATGCTTTCTTCTTGTTGCACAACCTTCATTTTTGTAATGTTAGAGAAAATAATAAAGAAAGTCAACTCATTTGCTTACAACACTAATTTTTTTAGCTTCAAAGGACTCTTATTCTATAGATATGAACAAATAACAAATCAAATTCAAAGGACTCCAAATCTGCAAATTTGAAGAAATAACAAATTTGATTCAAAATAATTAAACTTTGTAGATCTGAAGAAATAACAAATTAGCTTTAAAAGACTCCAACTTTGCAGATCTGAAAAAATAACAAATCAACTTCAAAAGAGTCCAACTCTGCAGATCTTGATAAATAGAAAATCAACTTCTAAAGACTCCAAACCTATAGATATGAAAGAAATAGAAAATTGTATCGAAGATATTTTATTCCAGTTGTGAAAAGCATCCATTTTTCTAGTTTTCTACTTTCCCCTTTTTTTTTGAAAAAGAGCCGCCACTTGTTGGTTTTCAACTCTTTCATTTTTTTTCTCTTTTTTTAGAAAAGAGCTGCCATTTGCTAATTTTCAACTCTTTCCTCTTTTTTTTTTCTTTTTTTGGAAAAGAGTCACCATTTGGTAGTTTTCACTCTTTTATTTTTCTTTTGCACTCCTTGATCAACCATGTAGTTGTTTATATCCACATCCTTGGCTACTTAAATGATGGTTATAACTCGTGGTTGAGATCTCTTTGTTCTACACTTTTTTTTGCTTTTGCAAAAGATATTTTTGCTTCGGTAGCTAGAGTTAAAAGAAAATTGGTAGTTGCATTTTGACAAAAAAAGTGCATACATTAAAATCAATGCACACAATTCATTTTATTTTTAGCAAAAGCATTCCATATGATATCTTATTTTTCATCTCTATAACAACAAACTTGGTAGGCATTTTTCTTTCTCTATATAGCTCTTCAATCGTAGATTTGAGTCTTATCATCTCTTGGTATACAACAACTAGGATTGTATGTTTATTCAACCCTGCATTGACATGAATGAACAGATCTTCCCCTGTAATATTTATTATCCTGCACAAAACTTATTTTGGGGGGTTTGTTTTTGGTCAATCTTCCGTTAATTTTTGATTATATGGAAATAAATAAACTTCTAATCTAAATTGAGGATTTGTAAGATATTCATGTTTCATTCACTCAAATAGCTCAAAATTTATCTATTGTCACTACAAGTATTATTTATATTATATGAAGGAATGAAAACTTCTAGACTTTCTCTCACTAAACCTAAACATTTAACTAAGAAAATAGAAAAAAAATAAAACTATTTTCTGGAAGGACTGCTAAAATAATATCTCACATAAGTTAAGATTTTGTAAGGTCACCTTCCACTTACTTTAATGCCATGAAGATTAATTTTCTATCACAATAAAAACTTTTTTATATCTTATGAAAAGTAAGGAAATTTTCTTTCTAAATTAAAACTTACGAGATTCTTCTCACTAATATTAACTTAGCAACTTACCCCTATTGATACTAGTCCCCAAAAATGATGAGAATTATTGTAACCCTCATCATTTAATTTCAAAGAATTTATAAAATGGGTGGTGTCCAAGGATATCTGCAAAAAGGGCTAAAGGAAATAATGATTTTACAATTCTTTACTGTATAATTGAAAATGCATGAAAGGAAATTCAATAACTGAAATTGAATCTAATCTAACAACTGAAATAAATAAATGAAAACAAATCTAATCTAACAAATTGAAATGAATAACTGAAAACAATTAAATGACAATAGATAAATAAAAGTGAAGCTTCACAAAAAAAGAAAAATAAAACACACAAAACATATTTAAACAAACTAAGTAAAACAATAATGATCTATTCTAAAAAACAATAAACCATCTTCCTCCTTGGGTAAGAGTGGGACCTACCCTTCCCTCAGAGTTGGGTTAACAAAACTAAAAAGAAGTTTTTGTTAAGAAAATTGAGTTGTGTATTTTATTAATCAAAAATGATGTTACAAAAATCATTTATCTCCTATCATTGTTGCATTAAGTGCTTTGGAGAGATATTTATAATTCATCCTGTTAGTGCAAATCTACAACACCCCCTAAATGACCTCTAGATCTGCAGTTCAGAATGGGGTCATTTAGAGTGATTGCACAACATTGAATTTTCTCCAAGGTGTGGGAACCTGCCAGATGAGAAAATTATCCAGAGAAAAGTTGGTTCTTACTCCTCTGTTTAGGTGTATGCATGAATTTTACAGAGGTTTAATGCTAAATCCTACTCTAAATTCTAAGGAGACAGAGATAAAGGATGCAAAATAAAAAAAAACTAAGTAAAAATGGTGATACACCAAAGGAGTGATGAAATTCTGTCTTGCAAATAAACACAAATCATAGAGATGTAACACCAAGCATGCACAGATTGCCAGAATGTAATAAAAGACCAAAAAACAATAATAAACACATGAGAGGATTGGAAGATCATTCACAAAACATGCATTACCATTCCCAAATTAAATATAATGCATTACACTGGTAGAAAGGAAAAAAAATGTGTCACAGGTTCCATGGAAGGTCTGAAACTCCTCAAATTCACGTGCCAAGGGGAAGAGGGGAGTCTGCAAGAACTAAACGTCCAACCCTTTACAAATGAGCCAAAACTGGCTTTTTATGGCGAAGCAGAAGAAGGGAAAGCAAAAAACATGGGAAAGATGGTTTATGAGATCAAACACTAATAAAATCCCTTTAATTTCACCTACAAAGTGATGGGCTTCATGGAAAAACCCATACGCCAAATTACATCACTTTGCAGATCCAAAAAGCGACCCATACTTCATTAATTTTGGTGGTTAAATGTCAATTATGTATTTTTTACGTGTCAGATATGTTTTCTCATTTTTCTCCCACAAAAATCCACCAAAAAAAAATTTAATAGTCCATCATGTGGATAAATTCAATATCTTTCCAATGATATAAAGAACGTAAAAAACTAAGCTTTGGATCAAAAGATATGGCCCTTTGAAGATTTAGGGGCAAAACCAACAAAATTAGGGCAAAGATGAGTTCGCGGGCCGAAATTTGAATTTTTTTCCCTTTTTGAATTTGGAAAAAATTCTCAAAAATTCCCTGCACCCCACTTCTCCGCTGCCATGTGGCACCTCCCCATTCACTGATGGAAACACGAGCAAAGACCTCGCCTTTTTCCTCTGATTTCAAATTGGGAAAATTTCCCAAGATTTTCCTGCTCTCTACTCTCTCGGTGACATGTGTCACTTTCTAGCTCCAGTGGAGTTGCACTCCAATTTCTCACCCTGGTGCCTTTTACCACTTTGGAAAATTTCACCGAATTCTTCCGCCGCTCCCAACTTCTGCTGCCGACTGGACATGTGTCGCATCCCCATTGCTCGATGGGCCTTTACAAATTTCTCCATCCTCTCCCGCAAGCTAGTTTTTTCCCTTGAACCCTTTTCCCACTTTGAACAAATTTTCAACTTCACTCCACTCTCTCGACCTCCACCACCACGTGGCACCATTTAATTGGCCGTGGGCCTGCCTAGGGAAATTTTCCCCAAAAAAATCAGCCGGGCCATAACTCGAAATTTACAAGGAGTTAGGAGGAAAATTTTACCTTTCTGGAAAGGTGAGAAAATTATCTATCTGATGGAGCCATTTCCAGAAAAAATCATGTCTCTAAAATGTGTAAAACTCTGACTAAGGCACAAGGAAGGGAATAATGAAGACAAGTTAGCCAAAATAAGCAGGGGCTTATTTTGGATAACAATTTTGGTGACTCAGAGGGGTCATCTACTTGCTGGATGAAGTGACCAGCTGCCTGAAGCAATCCATTGGGCAATGAAGTCAAGGACTTAATTTCTTGTTACTCTCAACTCATAGAAAATCCCTAGAATCAAGATTGTGAGAATAGAACATTACTTGATCTGGAACATGATCTGCAAAAGATGTATCCTTGGGGCAACAAAACTTGTGCCAAAACACTTAGGGAAAAGTAAATCTAAGCTACAACAAACAATGTGCATAGGCACTTGGAGGAATGAAAGAAATTTAAGCTAATATGTACAAGGTGAGAAGTTTCCATTCTAGTAGCAATGCTTTAGATGGATTCCATTAACTGGAATCTGTAGTTCTTCACCATCCAATGTAGACAATTGGAAGGCATTGTTGTCCTTGCATTTAGTGACCATGTAGGGGCCACTCCAAATGGCATCAAATTTTGAATTCCTTCTTGGCTTTGCTCGGTCTGCGTCCCATTTCAACACCAAATCTCCAACTTGGAAATTTATAGCCTTATCTTTCCTATCAAAGCTTCTCTTGATCAAATCTTGATCCTTCTCCATTGTTTGGGCTATATGCTCTTTGATTTCTAGGAGTTCCATCAATTCTGCATATCTAACCTCCATGGGCTCAAACTCCAACAATTCCAATTGCTTCATGAGTTCCAATGTTGGCAACTCAAGTGACATAGGCAAGACTGCCTCTTTCCCATAAACAAATCTGAATGGAGAGTTACCTGTGGATCTTTTGGGAGTTATATTATCATCCCATAGAGTTGATTTGAGCTTAGTGTGCCAAGTCCTCTGATTTTCATCAAGATTCCTCTTGATGATCCTTAATAGATTCTTATTAGTAGACTCAGCTTGGCCATTACCTTAGGGGTAACAATTTGATGAAGTGCTTAGATAGATCCCATTTCTAATAGACCATTCAGTTACCTTTGATCCTATGAATTCCAATGCATTATATGATATTATAGTGGCAGGTATGCCAAACTTGGTTGCTATCCCCTCATAGAAGTCTAGAATGCTAGATCCATTTGCCTCTTTGAATGCCACTGCCTCAGTCCATTTAGTGAAGTAGTTTTTTGCTGTTAGAATCCATTTGTGCCCTTGGTTTGAGTTTGGATTAATGAATCCAATGAAGTCCAAACCCCATTGCATGAATGGCTGGTCAACTGAGATTGGGTGCAATGGAAGTGTTGCTAATCTCTCTTTGCTTATGAAGAATGCACAATTCTTACACCTCTTGATCCATGCATAACAATCACTAAACACCTTGGGCCAATAATAGCCACCCTTCATGATCTTGAGAGTTTTCACTCTTGGAGCAAAATGACCCCCAACTGATCCACCATGGAATTATTCTAACATTCTCTCAATCTGATTTGTCTTGATGCACCTCAGCAACACTCCTTTGATATCCTTTTTGAACAAGACACCATCAATAAGTACATATGGAATAGCCTACAATTTGAAGTGTCTTCTTTTGGCTTTGTTCATCTTTTGAGGGCATATGCCTATTTTTAAGAAGTGCATTATGTCTTGGGTCCCGCAAGGAGTGAGCATACCACCATTTTCTTCTTGAACATCTCTTTGTTCTTGGTTGTCTTGCAACACCAAAACAACATTCTTCTATTTGCTTGCTTCTATTGATTAGCTCAAGGACAATTGCTCACACAATCCCTTTCCTCAAACCAGCTTGGTGAATTTGATCTCAATGTCATACTCCATTACACGAGTAATCCACCCTGCATGTTTTTCATTTATATATTTGTTGAGGAGGAAGTCTTTAACTCCCGCATGAGAAACCATTAGTTGAACTTTGTTGTTTGAAACTAGAAGCTTAAATTTCTTCAAGATCCTAATCACTGCAAGAACATGCTTCTCAAAGAAGGAATGTCTTACTTCATAGTCCTCCAAACTTTGGATAAAGAAGGAAATTGGCTGCTCTGCATTTTCTTCGTTATGGGTTAATGAGAGTTGGAGCTTGTGAGATACCTTCTTTGATTGCCTCAAAAATTACCTTACCTTCAGCTGTCCATATGAATGCCACACTCTTCTTCAACATCACAATTATTGGCTTGACAAGGGCTGTAAAGTTTGGAACAAACCTTCGAACAAAATTGATTCTTCCCAAGAAACTTTGAAGAGCCTTCTTATGTCTTGGCAATGGAAGTGCTCTTATTGCTTCAACTCTCTTTGGATCAATTGCTAATCCTTCTTTGGAAATAATGTGGCCTAAGAGATTTCCTTCATGAGCTATAAAAATACATTTTTTGGGATTCAGGGATACCCCAAATCTCCTACACCTTTGGAACACTTGTCTCAAATGAAAGAGATGGTCTGCTACACTTTTAGAAAATATAGTAATATCATCTAGGTATATCAGTACTATTTTGTTGATCAATCCCTTGAACGCCATATCCATTGCCCTTTGGAAAGTGGCTCCGGCGTTAGACAGCCCAAATGGCATTTTTCTATATGCATAAGTTCCCCATTTGGTGGTGAAGGCTGTTTTGAACTAATCATCTTCCTTTACCATGATTTGATTATACCCTGAATAACCATCTAGCAATGAAAACCTCTCAGAGCCAGCAACAACTTACAAAATCTGCTCCATAGAAGGAAGTGGGTAGTGATCCTTGAGGGATGCTCTATTCAAATATCTAAAGTCTACACATAATCTGATTTCTCCACTCTTCTTTATAACTAAAACCAAGTTTACAACCCATCTTGAATGCTTGATGGGGAATATGATACTTGCCTCTATAAACTTATTCAATTCCTTTTTCATGAGAGGCTCAATGTGTGGATTGACCGGTCTTTGTTTTTGCCTGATGGGCTTAGCACTTGGATCTAGTTCAATTATGTGTTGCGCTAGCTTGGGATTGAAACCTCTCAAGTCTTCATAGCTCCAAGAAAATACATCTGGGAATTCTTGGAAAAGTTGCATGAATTCATACCTTTCTTACTCAGTGACTTGCCTTCTCCAACTAAGATGGGCTCTGAATCTTCTCTCTTGACTTGGATATTTGCTTTCTCCTTCCTAAATTGATCATTAGGATTAAAGATAGACTCCAAAGTCACAAGTCCTTTTGACAGTTTGTTGGTTCTCAGCTGTACCACTTGATCACCATACTGCTATTCTAACTTTTCCTAATTTTTGGCTGAGAACTCAGCTTCTTCTTGCAAGAAAATGATGATTTGCTGGTCACTCTCAAACACTTGCTAACTTACATTATTGTCTGGCACTAATGGCCTCACAATCACATGGATGTTTGGCTACATTTTATCTCTTTCGATACTCTCCACAACATCAAAAGTTGCTCCAACTGCTACAAGCATATCAGCAGCTTGGTTCTCTTTCCTAGGGATGGAGTTGATGCCAAAGCCCTCAAAATCCTCAATGAGGTCCCACACCCTATTCTTATAACTCTTGAGTAGGTCATTTTTGGCAGCATGTTGTCCTTTAACTTGATTAACAATCAGCTCACTATCACCAAAGACTTGTAATTTTTTGATACCTCTCTTTCTTGACCAATGCAATCCATGTATCAAAGCCTCATATTCAATAGTATTGTTAGAGCATGCAAATTGAAATCTAAAAGTTGAATAATACTTAGTGTCTTAAGGTGAAACAAGCATAGCTCCTCCTCCCGCGACTTTTCTACTTCTTGATCCATCAAAGAAAAACTGTCATACCTCATTTTCATCTTTATGGTCTGGCTTGGTGATGTTAGGAATAGGCTGATTTCTTCATGCATGCAATAAACTCCTAGTTCAGATTCCTCTATTTCCTTATAGGGATCAAAAGCATGTATCTTACTTTTCCATTCATCAAGGGTCAAATCTAGAATGCTTCCAACTTTGGTGTCAGATTCATGTGTGCTTGGATAATCCTCTTGATCAAATGCTGAACAATTGGCATTGATTGCGCTTGGAGTATGACGCTCAACACGAAAGTTTGCAATAGGTTCGGACTTGATTGTGGCCTTGGCTCCATACCTTATCCTAAACAACATGTGTGACCAATCAACAAATAAGTAACCTCCAATTTTAGTTGTGAAATTCCTTGACAAATAGATGGCAAAAAGTGGTGGTAAATCTATCACCGACACATCTTGTAAAACAGTGACATTGGGGCATGCATGCCAAGTAAGGCTCAAATATTTAATTACCCCAACTATGGATATTGTTATCCCATCTAATTGCACCACTCCCTTAGATATGAATTCATATTGGAGGCCCAGTTGATCAGCTATTTGCTTGGGCATCACAGAACTACTTGCCCCAAAATCAATCATACAATTATGTATTAGTTTATCCCAAATGATCAATGAAACATAGAATGGAGGGGGCTTCAAAATTTTACCTTGCTGTCCTCCATGATTCCCTCCAGGCTAAGTAGCATTTGTGAGTACCTTCTCTTACGTATGAGCTGGCTGATTTGAGGTTGACCAATTCTTCATGGAAACTTGTAATAGATCCCTTTGGCCTGGGATGAATAGTGACTCCCACTTAGATATGTTCACATTTGTCTTCTTCATTTGTTCAATGATGCTAAATGGGTTTGAAACATCCCTTTGCTGCCCCTTAGTCTACACATTCTTCTCTTGTACATGGGTTGCAACAACCGGTATTTGAGCTAGTCTAGAAGGTGTCTTGGGTTTTCCTTGCACATTTGGAACTGCATTTTTCTTACCAACACCTTGTGGAGTGATGGAAGTTTGTGGATCACTTGGAGCTAATGACTGCCCTTCACCAATATTCCCCTTCTTTGACCATGTGCTAGCTGCTACACTCTGAATAGGTGTTTGATTCATACCACAAAAATCTTCAGCCTGCCAATTCACAAGTGTAGTCTCATTTGGATTTGTATCTTATTGAGATGTCCCTTGTTGTTGGTTTGTTTCTTGACTCACCTAACTCTCTACGCCAGTTTTTGTCACCATCAAAGCTTGGTTCAAAGCACCATTGAAGCACATAGATTGGATGTGAGTTTATTGCATGGGAAGCACCAATCATACTCTTGAGCTATATTATTTTGCACTGGCACTAAGGCTTTAGAGGTAGATGTAGCATTGGGGTTATAGGGATGAAATTGTCTATTGGTAGGAGGGCTTACTTGATTTTGATTTGCAGCTGGGTTGGGTGGCCTATTAGGCTGATATGGCTATCTATTAGGATGAATTTGAGTTTGCCTAAAACTTTGGGTTTGCTACCTCTTGAGTGTAACCAACTCATTGTCCAAATTTTGTAATTGTTTCATAACTTCTTGAAGCTCATTTGAGGCACTAGAGGATGAAGTAGAAGTTTCATTTGAACTCTGATTTCTAGGAGTGGGAATAGGAAATAAAGTAGGTGCTTGACTAGTATTTGGGCTTTCCAAGTCTAGATATAAGGGCATAAGAGGCCTAGGTGCAAGTTTACTAGCTTGGATCAAACAATTCTCAGCCCTAATGGTGATTCTGTAAGCTGTAGGTATAGTTGCACCCTCCCATGGATTGGATCAACATAGAAATTTTAGAATGTAAAGCCTTGAGAAAGTATAAGAAAGCACCTTGAGATGTTGGCCTCACTGTCAATGGGATTTTATCTCATGTTCTTTGAAATATGAAATTGAAGTCTGTTAGCTACTCATAGGGAGCTCTCTTGATAGTTGTCAGTTGATCCAAAAGAGACAAGGTGTCCCCCTTTTCTCCAAACTGGTTGTGGAGAGCTATGCACAACTGGTTTCCAATTTTGAATAGAGCGTGCCTCAAGGCTCTTGAACCATTGAAATGCTTTCCCTTTGAATGAATATGCCAACAATTTGACAATAATTTGCATCTCAACAATCTCATGGATTGCACAAACATTAGTAATATCTTTGACATGATCACCAAGAGTGGTACAATTTTCCCTAGTAAAGTATGGTATGTTCTTCAATGCTGCAATTAGAACTAGGTTTTGTGCATTGAGAGCAAGTAGGATGCTGTAACTAAAGTTAACATAAGGATTGGGTTGTGCCATTATGATTGGCCTGAGAAACCCTTATTGATTAGGTGAAAGGTCTACCAGGTGAGGGAGTTGATAGAGTTTTGTTTGGTGGAGATGGAGACCTTTGAATCCTTCTTTCCCTTCCTCTTCTTTCTGGGGATAATTGCAGATACTCATATAATCCCTCTTCTCTGGCCCTTGACCTTGTTTTGATCCTTCTCATGAATCTTCAAGCTTGGACTACTGAAACCAGTTGATTCTATCCTTTTGGAGTCACCAGATGTGTAAATCAAGGCTCTTTTAAGCAAGAAACTTACAAAAATTGCAGATCAACTTTGTTGTAATGAAGATGAAGACCTCTAAGGTCCCACCAGGTGTGCTAAAACTGTTAGTGAAAATCTACAACACCCCCTAAATGACCTCCAGGTCTACAGTTCAAAATGAGGTCATTTAGTGTGATTGCACAACATTGAATTTTCTCCAAGGGTGTGGGAACCTGCTAGATGAGAAAATTCTCTAGAGAAATTTGGTTCTTACTCCTCTTTTTAGGTGTATGCATGAATTTTGTAAAGGTTTAATGCTAAATCCTACTCTAAATTCCAAGGAGACATAGATAAAGGATGCAAAAGGAAACAAAACTAAGTAAAAATAGTGATACACCAAAGGAGTGATGAACTTATGTCTTGTAAATAAACACAAATCATAGAGATGTAACACCAGACATGCACAGATTGCTAGAATGTAATGAAAGACCAGAAAACAATAATAAACACATGAGAAGATTAGAAGATCATTCACAAAACATGCATTACCATTCCCAAATTAAATACAATGCATTACACTGGTAGAAAGAAAAAAAATGTGTCACAGGTTCCATGGAAGGTCTAAAAATCCTCAAATTCACGTGCCAATGGGAAGAGGGGCATCTGCAAGAACAAAACGTCCAACCCTTTACAAATGAGCCAAAACTGGCTTTTAATGGCGAAGCAGGAGAAGGGAAAGCAAAAAACATGGGCAAGATGGTTTACAAGCTCAACCACCAATCAAATCCCTTCAATTTCAATTGCAAGGTGATGGGCTTCATGGAAAAACCCATACACCAAAGTACATCACTCTGCAGATCCAAAAAATGACCCATACTACATTAATTTTGATGGTTGAATGTCAATTCTATATTTTTTGCATGCCTGATATGTTTTCTCATTTTTCTCCCACAAAAATCCACCAAAAAACAAAATTTAATATTCCATCATGAGGATAAATTCAACAGCTTTCCAATGATATAAAGAACACAAAAAACTGAGCTCTGGATCAAAAGATATGGCCCTTTGAAGATTTAGGGCAAAACTGACAAAATTAGGGCAAAGATGGGTTTGCGGGCTGAAATTTGAAAATTTTCCCATTTTTTGAATTTGGAAAAATTTCTCAAAAATTCCCCATGCCCTGCCACTCTACTACCACGTGGCACCTCCCCATTTGCTGATGGAAACACAGGCAAAGACCTCACATTTTTCCTTTGATTTCACATTGGGAAAATTTCCCAAGATTTTCTCGAACTCCGCTCTCTCGGTGACACGTGTCACTTTCTGGCTCCAGCGGATGTGCACTCCGATTTCTCGACCTAGCACCTTTTACCACTTTAGAATTTTTTTCCAAATCCTTCTGCAAATTTCTCCATTGCATCCCCATTGCTCGGTGGGCCTTTGCAAATTTCTCCATCCTCTCCCGCGGGCCCGCGGACCAATTTTTTCCCTTGAACCCTTGGCCCAATTTGGAAAAAATTTCAACTTCACTCCACTCCCCCAACCTCCACTGCCATGTGGCATCATTTCATTGGCTGCGGGCCTGCCTCGGGAAATTTTTCCCAAAAAACTCTGTCCGGCCATAACTCGAAATTTACAAGCAGTTAGGAGGAAAATTTTACCTTTCTAGAAAGGTGAGAAAATTCTCTATTTGATGGAGCCATTTCTAGAAAAAATTGAGTCTTTGAAATGTGTAAAAATCTGACTGAGGCACAAGGAAGGGAAGAATGAAGAAAAGTTAGCCAAAATAAGCAGGGGCTTATTTTGGATAACACATCCCTTGGTTAATACTCCAAGATTATTAAACTACCTACCTATAATCTTGGGCAATATTTGACTTCATCTTCTACTTTACAATGAGATAAATGTGGAAGGAATTTATTCAAACACTACAACTCCAAATTTTACTACTTCGTCTTCCACTTGACAAGGAGACTGTTGGCATAGCAGTTTATTAACACGATGAGATCCCTCTCCACCATCAGTTCAAGCTTTTGGTGTGACAGCAAGTAGTGTAGGTCTGATGCCATCCAGTTAAGAGCATCAACCCCAGAGTAGTGTGGGGATGAGTGACCTCTGGGAAATTCCCAGTGTCATTACCTCCTAATGTTGTTGGGCCTGATTGGTTATATACCCAGCTCCATCGTGCGGGAGGGTGTTGGCGTAACAACTATTTAACATGATGAGATCCCTCTCCACCATCAGTTTGATCTTTTGGTGTGACATCAAATTGATCTTTTGGTGTGACGGCCAATCGTTTTGTATCAGAGCCAGGTAGTTAAGTGCGCTAGCCCCAGGGTAGTGCTGGGATGGGTGACCTCCCAAGAAATTCCCGGTGTCACTGCCTCCTAATTCTGTTGGGCCTGATTGGGTGTATACTTGGCTCCATCATGTGGGAGGGTGTTGGCGTAGCAATGATTAACATGATTATATCCCTCTCCACCATCAGTTTGAGCTTTTGGTTTGACAACAAGTCGTGTAGCTCTGATACCAGCCAGTTAAGCACACCAGCCCCAGAGTAGTGTGGGGATGGGTGACCTCCTGGGAAATACCCGGTGTCACTACCTCCTAATGTCGTTGGGCCTGATTTAGTGTATACCCAGCTCCATTGTGTGGGAGGGTGTTGGCATAGCAGCTGTTTAACATGATGAGATCCCTCTCCACCATCAGTTTGAGCTTTTGGTGTGACGACTAGTCGTGCAGATCTCATACCATGAAAGAGTTGGTGAGAATCGTATCGAAAAATGTGCACCATGATAAATTTACACTCTGAAGGAAACATAATAGCTCTAACGTAATCACAAGGAGGAATTGATCAATCAATAGAAGAGCTTGCATAATAGAACAAATCTTGCACACAGAGAAAAGACAATAGAGTGTCTTGGCATACTCATAAATCATAAATGAAAGGGTACATATAGCGTGCTGAGTAACCCTGGTGAATGACACACAAGAAACCCTAAACCTAACCCATGTGAGATGACCCTCCATATGTGTGTGGAGGACATATAGGATCCCACACACCAAAAGAGACAAATATGGAAGAGATTTAATCAAACACTACATTTCCATATTGAACTACCTCTTCCTCTTTCACTTAACTACTTCTTCCACATGACAAAAATACAAACATGGAATTTAATTAATCAAATATTATAACTCTAGATTGAACTATCTCCTCTACATACACTTAACTACGTCTTTCCATTTGCCAAGTTTACTCTTACATGACAGAATCTTTCAACATGACAGTTGTCTTGTTACATTCTCATTACTAATTTTCTAATCATTATAGTGAATTCAATTGGAAGAATATTTTCAAACATTTTCTGGGTTTTTTATCCTTATTGTAATATTTCCAAAACATCTTGAAATTATCATTTTCATTGAGAAATGAGGGAGATATCACATTTTTACTAAACCTATTTTTTTTGTCTTATTTTTTTCAACCTTATTCTGCTGAAACTTAAAATGAATGTATCTACTCAATTATTGGTGATGTTGTAAAAATAGAGAGAGGTTTTTCCTCCTAACAATAAGAGGAACAAAAACCTCTCTTAGATTCTCATTTTAAGGTCTTCAACTTTGGTTATAGTGAGTTTTACGCTACTTGTATGAGTCCTGCACTTGAAAACCATCTTCTTCAAATGCTGATACCTTTGAAACCATCATTTCTCTATAAAAACAAAGAGATATTTTCTTCCTATAAATAAGAGAAACAAAAATATCTTTTAGATTCTCATTTGGAGTTTTGTAATTTTTGTTAGAACGAGTCTTGTGTTGGTTCTGCTAGTACTGTGCTTGGAAATACTCTTCTTCAAATGTTGATATCTTCAAAACCATTATTATTGTGTAAAAACAGAGAGAGGTTTTTCCTCCTAGAAATAAGAGGAAAATAAGCTTTCTTAGATTCTCATATGGAGTTTTTCAACTTTAGTTACAGCAAGTCTTGTGCTGGTTTTGCTAGTATTGTGCTTGAAAATATTCTTCAAATATTGATATCTTCAAAACCATTATTGTTGTGTAAAAACGGAGAGATAGTTTTCCTCTTAGCAATAATAAGAACAAAGACCTTTCTCAGATTCTCATTTGGAGCTCTGTAATTTTAGTTACAATGATTTTAGTGTTGATTTTGTGAGTCCTGCATTCCTAGCTTTACGAGTCCTACGCTCTTAGCTACGTGAGTCACGCGCTCCTAGATTTATGAGTGTTGCACTCTTATCTATGTGAGTCTTGCACTTGCTACAATACATTCAAGAGATCAAATTACATACTCATACACAATATTGCACTCCAACTTCAATAAATATTAGGAAATGAAAACATTCAAATTGCAATGGACTTTTCAAAGATAGATCAAATATATTCTACATTTAATCTTAAATAAGTTATCTAGTTCTTAAGACTATATCTATATCCACTTTATAAGAGAAGGAATAATGTTATTTTGTGAAATGGATGAGACTTAGTTTGGTCTCACAAGTACCAATAGGAATGGAAGATATATATTGAGATGAAGAAACAAGGGGTGGAAGAGGAGGAGAAGAACATGGAATATCGATAGAAATGGTCATGCCTTCGATTCAAAAGAAATAATAGTAGGTTAGGTAGCAGGATGTTAAATTTTGTAATCATAAAAAATTGGCTATGCTAGAAACCTATTCTTTACAAGTGATTTTTGCATATGTTTAGGATATACACATGATCATGTATATTCATACAATTTCTTATGTGCAGTTAGAAGATTTTTTTTCCTTCACTAACTGGTTCATGATGTGTAAAAAATAATCAATATCACTATGAGATATAATGTTTCGTTTTATTTTTAATTAATTTTTCTAGAGGATCATCAGCCTATAGTCAATTAGTTTTGAGAACTATACATAAGATTAAATTTCTTTGACAATTCCTAAAAGTTGTGCACAAATTTTATGTTGGGAATTGAAGTTCAGTTATTTTTGAGAAATCCACTCTCAACAATTTAATTTTGACTACACTATGAGAAACATCAGTCATGCACTTAAATATTTTTTAGTTTTTGTGTGATTTTACCCTATGTAAAGTTATGCATTCAAGGTAGCACAATCTATGACTATTCATATACCCTAATGACATTTTCATCTTGTGTTGTATTTTTGAAATGGTCATGATAGAAGGTGGTAATGGTCCTAATGCACAATGGACCTTCAAAGACAACATCTAGAAGGACATTGACTATAAGTTGTGATGAAGAGAATGCCAGTATAATAGAAAAGGTTATGGGAAAGACTAGTCAAGGAACATTGATAAATCCCATTGTGGCTAAGTAAAATCTATCTATGAATCGGGGTCATCAGGTCAATTTGGTGATAAATAAGAAGTTAGATAACTTAAGCCTCAATATACTTCGGTATCAAAGATAGGATTGATACTATTACACCATGCATATCATTCTTAGGAGTAGAATATGTATCTTTAGCCATTTAGGGTTTTGTGGATTCCAAGGGCAAGGAGTTCTCAAAAAATAATGATCACAAAATGATTTAATATTGTCTACATTCATTCTAAAATTATGAAATCTCATAATGATTGTAGGGGGTCACTATTATGATAAGACATAGAAATATTACTAATAATAGAGGACTGGTAGTAGTACACCACATCAAAGGGTTAAACTATCACCTTGAAAGAGAATACAGGCACTTCCAATTGAAGGTTTAGGTGTCAAGAAAGTAGATGTAAACTGAACCTTTAACTGAGAGGAATTAAACATGGAGCAAAAGCGTAGGAGTTTCCCCACTTTACTAACCTTTTGCAAGCTGCATCATACATGCAAGACTAATGGGAGTATGTGGTAGAGACTAGGTCTCATTGGGAATTTTTTTCATTATTAAAATAAGGCATATGAAACTTTGTCCAGATGTTGGAATTTGATCTATCTCTAGAGTACACTACGTGGAATGAGTAACCATCGTATGTTGGCCACTTGTATGTTGCTAGATGATTGTTGAATTCATCACCAAGTAGCAAAAGCAATTTTAAAATAAATACACATCCTACAAGATCACTCTTCAAACTACATCATGAATCTTGAAAAGTAAGGGGAAGCAATATGGGGAGTCTAAAGGAATTAGCAAGAATTATTGCACTCGACATAGTAACATTACAACTGAGCATTGAAATGAAAAGTATTGGAAATTCCATACAGTCCTCAACGTGATCCCAAGAAACATAAGGGTGTAGAATCTAAGATGGAATAGGTAGCCCTAATGATCCAATTATGTCAAGATAGTAGTCAATAGCTACCTAAAATCCAAACAAGAAGATGGAAAATTTTCCAAGAAACAAACAAATTGGCACTATGCAGTGTATACAGATGTATCTTTTTCACCAAAATGCAATTGGGTATTGATAGTACGTAGACATGCTTTCAAGTCTTGGGTGGAGTATCTTACAAAGATAATTTTATGTAAATATTGTGTCACTAAATCTGGATTTCATCATGCATAATGAATTATCGACATGCCTAGTGACACAATTTCATGTTTGTCGTAGGGCATATGGAGATAGCATAGATAAGGCACTAATTAGAACATGCATATTTAGAATGTCACACAAGATGTTAGAGAAGACATTTTTAGGATTAGGAGCATCCAACTCTGATGTGTTAGCGACCAAACTGGGCGCTGGTGTCCTGAGATAAATGATGACAAATGTGAAGATACCAACAAACAAGGATTCATGTGACCTCACTAGTACTAGGTACAGAAGTGAAAAATGAGAGAGAGAGGAAAATAATAGAAACAATCAAATCAAAACAAATGGACTAGGAAGTGTGTCACAAATGAATAATTTTCTTACGCAAGATCCATACATATAACACCATACTTTGTGGTTTAGTAAAATAGTAACAAGTACAATTCTAGGAAAATAAATATCCCTTAAAGGTTTTATATAAAGATCACATCAAATTTAAGGACATTAATCAACATGTTGGCGAAATAATTTTTCACAAAGGAAAATTAGGAGCTTTCACCAACGCTTTGGGACTAGGTCCCTCTGCTTAGAAATGGGGAAAATCCATTTATTGAAAAACAAGGAAATATGTACATTGCTTTAACCATCAGGGGTGACCTTTCAACCAAGGATCACATAGGAATACTACACTAAACCTATGTGTAAAAAGGAGGCGGAGGAAATGTGTGCATGGAGAGAGAGGAGAAAGTGAGAAGGGGGTTTTACTCCATAAATAACATGCTAAGTTTATTGATATAAAACCATAATATTTCAAAGTTAACAATGATAATACACCAATATGCAAATCAAGACAAGCAATACAATCACCACAATTTTTAACTACATTATATTCATCAAAAGGTTCATTCTTTCCCTGGTTGTGCAGTATTACAATTCTCTATTTGAGTAAAGTTGAGATGCAGAGGAAAACATAAGACAAGGAGATAGAAGAATTGTATTTTCTTGCTTGTAGTAAGACAATGAAAGCTAACAACCCAAAAAATTACATCGTAAACAAGAAGATCTAACCCTTTGGAATGGAGAGAGCATTAAAATATATAGATTTACAATGTGCCTCTTCACATTCCTATGTGACTTTTCAACTTGAAGTGCAATCCTCAACAAAAATTATATAAAATTTAAGTGACTTAAGTCACTTTTTATAAAAATTTCTCCTCAAGGAAGAAATAGAATTCTAGAGAGAGAAAGAGAGAAGAAGAGAGAGAGAAGATCCAAACTCGAATGGAAAAGGATGAAGAAGATCCAATCATGAATAAGATTCACTCCTAATCCTGATGAACTCTGTAGTGATGCTCCAGTGATGAGATGAACTCTGATGAAGAACACTAACTTGTTTGAACAATGAGAAGCCTCGTAGAATGATGAACTTTCATAGCATTGTTGGGTACATTGAGAGAAGAAGTGTGAGGCACTTGATTAAAAGAAAACTAAGGAAAATGAAGAATGATCTCTTTCACTTGAACAAACCTTTCAATCCGTGAAACACTACCATGCCTCCTAAATGATCATTCACGTGGAATGAATTCGATGCATTTTCCCGCATAATGCAACCATGATGATCCTTTATTATGTCATCTTGAGAACATTGATGACCAATGTGATGTAAGAACCGATCCTTCTGACATAGAGGTAAAGGAAGGAGGGAGAGATTAATTCCAATGTCATTCACCTTATAATACAGCACCTTGTATGAAATGAAGTGAAATGTCATCCGGGATTAAAATGCACTCTTAGACCAAGATTAAGAGCCAAGAGGGATTCCCTTCCATCTGAGTTATATATCAACTTTAAGTCCCTTATAAGAATTAATTTGTCCTCATTAATAGTATGAGGCAATATTATTATAGATGACCACTTCTTAGTGACAGGTGGATATTTATTGATACTTCCAAAACTAGCATGCTCACTCAAAGAAACCTTATGCATACCACATTCGGAAATGTGGGAATTTTCTTGAAAAGTGAAAATTTGACCTCCGTGAAGATTAGAACCAATGAGGAATGAGGAAAATATGTGACCATTTTGAGCTCATTCCAAACATTTTTTTATTTTTAGTAAGTCACACATGGGTTTTTATTCTTAATAATTTCACCAATTTGTCATTTTTGAGTATTTTGCACTTGGAAGAATGAACTGAGGTACTAGAAACCATATATTTCAGAGACTTACTATTTTTAGTAGGCCACCATGTAGAGACTAAATAGAAAGCGGTCTTCCTGGTGCCAGATTGAAATGAAATCAAGTACAAAAGTTTCCATTTTGCATTTCAAGGCTTTGCTCCAATTTTTGAAAGATTCCAATAGTCAAGTTTTTGTAGATGTGAGAAAATGTGATTTTTGGCTGGAAAATTCATATTTCTAAAAAAAATGATTGAGTGCATCAATTGGGGCAAGTAAACACTCTTTTCAAAGGTGTTTTCATGAGGAAGCTACAACCAAAATATTGAGGAAAATAGAGTTAGGGTGGGTTCGCAAGTTATGAGCAAAACTATATTTTGACATCTATGGCATGAGAGTGAGTTTTATTGTGTTTGAATGCTATGAACTAACTTTAAATGCACTTTAATAGCTTCCAAGGAGATTCTTATAAGTTTTTAAGTTGTGTTTTATGTTTATGAGTTGTGGGAGCTGAAAGGAATTAATCCATAATATATGAAAGAGTTGAAGGATCAAATGTGAAGAGCACACAAATTGGTCAATCTCAAAAACATAACATAGTAATCGAGACATTAAAATATATAAGAAAATATTTTTGTTGTCATGCAAATGTAAAATGAAATTTACAATTTCCAAGCATGAAAACTATACCCCTATGTCAAAAATTACAAGTTTTACCCTTCCAAGACACCCTAGGTCTACCTAGTCAATCCAATGAGCTCCCAATTGATGTCAAATCAGTCCCCTAGGTGATTTTGGAAAGTCAATTCAAAACCCCTAGGTGATTTTAGGAGTTTATTGAAAAATTTAAACTTCAAGCAGTTATGGGAAGGACTATCACTAGCCTTCCTAGGACTGGAGCAACCCCATGGAATGGAAGATACAAGCCAGACTGGACACAGAAGTGAATCAAAGGCCTTGAAACATCATGGAAGTTATTTTGGAATATTAAGGAAAGGTTTGGAGGATTTGGAACAATTTAATCAAAAACAGGGTTCTCAGGCCTAGTCAACACACAGGGTCAAAAGAGCTGCCAAGGTTTGTCACAATAAATTGTAGGAAAGGGAATTAAAATCTCTAAAATATGGTGAAATCAAAATTTCCACAACACCTGGGTGTAATTGGTCTGCAATTAGTTTTTTCACAGGCCCAAGCAGTGCACAAGGACAAAAAAGCAATTGAACTTCGGGAAGTAATTCTTTGAGCTCTAGATGGAGTTAGGATTCAAAAAATACATTTTCGGAAATGGAATTAAAATATCTACAAGATGGTGAAATCATATCTTTCACAACAATTTGGCGCAATAGGTTTATACCTAGTTTTTTCCATGCTCAACTAGGGAGTCAGATAAAAAAATCCACTTTTTTAGGGCTTAAATGGATGAATAAATAAATTATACACACACCATTGAATTCATAAGAACATTTTCAGTCAAATTCTTATAAAATTTCACCAAACAAATCCATCGGGAACTCCAAATACTGCCTTCACAAGTTCGCTCTCAAGGTTCGACACTTAGCTAATTTTTCAAGAGGACAAGTGTGAGCTCTAAGAGCTTGGCACATGTTGATGTCCCATTCATCACTTTAGATAAAAGGAACAAGAGTGACATAAAATTGCACCAAACCCCTTTTTAGCCTCTTGGACCCTAATATGACCTTCTGTATTGCTAGTTAAGCCCCGGGAGCTAGTTGGAGCCTTACCTCTCGTTCCACGATGATCGCCAAGTGTCACATGTAGGCACGATGTGAAAATTGATGTCCCCTTTTTCCCCTTTTCCAAAGGGACAAGAGTGGAAAGAAAATTTTCCCATCCCCTTGAATCCCTCAAGTCATCCATGTGATCCTCTCCAGTGTAAATTTCTAGCCCCAAGGAGCTAGTGGAGGCAAACACTCCATCGTCGGATCTTCGCCAAGTGTCACGATGAGATGCGAAGTGGAAATTTAAGTTCCCTTTATCCCTTTAGAAAAAAGGTATGAAAGGGACACAAAAATATTCCCTCCCCTCTCCCTCCTTCCATTTGCAAGATATAAATATGACACTTAGTGCATTTTTGCTCATTTTTCCCTTACGCCTCCATATGTTGCCGAAACTCTGTCAAATTTTCTCCAGATTTGAAAGAGAGGTTTTTTACATTTAATAAAATCCATGAAATCCTTTTTCATCTAAAAACATTAAAAAAATACAGCAATATCAGAGAAAATTTGATCAAAACAACAAAGAACGAAGAGAAAACGAAGATTTTTTGCCAAATAACTACAAAGTCTCCAAATAAAAAAACCTTCATATCTTGAAAAATAAAATTCGGATCGAGATTTCATCTTTTGAAAGCTTCCTAATTTTTCAATATGATCAAGATGCAATAAACAGGAGGTCAAATGGTGCCTTGAATAATTTTTTCCAACAAAAATCCCATTTCATGCCCTAGCTCATGTTTACAATCTGATAGTCAGAACGATCTAAAAACTTGCACACAAATTCCAAATGAAAAACCTATCACAATGGAGTTGATTTCATCACGATCGGAGACAAAAATGAGACCTGTAAATTTTGATCTCCATTAATGGCCATCATGGCAGCTCCGTGCTCGATGCCACTACTAGGTGAAAATTTTAAATTTTATTTCCAAGCATTCTAATAGGTGAAAACAAGTGAAATTCGAATGACGAGCCAAGTCTGAAAAAATATGTTCTATCACAAACTGAGTAGTGGAATTCCACTTTCTAAAAATAGTAAGTTTTCCTATACAAATCTTCTATGTTTAGGAAGTCACCATCAAAAGCGGCTGTGGCAAAGGAAGTGTGCATTGAAGATCACCAAGAAGCCATAATGATTTTCCGAAGTAGAAAACAGTGAAAATAACCACTTATTAAAAATAATAAACCCCCTATATGGGTGCTTACTAAAAGTAGTAAGTCACCCCAAGAAGTGGTTGATGCGAAGGTAGTGTGCGCAAGAGTGAAAGAGGGATTTCATCACATCAGGATGGTTAAGAAGAGGCAAAAATCACCTCTCACCAAAAATAGTAAGTCTTCCATCTGGGCACTTACTATTAATAATAAGTTACACTCAAAGGGTAGTTTTGGCACAATGGGACATAAAGGATAATCATTCAGGGGAATATCATCATTTGGGATTATATATGGGCATTTTTCACAGGGCATTCGAGGTCCATCCCAGGGAACTTGATAATATATTTTGACATTCGCTTCATGATTCTAGTCACAAGTATATCATGTGGAAGGTGGAAGTTGTGGTCATCAAAAAATCAGTTCATTCAATAGTGTTCTTAAACATTCAACCCAAGGTGTCCTAGAACCATCCAAAGGAATTTCTCAAGGTTCAAAGGATTCAAAGATTCAAAGTTCATCACATTGGATCATTTCATCAATTCATCTAGAAGAATCAATGGGCTTTATCGGAGGCAAAATATTTTTTTGTGAAGATCATTCTTCCTTCTTCTCCTTTCTACTCTCTCTCTCTCTCTCTCTCTCTCTCTCTCTCTCTCTCTCTCTCTCTTCTCTCCCCTAACTTTATCTCTCTTCTCAATGTTCTAATTTTGCGTTGGGGTTGCACTTTTTCATATGTCCTAATGTTTCTAATGTAATAAGTCATCTTTATGTTATAAAAAGGGACTCAATGTTTTCCGAGGAAGGTGAAGAGTCTTAAGTCATTTCGAGACATACGAAGAGTCATCGGGGAGTATGTGAAGAGTTTTTTCTCTTCCTATTAATTGTAAAGACATTCCCATTACAAGTGGTTGGTGATTGAGTTTGTAAACTCAAGAGTGTATTGTACTTTGAGATAACAAAGGAGATAGCCATTTTCTTGTATTTCCTCCCTCACTAGTTTTCCTCCATTCCCACACTATGTACAAATTTTATTTAAACAATCAATATAAAGAGTTTATAGCCTTTTTTTACTGAGGGATTTATTGATACTTTGTGCTCATAATTTCTAATCGGTCTTGTTACTATTTTTAGAGTTGTTTCTTCTCATAAATGCATGTGTTGAAATTTCTAACTAGTGTGTGCAGGAATCTGATTTTCTACCTGCAACATTAGTTCTCCTATCTCATTTCTCACTCCCATTTCCCAATTTATAGACAAATTCCTCTCTAACAATTAATTTCTAGCTTTACCTTAGGGTCAGTGGAGTGCCCTTGTTAGATCCAGGGTTGAAATGCCACCACATAAATCCACCTTTTTACTTGCGCATGCATATACGGTAGCTGCACGGGTTAAGTAGAGGGACTTAGATTCCCAGAGCATTAGCAAGAAACCAAACAATTTTTCCCTGACAAATTTTCTTGCTAACAATTTTTGGCACCCACCGTGGGGTAGATTAAGCAGCATTTCCACCCAAAATATGACTGCAAGGTCCAAAAATAGAAAAAAAAATGTAAAAAAAATCAAACAATTGAAAAAATAAAAAATTGGAGTTGATGGAAATCCATTGTTGAAAGACACGATATTGATTCTTGCAAGTGACCTTTCATATTCCACAGTGTCTTTTCATATTCCTATTGCAAAAAAATTCAGTGCTAGAATTTGAAGAAGAATTTGGTGAAGTAGAATCTAAAGTAGAAAAAATGGAGGATGAAGTAGAAATACCTCAACCCATTGTTCCATGGGAAAGAAATACAGGCCGCTCGCTCTTGAACCACCTCTTCATGATCTACCAATAGGCTCACGTAAGAAATTTCCAAATTTCAAAGGTGGTGACTCACAACATCCTAAAGAACACATCGCTTCTCCCACCACATGTTGTGGAATTCTTGGAGTTTCACATGAGGACATTGCATTAAGATTGTTTGTGGAATATCTCCAAGAAAAAGGAACAAAATGGTTCTACCTCCTGCCTACCCTATCCATCACTTGCTAAAATGACATCAAGGCTGCCTTCAAGGAAAGATTTAAATCAACTGAAGACTATCAAGACCTCTTGGTGCAGTTGGCTCAAATGAAGAAAGGATAACGTGAAGCTATGAGAGACTTCATGGCTCGTTTCAATTGGTTTCTTTGCAGGATACCGGAAGAATATTTTCCATCTAAAAACAATGTCAAGATATTCTTCATAAATTCTCAAACACCAGAGGTAGGATTTTTCCTACGAAGATTTCAACCAAGGAACATTGCAGAAGCACAAAGAATGGCCATTTAACTTGATGACGACCTCATCCTCTCTGGAAAGATCAAGAATCCCTCAAAGGGAAAGTCCCAATGTCTTGGAGATGAGAGAACTGATCCATTTTTGCATAAATTGGCAAATGAAATGATGTTGTTAAGGATGGAAATATTTGAACGAGTTTATTCTCAAAGAAGCAACGGAAATCAGATTGCATGAGCACCCCAAAGGCTTGGCTTGAAGGCCCCACCTATCAATGCAAGTTGTAGGAGTCAAGAGAATGAAGAAGATCTTGAACAAGAAAGTGAAGGTGATGGTTTCCTAGAAAGTGATGAATTTGAGAATGATCCACAAATTAGATTATGTGAGTATTCAGGAGGTGATGAAGATGATGAAGAAAATGCACGTAATTTCTCATGTGCGGTTTTCACTCGTTCTCAATCTGAGAAGGGATATTTTTCCTCCACCGCTGCTAAAAATAAGAAGACTGAAGATCCTCCCGTGGTGACTCCATAAAATAAAAATAATCAGTCGAGGATCTCCACTTCCACCTTGCATGGAATCCACATTTGAGAAACCTAATCCTATAGTGAGTAAAAAGGATCCCGCGATTCCAAGTAAGTCTACTCATGCCTCTTCTAATTCTAAGTCTAAATCTACTCCTGTAAAATCTAGTACCTTGAAAGTTCCTAGTGTACCTTTCAAAATTCCCCCTGTTCCTCAAAAATATACTCCTTCTTCCAAAATTTTCCTAATTCTAAAAGCATTCCCTTCATCACCCTCACCCACGTCATTTCCTTTTGATTTCATAGAATATGTGAAAAAATCCAAAGTGCAGATTATTGAAACTGAATATTTGCGGACTCACCCTAAACAATTTGAGAGGTTCATCCAATATATCAAGAATGTCAGTTTGAAACTCAATTTCATAACACCTAGTTCTAAAGGAGTACTACCAAACCCACCTGCACCTCCCTCACAAAATATTCTAGCCATGAGTGCATGAAATAGATACAAGGTCGATCCTTTTTATGTCTCCCTTCTGGTTGGGGAATATGTGTTGAATAATTACATAATAGATTCAGGTGCCTTAGATAATGTCATGCCCATGAAGGTTGCCAAAGCTCTTAAAATCCCCATGAATCCTCTTGGTGGCTCTTATTACTCCATGGAATCAAAGGAATTCCCACTTTTGGGGAAGATTAAAGATGTACATGTGGCTCTTTCCGAATTTAAAGATAAAAGGATATCAATGACTATTTTGGTAGCAAACATCCTAGAAACCTTTGGAATGTTGTTAGGTAAAAGCTTCTACTGAGACTTGGGAGGGAAAATTTAGATGAATTGGTCTCCCACAACCATACCAATAAAGGGAGACATGGAAAAAAAAATTCTAGAGAAGAAGATGAGGTACACAATGCAAAATTCCAAAAGTCCAGGAACCAACATCTTGTATCAAGATAACAGACGGATGAATTACTTTGTGACAAACGAGGAGGAAGATGATATTCCCATCTTGATAGGTCCATACATTCCTTCCTAAAAGAGTATGGATCTTGAAGAATCATTGAGGAAATTTGAGTTCGAAGAGGATATACTTGATTTGTTGAATGATGTGAGCCAAGAAGAAGAGGAAGTAGTTCTTAATGATTTACAAATGAAGAAATCAACTTGTACGCTTATCCATGAAGAGGAGATGTTCTTGTTCCCATTTGAAGATGAAGATTATCTCAATCATGCCATCCATGAGAGGACAAGACAAACTTGTGATGAGCCTGTGAAAGGTCTGAAATAAGAATATGTGCAAGATCTCCTAAGAACCACTGAAGAGACAAAATATCCTGAGATCAGTCTCGAACTCCTGATGAAAGCTATGAATTTACAAGACAAATGCGAATCTGATTTGGAAGCCTCAATTAGTGTGAAGGTTGGCCATATTGAAATAAATCAAGATGAGAAATACAATGTTTCTCTCGAGCCAATATTTGATGGATACAATGACGAAAACTATGTATTTTCTTTCTCATTTGAAGAAGAAAATTCTTTTTATGATTAAAAATATGAAATAGATGGTGTTAAATTCATTGAAAAAAAATATTCCCTTGAGAAATAAGTAGCGGAATGTAATAAGTTTAAGGGAAATGAATTAATCCATCCAGATAGCTTCCTTGAGCTTTAAAATGAAGATTCTTCGAAGACATACAAAGACGAACCATATGAAAAAACAAAGTATAACTCCATGCAAGAAATCCTAGATGCAGTAGAAAGTACAAAAGACCCTAAGCTAATTCTTGATCTCTTAGCTCATGTCATGGCCATATAGGACATGTATGAGGATACTTCTCATCCTCCATTCAATCTTTAAGAACCTTACAGTGGAGCAGAGATAAAAGATAAGTTAGAGATTTCTCATGGAAAAGAGGGAAATGAGCATAGACTTGGGAAAGAAAATAACTTAGAATATTCAATAAATTTGAATGAAAATCAGCCTTGGGGCAGCGATGAGATGCTCAATGAAGATATAGCTAGGTGGATAAACATGGAATGCAACTGGCACTATGAGACCTATTTCAAAGGGAATGAAGGTAGTGGAATTTCTAAGTGAAGTCCTACAAAAAACATAGACAATCATGAAAGCACATGGCTTTCATAAATAGTTAAGGAGAGGAGACTACTTTCTGGAACCAGTCAATGGCTTCATAGAACAACATCACTCAGTGTTTCCCACTCAGGGGTAAATTTTGAGGAATGAAAAGTGCTTCAAAGAAATCAGGTTGTTCCTCCACCTTGTACCATAGGTGATTTGTTAGATGTGTTTCCATTTATGTCACATGTGTTTTTTCCTTCTTATATGTGTTGTGTCTTTCCTTTCATCATTTTGTTTCATGTGTGTTTCCTTCTTCACTGTCTCTCTCTTGTAATTTATACATGGCCCAATGGATAAGGCACTAGTCAATATGTTGTAAGTTGAGATTCTAGGAGTTATCATTCCATGTCTTTGTTGTGCTTAGTCCATACCATGTCCCCAAGCTAGAGCCAGTTGTTGTCATGCAAATGTGTAAAAAGGAATTGACAATTTACAAGCATGACAACTATACCCCTGTGTCAAAAATTACAAGTTTTACCCTTCCAAGACACCTCGGGTCTACCAAGTTAGTCTAGTGATATCCCAATTGATGTCAAATTAGTCCCCTAGGTTATTTAGGAAAGTAAATTCAAAACCCCTAGGTGATTTTAGGAGTTCATTGAAAAATGCAAACTTTGGGTAGTTGTGGGAAGGGCTATCGCTAGCCTTTCTAGGACTGGAAAAACCCCATGGAGTGGAAAATATAATCCAGAGTTTCCATAGAATTGATTCAAAGTTCTTGTAACATCATGGAAGTGATTTTGTAAGATTCATGAAAGGTTTGGAGGAGTTGGAGCAATTTCATCAAAAACAGGGTTCTCAATCCTAGTCAGCACACAAGGTCAAAAGAGCTTCCAATCTTTGAGAAGTGATTCTGGGAGATCTAGATGGAGTTAGGAAATAAAAAATACATCTTAGGAGTGGGAATTAAAATCCATACAATATTAGGAAATAAAAATTTCCACGACATCTTGGCGCAATAGGTTTGCAATTTGTTTTTCATAGGCCTAGGTAGTGCACAGGGCCAAAAAAGTAACTGAACTTTGAAAAGTGATTCCAGGAGCTATGGATGGAGTTAGGAGTCAAAAAATAAATATTTAGAAATGTAACTCAAATATATACAATATGATGAAATAATATCTTTCACAACACTTTGGCACAATATGTTTACATCTAGTTTTTTCCATGCTCAACTAGGGAGTTAGATAAAATATCCACTTTTTTATGGCTTAAATAGATGAATAAATATATGAGACTAATACCATTGGATTCATAAGGCCATTTTCAGTCAAATTCATATAATTTTTTTCCAAAACACTCCATTGGAAACTCCGGATATGGCCTTCAGAAGTTCACTCTCAAGGTTCGACACTTAGCCAATTTTTCAAGAGGACACGGGTCAACTCCAGGAGCCTGACGCATTTTGATTTCCCTTTCATCCATTTAGAAAAGGGATATGAGGGAAATAAAATTTCTTCCATCCCTTTTTTAGCCTCCTAGACCCTAATATGACCTCCCACATTACCAGTTAAGCCTTAGGAGCTAGTTGGAGCCTTACCGCTCAGTGCACGGATGATCGCCAAGTGTCACATGGAGGTGCGATATGAAAATTGATATCCCCTTTTCCAAAGAAACGTGAGGTAAAATAAAATTTACCTAGATACTTTAAGCCCTTAGGTTATCCATGTGATGCTCTCTAGTGTAAATTTCTAACCCCTGGGAGCTAGCGGAGCTAAACACTCCACCGTTCGATCTCCGCCAAGTGTCATGATGAGGCGCGAAGTGAAAATTGATGTCCCCTTCATACCTTTGGGAAAAAGGGATGAAAGGGACACAAAAAATTTCCATCCCCTCTCCCTCCTTCAATTTTCAAGATATAAATACAGCACTTATTGCATTTTTGCTCATTTTTCCCTCATGCCTCCATATGTTGCTGAAACTCTGTCGGATTTTCTCCAGATTTGAAAGCGAGGTTTTTTGCATTCAATAAAATCCATGAATTCCTTTTTCATATAGAAAAATGAAAAAATACATAGAAATATCATAGAAAAATGGATTGAAATGATAAATAACGAAGAGAAAACGAAGATTTTTTGCTAGATAACTATGAAGTCTTCAAATCAAAAAATATTCATATCTTGAAAAATACAAACCGGATCGAGATGTAGTCTTTTGCATGCTTCCTTATTTTTCAATATGATCAAGATGTAATAAACAAGAAGTCAAATGGTGCCCTAAATTATTTTTTCCACCAAAAATCCCATTTTATGCCCTAGCTCACATTTGTTGGATTTCTCAACAATCTGACGATGGGATCATGCTAAAAACTTGCACACATACTCTAAATGAAAACCCTATCACAATGGAGTTGATTTTTTCATGATCAGAGACAAAAACCATACCTACAAATTTTGAGCTCCATTAATGGCCACCATGGCAGATTTGTGCTCGAAGCCACTACAAGGCAAAAATTTTAAATTTTATTTCCAAACATTCTAATGGGTGAAAACAAGTGAACTTCAGAGGACGTGATTGTGATGACGAGACGAGTCTAAAAAATATGTTCCATTGCAAACTGAGCAGTGGAATTCCACTTTCTAAAAATATTAAGATTTCCTATATAAACCTTCTATGTTTGGGAAGTCACCATCAAAAGTAGCTATGGAAAAGGAAGTTTGCACTGAAGATTACTAAGAAGCCAGAATGATTTTCCAATGTAGAAAACAGTGAAAATGACCACTTACTAAAAATAGTAAACCCCCTATATGGGTGATTACTAAAAGTAGTAAGTCACCCCATGAAGTGGTTGATGCAAAGGTAGTGTGCGCAATAGCAAAAGAGGGAGTTCATCACATCAGGATGGTCAAGAAGAGGAAAAAATCACCTCTCACCAAAAATAGTAAGTCTTCCATCTGGGCACTTACTATTACTAGTAAGTTACACTCAAAGGGTAGTTCTAGCACAATGGGACATAGAAGGATAATAATTCAGGGGAACATCATCATTTGGGATTATCTATGGGCATTTATCACAGGGAATTCGAGGTCCATCCCATGGAACTTGACAGTGTCTTTCAACACTCCCTTCATGATTTTGGTCATGGGTATATCATGTAGAAGGTGGAAGTTGCAGTCATCAGCATAACACTTCATTCAATAGTGTTCTTAAACACTCAACCCAAGGTTTCCTGGAACAATCCAAAGGAATTTCTCAAGGTGTAAAGGATTCAAAGATTCAAAGTTCATCATATTGGATCATTTCATCGATTCATCTGGAAGGATCAATGGGCTTTATCGGAGGCAAAATATTTTGTCATCAACATCATTCTTCCTTCTTCTCCTCTCTCTCTCTCTCTCTCTTCTCTCCCCCAAATTTCTCTCTCTTCTCAATGTTCTAATTTTGTGTTGGGATTGCACTTTTTCGTATTTCCTAATTTTTCTAATGCAATAAATCATCTTTATGTTATAAAAAGGGACTTAATGTTTTCCTAGGAAGGTGAAGAGTCTTAAGTCATGTTGAGACATACGAAGAGTCATTGGGCAGTATGTGAAGAGTCAGTTATCTTCCTATAAATTGTAGATCCATTCCTATTTCAAGTGGTTGGTTATTGATTTTGTAAACTCAAGAGTGTATTGTACTTTGAGAGAACAAAGGAGATAACCATTTTATTCCATTTCCCCCCTCACTAGTTTTCCTCCATTCCCACACTATGTACAACTTTTGTTTAAGCAATCAATAGAAGAAGGAGGAGTTTATAGCCTTTTTTGACTGAGAGATTTATTGATAATTTGTTCTCATAAATTCTAATCGGTATTTTTGCTATTTGCATATTTGTTTCTTCTCATAAATGCATGTGTTGAAATTTCTAACTAGTGTGTGCAGGAATCTAATTTTCTACCTACAACATTAGTTCTCCTGTCTCATTTCTCACTCCCCTTTCCCACTTTACAGACAAATTCCTCTCTGGCAAGAAATTGTTATCTTTTCCGCATGGTCAGTGGAGTGCCCCTGTTGGATCCCAGGTTGAAAGGCCACCACAAAAATCCACCCTTTTACCCGTGCATGCATATACAACAGTTGTATGGGTTAAGTAGAGGGACTTAGATTCCCATAGCGTTGGAAAGAAACCCACCAATTTTTCCCTGACAAATTTTATCACTAACAACTTCTAACAATAGGTTACTTGTTAGCAAATAACAAACAACCTTAATACTAATTTAGGATTGGTTTTTCTAACAACCAATATCCTCTATTATTTCATACTATGTGATTTGCACAACCAAATCACTTATAATAATAAAACTAAATAATATAGCCATGTTAGGACTAATTCCTAACATTCCCCCCCCTTAATTCTAACATGGGGTGACAAACTCAAATGTCAATTTCAATCGATAATGTATTCGATTACAAACATGCGATTTTGTTTTACATTGAAAACATGTTTTATTGATAGTCACTTTTCAAGGATTGTTTTATGACTTACAAATTTTTTTTTTGAAGGAATTGACTCACAAAAGATTCTAAACTTAGATAAGAAAAACATATTTGATTAGACTCGACACAAAATACTAAAGAAGACTCGAGACTATAAATCATGCAAACTATGAAGACAAAAGACTTGCGACATTAAAAAGTCAACTATATAAAACTACGATACAAGATATATGAATTGCTATAAATAGTGATGACTATACATCGCACATACTTTAAAAATAAAACAAATATAATAAACTTACAAAATTTATACCAAAAATTATAAAGACTACAACTTTAAAAATAAACCCAACAATATATAAAAAAATACACAAAAACCAAAACATAAAATTGAAGCCTAAAATGAAATAATACCACGAATACTAAAAACTTGTAATAAAAAACATAATAACTAAATTCTAATCTAAACATAAAACCATGATCTATTAAAATACTGGATATTTTTAAATATCAAAAAATATAACAAAAAATCCAATACCATGGATTTAAATAAAAACAAAACTCAAAAACTCAAAATTATCCTAAAATATCAAACAATAACCAAAAATAAAAAATAAAACCTAAAAAAAGACTTAATACAAACTAAACTACACTTTATCTTCCATCGTAGAGGTTGGAAAAGTCAGGATGATGAAGGGTCAGGTTGTAGAGGTTCGAGACCATGAAAAAGAAATCTAATATTCTGAGGAATCAAATTTGTGCTGAACTGAAGGAGGTTTGATCTACATTGCCGAAGATATTCGAGGATCCTGCAAGCTCATCAGAGTAAGATAGTAGCGACGTCACACCCTAAAAACAATACTTAAATTCCTTTTTTCCACTTTAAATATAGTTAAAAATCATGCACTTGTTACATTTGTCCCGCCGAGTATGTTATTTTATATATGGATTTCACCTGATAAAAGTATTTAGTAATGACCTATCCCCTAGTCATATCGTCAATTATTCGATCATCATTGTTATTTTTCTGGTATAGTCGTCACTTGTCTATACAGTTTTGGGCATCTTTTAGGGAGTCTTAGCTGTCATAACTTGCTTGATTTTCATCTCCAATCCTATGTTGGAGTGCCTAGGGTTGCAGTGGGTCACCCCAGTCCGTGATTTTAGGTGTCCTAATTTCTGTAACTCTTAGTTCTAATTTTTTTCTTCGAGGTTGGTCTTTTTTATTACCCCGTTCATTCCTCTAGGTAGTAGTCATCATTTTGGGTCATTAGTGTCGAAATTTGAACAAGATATATCTATATAAACATAACATACTCACTACATTAGGGGCAGACTATCATCTATCAAGGAAAGCATATCTACTAAGGTAAGGGACTACATTTGGGCATCTTCTACATCTGCAACACACAAGCATAAGGGGAAAGGGTTGTATTCAATCTATTCCATCCACCATTTACATCTTTTCATCTAGTTATTTCCCCCTACTTCTGTGTCATTGGCGCTAGGGCACCCTAGACACAAAATTGCACACACAAGCACACAAAACTACATTGGGGCTAGAATGTAGTGCATCGCTTAGTTGTAAGTCCACCATTATGGCAGCTAAGGTTAGTCTCACCCCTTCATTTGCATCATTATTTGTTTTAGGAATAGATTCTTTGTATGGGGTTTTACAGGTAGATATTCATATCAGATTATTGGTGACATAAGTGAAGATATTGTGAAAAATGTGTGACAGAGACAAAGACACTACAAAGACTTAGCGACATTGTCAGAACCAGACCCTAAGATTTTTTGTAGACCAAACCACCCAAAATATAGACCAGGGAGCCTCAGTCCTCTCCCAGGTGCCCCAGTTTAGTCAGATCCCCAACTTTTGCAGTCTCCAGAACAACATCTTCACATCCAGTCTAGCCCACACATCAATTTGTCCAGGTCCAACACGTAACAAGGTAAGTTATATTCATGTTAGTATCATATCTCTCCCATTTCATTTACTTTACTTTATTTAATATCAAATAAAAAGCATCTAGTATTAGTATTGCATTTCATATTAATTATTCCATTAATTTTTCTATTTAGATTATCTATTAGGGGCCCATTAAAAATAAAATTCCTAATTTTAATTAATCATTTTGGTGAAGCTTTCTTTTCAAATAGTTTTCCCTAGGACCCAATCAAACCCTAATGGCCAAAATTCGCTCATTTTCTTCACCTATCATGTCTCACTTTAGTGTTAATCCTCTTCATGATGAGGCTGTTATAAATGAACTCAAGGCTCTGTATAGTTTCTTTCTTGCTACACCTACTCGAATCCAACAATAACTCTTAGATGGCCAAAAACACGTGACTACTAGTTTTGTAGATCATCATATAGGCATTATAATTTTTGATGATCCTATTGCATTTACTCATTATACACCATGCCATATGATCACTAATGATCCTCCTTATGACCTTTCAGAAGAAACTTTAGATGATTCCCTTACTAATTACTTTCTTAGGTATTGAAAATCAGTCGGACATCCACATCGATTATTCTACTGATTCTCTGACCCTTGACATCATTCCCTCTTATGACTCTACATCTTTTGATATTGATTCTCATGATGCATCCCCTCTTAATTTAAATACTCCTTTATATTATGTTGATGATCTTATTGAAAGAATTCTTAGTAATACCCTTACCTCGGAATCTCTATTAGTTAAATTTGAACCATTTGTAGATCATGATTTTCCTTCTTTCCATACTATAGAATGTGTCTCACCTACTCCAATGCTATCTTCCCGTGATTTCGTATCTAATCCTATGCATGAGTCATCGCCATTAATTACTTCCTCTTCTCTTACTAGTCCATCCCCCCTTTCTAATTCACCTATTCCTTTTAGTATATCTTCTACACCGGTCTCCTCACCATTTGTTTCACCTATTATGGAGTCTTGTGATTCCCATCACATTATTACCATGGATATTCCACCTATATCGCATGTTATACCTCCTTCGGTACCTACCATTAGCGTGCCTTTAGCATCAGATCCCTCTCCATCACCTTCCGATATCCCTATGATCACGCATAATGGAAAATTACAACCTCTTAATACATTATTTCCATCCTCCACCATCCCTTCAAAAGGTATCTTTTCTCTCATGCACACTATAGGAAAATTACAATCACAAGTTCTATCTCTCACTTTAGAAAGTAAGGCCTATTATGCTTCTCCTGAAAATAATTCCTTGCATGAAATCTGGTCCCTAAGAAGATTCATAATTCTGAATTCCCTCATGACTTCACCATGCCTACTTTCACATGTTTCAATGGTATGGGTAACCCTCATGCTCATCTATTGCATTATCGTAGGGCTATGGCTTCATATTCCAATGATAGATTACTACTTAAGGATCTTCATTATAGTCTTACCAATGAGATGTTACAATGGTACACTCATCTACCTTTGGATCCATTAGTACTTTTTATGACATGGAAGACACCTTCCTTTGTCGGTTTATAATCAATTTGGCCCTAAGGATACCTATAACCGGTTACCTACTTTACATTAGGGCTCTACAGAACCTATTAAGGATTATATTCTTAGATTCAATGCTTGTATCCATCATCTTATTTTCGAACCCATAGATCTTGTTTCTGTCGTGGCCTTATTCCTTCACTCAAGCAACGATTACGGTTTGATACATGTGAGTCATTCATTCTCCTATGTTATAAGATTATTGAAGTAGAACAAGATCTCCTCTCCACATACACCATAGATCCCCCACACACCTTTATAGCTATTACCACATCTAGTTCTCCGCCAAAGCATATGGTTGAGCATCCTACACAGTCTCCATCTTTGCCTCCTAAGAAAATAAAATAAGCACGACCCTCTTCACTACAAAAGTATATTCCTTCTTCGGTTCCATGACAAGCTACTCCCCTTACCATTCAACCTCAGTCACGCCAGCCTTTGCATTTCTCTCATCACGCTCGACCACATGATGTGCTATGTATTTTACTTAATGAATGGTTAATTAGCTTACCTTCCAACCAGCATCATCCACAACATCAGTTACAATGTCAACATGACTAATCTTATTACAATTATCATCGAATAAATGGCCATAGGGACAATGAATTTCTTTCCCTTAAAAATAGGTTACAACAATTAGAGGATAAGGGCATAATCTCCTTTGGTTCTCGCCCTCATGAGTGATCCATACCTCCTCTACCTCGACAGAGATTTTCTAATATGACTGAGTATTCTCCTACATATGATGCTTCGTCTATGATGTATCCACCACAGGATACTATTCATATGAGTTCTCCACCACATCCATCACATTCATTGCATCCATCTCGCCCATCGCATCCACGCTATCCACTGCATCATGTTGCTACTTCACATTGGCCACTGCAACACTCCACTTTTACACATCCCTCCATGGCTCCATATGACATTTAATTTGGTACATATTCACACGTTGCTCCCATTCCACATGCTTCCACCGCTTCACATTGTATAGGTCTTTGATAAGTGTTTTATATCACCTTACCCCACAATGAAAAACTTTTGTTCTTATGGTTCTTACACGACTATTAAGGTATTTTCTCTAATAGCTTCTCATCACGTGCTTTGTCATCTCACCTAGCGCACTCAATCATCTCTCGATGATGCATTCTTGCTTACGTAGCTCATTCTTGACTAAAAAGGAGTCTTAACTAAATGATCCTAACCATTTACACATAGGGGGAATCATTAATATCCACCTCCTAATTTCATCATACTAACATATTATGAATACATTAAGTTTTCATACATTCATTACGACATATTCATTTTATGATCATCCATTCTTATCTATTCTATTATCATCATTATATTAACTATGCGCTACACATTCCATCCAATATACATTTCATCCCTCACATTTACACTTGATATCTACCATTATCAACATTCTAATGTGAACTTATATTTCTCAAACATGAACAATACACATTACATATACTAGGACAATAACCATAAAAACATACAACATAATTTATATCGTAATGACAAAACATTCCAACATAGATCTATCATAAATAAAAAATAGGTTTCCATACATATATTGCGAATACGATCATCGTCACAAAACATTTCTCATAACTAGGGGGTAAGGCCCCCACATCATATACAATAGTCCTAGTCAAACCTCATCACCATTATCTCTCTCGTGTACTACGAGATCCCTAGAACTAGATGCCTCTCCACCAATACAATGTCATTTTTTTGCGGCCCTGATACCGCTCAACCTACCTCTGCAATAAATTCATCTTTGTAGACTACTCTGAGAACTGACGCTACAAATCTACGTATTGTGCAAACACATCCTGGGCTAAGGGACCACCACCTACTGCCTCCCTTGCTTGTTGAGTCTCTTCGAGTGCTTTGTCCCTCTTGCCTAAGAGTACTATACACGTCACATATGCTATGGTTACTAGCTCAAATAAATGGGCATGCTTGCCCACTATATTATCCACACACTCTAGGATTCTTCCTCCTAGGACATCGGTTGACACATTCTTTGTCAATGTGTGGAGGGATTTTTCCACAATCAATGACCAATATGCATCACCTACAAATACAACTTACACTGCGTTAGACAATTGATGTTAAATCTATAGATTTGCATAAATAAATTCAACAAAAAATAAATCAAATTAATTCATGAAATAGAAAGTACAAAAAATACAGAGAAAATGAAAGTAGAATGGAGCAATTTCTATTGAATATGAGAGGGCATTTTATATAATTGCTTGCTCCTAAAATCATGGAGTCAAGTCTTCTCATTTTATCCCCATATCTCTCCTAGAGAATCTCTTTTATGATCACTCACCATTATTCTCTCATATATCCCACCAATATCTCCACACAATAATCTACGTGATTTGTTTATTCAACAAACTCACAACTAATACAATATCCTATATTATTAATAATGAGTTGTTTTATGACTCGTATTAATAATATTACAATCTTTTATTTTTCTCACACAAATATGATATTAATATAACAATATTAATATCTTACTAACACACTAACTTACTAATGTAATATATGAATATTACATTTAACTATTACAAACAATAATGTGAGCACTAATCCAAGGAATATTCCTAACATTCCCCCCTTAGTGCGAACATGGGTGAATTTTGTCTAGTACCTGCTCATGTTCTACAATCTGATGGTTTTCAAAGAGTACCATCAACTCTAACAGGTTTTCTAGTGGAACCATTAACCATTATGTATGTGATTTTCTAAGAGATTCACAAACTATCAAATTGGTTTTGTAGTGGACCACTAACCACGTTCATAGCATCGTACATGTTTTCTCACCCCCATCTTTACATTCAAGGGAAAATATAAAAAATATCACTCACGCAGTAGCTCACTTATTACAAGAGTGAATAGGAATAAATCATCTGTTCTTATTACATCACACAATGAAAATTAAATACACAACAAAAATAAATGCCACAAATTCATTGTGTGGCCCCTTCACTTGCGGCTAGCGAGAGGTCATTGATTAACCTCCTTCCTCTGTTGCCTCCTTCCTCCATGGTGATGATACTTAGTTAGAAAATGTAGCTTTTAGGCTCATTACACAATTTTTTGGGTGTCGGATTCAACCGATAATGCACCCCCTGACTACGAAAATCGCGTGTAAGCGAAAATGCGTCCAATTAAAAAATTACATAAATGTATTATGCACCACTTTTTTTTATTAGATTCCTATTTTTATATCCATTTTAATCTTAAACTAGAAACTGGGTTTTTGTAAAATTTTAACAAAGTTTTTTAGATATTAAATAAATAAACCCAATAAATTTTGTAGTATTTTGAATCTGGGTTTTTAGATACGTTTAATCTATCAAACATTTGATTTAAAAACAACAAAACATTTCACTCAACTTACATATAATTTTACGCATATATGCAGTACGAATCTGAAGCTGGTGTAAACTGAAATATTATGTGTCTTGTTCTAATATTTCCATAAAAAAAAACTAGACATCAATCGGATGTCATATGAGTAAAATGTGTTCTTTTTACTGTGATGTGTCTGCTGAAAAGTTTCTTACGAGATTCCTTCAACCATCTTCTTCTTCTTCTTCTACACTTACAGAAGGAAACTTGCTCTGATACCAGATGATGCTAAATCTATAGATTTGCATAAATAAATTCAACAAAAATAAATCAAATTAACTCATGAAATAGAAAGTATAGAAAATACAGAGAAAATGAAAGTAGAATGGAGAAATTTCTATTGAATATGAGAGGGCATTTTATACAATTGTCTACTCCTAAAATCATGGAGTCAAGTCTTATCATTTTATCCACATATCTCTCCTATGATCACTCACCACTATTCTCTTATATATCCCACCAATATCTCCACACACAATAATCTACATGAGTTGTTTATTCAACAAACTCACAACTAATACAATATCCTATATTATTAATAATGAGTTGTTTTATGACTCGTATTAATAATATTACAATCTTTTATTTTTCTCACACAAATATGATATTAATATAACAATATTAATATCTTACTAACACACTGACTTACTAATGTAATATATGAATATTACATTTAACTATTACAAACAATAATGTGAGCACTAATCCAAGGAATATTCCTAACAACAATTATACAACACAATATAGGGAAACAACAAAGTTCACAACACTACTATACAAATACTTACGGTCAACTACGACTGCTATTATAGGATCAGAGACATGTGCTTCCCCCTCTCCCCCTCCTCTAGGTGGTAACTCTATTGGGCCTACAAATAATGGGTACAACAATACCCACCGATGAGCTTCCCACCATGCATGATACTCCTCGGTGTAACCCGCATCATCTCCATTAATAGTTGCTATCACTGGATCCACCTCATCCAACCCCTGATAGAACTAACTTCTCTGATGTGGGCCCTAACATAACACCAGTCCACCTAGGTGCTCTGATTGCTCTCGACCATATATATGGCTCTCGGAGCACATCCTGAGCCATACCAAACTGTTATGATAGCCTCTCTACCTGAGAAAGTTCCGCCACCACTAGAAAGCAGTCCTCTAGCCACATAGTCCTCTGAATACATCACAACTCTATCACATCCTTTGGCCATCCCCCGTAGTCATGATATGGTCTCCATATAACTTCCTCAAGATCCATCATATCTATAAGTACCCTGAAAGTATCTGTATCCATCTTCCTACCACGTATGTAAACCCAAATCCTCGTGAATATATCTGGCCTAGCTCACTCCCCTTGAGGATCTACAACTAGTCTCAACACAGCTATATGCTCATATGCCCACACTTGCAGTAGTGTGTTGGCTCATATCCCTCCACCATGCTCATCCTACATAAATCAGTATAGATCTCTATAGACGTGGGTCAACACACATCGTGCCCACACATATCTAACACCCCCTATTCTATCCATTGGCATATGTCATGCATCTTATAAAATATGCCTACACCTCCTCCCTCCACGGCTATGTATGACACATTCACAACTATTATGAACTTCCGCAAGTCCATAAAACAAGACCATAGAATAACATCTAGGCTAATATGGGCCTCGGTAGGTACTCGAGTCCCCAAAAAATACCATCTCATGGCTCACATCTACCATTCCATATCCATCATTGGAATAACTTGTATTCTCTCCCCCACATTTGGTAATCCCAGTATGCAATATACATCCTCCAACGTCACAGTCATCTCCCTCGTAGGTAACCAAAATGTGCATGTATCCACACACCATCTTTCACATAGGGTAGTCAACATGGGCATATTATGGGGCACATCCCCCATCCATGTTATGAGTTGTAGGCCAGCACGGTCCATCACATCCCAATCCTCATCTGGACAAACCCAATCTAAGTAACGTACTCATATGCCGCCCACCATGGAACTCCCTCGAGTGGATATCCCTCTGCACACCACAAAACAAAAACAAATGCAACATTAGAAAACATTACAATACCAAATACACTTAGTTAACATACTAGCACCATGTTTAGAAACATTATACATCAACTACACACATTCTGGACTAAGGTGCCCAGATGTAGGACTGGGGCACCCTAGAGAAGGACACTAGTGCCTGGTTCTAGGCACTCCTATCCCAGAGGTCACTAGTGCCCTCACCGCTCTTGTCTAGGCCTCAAACGTCCAAAAAATAAAAAAATCTCCAATCTGCAAAAAGTCAACCAAAATGACCACTACACCATACATTTTCTAAAAATTGATGCACTTACCAACTCCAAGGTCGTACGCAACGCTACGGCAATCACCTCCCTTTCAAACCGACTAGGACGTGTTTCTCTTGCTTTTGGAATTTTCACCCACTTCGTGCTCACTCTCAAAATTACGTACACAACAAATGAAGTGACTTAACACTCTTTCACTTCACTACTTATAGTTACTTTGTTTTTCATCACTCACTTCACTATAGTTATTATTTCGTGTCTATTTCCACAACTAATACACGCTACACCATTTTCGTCATATCTTGAGCATTTCTAGTCTGATTTGCACCTCGTTTGTGGTGTTGTTTTTAGAATTCCACTTACCACCATATTTAACATGTTTTGCACACCTTTTCTCTTTTTGATGTTGTCTTCCATCCACTTTATATACATTTTGTCGATTTTTATGTGTTATATCAATTTCGTGCTTACTTTTGGCATAACATTCATTATTATCATCACTTCCCCTTTCATTGAAAGGGAGGGAATATCATTGGGGTCATCCTATAATTCCCCTTATATTACACGTGATTAGTCAAGCTTACCAACTCACCATGTTTCAAACATTTACTAATGCACTGTGAGACAATTCACCACTAAGTCCCCTTAAGGACCTAATCTGGGGGCAACAAACATACAATTTTTCTATGTGATATTTCATCACCTCCCCCTAATGACCTAACTTGGGGGAAACGAGTGATTAAAAATATTTTCACAAAAAATTTCACCAATTTCTATCAATTTCCCCCTAATGACCTAACATGGGGGAAACTTGCATAAAAATCTCTCCATGAGTAACCAATCAATCAAATCGATTAACAATGTTCAAATTTTCTAATAAATCAAAAGTATTCAATCAATACAAGTTCAAGACAATTGGCCTCCCTAATTACCTAACTTGGGAGTTACATGTGGCCTCTCAGATGATATAACTTAGGAGATTACATTCATCACTGTTCCCAGATAACCTAACTTGGGAAGTTATTCTACATTTTGTGCTTGCTTTTAGATGACCTAACTTGGAAGCCATCTCACAAATTTGTGTTTGCTTTCATATGACCTAACTTGGAAGCCTTCTCAATTTTTGTGCTTGATTCCAAATGACCTAACTTGGAAGCCATCATTTATTTTTCACTTGATTCTAGATGACCTAACTTGGAAGCCATCTTATTGCAGCGACACCCATGGAGTGGGGACAAGAGTGCCTTCTCTGTATCACTCCTATATGGGTCAACTATTTGATCAAAATCATTTGGATCCAAAAACCAAAAAATTTGATATGAGTCCATCTACAGCTGCTAGATCTTGAGGATGTAGTTAAAGATTAGAGAATAACACACTTTTCTCCCTACACTCTTCCTCTGGCGGTAGGACTCCCAAATCCTCTTATTACTCACTCGTATACAAGCATTTGAGTTGAGAATTGATCGCTACCTACCCACCTATTTATCATCATACCACATTTGAAATCATCATACATCCTAATTATCACTTACATTTAGTGCACTTTATCACGACATTTAATATTTTTCATTATGTAACATGGATCCACCCGCTGATCTATGGTTCAACACGCTTCTACGACACACCTACGCATTCTACTACAACATGAGCTTCTACGACGTCTTCTCAGGTACGCATCTCTATTTACTTTATGTTACCAAGATTTTCGCTCACCAACATAAAGTGGGGGGAAATGTAGTCACAAAATCACACACTTACCATTATATTTATACCTCTATGTTATTTTATATATGGATCTCGCGTAATAAAAGTATTCATTAATAACCTATCCCCTAGTCATGTCATCAGTTAGTTGGTCATCTTTGTTATTTTTTGGTATAGTCGTCAAAATGTCTATACAGTTTTGGGCATCTTTTAGGGAGTCTTAGGTGTTGTAACTTGCTTGATTGTCATCTCCAGGGTTGCCCCGGGGTGCCCCATTCCATGATTTTAGGTGCCCTGGTTCATATAACTCTTGGTTCTAATTTGTTTCTTCGAGGTCGGTCTTTGTTATTACCCCATTCATTCTCATAGGTAGTAGTCATCATTTTGGGTCATTGGTGTTGAAATTTGAACAAGAGATCCCTATATAAACATATCATACTCACTACATTAGGGGAAGACTATCATTTATCAAGGGAAACATATCTACAAAGGGAAGGGACTGCATTTGGGCATCTTCTACATCTGTATCACACAATCATAGGGGGAAAGGGTTGTATTCATTCAATTTCATCCACCATTTACATATTTACATCTAGGTATTGCCCCCTACTTCTACGTCATTGGCGCTAGGGCACCCTAGGCACAAAATTTCACACAAAAACACACATAACTACATTGGGTCTAGAATGTAGTGCAAAACTTACTTGTAAGTCCACCATTATGGAAGCTAAGGTCAGTCTGACCCCTTCATTTGCATCTTTATTTTTTTTAGGAATTGATGCTTTTTGTGGGGTTTTGCTGGTATATCTTTATATCATATTATTGGGGACATAAGCTAAGATATTGCAACAACTGTGTGACATAGACGAAGACACTACAAAGACTTGGCAACACCGTCAAAACCAGATCTTGATATTTTTTGTAGACCAAAACACCCAAAATACAGACTAGGGTGCCCCAGTTCTCTCCCAGGTTCCCCAGTTCTGTCAGATCTCCAACTTTTGCACTCTCGGTAACAACATCTTCACATTCAGTCCAGCCTGCACATCAGTCTTTCCAGGTCTAGTACGCAACAAGGTAAGTTATATTAAGGTTAGTATCTTATCTCTCCTATTTCATTTAGTTTACTTCATTTAATATCAAATAAAAAGCATCTAGTATTAGTATTGCATTTCATATTAATTATTCCATTACTATTTCTATTTAGATTAACTATTAAGGCCCAATAAAAATAAAATTCCTATTTTAGTTTATCGGTAAACAAATCCTTGGATATGCAAAAAAAAATTCAAGCAATTTCTGGGTTTGTTTCCCCTTATATTCATCTTTCCAATACAATTTGAATCGCCCAATTTCGTTGTGAAACAAAAATGATATGATTATTTTTGTGAGATGTATCAAACTATTTTTCTTATTATTATTATTTTTAAATAAATTCTCCAGATATGCACGAATAACGAATTCACGCCTATTATATGGCTTTTCTTCACCGGTTCTTCTCTTCTCCATAAAATTGCTTCAAAAAAATACATAGAGATAAAATAAAATCATAACTATATTTTGTATTTTCCTGATTTTTGGGGAATAAAATGGAGTTTTTAGACTACAAAAAGGGATGAACAAAGTGGAAAGGGGAGAGGAAAGAATGTAGGTGAATGGTGGAGTCAGCAAATTTGTACTTGGTCTTCATTGTAGTTTGTTGACAACATGCAAGCACAGGGTGAGTGATCAATAATGGCATTTGCACAAGGTCCACTCTACATAGCCATTGTGTGAGCCATTTGGATGCAAGAAAAACAAATGAAAGGCAAAAGAGAAGTCCAAGGGAACCTGCTATAATACCAATGATAGTAATTAATTGATAATGTATGAAAGATTTGAAGGCTCAAATGTGCAAAGTACACAAATTGGTCAATCTCAACAACATAACTATATTATTGATACATTACGATAAATAAGAAAATGCTTGTAACAACACTTCTGACAATAGGTTAGTTGTTAACAACTAACAACTAACTAACAACCTTAACACTAATTTAGGATTTGGTTGTTATAACAACCAATATCCTATATTATTTCATGCTACTTGATTTGCAAAACCAAATCACTTATAATAATAAAACTAAATAATATAGCCATGTTAGGACTAATTCCTAACAAGAGTAAGGGTGAGGTGATTTATATGGTGGAAGATGAGGAGAGAGAGTGTACATGGGAAAAATGGAGTGGAAAAGTGGAGAATGGAAGCTCCATTTCACTTGGGTTCACTTTTTGGGTGCAATTGCACCTCAAATATGCACCTTGGGTGTATGGTGACGAGAAAAATGCACCATGGGGATGGGGATGAGAAAAACATGGCATACACATCTAAAAACACATGCCTTTTATGTGCTTTTATGTTGAGTTAACATGCATGCAGATCAAAAAAATTGAGCCAATGAGGGCATGACACACTTTTTAGTGTAATTTCACCTTGTAAGTGCACCGGAGGTGCAAATGGGGTTTTAAAATGTGCCTTGGGGGGAAATAGGACCCACCATAACTTAAAACACTTTTATAAGATTTTCTATGCATTTTGGCTTCATGTTATGTTTTTGGGTTGAGAATGATAGCCAATAGGAGTGAGGTGCGCTTGTGAGGTGCAATTTCCCCTCAAAAATTTTCCAAGGGTGAAATGGGACACCAAAGTGTGCCCAAGCGCCTAATTGTTGATTCAAAGCATGGTTTTCACATCATAATGGCTTCTTGGAATGTTTCCTTTGCCCCAGAGTCAAAAATTAATGAAATTTTGCAAAATAATATATTAATATTCATTGAAACATTAAAATTAATCTAATGAGACTATTTATAAGGATTGTAAATGAGATATCCTAAAACATTTACTTGTACCTTCAATTTGCATAGAGTGGTGCATCGTGAGATGAGTGACAAGAAGAGTTTTCGATGAACCCAAGACAAAATACTTATGGATCATGGAGAGAATTAAAAATAGCCTCATTTGAGATTATTTTAGGCTCCTAAATCTTCACAAGGTTTATAGAACATTTCAAACAAGTTTCACCTTGTAGAAGGACTCTTGAGCTGCACTTACAAACATGTTTTCGCATCTTTATATTCCCAGAATTATTCCTTGATCATAAAGTATTGAAGTAGGCTCTGTCAAATTTCCAATTCCTAGTATATGATCTCCTAAAACTTCATGAGGGTCTTGAAACCCTTCGAAAAAAGTGATTAGTTTTTTAAGAACATGCGTTTTCCAATGCCTTACCCAAAAAGACCTAGTTTTGAATAACTTATTCCTAGTTTCAATTTTCTTCACATAATATTCCTAAAATAGGTCATAAAACTTCATGGATCTCCTAAAAACCTTATAAATTATTTAAATCTTCCATGTACACTTCTAGAGGATGTTCACCAGTGACAAAAAGACCAAAAATAACCCTTTTGAAGCATCCGAGAGCACTTTTCTTTAGTAGATCTCAGTAGCTTCAAGAACCAAGTTAGGTAAACTTATCTGCATATTAAACACACTTGAAAATCATGTTAGTGAATTCCTCTTGACCATAATGAGGGAGACATGGTTGAACTATTGGCTGGAGGAAAGGTTTACATTGACAGGGAAGCGGAATTTCAAGTGTGGGTTTGGTTTTCATGGCCACTATTTTAAATTTTGCATGCTAGAAATTTAGCATGATAACACAATGTAAAGTCACATTGTATACATATATGTTAGTCACTTTTAAATGGGGTACCGATCATGCAAGAGATGAAGGCATTAACATCATATCCTAAACATTTCTTTCGTCCCTACACGAAAACTTTCGGAGTATAATTGTTTTCCTAATGCAATGCCTAGATATATGCTCTTTGACTCGTTATCCTTGAGTTATTCACAAAAAAATCCTTCCATCCCAAATAATACCAAAATTCCACATGAAATGCTAAAACAATCATTGACACCTATAGCACCATGTTCTATATTCTCCCCACCCTAATTTTTCATATCATTGGATACATCGACAAACTCATGTTGTAGCCGTGAGAAGTAAACAACCTTATAAAAATTTCTCAAACACCAACACTTTTCCTGACTTAGATGTAGATGCAGTGGTGATAACTTGAAAATGAATTTATAACTAGCAATTGCACCAAAGAGATGCAATGGAAACATTGATAGACCAAAAGAAGTAATTATTTAATGTGTAAAGGTGGATTTGTAAGCCAATTGTTTAATGGAAATGCACCCTTTAGTGTACATAATTTTCAAGAGAAAATGTCAACTTGTAAACATATAAACAAGAGTGTAGAAGATGTCTAAATGAATGCAAATCATTAAGATTGCTACATCATTTTATTTTTCATATAATAAACATAAATTTGAATTGTATTTTTGTATCAACTTGGTATTATGCATGATTATCAATAATAAACAACAATTAATAATTCACCCATGGTTATATTTCTAACAAATCCTCTAACGTGTGACATGAAGCAAAGAAATTGTCAGTGGATTTGAAAGGGAGGAAACAAGTGAAGCCAAGGGAGAAGGACATATAAGTGAAAGCCCTAAAAAATGTTAATATTTCCTCCTCCATATATTAAAAACCACATAAACAAATAAACCTCAAGAAAATATATTGATGTGTAAACATATAAACAAGAGACGCAAGACCATTTCACAAGACAATTAAATGGCCTTAGGGAAATCCACATAATGCTCAAGATGGGGAGGCTAACAAAATAATGCAACACCAAAAGGTGAAATTTTGACAGTTTGAGAACATTCCACCAGCCATGTTGGTGTCTCACATTGAGAGGTAGTCCACGACATGACGGGACCAGGTGGATGCTTTGGTAGTGGTTCTTTTTCCAGTGGTTGGAGATAAGGAATCTTGCATATGTTTAAATATCTCATGCTTCTACCCTTCCCACCACAAAACCCATCTCATCTTGCATCTTCATCTACCCTTCAATATTTTAAACCATTTCTGTTAGGGCCCACCATCTCAACAACATCCATGAACATGATTAAATTCTCTACCAAGAATAATGAAACCAAAGAAATAGAGAGAAACATAAATAATATGTTGTGTTCTATGAAGATAACAAATAACATGTATTTATCGTCCAATTTATCCTCTTTGTTACAATACTTTTTTTCATCAATAATGAGCAAGTCCTATTTAAAAATGGCAAGAAAGTAAAATGTTTCTTAATTATATATATGATAAAAAAATTGGTTGATATTATTTTCGAATATGACATCAAAGACAATCGGGTTTGTAACCATTTTTTGGTCTGTTATGTTGTATGTTGCATTTCACATTTGAATCCTCATGAGGATGGTGCAAATGTATTTGATAGATGACCATGTATCGATTGAAACCACGGTTGTTGATTTTTATTGTTTGTGTCAAATACATGAGGTTCTATATAATTGTGTAACTGTCTTCGATGTAGTTAAAATGTGTTGACATGTAGAGTTGATAGAGAGGATATGCATGGAGGTTTGTAATTGGAGGTTTGGGATGAAAATGAGGCCTTTGTTGTATGGAAATGGGGAAGTTGTCATCTCACAAAATTTATGATGAAAACGTCAAAGGGGATGCATCGAAGAGGTCGAGCATTAGGAAGATAATTTGTGGGAGAGAAAAACGGCTCGAGAAGAGGGGGCTGAAGGGAATTGTGATACTATACTCTCCTACAACCACATGATATTTTTTTCAATTGAAAAATGGAGGAAGGGATTTATGTGTAAGTTGGTGAGACAACATATTTCAAAATGCTAGGAGTGGTTGAAAAATACTGCTAAATATAATAGTTGTTTGCAATCACAAGCCTATATGAGTGACATTATCTGATGCATGAGAATCATTGTAAATAGACCATTTTGGTGTGATTTAGTTATATATGTGATTTTAGAGTTCATTTGGATGATTATTTGTGTAAGTATTCCATTTGGACTCATTTTGTTTATAATAAGAGGTTTCCCTCCAAAACGTAGTATTTGAATTTTCAAATTCTCTAGTTTGTAGTTCTTAAGCTAAATGTTAGCATAGAGTCATTAAAGGGTGTAAATGATTCATAGAGCATACTCTTCACCTAAGGAGATGTCTACTTAACCTTAACTAAGGTGGAAACCTTACTAGGTTAGTTCAACCAAAGTTGGGTTTGGTGGTTTAAACCCTAACTACTTCTCTAATTCTCCATTATGAAATGTATTTAAATGGAGAAGAATAACATGAGCATATAAGGAAGAGAAGGATGGTAGTTCTCAACATTAGATCCCTGATGGCTCTTGGAAGCTCTGTAATATCATGGTTCCATTAATAAAATCTTATTTAATTAGATAAAAATGAGTGTGTATAAGAATTTTAAATAGATGATGATTTACACATTGATGATTAAAAATATTTGTAAATATAGTATATAAGTACATACTCACAGGTGCACGAGGATGGGATAGTAAAAAATAGTCTTGAAGGAGTTTAGAAGTTGAAGTTTGTTGGGTTTTAAAATGGTACTTTAACAAAACCACAGTCAAGGGACAACAAGTCCCTCCTCTTTATGGGAGAGGTTCCCTTATTAAAAGTAAGCAACAAAGATTATATACAAATTAACAACTTTCATCTTAAGGCTGGACTTCTGACATCTTAAAATGATTTTTACCAAAATAGCTTATCAATACAAACAAATGGAAGAACCTAAGAAAGGAAAGAGTAGAATATAACAGTACTTTCAGGAAATATCGATAGCAGATTATAACCTTATACGTACTGAGAAAAGGTGATACATAACCAAATCATTCTCATTCACAGCATAAGATATCATTCCATAGACACAAAGTTCTAGAAATCATATCAATAAGAACACAAATTTTCTTATCACAGAAGATAAATGATCCATAGATTTCATGAAAGCAAGAAGAGATAATAGATGAAGATAGAGAGAAAGGGAAAATTCTTCTGTATTGATTTCTTTCGATTCTATTTACACTTCAAAAGTATCAGAGTCCAACCACTGCAATGAGCCAAGCTCTTACATTTATAGATGAAGCGAAGAGAGGAGAAGAAGAGAAGGAACGAAATATAATTTGGAAGCTCAACCACTAACCATCAATACCCCTACAAATCCACTTACAATCTGTCAAGTTTGGTTCTACATGTCTTTATCGTGCTGAAGAAGGAAGGATGGAAGATCAGATCAAATCTGATCTAGTTGAAGTAGTCATATTAATGGTGTGAAAGATGTTTTCCATATTTTCACCCAAATCAAGACATCTAGTTGGTTCTCCATGTCATTTGGCATGTAGCATACGTCGAGAGCTTTCCAAAAATTCCTCTCTTGCCCAAATCCAAGCTTCCAGTTGAAAGATATGGCCATTTCAAATTCTACATCAAATCCATACAAAAATGATAAAAATGCAGTCTTTTACAAAATAGATCCATGGGCCCGAAATTCACTTTTGCACCTTTTGCAAAAAACACAAAATTATAAAAACCACCCTCAACCTCGCAAGCTCGTAGCTTCAATTTTGATATAGGTCTAACACGTGGCTTTACCTGAGTGGCAACGGAGTCGCGGCTCACTTTATAATTTTACTTCTTTTGGAAACAAAGATAAATTTCCAAAAGTGCTCCAATGATCCGCCTTGCCACTTTGACTTTCGATGTGGGATTAACATTTGACTTTTTCCCTTTTGGAAACATAATCAAAAATTTCCAAAGAGCTCCGACAACCCATCTTCCCACTTTTGACTTTTCAACGGTGGAGTCTCAGGTCACTTTATAACTTTACTCCTTTTGCCGAAACAAAGCTGAAATCTTCAAAGTGCCCCGACGACCTGTCTTTCCGCTTTTGACTTTTCAACGTGGGCATTAACACGTGGCTTCACCTGGGCACCAGCAGGGTTACGCTTCACTGTTACAATTTTACCCCTTTTTCCATAGTGTCTCAAACACAAAAATAACCCGCCTTTCTGCCACCACTTGATTTAGCCAATCAAGATCCTTCGGGCCACGGGGCCAATTTGACACTTTTTTCCAAAGTAACAAAGTGACAATTTCACAAGATAAAACCCGCCACGCCACATCCAATCAGAGATTCCCATGTATCCATTGACGTTGGGAAAAAAATTGATAGGGAATATACATCTGTCATTCATGACTGTGGAAAAATACAAAGAGGGGGAGCTCCACCATTTACGTCTGAATAACAAATTGCTCCTCGTGGAAAGAAGAACTGTAAACAATACCATGCTCAATACGATCCACGGCCATAGAAAAAGGATTTGACAATTTCATTCAAATGAAGGAAATAATTTTCAAGCATCCAGACGGGAAGACAAAAATTTTATCAAACCATGCAGACTGCAAGATTTTAAATTGATAGGGTGAGATTGTAGATGAGCACCAAATTCTTCAAATCATGATTTTTTTTATCTCTCCAGAATTCTCACTCTGCTCAAACATCTCTCAAAGACACCAACTTAAAATTTTTGAAAAATTGACTTGAAGAAATGAGGGGGATTATGAGGGTGACAATAGCTGGCTCTTTTTGGGGATGACTCTGCTTGGACAGAGGAACGAGGCAAGATCAAGAACCATAGAAAAATTCTGGGAAATCATATTAGTGCATTATCCATTGGGCAAATAGATTCAAAGGTGAAGCAATACAGAAGACAACACACACGGAAGGGAAACAAATCAAAAAGGAAAAACAAAAAACCACACACAGTATATACAAAAGGAGTGCCTAATCACCTAGTACTTTAACAACTTCAAATATTGTCCACTATAAAGAAGTGGGAGAGAAGATCCATCCATATAATCCAAGTAGAAATAATTTTCTCCAGCAAAGTTTTTGATTTTGAAAGAACCAAGCCAAAGAGAATCAAACTTACCATGGCTTCCTCGAGGTTCATGTCTTTTGTCCCACAGCAGAACAATGTCTCCCACTTAAAAATCTCTGGGCCTAGCCTTCTTATCAAACAAAGCTTTCACCTTTAGTTGATGAGCTGAGATACTATCAAAAACTTGCATCATGCCTTCAACCATCTTCTAAAGATACATGATCCTCTTGTCCAAGGAACTGATGAAACTTAAAACCTCAATAGCCTTCATTAAGTGCAAGGCTGCTAATTCCACTTTTACTGGTAGTTAAGCTTCAACACCATACACCACCTGAAAGGAAGGCATCCCAAATCCATTTTTGGGCGTAATTTTATCTGCCCAGAGAGCATCACATAGCTTCTTGTGCCAATTCTTTTGAGATTCATTTAAAATCTTCTGAATGATGGTTACCAAATTCTTATTTGTCGATTATGCTTGTCCATTCCCTTGGGGGTAATAGTCTGAAGAATGAGCAAGGGAAATTACATAACCATAGCAGAAATCCATCATCTCAGAAGAAGAAAAATTTGAAGCATCATCACTCACAATTTTTTTTGGTACCCCAAACCTTATCAAGATGTTCTCCTTGATGAAATTACACACCACCTCAAAAGTAGTTCTTTTGACTAGAATAGCCTCTACCCACTTTGTGAAGTAATCTGTAGAAGTTAGTACATGAGTATGTCTAGCACTAGAAGGTGGGTTAAGAGTTCCAATGAAATCCAATCCCCACTGTTGAAAAGGATCATCAATCACTACTGGTTTGAGTGGTAAAGTAGCCAACTTAGGTCTCCCAAAAAAAATTTGTCGGGCTTCACACTTACTTACTCATTTTGATGCATTTGTGAATAATGTAGACCAATAGTACCCTACATGAAGGATTTTATGGGTAGTGATAGTAGAAGAGAAATGCTCTCCATAATCCTGATCATGAAAAGATGAAAACAACTTCTTTTGTTGCTCTCTATCCACACATTTAAGGAATATTTCATCAATGCCTCGCTTGAACAAAGCATTTTCCCATAATATATATTATGTAGACCTTAGCTTAATAGCTCTCTTTTCCTTAGCACTCAAATGGGATGGACACTCTCCATAAGTAAGAAAATGTAAAATATCAACATACCACTCACCTGATGAAATGAGGAAGAGAACAACAAGAACATTCACTGCTTCTGTGGATAATTCTTCATCAACCCCTTCAACAATAAGCTCACACAAGCCTTTACCCCAAACTAGCTTAGTTAGCTTGATATCAAGGTCATATTCTTGGACTTTTGCTATCCAATTGCCTCTCTTAGTTCCAAACTCTTGTTGTGTAAGAATAGACTTGATGGTTGTATCAGGTACAAGCACAATAGAGTGAGAATTAAGAATATAAAAATGAAAATGTTTGACAACTTTGACCACTGTAAAATCATGTTTCTTTATCATAGTATATTTCAATTCATGATATTTCAGAACATAGCTCATGAAGGCAATTGGAAGTTCATGATCCTTAGAATTTTTTTATAGCAGTCAAGGTACTCTCTGTAGCATAGCAATAGATAATAAAATCCTTATTGAAATTAGGACATGCTAAGATGAGGGTTCTAGCAATGACTTTCTTGATACCTTCAAATGCTTCTTTACCTTCGGAAGTCCAACCAAAGTTGTACTTTCCTTTCATCATGTGAGAAACACTCATAGTCAATTCTGCAAAATCTAGAATGAATCTCCTCAGAAAATTTATCTTGCCAAAGAAAGAGTGAACACTCTTTTCGCTTGTGGGAAGAGGAATCTGTTGGATTTCTTGAACTCTTTCTAGATCTATCTTGATCCCTTCTTTGGAAACAATATGTCCCAACAAATTGCCTTCAGTAACACAAAAGACAAATTTCTTAGGATTGAAGGAAACTCCATGTTCTCTGCATTTTTGAAGAACGGTTTCCATATGCTAAAGATGATTTGCCCTTGTTTTGGAAAAAACAGTCAAATCATCAAGGTACACAACAATACACTTTCCCTTTAGACTACCAAAATCTAAATCCATTTCCCTTTGGAAAGTGGCACCAGCATTGATAAGACCAAATGGAATTCTCTTGTAGGTAAAGGTGCCCCAAGGGGTAGTAAAAGCAGTCTTATGTTGATATGGGGTACTGACTTCCACTTGATTATATCCAGAGAATCCATCTAGCATAGATAACATCTCAGAGCCTGAGGCAGCTTGCAAAACTTGATCCATCATGGGGAGTGGATAGTTGTCTTTTAGAGAGGCCTGATTCAAATTCTTAAAATCTACACATATGTGAATCTCGCCATTCTTCTCTCTAACAGGCACAATGTTGGCAATCCATGTTGAATGATGTATAGGAAAAATCATCTTGGCTTTTAGTAACTTCTGGATCTCTTGAAAAATAGTATTATCAACCTTAAGATTGTATTTCCTTTTCTTCTGCTTGAAAGGTTTGATCCTAGGTTTCAGAGGGATATAGTGTTGCATCTCCTTTGGTTGAAAATCCTTAAGATCTTCATATTAATAGGCAATAACATCAAAGTACTTTTTTAATAGGTTTACTACTTTCTTTTTCTCTTCTTGAATGAAGAATTTTCTAATATTCACCACCCTAGGTTCATCATTGCTTCCAATATTGACCTTCTCATACTTAGTAGATTGTCAAGTCCCTTGAAAAGCTTCAGATTTTATGAACCTATCATGTTTGTCAAACAGATCTTCTAGACTCACCAGTCCTTTGGGAATCTTGTTACCCTTCAACTTAATATAGCCATCCTGATCCATCTCTTCCTTGATATCTTCCTCATTAGAGGGCACATATTCTCTAGGAAAAGTTTCACTTCCTTCAAAATATAAATGATTGAATTTATCTTTAAACTCCAAGAAAGAGAGCAAGTGTTGATCATCATTGAAAACCTGCCAGTTGCTTGCATTATCCAGCACACTAGGCCTATGAATCATTTCAATGGTAAATTTCTCTTGTTTCAATCTCCTACTCTTGACTTGAGAAATCTAGATGAGGAATCAACAAACTTCTTATCTTGAGACATTAGTGGGTCTAGAGAATCAGCATTTGAGTAGTATTCTTTTCTCTTGGCACAACTTCAATTGAGAAAGAATCATCAAGGAATTCAATGGAATCCCAAACAAGATTTCTATAATGTTTCAATCTCCTATTCTTGACTTGGTAAAGATCCCTTACCTGTTTCACAATCAACTCTGCATCACCATGAGCACAAAGATTCTTTACTCATATTCCTTTTGCCATGCTCAACCCAAGGATGAGAGCCTCATACTCAGTTGTATTATTTGTATTTTCAAAATGAAGCTTGAAAGAAAATGGATGAATCTTCCCTTCTAGAGAGATTAACACCACACCAGCTCCAAAACCAGTTGAAGAGAAGCTTCCACCAAACTGCAAAGTCCAAATGTCATTGGGATCATGAATCACTCCCTTAAGAATACTTTCCTCATCCTCTGACATGATCATATAGTTGTCATGCCCTATATCTTCATAGAGTATTTGTGCTTTTGGATCATCAATATTTTGCACAATATACTCAGTTTGCTTTTCTGGTAACATCTTTCTTATTTTTCCATTGACTGGGATCAAAGCATGTGACCAGTCCATCTGAATTTCACCTCCTACCTCTTTACAGAAATTCCTACTCAGCAACATACCATATGAGGGAGGAATATCAACAACCAAAATAGTGGTTGTCACCCTTTTCTTTGGAAAAGCAATGAAGGATACTTATGCATCTTTAATCCTCCCAACAAAAGGCACTTCTCTACTCTCCATGGAATAGCAGGAACCAAAGGTACGTGTTAGAGTCAAGCCCAAAGCATGAGATACTTTTACAGGCATTACATTGTCTGATGCTCCTGAGTCTATAACACAATTACTAAGTTTATGGCCAGCTATGAGGAGAGTCACCTATAACGGTTCAATTTTCTCATTAGGGGAAGTGACTGCAGCCACAAGGCTTGGTTGAGGTGAGGAAGAGGGAGTGGGAAAAATACCTTTAGAAGTATTGGATGAGGCTTTGGATTTGGAATTGAAAATTTTTACCATTTTAGCAAAGGCTTTTGGATGGGTTTGGTAAAACTTTGCCTCTGAAATTTGGATTTTGGTATTTTTGAGGTGATCAATGATATCAAAAGACCCAGAGGTGGATGGGGCATCACTACTAGGAACAAGAGAAAATTTTTATTTATCAACTTTAGGAATTGAAGCACAAGAATTTTCGGAAACAGAGGCAGAAGGAGGAGGATTAGCATTACTCACCTTTTTCGTGGAGGCAGTGGGAATAGGAGCTCCTCTTCTTAGAACCACTGGAATAGTTATAGGAAACTCCTTGGATTTCTTAGTAGGCTACATCACTTTTTCTTTTCTATTTGTTTTCTCCCAATTCATAACAGCATATGAGTCACTATTCATCTCTACCACTCTTTCATCATATTCATCTTCATCATCCACACCTTCAGTGGTAAGGAAATTAACTTGAGATCCACCAAGCTCTTCTATTTCTTCATCAACCTCTTCTTTTGGTTCTTCATAGGGTTCATTAAACTCCTCATCATCAGGTTCTTGAACTTCACAAGTTACATTGACTGGAACCTTGATAGGTGGGCCTTCAATAGCCAATTTATTCTGAGAAGGAGGTAACTAGTTCCTAGAATGAAAATTCCTTCTTGGAATATCTTGATAAGGAGTATGTTGAGCCAATTATTTTTTGATGACAATGAGATCATTTTCCAACTTTTGCACTAACTGATCTGAATTGGCTCCGGGAGAGGAAGAGGAGGATGCTTTAGACTTGGAGGGTTCTCTTTTCAATTTACCAGACATGATTAAATCATCCTCAACACTGATATCCAAATGCTTATCAACATCCAGAGTTGTAAGGTTAGCTCTCCTTAGTGCATAGCTTACTTTAGGTAACTGAGCATTAAGGAAGAAACATTTTTGGATTTGATCGATAGGACGAATGTTATGTGGAATTTTATGAATGATCTTGTTGAATTTGGCCACAAATTCTCTCATGGGCTCATGTGGTTCCTTCTTGATATGAGAAATTTGAGCCAAGAGAGCATGCACATCTTCAGCAAGTTTGAAATGTTTCTCAAAATTCAAGGTGGTCCAATCAATAATTGACCCACCAGGATGGTGATAGAACCAATCAACAACATTATCTTGCAATGTTTCTACAAATATCTTGACAGAAACGTCTTCATGCTCAATCCCAAGAATCCCACATGCAACATTGAATGTTGCAATGTGTTCATCTGGGTGTACCTTCCCATCACCTCATAATTTAGGAAAACCTTTCCTACTACTCTTGGGTAACTCATGCAATGGTTGAGGAAGAGCAAGAGGCCCAATCCATTGTCCCCAAGGTAGAGGTGTTCCCATCTGTGGGAAGATTGTCTGAAGGGGAACTGAAACAACAGCAAGTATCAGAGCAAGAAGATTAGGGCTGAGTTGTTCTAGAGGAATCCTATTCTTGGAATTTTTGTCTTTAACAGAAGGTTTTCTTACAGAACGATTTCCTTTGTTCCTTCTTACTAGAAGAAGAGAGACATTTTGTTTCTCCAAAAGTTGAAAATAAGAATCTTCAACCCCAATTGCTTTCTTCCCACATGTATATCATAGAGTCGTTAGACAGAAAAAATGATCTTGAAGTTTTTTTAGAAAGGGATACGTTGAAACAAAATCCCCAATGGAGTCACCAAAAACTATTGGGTTTTAAAATGGCACTTTAACAAAACCACAGTTAGGGGATAATAAGTCCCTCCTCTTTATGGGAGAGGTTCCCTTATTGAAAGCAAACAACAAAGCTTATATACAAATGTACAACTTTCATCTTAAGGCTGGACTTCTAACATCTTGAAATTATTTTTACCAAAACAACTTATCAATAAAAATGAATGGAAGAATTGAAGAAAGGAAAGAGCATAATATAACAGTACTTTCAGGAAATATAGATAGAAAATTATAACCTTATCCGTACTGAAAAAAGGTGATACAGAACATAATCATTCTCATTCACAACATAAGATATCATTCTAGAGAAACAAAGTTCTAGAAATCATATCAATAAGAACACAAAGTTTCTTATTACAGAAGAAAAATGATCCATAGATTTTAGGAAAGCAAGAAGAGACAATAGATGAAGATAGAGAGAAAGGGGAAATTATTATTTTTTTATTGCTTTCGATTCTATTTACACTTCAAAAGTATCAGAGTCTAACCACTGCAATGAGCCAAGCTCTTACATTTATAGATGAAGCAAAGAGAGGAGAAGAAGAGAAGGAAAGAAATCTGATTTGGAAGCTCAACCACCAACCATAAATGCCTCTGCAAATCCACTTACAATTTTTCAAGTCTGGTTCTGCATGTCTTTGGTGTGCTGAAGAAGGAAGGATGGAAGATCAAATCAAATTTGATCTAGTTGAAGTAGTCGGATCACATATTAATGGTGTGAAAGATGTTTTCCATATTTTCACCAAAATCAAGACATCTAGTTGGTTCTCCATGTCATTTGGCATGTAGTAGACATTGAGAGCTTTCCAAAAAGTCCTCTCTTGCCCAAATCTGAGATTTTAGTTGAAAGATATGGCCATTTGAAATTTTGCAGTGAATCCGTACAAAAATGGCAAAAATGTAGTCTTTTGCAAAACGGATCCGCGGGCCCGAAATTCACTTTTGTACCTTTTGCAAAAAATGAAAAAATTATAAAAACATCCCACAACCTCGCAAGCCCACAACTTCACTTTTTATATAGGTCTGACACGTGGCTTTACCTGAGTGGCAACGGAGTCCCGACTCACTTTATAATTTTACTTCTTTTGGAAACAAAGATAAATTTCCAAAAGTGCTCCGACGATCTACCTTTCCTCTTTGACTTTCGATGTGGGCTTAACATTTCACTTTTTCCCTTTTGGAAACAAAACCAAAAATTTCCAAAGTGCCCCGACGACCCGTCTTCCCATTTTTGACTTTTCAATGGCGGAGTCACGAGTCACTTCATAACTTTATTCCTTTTGCTGAAACAAAGCCAAAATATTCAAAGTGCCCCAACGACCTGTCTTTCCACTTTTGAATTTTTAATGTGGTTCATCAACACATGGCTTCACCTGGGCACCAGTGGGGTTGCGCTTCACTTTTACAATTTTACCTCTTTTTTCCATAGTGTCTCAAAACACAAAAAAGACCCACCTTTCCGCCACCGCTTAATTTAGCCAATCAGGATCCTTTGGGCCACGGGGCCAATTTGACACTTTTTGCCAAAGTAACAAAGTGACAAGTTCACAAGATAAAACCATCCACGCCACATCCAATCAAAGATGCCCATGTATTCATTGACGTTGGGACAAAAATTGACAGGGAAGATACACCTATCATTCACGACTGTGCAAAAATATAGAGAGGGGGAACTCCACCATTTACGCCCAAATAACAAATTGCTCCTCGTGGAAAGAAGAACTGTAAACAATATCAGGCTTGATGCGATGCATGGCCATAGAAAAAGGATTTGACAATTTCATTCGAATGAAGGAAACAATTTTCAAGCATCCAGATGGGAAGACAGAAATTTTATCAAACCATGTGGACTACAAGATTTTAAATTTACAGGGTGAGATTGCAAATGAGCACCAACTTCTTCAAAGCATGAATTTTTTAATCTCTCTAGACTTTTCACTCTGCTCAAACATCTCTCAAAGGCACAACTCAAAATTTTTGAAAACTTGACTTGAAGAAATGAGGGGGATTTTGAGGGTGACAACAAAGTGAAAAGAGAATAGGCTCGGACAAAGTTGCAATATTTTCTAATGAAGTAAGCTTTAGGCTATATCTGTGCATGAAGGATTTTCTGTATCGATAAACTAAGGAAAATGAATTTCTGAGTATGATTACTAACAAAAGAAGAGTGTTATACACAATCAAGAGGGTTTGAATATTGGATATGAAGGTTTGTTGCAAACAATGAGTTTTAACCTTTAATAACTCTGTCCAAACAGTGAGATATAGAACTAAGAAAGAAAATGATGAAAGGGGGCTAAAATAAGAAAGTCTTTTATAATATAAGGTTAAATAAGAAATAATATCATGTTTATTGTAGTGGTTCATAAGTGGGATGGAGAATGTTGAAATGAGCAAGAAAAAATTATAAAATTTGTGGTTAAACTGTATTTCCACCAGTTAACTATGTTTCACAGGGATTTTGATGGTCATTGGAGGGTTGTTAAACAAGGGTAAGTAGACTTAGCAAAAATACCCTCAGGTGAGTATATTTGTTGAGCAAGTAAAAAGTCTCCTATAGTATAAATTGTTTATGAAACTCTCTCTCTCTCTCTCTCTCTGAGAACTATGATACCTTGCTCCAGGGAACTGAAATAGAGTTCTATGTGTGAAGTTAAAGATTATATCAAAAAAATCTATTATAAGATGAATGAAGAAGTTTTAAGGTGATAACAAGGGCTTGATACAATTTTCAAAATAGAGGAAGGGAAGACCTTTTCCTTCAAGTCTATAAAAATCGACTAGGATTGTGTTGTACCCTGTTAGGGTCTTATAAAAACGATAATTTCTATTATATCAATTTTAACACATGCTTTAAGGAGATTGAGAAGATTTGGAGTATGTGAAAGGGTGATCATAGGTGTTATGAAGGTGTAAGCCCTGGATTAGAATTAAGGAAATGGAGAGAACCATAAAGACATAAGTACAATCCCTTTTCTACAAAACTGGGACAGTCCATCACCTTGGTGTATACTAGTTGTCTTAGGGAGAGACTCGAGGAAAAATATTAACTATATATGGTAAGGTGGGAGAGTGTGATCCAACTCCTGAGTGGAAAGAAAGATTTTCTAATAGTTATAATCAACTAATAATCTGAATTTCCTATTACAATACTGAGTTAAGCATATTGAGAAGGGTGGATAGAATAAGATGAAGGTTTGAGGGTAAGGATGGAAAGAAATATATTTTCCAAAGACGTAGGAGTGAGATTAGAGTGTGTTTGAACCCTGTGGAGGTGAGAAGATCATCAGAAACTATTCAAACTAGAATATACACTAACTGTCATGCTACCATTAGAAAGGAGCTAAGAAGAGTTAAGGAGTGACATTGAGCAAGGAGAGTCCTAATAAAGCTATGTGGTGGATTTTAATAAGGTGTGAGAGTGATCTTGACAAAGGAGGAAGGAAAGGTAAGGTATCTCAGTGAATATAAGCACCAAAAGGCAAACACATGGTGTAGGAATCAGTTAAGAGTACAAACTAATAAGAGAACATAAGTGGTAAAGAGTGGTAAAATAACATGAAGGATGATAGGATTGTACAAAAAAATTGGAATAACTTTGAACAAGTTCAAATTAGGTGAATAAGGGAGATATAAAGGTTGAAACATTGAAAAACTAAGAAACCCTATGTTTTAGCTTGAAACCCTATGTGTAGACCTAAGAAGAACTAGAAAAGGAAGAAAATGGTGTTGGGAATGATGGAGAGTAAAAAGGATCTCAAAATTTTGTACAGAGCACAAGGAGGAAAATGGGTATTAGGAAAGTATCATACTTTTGGTTGAATATTAGTGTATTTTTCCAGACACAAAGATTTACTCAAAATTAGGGCTAATTGAGGGAAGTGAGCAAAAACGATAAAAGGATCATAAAAGGAAATTGGTAAATAGTTGAGTGATGAAACTTTGTAGGCTCTCTAATGGGCTTAACGGGAATTATAAAAGTTTACCAGTGAAACTTGGTTCATGGATTTGTGTCTTTTTAGCTCAAAAACCCACTTTTGGAGGGCTAGTAGTAAGAATGAAGGTCTAGAGTGAGTTTGAATGAAGATGAAGTGTTGAAACCTTTTCAAGCATTTGAACATTATTCATTGGTGAAATAGAGCAGGTGTAAAGTATTTAGAAGCTTTGAATCAATTGTATATATATTTTGATGATGAAATGCAAGTTTTTGACTTGAGAAAAGGTGAAAAATTATATGGATTTTGAATGTTGTTTTCAAGTAATTGTTGATTGTCATCAGCCTCTACATCATTATCTGTCTATTGAACTTTGATTTTTTTATGGCCTAAAGGTCACCTATTTCACAAATTAGATTGTTCCCTCCCAAATAAGATATTTTATATGTGCTCCACTTTATAACAATCTCATTCACACCAGGGATGCGGGTGAAGAACGAACAGTCATTGTTGAGTAAGCTCTTCCAACGGTTGATTATGTGAGCGACATTATGTGTCAATTTAATTTGGCAGGTATGACTAAGACATGAATGGATAATTGGAAATAACATGATGAAAACTAAATACCTATATGCCATGTACCTATTCCACAACTCATATTGTTCCCACCCAAATAATATTTGGTATCTATCCCAAATAATATATTTTATCTATGTTCCACTTTTTTAATTTCGATCTTGTTCACACTAGGGATGCATGCGACAAATGAGCAATCATTGATAAGTGAGCTCGTCCAACAGTTAATCACATGAGCAATATTATGTCGATTGAATATTGCTTTCTTTTACGACTTAAAGATTACTTTTGGATGATATTCAATTTGACACGTAAGACAAAGACATGAAAGGATAGTTGGAAATAACGTGATGGAAATTAAATACCTATAGGTCTCACACATATTCCACAACTTAGATTGTTTCTACCCAAAGAACATCTGCTATGCACAGTCCACTTTATAATTTCAATCTTGCTCACACACACACACACACGCTCTCTCTCTCCTCACACACACACACACACACACACACACACACACACACACACACACACACACACACACACACACACACACACACACACACACACACACACACACACACACACACACACACACACACACTATATATATATATATATATATATAAACTACATATTAAACATATATATATATATATATATATATATATTATAAATTATACATTATAATTAATAAACTATATATTATAACAAAAATATTTAAAATTTAATATACAAAACGTTATATATATAATATTAAATAATTAATTAATTAATTAAAAAATATGCCACGTGTGTGTGTGTGTGTGTGTGTGTGTGTGTCTATATATATATATATATATATATATATATATATATATAAATTCATTCATTGTCTTATAATATACAAAATGTGGCAGCCAAAAAAGGCTGCAAGAGAAGGGAACACAGACCAAAAGCATGAACAAATTACATGCATCAAACACACTTGTTTACTAACAAATCATACAGAAAACTATCCGAAGTAAATACCAGATAACCAATTTATTCTTTTGGAACTACATTGGCACCACGACTCATCCTCTGGCTAACTTAGAGTTGCAACTTAGTTTGATGCAACTGGTGGGTAACATCATTGTTCATCTTGGTCAATACATGTATTTGAGAAAGAAGAGCAACAATCTGGAAAAATATATTAGAGTAGAGCTTTGAAATTACAGTTTCCTGATGAATATTAAAGATGGAAAATACTACTCAACATCTAGTTTTCCAAATATTCAATAAAATCATGTGTCTAACAAAATCAACTATAACATTATTTTTCAATCCCAATCCAAGTAAAGCTTCTCTCCAATTTAGATGATGATCAAACATAATTTTGATAATGCTCTAAAAACAAAAGACCATTGTTTTTAGCAAAGGAACAACTCCAAAGTAAATGTTTTGTGTTTTCATTGAGCTAACAAAAGGGACATTTAGCAGTTTGGATAGGCATATATTTCAATCTTTCTCCAACTGGCAGCTTGCAATGTAATATTTTCCAAGCGAGTAATTGAGCATCAAGATCAACTTTAGATCTCCATATTTGAGCACTTAATTAACCCAATAATTATGGCTAAACTGGAACTTCCATTTAATATTGAGGTGGGGACTTTAAGACAATTTGGCGAGGAGGAATATATAAATATGCTTTATAGGAAAATTTACAAAATGATAAGATGACAACCATCACCAATCTTTGAAGAAGTTACAATGAATGGGAGTACACAATTTAATCAAAACATTAGGAGGGATTAATGACTGCACAGATATAAGAAAATGTCATATTTTATTATTCAAATCAAATCTAACTTTAATAACCTACCAAGGAGACCATTGTAAAGTGTTGAAATCCCATATGTCACTAAATAATTTGACACCTTTATAGAACAAAGAATAAACATGTCTGGAAAAAGTGATGGCTAAAGGTCACCCATGATATTTGATAAGTTTTTTCCTCCAAAGTGAAGAGAAAGCTAAAATCATGTCTTATTCATGCTAACAACTTATATATGAAGAAAATATAAATCTAATATAATTTATTCAGTGTCTTATATTTAAATGATTTTTTTCCACTGGAGTGTAATCTGATTAACGTTGTGTGTCAGTGGATTGTACCATCCTTCATTTGACAACGTTGTACATGTAATAACAGAATGCATAGACAAACTTCGCTAGTTTTTTGGGTGACATCAAACCTTGGGCAATTGATCTACCAACTCGCCTGAAAAATCAAAATTAGTAAATGTGTTTATTCACCACACTGGATGCCACATGTGAAAAAAAAAATACAGTTCAACCTGACATACACGCGGGAAATCATGATCAATTTGAGTTTGTTGATATAACCTATAAAATAGATGATAAGGATCACCACATGTTGATACAGACATCATAGGAAATCTGGATTTCTAACAGTGCAAAAGCCTTTGATGTAATTGGCGATCTTCACCTTTAGGAGGTGCAAAGAATCACCAACAAACAATTTTCTCTATAAAAAATTTCTAGCATGTGTTTTTCCACCCAATATTTTCTGAATAAAAATCACTCTGCTAGGGTTTCTTGCTTGCATGTCATACCGCGACCTCTTTGGACACTCTGAGGTAGTAATTTTCTTATTAAGTTCTAGGGTTTCTCACCCTCTGGGCTTGCTTATATAATGTTCCCTCCACTTTGAGCCCGACTATTTATACTGAGGTTGGAGCTTACGAACACTGGCACCATGGAAGAAATGTCCCCAAAAATTTTTCTTGAAGGTATTTCACGAAGTAATATTTCTCCTCCCGATGATGTATTGCATGTTTCTAAATTCAATGTTATGTGCATATAGCTTGAACAGCTCTTCCTTATCAGTTATTCTATGGGTTTTATCCCCTCTAAAAGCATGCTCATGTCCTAGATTTAACTCATCCTAGGCCACTCATGGCATCAATCTTGAGAGCATACAAAACATGACTAAACGGTTCTTCCTTTTCCAATTTTTTGACCCTTCACATGTCCCAATTATCCTAAACCAATCGACTACCTAGTATGTTTGTAACTCCATGTTGGTTCTTTCACCTTGGAAAAAGGAATTTTTGGTGTTTGAGTTCAGGCCCTTAAAGTCCATGTTTGGGTTGAATTTCTTGGTTTTCCACTTCCTTGTGTGTATTTTCTTCACCACATCACCTCCTCCATTGGGTGATTTGTTTGCATAGAACCACAAGGATTTTACAAGGCCTTCCTACAGAAATGAATTTGTGTTGAGGTAGACCTTTCATAAGAATTTAAAGAATTTTTGGAGATCCAAATGGGTGACACTCACTACTTGCAGTGAGTTCTCTACATCAATCTTACTAACACATGCTTTTTTCTACTAGTCTTATGATCGCAAGATCAAGAATTTCCCACTTTATGTGTCGTGCAATTGCCTAAAACCTAAGGTGGATGCCAAATATGTTAAGCCCTCGTAAGAGGAAGGGTGGTAAACTGTCGGAGGGTGGAAAAATAATAACAAAACAGTTCAAGACAAAGTGACTGGTAATAATGGCTTTAAAGAGTCAACTATTAAGGAACATACTTTGAGTCCACATCGGAGCCAATTTCAGAAGATTCTCTAGTTTATTTTACCTAAGTTCTATAGCACACCCAAAGCAGTCACGGTTCTTATGGACCTGTCAAATTCCATTCGAACCTCCTCAACATTTTTGACTTCCCAGCTGCTCTTGAAAACCATCTCACAAGGCCCATCCAAAAGGGCCCGAAGTCCTTCTTAACACCCCATGGCAAGTTGTGAGCATAGCTCTACGTGCAGTGTGGAGTCAAGAGAAGATGATAATAACTTTGAGTATGTCGGATGAAGGAAATTTGATTTGTAGGATTTTTTAAAGCATAATAATGCTTAATTCTTGCAAAACCAATTATATGCCTTGGATGGCTTTTATATTGACGATATGGCCCTTGACCCATGTTTCTCATGAATTTTATGTCATGGAAAGTGATGGATCTTACCAAATCCAATCATAAGTATATTGTTCGTGATGCTCACCAAGGAATTACAAACTTGGATGTTTTTTGTTTACAGGAAGTTAAGGTTACATGTTTTCAGATGTCAATGATTTGTAAAGAAATTTGGCTTGATAACCTGGTTTTTATCAGTCATCATGATAGAGGACGTGGGGGTTTAATTTATATTTTCACCCCAATCGAATGATGTGGCAAAAAGGGCTGCTCTTTGGTGGTGGATAGCCAATGAAATCCCTGATGCTTATTAGATCATTTGTGGTGACTTTAATATGGTTGAGTTTTTCCATTGATAAATGTAGACACCTTCTTATGCGATGGACAACTAGTGAAAGGAAGGCTTGGTATTACATGTGTAATAAATTTAGGTTTATGACTCAAAAACATCATGCCGACCCAACTCTGAAACCTGGTTCATTTGGTCCAATCATTGAGGTGGATCAGACCAGGTTATCAAACTGCTCGACATGGACATGTTGTCCACTCAAGTTTTTATTTATTTTGGAAACATTTATTCCTTTCCTATGGAAGTGATGCCAAATTTCATCCTTTTTGACAAATTTCCCATCAGATTTCATATCACTTGGAAAACAAAGAGGGCATTTTACTCATGAAGGATTTTTTTTCTAAATCCGACCTTAATGGAGCATGGGCCCACACTTAATAATATCAGGCGAGTGTGTAACTTATCACCTCAGCCATGTCACCTCCATAACTATCATCCACCTCTTTTTTCCATGGTGGACTCAATGGTAGACAGATGTAATAACTAGGACTGTCAAATTCCTTAGAATATATAGATGATAACTAGCTAATATTCGGTGTCACTCCTATTCTGCCACATCTTCCTCTCTCAATTGGGTGGTGGTGGCCCTTAAAGGAAATTCCTTTTCTGAAACCTTACAACTCTAGGTGGTCGAGATTAGACAGAAAATCTGAATTACGGAAAACTATAATGTTATGGGAGTGTAGATCCAATCTCAGCTTGACTAGCTTAAGGTTGGGGATCGGGTTTCAAAGGAATTTTTCAATCACTCAAATCCCAACATTCCTTTCACTAAATTCAAGCCATATGTGATGGAAAAACACGTCTCATGGATCCCCAACTTATGTTGTAGGCATTTTTTAATCACCACTAGAATTTTTTCAAAAACTCAAGCTCCTTCATCGGAATGAAAAGTTGCCTTGAATCAATGTTTGACCATTATGTCATGCAAAGTTTCTTCAGCGTAAAAAATTGTTTATGATTTCTTGCTTTCCCTAGAGGATTCACAGGTAGCAATCATGCAAATGGTCAATGATAAGGAACTCGATTGTGATGGTTTTCCCTGTAAATTCTAAAAATCACTTTGGGATACAGTTGGTCTTAACCTTCATCAAGTTTACTTAGAGGGGTTCCAATCTCACTCTCTTAGCCCTCATATCAACAAAGGGAGGATCAAGTTTTTTAAGCTTAGATACCCCAAGTTGATAATTAATTGGTGACCCATCACTTTTCTTAATGTGTCTTACAAATTCATAGCCAAAGCCCTTTCCATTCGGTTGCGACACATTCATCCTACCATTGTTTGGTTGAAACAAAATGGTTTCATTCAAGGGCGATATATCCTTGGCAATATCATTGCGGTCCACAAAGACATGGAATGGGCACCTAGATCCAACCAACGAGCCCTCTTCATCAAAATTGAATTTGAGAAGGCTTATAACCGAATGGATTGGCCCTTCGTTCTTACTATGCTCTAAGACATGAGGTTTGACACAAATTTCATTCAGTATTTCAATATGCTCTTTGCACATGCCTCCACCCATATCACCTTTAATGGGAAAAGTTCAGCACATTTTAGTCTTTTCAGCTCCATCCAGAAAATATGCCCATTAGCTCCTACCCTCTATGTCTTTGCAACTGAAGGATTTGGTTACCTGCTAAACAAAGCTCAATATCAAGGGCTAGTCAAGGGCATTGTCTTGCCCTCTACTAATGGCTCCCAATTTCTTAATGGCCATTTTGTAGATGACCTCTTCTTTATGCTCATTGAAGATGAAAATAACATTAACAACATTATGCGGTTCCTTGAAACTTTATGTTTAGCTTCTGAAATCTTTCATCTAATGACGTAAAATGCAATGTTATAGACAATCCCTTCCTCCTCGTACCCCACTTGTTAGCTATGTATGATTGGAAGATGCAAAACCATGGAGAAATGTTTAAATTTATTGGTATTCCTTTTGGATTTCAAGCTTCTCCTGTAGAGCTTTGGCAGCGTGTTGTGCAGAGGTGATCCATAAACTAGTAGGGTTTCTAATATGATATTTTAAAACCAATTGATCATTATAGGTAATTGAATTTTAATATAGATTTTAAAACCTTGAAAATAAAATCAACAGAAAAAAAATGCAATGCAAGAAAGAATTACATTGCATGGAAGTTAATAACGAAGTTTGAAAATTACGTAGGTTTCTAGGTTCATTGACGAAATGATTCATTATAAAGTTCTAGTTGTAAGTGAAAATAAAATTACAACATTATAACAAAGTTTACGTTCCACCATGAACTCAATGTCAATCGGTCTTATAGAACCCAGACTAGTCTTAGAAAGTTTTCTCAATGTTCCAGAACGGCTTCCTAGTTTCACACTTCGTTGCACAGCCTCCGAGCCTCTACACAAAGATAAGTCAAATAGTGTCAATTGTCAAGCTCAACAACATGATCATACTATGCACCTCCAAGAAATATGAACTTGGTTGTAATAATTCCCAATGAATGAAGATTCAAAGCTCCCATATAACACTTCTCTAGTGCTTGAAAAATCCTCTTGAATCCACACTCAAGCTTCGAGTTACAACATGAGAAGTTAAGGCATAGATAGTAGTTTATAATATAGTAATGATTTAAATAATAATACCTTATACAATGCCTTTAATAAGAAACTTTATGTCTTCAACAATGCCTTAATAATCTTAAGGATCTCTAATCTTTGCACTGAGATTTTGATATAAGCTTAAATGCGTGTCTTTGAATGACCACACCCTCGAACCCTTTTATAAATGGATCAGCCTCGAGTTTCTTGGATATATAACATATCTACCTATTTTAACCTATTTGGTTGGGTACATCTGCTGCATGTGGGTGGTTGGTAGTTTGAACCACCATGCTTAAATTTTCCTCCATCGTTTGGTTTGCTAACTTGGCCGCCGATGTCCACTTGCCATGTCGTGTCTAACTTTCTTGATATGTGTCAAGCCCTCTTTGTTCACATACAAGCCCTGAGTTATCACCGAGATGGTTGCCTTATACACCAGGATATTTTACCTTTGTCGCATGGGTTAGTACCACATCGATCAAGATGACGATGGTTTAAGCCTCTAAAAATCCTTACCAATACTTTTGGTTATGTGGCTTCGGCCACATATTTATTTGTCATTTTTCCTACTATTGGACTTGTCAGGTTATGTGGCAGGGTGGTTGGTTTGTTGATCTTGACATTTGACTCTATGGTAACTCATTCCTTAGCTCACCATGAGCTCACTCCTTATATCGCCATGAGCTCACTCCTTAAATTTTCATGAGCTCGATCATCTCACCTAGTCAATCATCTCTGCCATGATCTCACCTATTAGCTCGGTCTTGGTTTGACCCCAACTTGCCAACTCAATCTCTATCTCGATGAACTACTGTATTCTCATGGTGGCTAGGTCCCCCTACAAAATGAGAGTGGAACCCACTGTTACAAACCCTTTTTATTAATAATGAAGGTCGATGATGAAAACACGACCTTCATTTTTTCTCCATGCCATTTATTTATGCCATGATGACCCTTTGCCAATTTGTAACTTATCTAGTCACCACGTCGCATGTGCTATGGATTTGTCCTACAACTCTTGTTCTTGTGTGGACTATATATAGATCATATGTTGTCTGTTTCCAGTGTTTGATATACCACTGGAAATATCTCAACCTACTCTTCCGTAAGGAAAATGTTTTGGTAGATCTTGGGAACTTTTGATGCAAAATGTTGACCTCTGGATCACACCTCCCCACTAAGGAGGATTTTTGTTCGACCAAAATCTTCTTTTCTCTGCTTTGGATCTATAACTTTGTGCTAGCTCAAGAAGATATCTATAGTTGACTCAATGGTGTTCAAAATTGTTACTCCTTTAATTATAAAATCACCATTCATTTGATCATGGGACCTGTGGCATATCGAACCCCTACACTTTCGTTGATGTTGACCACATTGTCTCCTCTTGGAAGATCACTTCAATCAAAAGAAAATTGCCAAATTGGGATAGAAAATATTTGTCTGGTCTTTTATAATAATAAAGCTTAAATACCAATTTTTAAAGAATAAATACTAAGCATGATAAACCTATCACAAAGTATTTCCTTTCTTGGTAACTCCAGTCATGCGTCACATCCTTTGCATGATCATCTTATTCTGCAAAGTATGACATACGTTTCTCTTTTTGTGCATGTATAGCTTATTCAATAAGAAAAATAATATACTACAATATTATGGTGTTAGTAACATCACATAGTTTTCCCTTCCAAAGGGTCTTACAATGCATGTATATCAATATTTACAAACAGTTCCCAAACAGGTCTTTTTACTAATTTCGTTATTCTATTATAAATAGGAGCATATAAAATATGGGTATACATTCCTTTATTATACTGGAAACCCAAAATTCTCAAAAATTATACAATAGTAGATGGACTATTCATTTACCACATAAGATTCCTTACCAAAAAATTAATCCTTAGTGTGGATCTGACTTCCTCAATGGTTTCTTTGTGGGTCATTGAACAACCCCTTGTCCTGTATGTCATCTACATTTGGTTCAAGATGATCTTTTGGCACATACGAGTCTGACGACTCGCTAAAGTATCCATGACATGTTTAAGTGACCTAACCAGTCTCGAACTCGATTATCCATCCATGATTCAAATGAATCTCAATGTCATCACCTTCCCTTGTAGAAAATGCATGTCGAACAGTTAGGTAGATGTTTCCCAAGACAACCTTGTCCATCTCTAACAGAATGATATCGAGGGTAACCAAGTCTGAGAAATGCCCCCATATAACATATCTCAAGGTGAAAAAATGAATCACCATACCTTCAATAGTATTATCTCATGTGTTGAATGTCTTGGCACAAGGAATAGGTGAAGTGGTTAAGCCTATACGACGTACCATGTCAGCTATTACATAGCTTGTACCGATTTCCCAATCAAAATACAAGTATCATTGGTTGTTCATTGACAATTGCTGGAACACTCTATCTAGAAATCCTTGTGGAACATAACACAATGTGAGGAGGTCCAACTGGCGTGCTCTGGTGTATCACGGGCTCTGAATGCTGACTTACACTTATAAGGGTGAGAATTTTCCCTCATGTTGTAATCTTCTTCTGGAACCACTGTGGTGTCTAATCTAGATGTCGTAACCAACAATTTTCTATGACATGCCCACATTCAGAACAAAGGCTACATATAAGCCTGGTTGGTGATCTGGAACTCTCTCAGCGGTGCTTATTTTGTCGACACTCTTTTGTGATCTTGGTAAGTAGGGAGTCAAGGCTCATCTGGAGTTTGGAAATCTGTTGATCTCATAAATGCTAGTGTGCATTCACATTTTCCAAGTGCATGTTCAACTCAAAAATCTAGTGTGCCTGATCATGACAATGTAACACCACCATTCGTATCATAGTGCCCAATATGGTGAGCATAATGGGCCACTGGATGAACTGGTAAAATTCCATTTTCACTGCAATAGAAAGTTATTGCATGCGAAAAAACCATCTCTAATACCAAACTTGATCCATAAACTGGCAATGTTTCTACTTTTATATTTTAAAACCAATGGATCCTTACAGGAAATTTATATTTAATGCCAATTTTTTAATCCCCAAAAATAAAATCAAATGAAATAAAATGCAATGCAAAAAATAATGACACTACATAGAAGTTGATAACGGAGTTCGACAATTACCTGCGTCTCTAGGTTCGTTAATTGACAAACTGATTCATTGTAAATTTCCGGTTATAAGTACAAATAAACTTACAACACTATAATGAAGTTAACGGTCCACCATGAACTTAGTGTCAATCAGTCCTACAGAACCCAAATTAATCTTGGAAATATTTCTCAATGTTCCAGCATGGCTTCCTGGTTTCACAATTTGTGTAGACTTCCCCTCTATTACACAACTTCCAACCTCTACACAGAGCTAAGTCGAATAGTGTCAGTTGTAGAGCTCAATAATAAGATCCTCCTCCATAAACACTGAGCAATACAAACTTGGATGTAATAATCCCCAGTGAATAAAGATTCATAGATCTCATATCACGCTTCTCCAGTAATTGAAAACTCCTCTTGGCTCCACACTTGAGCTCCGAGTTACAACACGAGAAATTAAGGCATAGATAGCCTTTTACAAAATATTAACAAGTTAAATAATAATAACTCATACAATGCCTTTAATAAGGATTCTATGTCTTCAACAATGCCTTAATAATCATAAGGCTCTCTAATCTTAACACTAAGCTTTTGATATAAGCTTGAATGTGCTTGTCTCTGAATGGCACTATACACACCCAATTTTGCACTTGTTACATTGTTGGAACATTTTAAAATCCCCAATGATGATTAATATCTTTTCCAATGGTGTTCAAGTCTAATTTATCTTTTGCAATATATATTTGTAGGCTAGAAGGCTTTCCTTATCCATTTTTATGCTTTTCCCACTTTCCTTTATCATTTTTCTAGCTTTTTCCTTGGATTTTGACCTTAAGTCACGAAATTGCCCTTGTGTTTACACAAGCACCGGTCTTCCCTAAGCGGTGGTTACATAACTGCCTCAACGATTGCGCAACCGCCGATCTGCACAGACCGGTGGTTTCGTGTGCATTTAACCGAGACTCTTTTAGTGCATTCTAAACGCGTGTCAACTTCTTAAAACTTGATTTTAGAGCACGTTTCTTAACTAATTTGGTTGTTCTTGGGGTCATTTGATGTGTACCAACTTCTCCTTCCCTTCCTGTTGTTAATTGTGATTTAATTTCCCCTTCTTTGAGAGAGGTGGCATTTCTTGACTGATAAATGGCTTAGACCATTTCTCAGCCTTTTCCCTATAAGAGCCAAGCTTCTATCTAGAGCACTGGTTGTAGATTATTGTTTTGAATTACACTGTTATGATGCCCTTAACCCTACTAAGAAATACACAAGAAATTTCAATACTCTCACCTTGTTATTCTCTTACATGTGTTGCAACCAGATTGTTGCACTCCATTCAAACTCCAACGTTTCTTGGTCATTTATTCCACACAAGCCAACACAGTTCCCTAGACTCATATGAATACCAAGTTGGAAAGAAGCTGAGGGGAAAACAAACCAAAACTAGTTATGGCATTATCACAACTTTACAACTTCCAGGTTGGGGATGCATTTAAATTCTTATAGCTTTCTTTGTTATAATAGATTTTATTCGACATTCTGTTAAAGTACATTAGTTTATGTATCTTTCCTTTGTTCACAAAAAGCTTATACTGAAAGTTGTTTCTCTGCCTATCCCCATGGGATTGCACGGGAAGTTTTTCTAAAATAATCTCCTACATTAGTTTAGTATCGATTGTAATTTCCTTTCAACTTGTAAGCTTCCATTAGATCCTGTTGTTTCTACCAGGGAAGTTTCAGGGGACGAAGAGCTTCTGAGAAGCTTTGATTTCTTCTCATGACTCTGAGGTAATAACATAGGAAGTAATAATCCACAAATACAAATTGGAAAAGATTTTGTTTTATTAGAATAGGTTAGATCCACATTGCACAAGAAAATAGCCACACCACGTTATTTACTTCTTTAGTTTTGTTAATATTATTGTAGAGGCAATTTCAATTTCTTCATATGTCTTCTGTATATTTATTTTATTTGTTTCTAGAAAGCATGAAAAATCCAAAAATATTAGATTAGTTCAATTATTTTGTTTTATTTGTTGCATTTCCATTATCCAATTGAAAATAACCAAAACATTAGAATAGATTTGTATTATTTATTAAATTAGTTGTTTCCATTTGTTAAATTAGGCACATAGACTAATTAGACAGAAAGTAATACAATTCCCCACATGTTCTTAGTTGGCCTAGGTTTAAATTTCAACCTATCCTTTGATGGATACTTTGTGAGTTTATTACTTCTCTAGTTTGATACTTTGAACATCCCACATGACCATTCCAGGACCTCAACAACCGAGAGATTATGTGTATGATCCCCAAGTCCCATAACTGAATGCATATAACTTACACACAAACATTGACACGGGCCTTAGAGTTTTGTTTTTTCAGTCCATGCCATTTCAACCTACCATCATTTCCCAGCTAACAATGTTGAACACCGAAATAGACAATTCTTATGAGTTCTAGTTGAACCATCTTGGGCGAAACTAGTTCCCACAACCCACTCACTTGTCCTCTTCACATGTTTCACTCTCATGCTTCCATGACCTTTTCTGAAAATTTATATGAGGAAAATGCATGACATTTCCCACACCTTCCACAACCCGTTACGAGAAATTTATGTGAGCCAAATATTGACCTCCATTTACACGTTATCATCATCTTAGACTGTTCCATCTCACCCACGTAGGTAATACAATATTTGTCTACCTTAGGCAAGAAGATTCCATTAGTTCCCATATAAGACATCGGATTACATCGATATTTTCCTTATTCACATTTCACCCATTCACCTTATATAGCTTCCACATAGCCATCTATCCATTTCACATCGGTTGTCCCAACACGACCTTGGGAGGTCGAGTGTGCCTGAAAGTCACGTTTTGATTTTCATTCGTATAGCCACCCATTGACCCCTTTTATACATGGGTCATCCCCAAGTTTATTGGATATATAACATATCCTCCTATTTTATTTTAAGCCAACATGGTTTGCCAAGTTGGTTGGGCACATTCGCTACGGGTGGGAAGTTAATGGTTCGAACTACCATGTTATATTTTATCCCTAATGTTTGGTTTGCTAACTTGTGCAATGTTTTTGGCTCGCCACGTTGCATCTGACTTTCCTAATACCTACCAAGCCCACTTTGTCCTCCTACGATCCCTGATTTTTCACCGAGTTGGTCACCTTTTCAACCAGGTTTTTTTTTCCTCTACCGCATGGGTTAATCCCACATTGATCAGGACAATGACAATTTAAGGATTTAAAAATCCTTACAAATAATTTTGGTTATGTGGCTTCAACCACATGTTTATTCATCATTTTTCCCACCGTTGGAATCGTCGGGTTATGTGGTGGGGTGGTTGGTTTTTTGAGATCGACATTTGACTCAGTGGTAACTTGATCTTTAGTTTGTCATGAGCTCACTCCTTAACTCACCATGAGCTCGATAAACTCACTCAGTAAATAATCTCAGCCATCAACTTGGCCACGAGATTTCCTATAAGCTTGGTCTTAATTCAATTCCAAATCACCAGCTTAGTCTCTAGCTTGATAAGCTAGTGTATTCTCATAGTGGTCAGGTCCCCCTCTAAAACAAGAGTGGACCCCACTGTTGTAAACCCTTTTTATGACCGATGAAGACCAGTGATGAAAAATTGACCTTCATTTTTGCTCCATGCCACTTGTTGATGCCACGATGACCTGTTTTTCCAATTTACAATGTGCCTAGTCACTATGTCGCCTATGTTCTGGCTCTGTCCTATAATTTTTTTTCTTGCGCGGAATGTATTTGGAGCATACATTGTTTATTTCCATTATTCAATATACCACTAGAAATCTCTAAACATTTTCTTCCATAAGGAATATGTTTTCGGAGATCTTGGGAACTTCTGATGTCCAATGTTGACCTTCGGATCAAGCGAGTGACTTGAAAGTTGGAATATTGGATTACTAAGTCGTTGTCCTTAGCCGTAAAATTTCATATCTTCTTTAAAGTTCTTAAAGCCACGCATGTGTATTACTCCTCCTACTGGGTCCCTTCCAATAAGTCTATGTAAAAACTAGAAAAACTACTCAAATACTTCCTTTGGACCAATGCTTCCACCAGAAAAGGTTTCCATTGAGTTACATGGGAAACATGTTGCCTTCCCAAATATTCAGGCGGTTTAGAACTCATTGACATTATATGTCAAGGGAAAGCGCTCTGTGTCAAATGGATAATTTGAAGTACAAAAGGGAAAGAATCATGGAAGGTGTTCCTGCAAAATGGCATTGTAGAAGGTTCCCCTTATGGTCGTACTACTAGGAAAGGCATTGGTTTTTTCAATCTTCTCATTGCTCCTATTCTAGTTAAAGTGGTTGGAACTTTTGTGCTCAAAAGTATTTGGAAAGCCTAGGAAAAATTCAAGCCATGGATCTTGTGGAACAACAATGGATTCCGTGATGACCTTTCATTTAATTACCATTCTCTATGGTGGTCTCCTATCATTCAATGCTTGGATCATTGTTTGGCTGAGGTACCTTGGATTCCTGCACTCCTCCTTTTCAAGTGAGGCATTCACACTATCCAAGACCTATTTTGCAAATGCACAAATCTTGGCTACCCTGGAAAAAGCTCAAATCTCAATTATAATTGGCTCTTCTAGATCGAGTTCTCATCAATGAAATCATTTCCTTCATGCTAGATCGTATCACCCACAAGATCTATATTCTTCTGTCTCGGCCCTGGTGGATGGATTAGAAGTGGTATGTGAACACCATGTTCCAGAATTACTTGTATGTCCGAGTTTATGTCTGGATCTCATCTCATTTGCCCATGGTGGGCCAACTCAATACCCAGTATGGAGTTCGATCCTCACCATCAATCTGGAAAAGGATATTTGATATTGTTTGGTTTTCTTATGTGGAGTCCAAAATTGCTCACTTTTTGTGGTGTGTTCTTCACCAAGGCCTTCTGTTTGGTGCTTGTCTGGTTCACCTAGGAGTTTTTGCCCCCAAATGTCATTTTTGTGGTCATCTAGAAATCTTGTCTCACCTTTTTTGGTATTGTCGCAAAGCCCAAAAGGCTTGGAATTGGATTCATTCTTTCTTCCTCCCCTTCCAACCAAAGTTTTTTACTTGGTAGCATGTTCTTTTAAGATACAATCCTTGAATGCCCCACAAATTTGCCCAGATTTGGCATGCTTTCAGAGGGGAAATATTATTCAGGCTTTGGAAAGAAAGGAATTATTATTTATTTGTTAATGTTGAAGTTGATAAACAATTTTCCATTTATAACAAATTTATGGTTATCACAAATGTATTACTACATATTCAAGTTCAAGCCAACAAAGTGGCAATCGAGGTGGAGCATCTGTAAAATCTCTTGTCATTGCGGTGACATCCCTTGCAATGTTACTCTTGAACTATTGTCCTCCTCTCACCACTCCCCACTGTAAGGTGGTGTCAGCGGGCATCGTAGAGGTGGTGGCCATCAAATCCACTCATAATATTGTTCCTTTGGTCGATCCCGTTGGTCTCCTTGTAGCTAGCCTTTGCGAAGGAGCTTCTCCCCTCTGCCTTCAGCCCACCACTAGGGTTAGGATTCCCCCTACCACCCATCCAACTCAATTGGGGCTTGCCAACTACCTCTGAGCCATGCACACGGGATGGTTGGATCCTCCCACCTCCGCCCGATAAGTTTCCTAGGTTGTTTCTCGCCATCTCAACCTCTCGGGACCCTGCTGAAGATATTGAAGATGAAACCCAACCTGACTCCTGTTGGGAAATGCCATATCGTGACAAATGTTTTCCTAGCTCTAGTTGGCATGATCAAGACCTACCCCCTTTAGGAAAACAATATGCAATGGTGGTTTAACTTCTTTATTTTTTCTACTCTCTGATGTTATGCAATCGATTATGTTCCTAAGTTTTTTTGTTTCCTAGTTTGATTTTGAGGCTTTGGGATGTGCTTCCATACCGCCCATTTTTTTGAATTATCGTGTATCATTTTACTTATTAATATAATATCAAATCTTATTTATTTTTAAAAAAGGATTTTCCCACACAGTAAAAAGATTTTATGTACGCACCCAATTTTTCATGTGTTACATCGTCGAAACGGTTCAAAATCCCCATTGATGAGTAAATATATTTCCAATGGTGTTCGAGTCTAATTTCTCATTTGAAGTATATATTTGTAGCCTAGAATGCTTCCCTAAACAATTTCCATGTTTTTCATGTTTTCCTTTATATCTTTCACAACTTTTCCTTATCTTTTTTGCTTTAAGTTACGAAACCACACTAGTGGTTATGCAACTGCCCGAGGGTTGCGAACCCGTCGATCTACCTTGTGTGATGGTTACATAATCGCCACGGTAGTTGCATAACCATTGGTCTATACAAACCAACTATTTTGTGTGCTTTTTCCTGAGCCTTTTCCAGCGTGTTTTGAAGGCATGTCATCTTCTTAAAACATGATTTTAATGCATGTTTCTTAACCAATTCGGTTGTTCTTGAGCTCATTTGATGTGTACCAACTTCTCCTTCCATTCCTTTTATTATTTGTGAGTTAATTACCCCTATTTTGAGAGAGTTGGTATTTCTTGGCTATAAAATAGCTTAGACCATTTCTCTACCTAATTCTTATAAGATCAAAGCTTCTACCCAGAGCATTGGTTAGAGATTATTGTTTTGAATTGCACTGTTATGGTGCCCATAATCCTACTAAGAAATACAAAACCAATCTCAGTTCTTTTGCATTGTTATTATCTCGCCTGTGTTTACACCAAATTACTTGCAAGCCATCCCATCTCCACACATTTCTTCCACACAAGACAACACAGTTCCCTGGACTCGTTTGAAAAAAAAATTGGAAAAGAAGATGAGGGGACACTAAAGAAAAACTAGCACTGAAACTGTCAAAGTTCCACGATTTTAGGTTGGGGATGCATTTGGATTCTTAAAGATTTCTTTGTCTAAATTACATTTTATTCTATGATCTGTTAGAGTATATCAATTCAAAGAAATGCAATTATTGTAGCTTTCCTTTATTTACACAAAGCTTCTATTGAAAAATGTTTTCCATCCTATCCTATGGGTTTGCACAGGAAGTTTGTCTGGAAGAAGCTTCTGCATCTATTTAGTGTTATTGTAATTTCTCTTCATTTTTGTAATATTCCATAGATCCTATTGATTCTACTGGGTAAGTTTGAGAGGAAGAACTAGTTCTGAGAATATTTTCCATTCTTCCCATGACTCTGAGGCAAGAACAAAGGAAGTTTTATATCCACAAGTACAAGTTGGAAAATTTCTATTTTTTATTAGAATAGATTAGATCCACCCTGCAAAGGGAAATAACCACATCTAGTTGTTTTCCTGTTTAGTTCTGTCATTTAGTATAGAAGTAATTTTAATTAATTAGAGGAAGTTTAATTTATCTGTGTGTATTTCTTTTGTTTTCCAGTAAGCATCCAAAAACACAAAAACATTAGATTAATTAGTTCTTTATTTTTTTTATTTCATTTTATTCAAAATCATCAAAAATAAAAAAAACAAATAGATTAGTTATTTCCTTTGTCAAATTAGTTAGCTTTCATTTGTTAATTAGCTACTAGCAACACAGATTTAATTAAATTCAAGAAAAGTAATTGAATTAAGTTGATTTAAATCTATTTGTTTCCATTTGTTAAATTAGGAACGTAGAGTTAATTAGAAAGGAATTAACACATCTCCCCACTTACCCCTAGTTGGCTTAGGATCAATCTTGCCCTCTTGCGGTTTTCTTTGCGATATTGTTTGTTTCTTTTCTTTAGTAGTTCACACATCCCACGTGACTATTCAAGGCCCTCAACAACCAAGAGATTGTATATATGACCCCTGAGTCCCGTAACGAAACACAACTGGCCTATTTACAAACATTGACACAGGTCTTATAACCTTTGTTTTCTAGACTTCACTACTTCCACCCATTATCATCTCACGTTTGCTAGTTTTGAACATTGAAGTAGATGGTGCTTACAAGCTTTGACAAAGTCAGCTTGGACGAAACTAGTTTCTACAATTCAAACATTTGTCTTATTCACATATTTCCTCCTACACCTCCATGACCTTTTCTGGAGACTTATACGAGGTAAACACAAGATAGTTCCCCCACATTCTGTAGCTGGTTCAGAGAGTGTTTGGTGACACTAATATCAATATAATCCTTCATGTGTCCATTCTCCTTGAATTTTCCATTATGCTCGCCCAAGTGAGGCAAACATTCATTGTTTTAGACAAGAAGATCCCCATAGTGCCTGTTGAGGACATTAGATTGCCTTGATCACTCATTGACCATTTTCACCAATTCTCATATATTCTTCCTACTCACCTTATTTACCCCATTCCATAGCCAGCTATCCATTCCATTGTGGTTGTCCTAGTACGACCTCGGGAGGTCATGTGTGCTTAAGATCACGTGTTGATTTTAAGACGTACAAAATTGGTGAACCCAACCTGAAGGACTAGTTCCTTTTCATTTCCATTGTTTCTTCCTTATTTCATTCGTCCTTATCCTCTCCCATTATTCTACAGGTATTTATATGCCCCCCAAATATGTTGGGTCAGGATTACGGTAGGCCCATTTTGGGTCTTGAAGTGTATTATTACCACATGGGAATGTAATAGTTGTCCTCACTATCTGGGTGGGCTGATAATTACTCATCCAACTTGCCTTCCCCTCTCACTCCTCCTCCTCAAGGTTCAAACAATATTTCATCGGTTAGGATCGAGGAGATTGATCAACCTACATATATCTCACAACTTGGGTTCTCCAATTCAAACAACATGACACTCACAGGAGAAAAAGGGTTCAATCCTCGGGTCTTGTCAAGACCACAAATTAGCATGAAGTATGGTTCACTCTCATCTTACCTATTGCCAAACGATGAACTCCTGGCTTGCTCCACCTAAAGTGATGAACGTATTAATGCAATAGATGAATCCTTAGACCGTATGCAAGAGTAAACTAATGTTCTTCTTTAGAAAAAATCTACTACCCCTCCTCCTACAACAAGAAATACATCCAAAGAGGGGTGTCCCCCCATGGATCAATCCATAACAGGACATCATATGCCTTTTCTTCCCAACCAAACCTGGAATATGCCTAAATCAAATGCAACATCATTTGCAGGTGATGTAATTTCAACATTGATGGATAGAGTTATGGAACTACAGCTTTCCCAACCTTCTCGTACTACACCTTTTTCAAGGCAAGGAAAGATCCCCCACCATGCACAAAACTTTGGTTTTGTTCCCTTGACACCTTCACCTCCTCCAGTTTACATGGGTGTTTCTAACCCTAGAGACCTTCCTACCAGATCGGGCATGTTAGGTATGCACTCTCACACTTCATACAGATATCCTCCACATGTGTCGGCTGGAAGTGCATTCTCAAATGTCATTCCAACTAGAAATGTGACTTTCCCTAGTTTCACACCTACTAATCTGTACCAAAAACATGTTCCCTCATACCTCCACATATATCCAAAATCACTATAGGGGGGCATGTTTTCCTTTCCTGGCTTGTATGCTCAGCCTCAGGGGATGCCTTACACCCCTGCAAATGCTTATGTTGCACCATATAAACCTTTTATTCCTCCCCTACCTCCCCATCAAGGTTTTTCCATAGTAGAGTCTTATGCGTTGGGTACATACACTGAATATCTCAACGAGCCCCTTGACTTTTGTTGTCACCTCCCTAAGTGCTGTGAGTTTTCCTCGCCAAAATTTCAGGTTAGGTGACTACCAAATACCCTTGTGAAGGTCTCATAAGAAAGATCTAGTTCTAAACAGTTAGTCATTTTTCACATTTTTGAGTTTTGAGGCTTTTTCAGTGTTTTGAAGGTTTTTTGGTTTTTTCTGTCCCGAGTTCCTCCACGCCGTTTGTTCCCTGATCTTCCGCTTTTCTGATTGGTCTTGTGTTTCCTTTGTTTTTAATCTTTTCATGTCTTTGGAGAAATTGTGTCCCGATGTCCCAAGGGTGGTCTGTGTCAAAAATTTCTGACTTTTCCACTTTTCACTTGATGCAGGTTTTTCATCTTTTCATGTCTTGTGTGTCGCGAGTTCCTCTTGACCACCATTTCCCCGTAATTCTATTTTTTTTATTCCCACTCAATGCGGCTATTTCATGATATTTTTTCACTTTTACCGCAAATTGGCTTTTTCGGCTTTGCGCGTCCCAACTGTCCCTCAGGACAGTTGTGCTCTTTTAGTCCACCTTACCTGATTCTCATTATTTTCATATTGGCATAAAGCATTAATATCTCATTTATTTCACTCCGCCAACCTATTCAAGTTTAAATGCATATAAATACTCAGGTAATTGATCATTTTCATCACCTTACTTGCATTTTGATATTGACCATTTGAGCTTCCCTCCTCTGCACTGTTCATAGCCGTGGTCAATTCGTGTTCCATTGATTTCAATTCTCCAGGTGCAAAGAGAAGTTGTTAGATGTTGAGGTGTTGATCAAGGAACTAAGTAAATCTCCCACAAGTAATCTTTTGCTCCTACCGTAAAAAATGAAGATCGGCTTTAAAGGTCATGAGCACCTGTCTTCCTTGGAAACGATTGTACCAAATATTGGTGACAATGAAGCTCAACACCTAGACTTGGAAGATTTCTAGGCTTGAATCAATTTTAAAAACCCTACTTCTATGGCTCAGTTGATAAAAGAAAATGGGATCATAGATGCGGGGGAATTTCCCATTTCAGTTCAGTGTGCCGACACGGTATTAGCTTGTAGTTCTAGTTTTGACTCAGAAACCAAGGAAATTGTCGATCCTCAAGGTCAGGTGGTGGCTCAGCTTGATAAGGACTGTATTTGTACCACTCTTATGATTCCCATGGTTGAAAATTCAAATACTCATACTAAGGACTAGGTGTAAGCCCTTTTTGATCAAGATAGTGAAAAGTACAAAATCAAAGTTGCCAAGTCTTGGTTCAAGAATCCTTAAAAAGGAGCCTCAAGGCTACCCAAGACAATTTTCAGAGTTGATTTCCATGAAGAATTGTCAGACATCATCACTCTGTTGGCTAGGATAAAGGGAATTCCCTCCACCAATGAGTTTCACTATTGGATGTGCCCATACATCAATATCATATGTGAGGGTGAGAAAAACTTGAACTACGCAGGAATCATTTGTGATAGCCTGACTGAGAAATTAGAAAATGTTCAAAGAACTCAAACCTTCCACATGACCTCCTATCTTATGTACTCCATTGCAGCTTGTAGAGAGTGGTTGGGTTTTTCCCTTGTGGATGATAAGAAAGATGCTCATATTTACATGTATCGTCCATAGTTAACCCTGAAGGTCAGTAATCATCATTTAGGAGAGTGAATGATGCATTCACTATGTACATTGTCAGATTGTTGGAAGGGGATATTGCTAAAATATTTTTTGATGAGGTAAAACAACTTATCAATGTCTATGGTAGCTTTTTCATCCAATTCGGGAAGTTTTCATATATAAGGTTGGTTAGATTTGAGGGACTTGAGGGACAACCCCTGAAACTTCCCATGTATTGCAGTGATAAAATAGCTTTAGTGGAGGTCTACAAACAATTGGATAAATTGCATAGGACCTGTAAGGACAAGAAGATTGCAGGTATTCAGTTCCCAATCACTTTGGGTAACTACACTTGCAGGACTGCCCTAAATGCTTAGAATGTTGACATGATAATTTCTCCTCTCACTCTCCACTATTATAAACTCATATCTTGCTTTGACATCAAGGAGTTTGTTTCCTCCAATTTTAGAATGGGTTATCAGCATCTTCCTGATATTGAAGACAACTGGGCAGGCTATGCTGATGATTATGAAGCTCGAAGAAGGTACTACGGAAGATTATCTCTGTAAAAAATCATAGACTTTGGTATATTTGATGTTTCTGAAGGATTGGAGGATGATGATGAGGAACTATAGTCTCTTGAGTATGAAAGGACAACCAAACACACTCCTATTTAAATCATTGATTGGTTTGTTAAAGAAAGAGATGATTTGAAGGAACTCAACAATCATGTCATAGTAAGAACTAGACTTTGGCTTGATATAAAAATGAAGATGCTTAGGGAAAGGAAATCCAGGTCTTCTTCCAAAGATACTCCTACTCCACAGAAATAAATACATGTTTTATCTCCTGAGGTACTTGAACAATCTATTCCTTCTCCTCTCGAATCATCAACTCTGGTGTACACCAAAAAGGGGAGAGCCAAAAAGGAGGATGAGGAAGTTGATGTAATTTAAGAAAGTGAGCCCTCCTCCAAGCAAGCTGAAATAAGGGAAACAATTATGGACTTGGATGATGATGATGACAGTTAAGGAAAGGAGTAAGAGAAACCTGAGGAGAACAGTGTGAAGAAAGATCGGTTAGAGAAAATGGTTTCAAAATTTGTAGATATATCTACCAAAGAAGCTCCTAACACCACTCAAACTAATGTAAGTGGTTGTTTTGCAAAATATGAGTGCCATGAGTGCATCAACACTTTGACTTGTTGCCCCTTCTACCTCTGATTCTTCATTTGCTTGGGTGCAACCATTGCTAGAAGGTAAGAAAATAAAGGCAACTTCAAGTATTTTTGCTCTCGAGTTTGATGCAGTGGCAGCTCTTTTAGGTACTACTCCTCCTCCGAATAAAAAGGACAAAGTCACATAAGGACTAGTTTTAGACTCCCAAGGCCAACAATTCATGGAAATTACAACACCCAAGTCTGATGAGGATGAAAAATACCTATCAATGGGTGACTTGGAGTTGACAAGAATCCCTCTTGGTGAATAACCACCTGAAAGTGAGGTACATAATCTAAGGGAGATTGTATTTAAAGTGATTGAAAGAGTTGAAAAGGGGAGGCAAACACAAGAGCAGTTAGAAGAGTAGAATCTGATTTTATCAAGTTTCATCAAATCCTTATTGGCTAAAGATAATGTACTTGATCTTACTCCCCTAGATTCCATTCCACCTCCTATTATCATGTCCATTGATGAAATATAAACCATCAAATACATTCACAAACATGCCACCTATGGGAAGGCAATGGAAGCCATGGTTGATGACTTTATAATCACATGTATGAATTTCATTGAAGAAGCATTCAAGGCATATGAGAAAATCACTAAGATTAAATTGAAATTCACTACAACACTCAGTGGGATGGATAGGGAATTAAATTTATGGAGTGAGTGCATTCAAGATCTCATAGTGATGAGTGAGACAGATATATAGATCCTATTGGCAAGTAAGGTTTTTGATGACGCAGAAATTGAATTTGTCCAAACATTGGGTTTTTAGTATGGACTGGAAAATAAAGGTTCTATAAGAGGCTATTGGAGAACTCGGGAATATGTTGCAAAAAGGAGAGGCTTTTAAAGACTGTGCTAGGTCTTCCTTCTTGGATATACATTCCCAAATCTTCAAAGATAATTCATAATAAATTTAGTATTTAAGAGATCAAATCCCAGTTCAAGGCTTTTGTTAAGGAAAATCTGTTCAAGTAGGACACCATATCCAAGGAGAAAATGAAATAAATTTACACGCTACATGTTGTTATCACAGATGCCAATAAAGAGTTATTGAAAAATGCAGAGTTCAAGAAAGACACGGAGAAGTGTTTGGGTAGTTGGATTCTTGCCATTGCTAATACAAAAATTCCTCGAGGAATGGACATAGCTGAAGCATTAAAGTGAATTAGGAATCAAGTTCTAAAGGCAAAGGGGACAACAAGTGTTTCTGTTGGCGTCTCAACTTCCTAATTTATATTTTTCTTTCTTATTTTGGAAATATCTTATTTAGGTGGCTTTATCTCTTGAGTCATGTATTATGAAATTAAGAGATAAATTAAAGTTTTTAATATTTAATTAGATTTTGGATTTTGAGATTAAAAGAAAGGAAACTGAAAAGGATTTTTGTAACCATTTCTCAGGGTTATTTAAATAATTTTCTTATCATTGTAAGGCATCGAGATTTTAATATCTGGATGTAGAAGAACATTGAAATATTTAATACAGAAGAAGTTTTCACCCTCTCTCATGCTCCGTCTCTTTCTATTCCTTATCTGATTCATGTGAAGCTATGCATATTTAAACAAGAACTTTGTGTCTTTAAGTTGATAAGTGTATTTGGAACTTTATGTCTGATACATGTGTGTCCTATGTTTTTATATACGTAGTTTAAATAATGTTATTTTATCAAGCATTAGTAAGATATCTTTTTTCTATCTATAGGTCTGAAAGTGCTCTCCTCTCTTCTAAATATCAGTCATGAATTTTCCTTTTTCTTCTGTATTGAGAACCTTTGATGAATGCATCTTAAAATATCAAAATACTCACTAAAAATATTGAGAAAATGTTTATATTTTAAATAAGTAGTTTTTCTCCTTTGTGTTCAATAAGGGAACCTCTCCCATAAATAAGAGGGATTGTTGTCCCCTTATTGTTGCTTGTTTTCAAAATATAAAATTCTACAACAAAAAAATTTACCATACGAAGCATAATGCTTCCACGACTGCTTCCCAACTTGTCAAAGTTCAAAGGGGAGGGGCACCCAAATGTGCATATCAAAGTGTACACAACTTCCGTTAGAGAGCTACTCCCATAGAACACATTTGTAACTAAAATTTTCCCCAATATCCTTTAGGGGATTGCTCTTGATTGGTGCTACAGGATACCACAATCCTTTATTCATTTGTTCAAGCAACTCGTTTTATAATTCATAAAGGATTTTGATATGAACAAACTTTTAAGAACATGAATCAGAGAATTCCTTCATGTTAAGCAAGAGTATAATGAATCTACCACCCATTTCATTCAAAGATGGCAACAAGTCTTGTACTCCTTGGCTATCACTCTAAACATGGTCCAAATGGAGCTTTGTAACTTGTTCCTCCATTCCCTCAATTGAGAAACCAAGGAAGAGGTGCAAAATTTCCCTCTTAGGAGTTATAAGGAGGTCTAAGAGGGTGATCTCTGCATTAACCAAGCAATAATTAATAGTGGCCAAAAGACGTATGACTCAAATGGGGGACTGGTCACTCCCTCTCAAGGTAATTCAAATAACTCAAATGATTCAAACAACAATAATCAAGGACCCAAAGTGCTCAATAAGAACCGCGGTGCTATGACAGACGACGCAACTAAATAATCCAAGAAGTCAAATGTTGTTAACACCAACAATGTGAATAATGGTAACAACAATGCCAATGTGAACAACCAAAGGAGTAACAATTTCACTCCTATTAATACGATGGACTTTAGTCACCCTCCACCTCCACAGCAGGTCTAGGCCCAGGGCCTAGTTCAATACTCAAACTAGTATCTGAATCAATTCAAAAATCGGTATCAAAACCAGGGCCAGAGGCCACCAAACTTCAATTATAATAACCAACAACAAAACAGCAATCAAAACTATGGACCACAATAGAACTAGAATCAAAGACCTTGTGACTACGATCCTGATTCATATTGTGGTTTTCATAGGTTTAGAGGACATGGCATTCGTACATGCCGTGATTGCAACAAATTTATACAAAGAATTTCGGAGGACCAAAGATAGCTCTTTATCGAGATGTTTTTAGATAATCCTACAACACCAACGTAAAATGCTCACAAGGGTCATGTTAACCCTTATAATTCTATTATTGGGGTTTATAGAGATCCCCTTCTGACACATCCTGAGAACAAAAATCTCAATCCTCATGACACCAACAAGGGGACACCTGCTGAAAACAATGATCACGAGGCATCTACATCTGTAAATCCTCTAGTCGACCCCCCTTTAAACGGTCGAAATCAAACTAAGATTGTGGGCATGGTGGAGCTAGAAACTGAACCCAAGGTTAACACAGTAACCCATACCTAGGATTATTCCTCACAACCTCTTCCGATCTACCCCTCAATGTCAAATGATGCACCAATGGCTCCTAAACTAATAGGGGCATGTGATTTAATCACAAATTTGACCAAGACCTTTTCTCACATTTTTTTGATTTATTTAAGAATTCACCTGCACATCGAGCTACTTTACTATAAGCATTAGGTCTTGACCATATAATTCACGTCACCCCTCATCCAGAGGCCCAAGTTAATCATATAGACTTTGATGTCTATCCTCTAGAGCATCCTGAGAGGGATGCAAGGTTTGTATTTGACATCAACAAGATGTCAACCGACGCTGAGTTGGCACGAATAGGTAACCCTGTGTTGTACCTATAGGTTTGGATCTACAATAACTACCTTAAACATGTAATGATACACACCAGGGTTACTGTCAACATAATCCCTTTCTCTTTTCTTCAGAATTTGGGCTATGGATAAACTAATTGTTCTTCGATGTGAAATATGTTGAGAGGCTACAATAGCCTCAAGGCAACGTCTATTAGGACTACAGTGCTTCTAGTTACCCTTGGACCAAAGACTATGTTGACCGAGTTTTACATTATAGATCGGGAAACCAACTATAATATGATTCTCAATCGAACCTGAATTGATAGAATGAAGGAAATCCCTTTCACTTTGTTCCAAGAGATCATATTATTGCACTTGGGTAAGGTTTTCATAGCTTAGGGTGACCCAAATCCATTTGACATCCATTTGGCCAATCTAAAGAATAATTCAGGGGTTCATACCAAATTTAAACTCCCACCCAATCAGTTGAACAAGCCTCGGGGTTCGAAACCTAAGTCCTAGCTTGTCCCTACGACTAATTTGGAAGCCTCTAATGAAATTGAAGGGGTAAATCCTGATGAGAACAAATCCATTGTAGTAGAAACTGTATCAAGGAAAAAATACGACAGAGATAGTTAAGCTTCTGGAGAATGATTCACCTATCATTCTTCCTTTTGATTCCTTGGGCATAGGCCATACTCTTGGAATTGCTACTCTCCCAACTGATGGGTTTGGAGAGATTTTCATGGTTGAGGTTTCAAAAGTAAAAGAGGAAGGTTCTATGAATGATCAAATTTCTATATTCCCCAATGACTTATGGACATTGAACTATGACAGTGCGAAATGTCGTTACGGTGTTGGGGACAAGGTGATCCTTACTTCTCCAGAGGGGAGGGTCATGCCTTTTGCTTTTAGTTTAAACTTTGAATGTAAAAATAATGCCACAGAGTATAAGGCTCTTCTTGTTGTTCTCATCGTAGCCAAGAGGATGGGTGTTAACAATGTAAGAGTTCTGGGTGACTCCCAACTTGTTGCTAATCAAGTCTCGGAATTTTATGAGAATAGAGCGGAGCACTTGAAGCTCTACAAGACCGCCATCCTTGAGCTCAGCAAGGGTTTTAACTTCATTTCTATCAAAGCCATACCTAGAGAGAAAAATCAACTAGTCAATTCAATGGTTACATCTTCCTCACGGTTTTGTCCAAATGAGGGCTTGAAAGAAACTGAGTTTATGGTCTCAGTTTGATCCTAACCCTTGATTAGAAAAATACCAGCCAACGTGATTATCACATATGTTGAAGCTGAGAATGAGCCCACCACTTTGGACTATGCAGAGAATGATGAGAAAATCCTAGGATACCTCAATGCATATATTGATCTTCATCCCACGCACCATAAGAGGGAATTTTCTCTCATACCTCACCCTTCCTCCTACTTTGGGGATCACACATTGTATCCTTCCCCATCAAAGGGTCTTAATATCTATGAGGTAGAGGAAGTAGATTTGGAACTACCTCCAGCACCACCTGAGTTCAAAGAGGGTAACACCTCTTTGATTGAAGGGAATGTAGATATCAATATAGGGACAAAAGAGGAACCTAAGATCTTGAAACTCAGTTCTTCTCTTACTTCAGATGCAATAGAAATGGATACAAAGGTGCTTAAAGAACATTTGAAAGCCTTTGCCTTTAGTTATAAGGAAATGACGAGAATCAATCCTAACGTGGTGGTTCACAACCTTGTCACGAAGTTTGATGTCAAGCCCGTGAAGCAGAATTCATAACACATGAAGCCAAAGGTGGCTTTAATGGTTAAGGAGGAAGTAATGAATTTTCTTCAGGTCGATTTCATTAAACTAGTGGACTATTCCATGTGGGTTTCTAATATCATCCAGGTCCTTCAAAAGAATAGGAAGATACACATTTGTATCGACTTTAGAGACATCAACAAAGTTTTTCCTTAGGACGACTGCTACGTGGTCATGTTGTTTGGCTTGAAAAATGCCGAAGCTAGTTACCAATGAGAAATGACATATATCTTCCATGATCTTATTCATAATATTGTGAAATCCTTCGTCAATGATTTTTTGGCTAAAGCCAAGACACATTGTGACCACCCTGAGGTGCTTCACATTATCCTCTCTTGTCTTATTGAATACGGTATAAAATTGAATCATTTTTTCTCGAAGAATTGATTTATATCCAACAAATATTTGAGTGGTTTGGAGATAAATCCACCTTCAGACAAATAAGGCATTATGTCTTTTCTTGGTAAACTTGGGGTGATCCGCAAGTTTATTCCTGATCTAACTTGCATCGTCCATCCTATTAACAACTTGCTAAAGAAGGAGTGTAGTAAAGAGTGGAATGTTGAATTTCACAAAGCCTTTGAGTTAGTTAAACATTTTCTCATGTCACCACCTACACTCATGCCACCCAAAGCTAACCTTCCTCTAATCTTATACTCTTGAGCCACTAAGGTCTCACTAGCTTGCATGTTGGCACAAGAAGATGATAATAACCATGAGTGTGCTGTTTACTTCATTAGTCACACTCTACTTGACAACGAGACATGTTATACACAGGAAGAAAAATAATATATGGCGATAGTTTTTGTAACGAAAAGGTTAAGGCATTATATGTTTAACTAGGAAACGTAAGTGATCATCAAGTCTGACTAGCTGCAGACATTTCCGACTCAAGGTTCCTTGTCCAAAAAGGCTGGACATTTTCTTACATTGATGGGTGAATTTGGACTCGCCTTCATTAACTAGAAGTTCATTAAAGGACGAATCATTGCAGATTGGTTGGCGGAAAACTCAATAGATTGTGGAGACTTAGTAGACCTATATTTCCCTGATGAGTGTGTATTTTATGTGGAAAAAAATCCTCCCATTGCATCATGTCCCTAGTATTCTGATATCATTAATCACATTGTGGACTGTACGTATCCTGAGGGAGAAACCTCACATCAAAGGCAGTGGCTACATGTCATAGTTGATAATTATGCAATTATAGAAGAGGTGCTCTATCACAGAGACTTTGAAAACATGCTTTTGAGGTGTCTGGATGAAGAAGAGTCATAAAAGATTCCCTTCCAATCCCACATCAAATTCTGTGGGGGTCACTTTGGAGGGCATGCTATCGCTCAAAAATTCATCAAATGGTTATTTCTAGCCCACCTTAGAGCATGATGTTGTAGAATATGTACGTAGGTGTTATAAATGTCAAGAATTCTCACATGAGATACAAATCCTTACTCAGGCTCTACAGCCAATTGTGACACCCTGGCCCTTTTCTACTTGGGGTTTGGATTTGATAGGGAAGTTTTCTCCCTCATCAATAGATGGCCACAACTTTATCATTACAGCCACAAAATATTTCACAAAGTGGGTCGAGGCCATACCTCTCACTGTTGTACTTGGGTCTATGATCACCAAGTTCATTTTGAATCAGATCATCTACATGTATGGAGTCCCATAGGTCATTATCTTGGATAATGGCACGTCCTTCGAAGAACAAAGAGGTGCATGAGTTGTGCTCAAAATTCAAAATCTCACACCACACAACCTCTTTGTATTACCCTCAGGCCAATGGACAGGCTGAGGTGAAAAATAAAACATTGAAATTACATTACTCCTCAAAACAGTTCAAGGAGAATAAGTGTGACTAGCATTTAAAGTTATTTCTAGCCTTGTGGGCCTATAGGACGTCAGTACGAACACCTACGGAGGGCAACCCCATTTTCTTTAGTCTTCAGATGTGAAGCAGTCCTACCACTAGAAATTGAGTTATATAGCCTTGCATATCCTTGCAAGGCATTAAATGAAGATATGTACAACAAACATGGCAATTAGTGCAATTAGAAACCCTTGATGAAGCTCGACTTAGAGTTGAGCAGTGTCATAGTGTTTATGCTGATAGAATGTGTCGTCAGTATAATAAAAAGGTATGTGAACGTATAAATATGAGTAGGAGACCTAGTTTTGAGACTCAGATATCTAGATCGACAAGAAGACCGATGAAGGAAGAAATTACAGGCCTAAGTGGTTAGGTCCATATCAAGTCATGGAGGACTATAAGAATGGTGTATATCGTTTGTGTACTTTAGAAGGTGAGGAATTTGGTGAATCAATCAATTCACTTCACCTTAAACGCTTCTATGCATAGTTCATTTGCATTTCCATGTGTACACTACTGCATCCACTGCATATCATTTGCATAATCATATTGTAATATTGTGAAACAAGAAACTTATTTTTCAAGCAACTTTCAAATTTTCTGAGAATTGGAAAAATTTAACATACTTCTTCAACCATTCATTATATCATCTCTAAACTATTCAATCTTTTATCATATTAGTAGATGAAGTTTTACATTGATCCTACCAAGACCTACACACTTAGTTCTATTCATGGTTGCTTCTAGCTTAGGATTTTTTCCCATAGTCTATACTAGAAGCTTCTTGGTGTCACATCTTTCCTCAAAAATATCTCTTTTGACAAATCAATCTAAAATATTTCACCAGATTGTTTGTTTGCCCGCTTCAACCCTCGGTGGTGAGCCCTCACATCCTACTAGTTACATGGGGTTGAGGCTAGGGGAAAGTTTTCCCTCCCAAAAGCATCAAGTCAAAGTTTAAAAATCAATAAAATAAAATAAAAATAAACAAACAATAAAATACAAAACAATTTCATTAAACAAATAAAACTACACTTATTTTCCCTACCAGTCTTTGGTGATGAGCCCATGCTTCCTACAAGGTAGCATGAGGTTGGGAAAGGAGGGAAGTGTCCTTACTTGCACCTATGCCTTGTCCTTGGTGATGAGCCCACGTGCTTCTTACTGGTAGCATGGGGCAAGATGTAGGGGGTCCTTTCAAATAAATCAATAAGTTGTAAACAAGTCAGCAAGTAAAAAGTGCTTTGAGTCCTTTGAAATCATCAGAAAATGAGTTAGATGTATAAGTTATAAGAGATTTAATCCATAAAACCATATTTTTTCAATCAGGAGGCCATCTACGGGTCTAAGTCTAGTTAAACTTGCAAGTAAACTACATTTTAAACTAGATAGTTAGCCTTGCCTAGAGTTGAGTTGTAGTTTCCTAATTGGGTATTTCGTCAAAATCTTGTCTTCATATCACCATTTTCATTCATCAAAGTCATATAACTTGTGTCCTTCTTGGCTCTTAGTGTTGAGCCCTCACATATTACTGGTTGAGTGGAGTTAAGAATGGAGTGGGTTCATTTTCTTATTATATCATTATTCATCAAACTTGCCAACAAAATAGGAATATCAAATATTGTTTGAAAATTAAAGTTTTAAGTTTGCAATTGTCCTCATATGCATCACATATATATCAAAAACACAAAAAAAGGATATCATTTTGTTTATGCATTTGCATCATCATCATCCCATACATGCATTCATAAAAGCATATAAAAACATCGGAGATTCTACACATCTAAGAGTACACAGATGAAACAAGTCATGAACGAGTAAACTCTTACACGAGATATCCAAGCCAAAAAAATGTATATGTATATGTATATCTAATAATCAAGTTTGTATACAATGTTCATCACACTAACGAGTGTGGTCAAAACGCTCGCAATGAGCACAAAATAAAATTAAAAAATTGATATATACAATAAAAAATGATCCAAAGCAATAAGGCCCATGGCATTATCCCTCTCTACAGGATCCAGATGAAGGTGTATGATGAGGACTCCTGCTATGGCTCCTATGATATTGAGTGGGAGCCTCCATGAAGATGATGAAGAGTGACCGTGAGATGGGGCAGGTGATCTTCCAGTGGTAGCCTCACTATGAGAATGGCCTTGTTGTTGTCTCCTCTCAACCAGCTGGTATACAGCGAGCTCAGTCCTCATCTTGGTCATAACTCTACAGCTGCAATCCACTGGTGAAAATACATTAGTGTGGCATCGCCCCGCCATAACTGGCTTGCCCCTGATATCTACAAGAATCTCCTCTTGTGTCTTCCCTATGGGAAGTACACAAAGGTATCCACCAAGATACTGCGAATAAGATCTCTGCAAACTATCATATCAGTAGATGTAAAATACAAAAAAACAATGATGAGTTAGAAAAAATTTTGAAAAATAAAAAATATATATATATATGCATATATTCTATATAATAGTAATTCACTAGTATAAAAATTAGAGTTGAGAGAAGAGTATTCTACTTACTCATATCTCCTGGCATCCAGGATGGAATCTATGAGTGTTGGTGGTGGTGGTGGAACTGCACTATCTCCACATCTTGGCTACCTAAATCTCCTCCTGAAGCCACCCATCCCATCCATAACAAACTCCTCATCCCCTCCTCCTATCATGAGGGAGAGGATCCTCTGAAAAGTCTCAACCTCAGCCTCAGTCCTTCCCTCGCTGCCCTAGAATCCTCTCTAGTGGCTCTCCACTCTATTATCAGTCTCCTCCTCATCCCTCCTCCTCCTCTCCTCTCCCTCCTCCTTGTCTCAGCCTCAACCTCCTCCTCCTCCTCCCCACTATGAGTGGGTGTAGCCTCTATCTGAATAGGATCACCCTTGTCCTAGCTAGATCTGGGACAACATTGTGGTGTGCACAATCAGGACCCCAGGAGTAACAACGGTCCACTGAGAAGCCCTTAGGGCCAGCTCTAGCCTCTCTGAATCCCATGGTAAACAATCAGGAACTGCTGGGAGGGCATCAACATAGGGCAGCTCCAAACTATTGTGGCACTCTATCAACAAGAGGTGAGTCCAACCCTGTCAGGTCTGTCTACTAACTATGAGGGTGGTACTGCATGTAGCCATGATAATAACATCTCATCCCCCCATAATCCAGCCATATCCTGGTATGGTGTGTAATCAGGTCATCTGTGGTAAGGGTGGCAACTGGCTGATGACGCACCCTCTAAGTGGGGCCATAATTGTCCATATAACTACTCTAATAGCCCATGGTCGGTTATCCCAACACCCCTCTGATAGGGGATCATGCGCTCATAAACCCAACACATCACCAATGTAGGATGACTAAGGGCCTTTCCCTGTAGATGAACAACCTTGTAAAGATCATGATATGTATCCCCTAAGATGTCAATACCCCATGCATATATACATGGCCATGATTCTCTATACTCTGAATAATGGGGGCCTAACAGTAGAGTAACTTGTCCCCACCCTTGTCTCCCACCAAGTGTGAAGCCAAGATACCAATAATGGTCTTGTGCAAGGCGATAGGGATAGGGGTGGAGGAAACTGATAACAATATCATACCATGATTGGCACCAACATGGTGTGCTAAGCCATCTCCCATATAGGTAGCCCACTTCTGAATACCACCACTGATCCTGCACTATCCAAGGTCAACCTCCTTGCTATGACAGGAACACCCAGAATCCTATGTACATCCTCTAATGTGATGGTCCACTCTCCTCAGACCCCAGGCAACTAGAAAGTTTTCTGGTCTGCATCCCAATAACTCAATAAGTCACATAATAGGTGACTCGCTGACACTACTAATTGAGTTATGGGATAATCTCCATATCCTGTCCCTGTGCAATAAATCATTCTTGTCCTGAGATAAGGAATCCAAGATGGGTGGCAACCAATCACACTCTTGAGCCTTTCTCCATATGATGTATGGCCCCTGCATTCATAAACATCAAGAAAAGAAAAAGTTAGAACCTTTTAGTGGAAAATAAGCTCATCCAAAAACATCATAAAATCATTCAAAAATAAAAGTTTTATCATACTTGGCCAATTTCAAGTTTTGCCTCCTTGGTAATTACACAACCACCCCTCTATGCAGAGTGGGGTTGTGTACGCAATCTTTAGGGCAGTTTCACAACACCCCTCTTTGCAAAGCGGGTGGTTTACACAACCGTCACCTACGTAGAGAAGAGATTCTATCCGCAAAGGAAACGTCATACCCTAGGACCCAAAAACTCCAAAAAAGACAAAAAAACACCATTTTCAATGAAATAAAAGCCACATCCCATGTGGTGCCCCCTAGTGAACATTTTAACTAAAAAATTAGCAAAAATAACCCCCTAGGTTGATTTTTCACAATTTTCACATTATAGGTTAAAAATGAAACAAATGAAATAACTCACCTGTCCTTGATTTGTTACTCCTCTCATTGGTGGGGCCACCATCATGTTTGAATGCTCTTCGATTTGACTATATTTGCACATGAAACCATCACAAGTGATCCAGAAGCTCAAAAAATATCTAAGTGGGTGAGTGAAAATGATTTCTAGAAATAGTGATTTTGGTTATATATAACATGTTTTAACTCTATTTTTGAGTGTGTGTTTTTCAGGGTTGGAGCGCTGGCATAGGTATACTTTCTATCCCCACTGACATGGTAAGTCCTCTTATCATTTTACTTTAGCATGTTTTTGTCAATTCTACATTATATCTATACTTGATTCTCATTTCCTTCTTGCAGGTAGTGGGAAGCTTGGATGGATGTCATTTCAACACACATGGTCATGTCTCAGGTATAATTTCAAACCCTCCCATTTGGGAGTGCCATACTCAAACTCTATGTTTTACATCTCTTCATAGCTAAAATGCTTCTCCAAGGGGGCAATATGTACGCACCCAATTTTACATGTGCTACATTGTCAGAACGGTTCAAAATCCCCAATGATGAGTAAATATCTTTCCAATGGTGTTTGAGTCCAATTCCTCATTTGCAATCTATATTTGTAGCCTAGAATGCTTCTCTTAACCATTTCCATGCTTTTCTTGCTTTCCTTGATCTCTTTTGCAGCTTTTCCTTACCTTTCGTGCTTTAAGTAATGGAACCGTGCCGGCGGTTACGTAACCACCCTGAAAGTTGTGTAACCTCCAGTATTCCTTGAGCAGCGAGTATGCAATTGCCGCAGCAGTTGCGTAACCACCGGTCTGCGCAGACCGGCAGTTCCATGCACTTTTTCCCGAGACTCTTCCACCGCGTTCTGAACGTGTGTCAACTTCTTCAAACTTTTTAAGGCGCATGTTTCTTAACCAATTTGGTTGTTCTTAAGCTCATTTGATGCGTACCAACTTCTCCTTCCATTATTTTTGTTAATTGTGAGTTAATTGCCCCTTCTTTGAGAGAGGTTGCATTTCTTAGCTACCAAATGGCTTAGACCATTTCTCTTCCTTTTTCCTATAAGAGCCAAGCTTCTACTTGGAGCATTGGTTGGAGATTGTTGTTTTAAATTGCACTGTTATGCTTCTCGTAATCCTGCCAAGAAATACGCAAGCAAGCTCAGTTCTCTTGCCTTGTTATTCTCTTATCTGTGTTACTACTAGATTGTTTGCATGCCATTCCAGCTCCAACGCTTCTTCATCATTTCTTCCACACAATCCAACATAGTTCCATGGACTCGTTTGAACACAAAATTGGAAAAGAAGCTAAGGGCAAAACATAGCAAAACCAACACTGGGAATTTCATAGCCCTACATTTCCAGGTTGGGGATGAATTTGGATTCTTAAAGATTCCTTTGTCTAATTAGATCTTATTACATAATCTGTTAGAGTATATTAATTTAAAGAAATACAATTATTGTAGCTTTCCTTTATTTACACAAAGCTTCTATTGAAAGTTGTTTCCCTGCCTATCCATGTGGATTTGCACAAAAAGTTTGTCTGGAAGAATCTTCTGCATTTGTTTAGTGTTAGTTGTAATTTTCCTTCTTTTTTGTAATCTTCCATAGATGTTATTGCTTCTACCGGGGAAGTTTCAGGGGAAGAATAACTTCTTAGAATCTTTTTCGTTCTTCCCATGACTCTGAGGGAAGAACAAAGGAAGTTACATATCCACAAATACAAACTGGAAAAGTTTTGTTTAATTAGAATAGGTTAGATCCACCCTGCTTAGGTAAATAACCACATGTGATTGTTTTCTTGTTTACTTCTGTTAGTTTTAATGTAGAAGCAATTTTAATTAATTAGAAGAAGTTTAATTTGTCTATACACATTTCCTTTGTTTTCCAATAGGCATCCAAAAATACAAAAACATTAGATTAATTAGTTCTTTATTTGTTTTATTTCATTTTATTCAAAATCATTGGGAAAATTTAAAAAAAAAACAAATAGATTAGTTGTTTCCTTTATTCAATTAGTTAGCTTTCATTTGTTAATTAGCTATTGGCAACACGTAGATTTAATTAAATTTGGGGAAAGTAATTGAATTGAGTTGATTTAAATTTGTTTGTTTCCATTTATTAAATTAGGAAGATAAATTTAATTAGAAAGGAATTAACACATCTCCCCACCCACCCTTAGTTGGCTTATGATCAACCTTGCCCTCTCGTGGTTGTCTTTGCGAGATTGTTTGTTTCTTTGTTATTAGTAGTTTGCACATCCCACATGACCATTCAAGGCCCTCAACAACTAAGAGATTACGTATATGACCCCCAAGTCCTGCAACCAAACACAAATAACCTATTTACAGACATTGACACAGGTCTTAGAACCTTGGTTTTCCAGACTTCACCACTTCCACCTGTTATCATCTCACAGTTGCTAGTTTTGAACATCGAAGTAGATAGTGCTTACGAGTTCTCGCAAAGTCATCCTAGATGAAACTAGTCCCCACAATTCACCCAGTTGTCTTATTCAAAAGTTTCCTCCCACACCTCCATGACCTTGTCTAGAGACTTCTAAAAGGCAAACGCAGGACAATTCCCCCGCATTCCAAAACCAGTTAGGAAAGTGTTTGGTGACACCAGTATCAATAGAATCCTTCGTGTATCCATTCTCCTCTATCATTCTATTTCGCTCGCCCAAGTGAGGCAAGAATTCATTGATTTAGATGAGCAGATTCCTACAGTTCCCGTTGAGGACATTAGATTTCCTTGATCACTCGTTCACCATTTTCACCCATTTTCGTATATTCCACCTACTCACCTTATTTATCCCATTCCTTAAGTTGCCGGTGCGTTCTAATATTAACTGACGCGTCAAAGGTGGATACTTCTTTTAGAATCAAACTTGTAAATTAACGTCGTTTATATTTCCGTTCCAAATTAAAACACTTACCCGTCTGCCCTTGCTGATGTCACCAACAATTTCCGGTAAGGGTGAAATCAAACACAGTTGCATTTATTCTAAATCAAGCACAGCAGATTTGATACCAACTTGCAGCATAAATGAGACAACAATCTCGCCATCCATTGATTGGTACTTGCTAATCTTTCTACCAGCGTAAATATGGTTCGCAGCAGACGAGGATTTTCAATTACTTCTAAATCTCAGTATTCTCAACGAGTTTTATTAATACGTTTCAATTTTTATTTTCTGTTCTTTTCTTCATTTTCTTTGAATGATAGGTATATAGTAAAATTTGTTCTTTTGCATGTTCCTTTTTATTTTTTCAGATATGTTTCACTTGTATTCTTTTTCTTTTTTTTCCCGCGTTTTCTTTTTTTTGTTTGTCGTCGTCGTCGTTGTTCATTTATCATAGGTTTCACTTGTCCTCAACAATTAATAAATTTCAATTAAATAATTTAAAATTTTGTTTTAGAGTTTAAATTTCACAATTCTTTATTAATATTATTTTGTTTATTATGTATAATATAAATAATTGATAAGTTTAAAGTTTTAGTTGTAGTTTTATAAAATTATGTTAATGTAAATAAAGTTATTATTTGTATTTATAATTTTCATCTTATATTCGATATTAGAATATTCAAATTTCAATTAAAAATAGATATTAATATTTTTATTCTATAAAATGGTAAGATTTAAATGTTTAAAGTCAATTTTTTAGTAAATATATTTATTATTTAATTTACACTAAGAATCACAATTGGTTAGTGTAATAGATATGTCAATAGAGAGGACCAAAGGAGTAACAAAACATGTGGAAGTAATGTGATGAAGAAAGAGATAAAATGAGGAGAAATACGCAAAGGGAAAAGCATGCACTACTAGAAATAGTGTCCTTTATCCACATTGTTATCCACAAAAATATCATTTTGTAAAAAAATTGTGAATTATCAACATTAGATAGATATATTCTCTAAAATATAGTGTAGATTCTCCACAATCTCATAAAAGTCATTATAAGCTTGTAAAATATCCACATTTTCGAGATTTTATTATGGGAAAAAACACATTTCCTCATTTTTCAAATATATTTTCCACTATTTCATCAAAGTCAAATTCAAACTTGTGAAATTTTGACGGTTTCCCTACTACTTTTTTTCAAAATTGTTGGGAGATTATTAAAGAAGATCTCTTTGAGGCAGTTAATGAATTCCAAAGGAATGCCTCTCTTTTGAAAGAGTGGAACACCACCTTCATTGCTTTGGCCCCCAAATCTCTTGGCTCCAAATTTGTCTCCAACTTTAGGCCTATCCCAAAAATGGAGCTTTGAAACAGAGCATGGATGTATACCGAAGCATTATGAGGAAGGGAATTCAACCATATGTTTAAGTTGCAAGGTTAGGGTCAAACATATATTCAAAATGTGAAAGAATGTAACCTGTTTGAAAATAATCGTGGAAGACATGTGTTGTCACAGAAAGTCTACCATACCAGTTGGTAACCAACACTAAAAAATTTCTTTCATTTCATTTTTGGTGTCGCAATGAGGAATAACTTTAACCAAATTTGGGAGCTGCAACCACCTAACTTTGAGCTTGTGTGGTGTGTATGTTTTGTTTGTAGGATTTAAAGGGTTGAAATCATGGTGAGGGAACTATCAGAGGTGTTGAAAGCTTTGGACACGGTCAAAACATAATGGTATTGCTTCACAACAATTACATGAGATTTTTCACAGATGCCTAAAACCTCTTCTACATTACCAGTTGTCAAACTCTATGGCCGTATTTATTACTACCATCTAGGTTCTTGAAAACTGGGGGTGATGTCCTATTCCATAGTGTCCGCAGTCATGGGTGTGGCCTTATGTGGAAGTGTTTTCAAAAAGCTCTTCTTTGGCTACCTCAGTGACAAAATGGGATCCAAGAAAGTCTACGGAATAACCCTTATGCTCATGGTCCTATGCCCCATAGCTTCTGATTTCTCCATTGGCCACATAGTCAAATCCATGATGACCACATTGTGTTTCTTCAAATCCTGACTGGGGTTTGACTTTGGCGGCGACTATCCTTTGGTATTATTTATCATCTTAAAGAAGTGTGGGTTTTCATGATGACAAATACAATCAGTAGTAGTGTTTAGGAATGAGATGCTAAGAGAATAGACAACATACAAAATGCCAAATTGTTTATGGTTAATATTGGTTGTTATGTATTGATAAACTTCATTTTGAGGCTTCGATTGAAATAACTATTGTGCCCGATAAAGAATTATTTTACTATTGGTGAGTTAAAGGTGTATTTTGCAAAGGTTTAATCGTCATGTTTTTACTAATTCATGGAGTAGATGTGGGCTATGTAAGTATTTAATTCTAGGGTGTCTTTCACCTACATTGTCTACACATGTAAAAACTATGTGCCTTAGGCTTAGAGACAAACCCTATTCTTTTCCCTTATAGCTATATAGAAACCCTGATCGCAATTATGTATATAACCTTTTTCACATTTGTGTATAAGGTAGGACACAACATATATTATTTTGGTAATAATGATCTAAACCGAGGACTAGGGGCATGAAACGATTTAATTCCCACATGTTTACTAAGTCATGGAATAGCCGTGGGACATGCATGTATTTAATTCCCATGTTTTTATTTTAAAATACCTCTTTCGAATGACAAATCAAAAACACATTTTTCTCATATGGCCAACCATTACAATGGCTCGATTATCAATGATTGTTCAAACATCATTTATTCCCCTATAAATACTCAAGCTTGAAACTGAAAAAATGTGTTTATTGGGTTTTCCTCATTTTTTACATTTTCGTCCCTTTAAACACAAATTACATTCATGTGCATAATGTGTGAGAAAGAGACAAAAAAATGGATCACACAATTCATTTTAATTTTTAACCTTTAATTGATGTCTTTGCCTTCCTTGAACATTCCTTGTACGCATCCTTTCTACATAATCTAAAGGGAGTAATGCCACTATCGGGTTGAAATCTCAGTAGACCTCCTTCCCAGTTGTAAGCATCACCTTGGCCACAAGAACATTGCGCCACCCTTCACGTTTCCTAGTGTACTTCACCTCCATCATCCACACCTCAAAAATTTGCGTGCCTCGCGACTAGAGACAAACCCCTATTTATTGCCCTAATAGTTACAAAGAAATCCTAATTATAATTGTGTATGAAACCCCTACCTTATAATTTTAGGTTCACACCACATATCCTTGTTTCTAAATTAACCCTTGAAACACATAAGTGAATTCCCCTTGCATTTATTTCTATTCTAGCTACCTGTAAAGTGCAAGAGCTAAAATTTTCCTCAAGTTCTTTCACACCTATCTAATATTGTATTTTTTGCGCCGTTAGGTTCTGAAGTTGGAACATGTTGGCTTTTCCCTTTTTTAGTTTCCTCCCATTATTTGTATCTCTTGATGTAAATTGAACTCATGTGAATACTACACTACCCTAATCATTTACTTGATAGTTGTAGAAAAACACCAATCTTAAATATGCATGAGATCGTTACCTGAACATTCTAAGTACACTCTGCGTCTTCCTGTCCTTGACGTGTCCTGTGAAACATTGAAACATGCATTCCAATTCCCCTTACATTTAATTTTTTCTAACAACCCAATAAAGTCAAAATTTGTAAATTCAAACATGTATTTGCCTCGGCAACATTTTTTGTTTGCTGCTTGCATTTTAAGATATCTCCCTCTATAGTTTCATCTATGTCTTCCTTGACATGAGTTTTCTCCTTTCGATTGACATACATGCCATGCTCTTCGTATAAAGTTTAATTTCACATTGCCTCCTTGATTCCTCTTTCCTTTCCCTTGCACTTCTTCACCCTAAGATGTCATTTACTACACCCATCTTCCTTTACCATAATTCCTCTCCATCCAGTTTCGCGTCTTCACTACATCCCTTTCGGCGTTCACATCTTCACTACATTCCACATCGTACATACATACGATTGCTAGTTTATAAGTGACTGTATTTTGACATCTAAAACGAATGAAAACGTGTAAATTCCTTGCAAAATCCAACATTGCTTATGACACAGCCACTCGCCATAAAGTGAGATTGCCTTTTTAATTATTTCGGAGTTCAAATTTTATTACAATTCTATGTACTAAAAGATAATAATGGGGCCTTATAACTAATTATTGTGATTAAAGAATAAAAATAGACGGTTTAGATTGGGAATGATTCTGATTCTTCTAATGGCGACCATGGTCATCCTGGGTACATGATTTTTCATGCCAAAAAATATAATCGGCAATGACACATTTTTGACAAGCATTAAACACCCATAACTTCCGTCTGTCTTGTCTGTTAATCCACAGAAAGTACTCACAATTTCAATCAAGTTAGCATTTTGATGGCTGCTTCTAATGGGATTTTTATAGTTACCAGGTATGTCAGGCAGCTTGTGCGTCCAACCCTTCAAACTCCACAGGAGATTCTCTATGTCTATAATGTTGACGACTATACCATAATCAGGTTCTACATTCTTCAACTTCAGTTTTATGAATGCAATAAGACGAGAGACGAGGATTCATCCATGGTCATAAAAGAAGGGCAAGGTTCTGGTCCACTTTTATCCTTTTGTCGGAAGATCCCTCCTCCACTGCATTGGCGATGGTGTTTCCTTCATAGAAGCGGACGTAGATGTCTCCCTCCAATAAGTGTTTTTCAATCACAATAATCAGCTTGTTCCCCCCTTTCACTGTGTAGAGAAACTAGTGGAGGGTATCCTTGGATTTATGAATCGAATAGTGTTTCCATCTTCTCTATTTACTAATGAAAAAATACTTTTTCACTGAAACTATGATCTGAAAGAACCCAAATCGAAATATAATATTTTAATTTTTTTATTAGGTTAAGCACCTGACATGCAGAGGTTTCATATTGGGGACGACCGTTAATCACTGCAGCCTATGTGACGCTTTTGGGTTTATTTATTTCTGAGAGCCCTTGCTGAAATGGCCAAAGGTGCCGATGCCCCCTCCATTCCTCCCGTTTGGGAAAGAGAAAGACTGCTTCCACGAACCAAGCCACTCGTACAATTTCTTCACTACAATGATCAACAAGATTCTCTTGCAGCTGTGGCTGCTGCTGAGGAGGAGGAAATGGTGTAGAAATCATTCTTCTTCAGTAGAGATGAAATAACAGTTTTGAAGAGAGAGGAAGGCAATGGCGTGAACGGGTGCACCACATTTGAAGTTTTGTTGCGTATTTGTGGCGAGCAAGAACAAGGGATCTCAACACCCCTCCTAATGAAGAGGCGAGCCTCACCTTTCTCGTTGATTTTCGTTCTCGACTGAACCCTCCTCTTCCACTGCGTTACTACCGAAATGCAATGGTTTCAACATGGACGAAGATGACGGCCGCATATTTGATAAACAAAGGCATCTGTTTTGCCACAAAACTTGTTCAGAGCAAGTGCGAATGAGTAGCAATTGAATATAACTTTTAGGGAATTATGCCCAACACCTGCTGTTGTAAAAAGAAGGATGGGATCGTTTATGTTAGATAACAGGTGGGGAAAGGCCGTGTACGGAGGACCTAAAATGGACGCAGCATCTGGTCGACGATCTTCCTCATATCTGTTGTTGATAGAAAGAGTGGGAAAGAGGCAATTGCAGCACCTCTTTGTTTGTCTGTCGTTGCAATGGAAGTGATTGAAGCCGACATCTTGAAACTGAAGCTGAAGATGACCCACTCCCATTTTCATCGCCCCAGATGTTCTCTCTGTGTTAAATGCATTCCGCAATCTTCACAGTCAACATCTGCACAGGTAGCGTAAACATTAAGAGAAACAAGAGTGAAATATGAAACACAGGTTTTGGGGGGAATTTTGAAATTTTGATATGGGCGGGTTATTCAAAAGGGAGCAGGATGGGGTCAGATACGGGCTTGGAATCGTGTGCACCGGAAACTGTTTAGCCGTAAAAAAAGTTAACAGAGAAAGTTCCTTAACGGAGCAGGAAGATTGTTAACGGAGCCTTCAGCAGTCCAAGCCGAACGTACCGGCAAGATACGGTCAGCGCATTTTGACGGTCATAAATCAATACGTACAGGTGACAAATTTTTGTTTAAAAATTGAATCCTGCAGTGCATGGTAAAACGTACTCTGAAAGCGCAGTGCAGACACAAGTCTAACTCTAAAAGCGCAGATAGGTCTAGAAGTCCTGCGCAATCACCCTCATGAGGCGTTGGAATGGCAATTTCCTGAGAAGGAGTTTCGGTGTTCTTCACGTATTTTCATGTTACTCCCTTCCCATGTGTGGCTTCTTCACTCCAAAAGTAGAACTAGGGGAAGACTTCATAGCGACCTTATAGTTATCAGCTGCTTGCGAGGAGCCTTCCCCCCGTGGCAAATTTCAAGATAGATCTAAAAGGAAAAACTTCGTACGGGCCAACCCCAAGAAGAACATTTCAGAAAACTCACCTATTTAAAAGGTAAAAATCTAATACACTGAAATCACACAAAGGATTCATCATCATAGGGATTTTTTTAAAAAAAACATTTGTCCACACTGATTCTTGACCAATAAGGGTAAAATTGGAAAACAAAATTAAACACCATAAGGGAAATTTAAATGTAAAAAAACACATTATATTATACTATAAAAAAACACAATGTATCGATTCTCATGCAAACCCCTCACAAGAATTGCAAAATATCTGGTTAGTAGTTGAAACGTCATGTATTCTGCTTATACCAGTTGTTCCTTTTTCTTTTGCAATGCTCTGCCCCAACAAAAAAAAACTGCAAACTTCATCGATTCCCAAATTTATTAATAGGATAGCTGACTGTAGCCACTTCTAAAGCTTAACGTTATTATGCCAAATGGCATTAAGTTTCTGATTGAGCATATGTCCTTAGGAACTGCATACTATTACCTATATCACAATCTTCCTGCAACTGTCTGGATCAACATGATCATTATCCTATTATCTTGGAGTTTTAAGCTTATCAATTGAAATTGGTGGGTCTATGTAATCAGCGAAATTTAGGGAGCTAGCCTCCTGTCAAGACAAATGAAAAAGAATTGTTTCCTTCATATTCATATAAGGTAAGGTTTATTACAATATTTCTTTTTTAAAAATTAAAAAATCAAAGTGGCCATAAAAAAAAATTGAAAATGTTGTTGATAGAAAGGTATTGCCATGGTAAAATTTAATTTTCGTCTTAGCAAAGGCTTCTGTAAAAAGAGCCACCTTGTTGCCAAATTCTACTCACACCAATATCTACCGATATGCACCTACATTTTACCGGTATAAATTCTTAGATCGTCTAATGATCGATTGAAATTACGATTCGATCATCGTAGAGTTTAATGAAAATTATGTATTATTGAACATATGTTTAGACAAACAACCACCATCTTCATAGGTTGGTTTCCATGTGTCATTATTATGCCAAAGGGCATTTGTTTCTATTGAGCGGTGTCCTTAAATGATATATTACTATATTACTATATCCTCTTTTGCAAAGTATAAAACATGATCATTATCTTATTATTTGGAGTTTCAAGCTTAAATTGACATTGGTGAGTCATGTATAGGAAAATTTAGGGAGCTAGCCTCCTCCAAACAAAGGAAAAAGAATTTTTCAGGAAAGATTTGTTTCCTTCATATTCATGTTAAGGAAAGGTTGATTACAATATTTCTTAACTTTTTATTTTTATTTTTAAATTGGTCATTGAAATAAACCTTTTTGAAAAATTGGAAATGTTGCTAATAAAATTATTTAAAAATTAAATTTCCATCTGAGGGAAGGAAAAAAATGAGGACTTTGAGTTGCATCTAATGGCTCTCCACCAACGTTGAGTTTAGAAATGGACAGTCTGCCCCATTCCCAAGCAAATATTAATTGGAAAAAAGAAACAATACAATCTATATGCAAGTGTCACAAACTCTCAACCCCCAAAGATAGGTGAACTAAAATTTATATTCTTAAAGTAGTTACTGCTCTATAATTGTAAGAAACTATTTCATTATTTACAGGTTCATAATGCAACAAGTTGCAAGGACCGGGTCACAAGAATAATAGTAGTAGCCCCTTCCGTTATACTGTTGACGAAAATGAGATGGCAGAGGCCATAACAGTCTAATAGAGATGTCAATTTGAAGAGTGGGAATAATATTTGGGCATTGCTCGAGTACGACGACGGGTCGAAGAAGCTCGAAATAACCATTGCAAGGTTGGAAAAACCATGCCGCAGAAAACCCTTCTCACCAGAACTCTTGATTTGGACGATGTTATATAAGACCAAATATACGTGGGGTTTTCCTCCTCTACAGGTGACTTTTTCTATAATTTTTGTTTTATACATTCTATTTATTTATTTAATTTAATTCTCGTTGCAAATATCTAATTACTGCTAAATTTGCAACGTTAACTTGGGTTTCAATGTGGTTAATGCCTTTGGATCTCAAATAAAGTGCTTATATTATTATGCAAGGAAAATAATAGGTCTGAAAGGCCGTTTAGGATGTGTCGCTCTCCATGTTCTCCTTTGGGTTTTGAAGATAACTTAACCCAATTGGTGGGTTTGTTTGACATGGGTCTATTTTTCCCATTCAACTTTTATTTTTTTGTTAAATACATGGAGAAACATACAACAAATACGATAATTTTGAAACTATACAATTCATATAATACATTTTCAACTGGAATCTTATCACTTTAAGGAATATCTATATCGAATGCCCTTAAAAACATATATAAAATGTGTCCTAACTTTGTAAATCCTAAATTTCCTACATTAAACTTTTCTTATCAAGAAAATATTGATAATGGCGTACGATGAGGATAAACCTAAAATATCTATAATTTGCAAACCTTAAAATTTCATTGTTATACTTATCATATCAAGGAAATATTGATAAAAAGGCATACAAGGTGGCACTTTTTTTTTATCCCTCTGTAAAATGTTTTTACTGCTATTAGTTTTTACCCTCTCAGCCGACTAGGGTTCCAAGCCACAAATAAACACCCACCCTGTCGTCTACATGTCTCACTTCAAATGCATATCACACCTTGCTCTAATGGGCCTCCCCTGTTTCCAGAACAAAAAATTGGTAGGAAGTTGTTGTGTTAGTCGCCAGTATCTCCATTCTAAACGACATGTTTATAGTCTCTTTCATCCAATCAAAGAGACCAAGTGAATGTTAGCATATTTCTTCTTATCTATTCAACACGCATCTTCACCATTTCCTTCAAACGTAAGCTTTTATTGACACTTTTCCATGCCATATTAAGGTCTTTTATATAGTCAATGTTGTTTTATTAAATTTGAATCTGTATAGACTAAATTAATATTATTTAATTTTCCAGTCAGTAGACGTAAATCCATTCACTTCGCAGTCATTTCTGATGACGGTCACATGTGATCAATATTTCGAATTCCAAAGATGAAATTATTATTATTTGATCATAAATGTAAAGGTTAAAAATATATATTTATGCCAAATGCATGTCAAAGGTGGTTTTGGGTGAGGGGTGGTCTGAAAGGTGACTCAGCAGCCCACAATTCAAAGTACATCGACATCCTCCATGGAACCACCTGAGACCGTCGACCAACATGTGTTGTATCTTCAGTTTCTTGAAATTGTCAATGTCCATTCAATCCTTTCATAAGCGTAGAAGGGTATGACTGATTGGATTTAATGAATTTCATTTACACTACTTTAAACATTGATGTCCTTTGTGGGCCCATGCTAAGGTCAAAAAATTAAACTTTCCTGTGGCAAGAGCGATAATGTTGTCGAGAGAAGTTACTTTTGGTAATTTCAAATGTTAAAAGGTCATAAATTTTATAGATGTGTCCAAATTTCCATATCCCACTCCAATTCGACATGATGTATTTGTTTTTCCTTCGACTAAAAATTGGGGGGTATTTAAGTGTGTGGACAAAACGAAGATAGAGTTTTTTTGGTGGTTAGATGAAACGAAAGCGCTTACACAACAAAAACAATACGAGTAGATGTTGGCGTCTTGTTACACTAAAGACATTTTCACTAAGGGAAAGACCTGGTTAGCGGCTAACAAGTGCTAGACATTCAAGGGTAGAGATATATTCTGTTGTTGTTGTCCGCACATGGACATTGAACAAAATAATCTCAGCCTTCTATTTCACTACCCCTACTCTGCTAACGTCACCTTCGTGAAACACATTTCATGCATTCGCCATGTATGAACCCTACAAGTGTCCAAGTAGTTCTATCTCGTGTCATCACTATTTTTTTGCTCGTAGTGTTCGCATTTGTAGTTTCTTTTAGAAAGGATGAACAAGAACAGGAGGAACAAGCACTGTTGAAAGTTTTTCGTTAACTAACAAGGATGCCTGCAACAATGCTTCGCTTTAACTGTCTTCATGGAATATTCCTCGGAGGATATACATGATTGCATTGCAAGTGGTCATCGGTTCGAGTCCCCATAGGTGTAGGTGCTAGGTACTCTGAATCAGGGATTAGTATTTTTTTAAAGAACAGAGTTGGGAAAAAACATGATTTTACAAACACTAAAATTAAGTGGACAAGATTCTCCTCATCACTACTAAAATGGCCATCTTTTGCCATTGTATTTAGTGTCTCACTATAGTGCTAAACACTTTCACATAAACCCATCGAGATGAAATGGTCGTTTAAAACCCTTGCAAGGATAGAAATTCCGTAAAGATAAAATGGGACCACGTTACCATCATCATTAAAGTTTAGTATATGCACCTAAAAAATGTCCAAAGAGGTTTTAAAGATTACTTTCGAACAAAACAGAGATCGCGGACATCAGGGAAAGTTACTTAAATTTTGTTAAAATATAAAATATATTATATCCTAGTAATGGTTTGCTTGCTTGTAGTGAAAACTGGTTTCTAATTTGATGTCTCATGTTACTCATTACTTCTTTCATCATGTCTCACACCTATTCCATGGATCAATACGAAAGTTTATGGGTGGGAACCTTAATCGCATTCTTAAAAATCTAAAGAGAAACCATTACCGTACACCATATTGAATAGAAAAATGCAAGTTTTACTTTAAACTATTCATTGAAAAAACTTTGCTTTCTAAGATATGTCCAGGTTGTGTTTCCATGACGCTTTGCACGTCGTATCCCACTTCTCTATCAAACAATTGACAAAAAAATATAAATGATTGGTGTCCCCTAGATTTCATCCTGAAATCTGCGACTACCCTTATCCGAAAAAATTTCGTACTTTTAAAATAATGGGTCGTTTTGTGTTTTTATTGCCTGAAAGTTCTTGTATTGCGTCAAGATATTCCCAAAGAGCCATATTAGCCTTTTTCGCCAAATACCCAAATGCCCAAAATTGTTATATTCTGTCGTCGGGATTTGTCTACGGGAAATTTGTATTTAATTATTTTGAGCCCCGTTTGAGGCAATTTGCGCTCCGTTTTAACCCTGTTGTGATCGAACATATCATTATTCCTATATACCAGAAGGGTTTTAACTAGGAATAAGTTTTGGGCTTTATTTGTGACTTTTGGCAATTTTTTGTGTTTTTGTGTTTTCCCGTTTCGTTTTCTGTGAAATTTCTCTAGATCAATTCCTTTGCCGGTTAGCCCGATTCTTGGCCTAGAGTAGCTGGAGAACATATACGCACATTATGCCAAAAGGAAGTCACCATCGGAGGTCTGGTTCACTGGGAAAAGGTGAAGTCGTGCACTAAAAAGCCCCTGCGGGGTTGGGCGCATTTTTGGAAAACAAAGGATTTAAGTGGATCATGGGAAAAATAGAAGCAGCAGGCAGGTGGGATTTTATTGCCTGCCTTGTAGGGTACTTTTTCCCATGATAGGAAAGGTCACTTAAGCTGTAGTGGGAAAATTAGAGGCAGCAGGCAGGTGGGAATTTATTGCTGCCTTGTAGGGTAAAAATTCCCATGGTGAAATAAAAGAAAAGTGACTTAAGTGAAATCATGGGATTTTATTGCCTGCCTTGCAGGGTAAATAATCCCATTGTCAAAGTCAAATCACTTAAGTGGATCATGGGATTTCTGGGCTGCCTTGCAGGGTAAAAATTCCCATTGCCATAAATTCTTAAAAATAGAATTCTATTATGCAAAAAAGTGCACCCCCTTTGGAGAGAAGAAGGCAGCCTTTAAAGTGGATTAAATTAATTATTTCTTCTTCTAATTTTGGCGCCCAGGCATGGAAGAAAGTCAACAAAGCAAAGGGGGAATAAAAGAAACATAAATAGATGGTCTAAATTAAATAAATTTAATTTATTTAAAGGCTGCCCCCTCCATGTCAAAAAGTGCGCCCCTTTTGGGAAAGATATAATGCTTTTTAAAGCATTAAATGATTAAATTAAATTCTATTTTCAGTGGCTATGGTCAAAGCACACTGTGAAGCTTGAGTGAAGTGAAGAGTGGATGATTAAATTGAATTAATTTAATTTATTGGATGGTTGTCCTTAAACATGCTATTTTAACACACCAGTTAAAAAGAAGATCATGATTTTTAATTAATTAATTGCCAGGAATAGGAAGGGCAATTATTAATTATAGAATTATGAGGGTTATATAAGCATGGGCTGCCATAAGGGTGAATTAATTAATTCACAGGTAAAGAATTGCAGCCAAGAGGAAAAGTGCGCCCCATTTGAAGAGGATTTTTGCTCAGACAAAGGTGAAAACAAGGCTAAAAGCTTCCAATTTTGGCGCATGCATTGAAGGAGGTTGATTTGTGTTTGCATAATTGTTTGCAAAAGTGTTACAGGTGCTCAGGTGAAGTTGGAAAATTCATGCTCTTTTGCATACAAATTAGACATCAATTTTTGGGGCAGCAGGCTTGAAAAGTGCAGATTTTTATCATTAAAATTCACTGTTCATGCTTCGATGGCCATCTTTGTCTGAATTAATTGCAGGAATTCATTACAGGTGCTTTACAAAAGAAAAGGAGCTCTAATCAATGTCCAATACATTGAATATATCCTCCGAATCTGAAGAATTATCCAGATCTGCACCAGTTTTGAAGAAATCTGGCCAAGTAAGAAGAAAAAGAATTATTCAGACAAAGATAGACAAAGCCATGGCAAAGAGAGATGAAAAAGAAAGCACAACGGAGTCATGCATCACTTCCAAATTTGCAGACATAGGAGACACAGATCTAGGTCTGGAACCTCTTTCCGAATTGATTGATAGATCCAGAGCAGGAAAGACTTCACTCATGCATGCGGTTAAAAGCAGTGGAATTATTCGAGCTGCAGCCTTTCCATACACAGCCCAGTTGCCAGAGTTTGTTATGGAGTGCGCTAGATCTTACCATCCTTCATCCAGATCAGTGCGAGATGCTACAGGGAAAACAATAATTCAATTGGACGCAGAGTTCATCAATTATTGTTTGAAGATTCCGGTGCGAAAGGTGGTGACTTCCATTAGCCTTCAGGATGCCGGCAGCAGGTGGGAGAAGCATAGAGTTGATTGCGTGAGCATAATGAATAGTAGATACATGAAGAAGCCTAGATCTCCTTCTAAGTTCCCAAGAACTCTTCTGCGGTCCAATTTGGTGCAGGAGGTCGATGATATTGTCAAATTGTTATGCAGGATTAATGGCGAGGTGAATGCTTACACTTTCCGTACATGGATGTATGCTTTCATCAGGACCATTGAAGTCAACAAGGTTGATTCCATAATCAATTGGTCGGAAATTATTAGCGACAACATTGGTGAGCAACTCCGGAACGTGAAGCGTACTTTCAGCTTCAAAATGACTTCCTACTTGGTGTACGTTGCAGCTTCACAAGGCATCTTCTCCAAGCTGGATAGATGTGGCGTTCTTTCTAAGGACCCCATTTTCGAGTGCTACCCACAGCTTACTGTACCTGCGTGCGAGAAGGATTTCAAAGTGGTCAATGATGGATTCTTCTACGATTTCATTTGCAGGCTAGACAAGGACCTAAAGGTCAACAGGGTAAGCAAAGAAGCGTGGGAAGCCGTATCCAGGATTGGCAGTCTATTCATTCAGTTTGCAGATTTCACATACCTCAGGGTTACATGCTTTTCTGGAGAACCAATAAAGATGCCCAGATATCCGAATGATAGATGGATCACCATGGAGCTGAGCAGGCAACTTGTGGAGATACACGACCTTCAGTCGAAACGGCACAAGTCTACGGGCTTCTTTCCGATCACTGTCGGACATTATTGCTGCCAGAGCATTCATAGAGCTCGAGGGATGGAGGCATAGATGTTATCTGAGTATGAGCAAGAGTTCTTCATGGCACGGCTGAACTTTGATCCATTTGGAGTAGCCGGGAAGACGATCTCCCAGGAGTACGCACACGTGCCTTCATTGGAGGATTTCTGGATGAAGTGCAAAAGTGAGTACGAGGTTAGAAAGAGGGATTTCAGCAGGCTATCAGCAAAGCAAGTGTTCGACTTTGGACTAGCGCGGATACCTGCGGATCTTAAAGATGATGGGAATGTGTTACTTGACACTTACCATCAAATGGGAGGAGATAGAGCCGTACTTCAGGATAACGTAGGAGGCTGCAACACGATTGAAGAAAGATCTGGAGCTGTTTTGGTGAATACTTCAAACTGGTTGCTGACGAAGGGATACTGCCTTGATGAAGCATTGATGAATCAAGTCACAGGCAACTTTGGCGCAGGAGATTCCCTCAAGCGGAAGCATGGAGGAGAAAGCAGCAGAAGGTCCGAGAAGTTGAAAGTACATAGAAGATCTCAATCAAAGGAGAAGATCACTTCCACGGCCATGACTTTAGCTCCGGCTTCTCCAGCACCCAGTACTTCACCAACTATTGCACCGCAGCAGGACACTTCCATGCCTCCACTGAATCCGGCGACATTCATCTTCTCTCCTCAGCCACTCCATTCATCACCTGTTCCAGAAGAGATGTTAAAGCTACAGATGGCGGAGTTCGAAAGGCTTTGTCCTTGGATGATTCAGAGGATGGCAGCCATAACACTGTGGCACTTTCTGATGGAGAGGATGCAGAGCGGGAGATGGTAGTGCACTCAGCAACTTCTCATTCTCTGAGAAGTAACTTCTCAAAATGGTTGGCTTCGCAGTTGGTTCCAGAAGCGAGAGTGGAGATGAACTTGGAAGAACACGACTTGCAGCTACTCCAGAGCCTAGGCGGAAAAGACAGAAGGCCTAAAGTTGCTAAAGTAACTTCTAGGTTGATCATCGAAGAGTCGGGGCAGAAGTTTGCTGAGATGTCAATTCCGGCAGAAGGAAAGAAGGAGGATGAGCTCACGGCAGAAGATGTGATAGTAACCAGAGTACCCCTCGGTCAAGCCACCACAGAAGGATTGAAGCAGGATACGCAGACATTGATAGATGCTCTATTCCTTAGGCTTGACAGTGAAAAGGCGGAGAAAGACGAGCTTCAGAAGCAAGTATCTCAATTGTGCGAGATCATAGCCAAGGTTGCTAAACCTTCCATTCAGCCCATTTCAGAGCAGGTGAGTGATCATCTTATGCAGGAAATGGAGGATGCAAGCAATCAAGTAAAAGCTATTGACGAATGGAAGGATTTGATTATTTGTCAAGCTTCTGTACAACTTGGAGAAGTGCCAGCCCGCCTAAAGGTTATGGATGATGCAGTAAATCAGCTGAAGCAACTGGTGACAAGCATAGTGGATATGAACACAGTTGCTGAGAGTAACCTGAGTACTTTGGCCGAGATCAACAAGCTGCTGGGAGATGTATTGGTTGCAGAGCAGATTGTACCGGATGGATCAGTTGAGAAGGGGAAGCAGCTGGAGTTTGCAGTATCTTTCCGTTTGGAGATCTGCAGAGTTTTGCTGAAGAGGATGCAGGCACTTGAGAGTAGGACATCATCCTTACCAGACAGTATCATTTCTTTCACTGAGGAGAAAGTGGTCGGGAATGTTACTTCATACGTACGGATTGTTCCAACCAAGGTGCCTAATTCCCTAGAAGGGTCTCTTCTGATGGTACAAAAGAGAATTGATAAAGCTACTAAGCCTTTCACGATGAATTCTATTAGCAGACTGGTGGCGCTGCAGGCGGATATTGCGAGGTTCGGGCCGAGCTTGGAAGATGTGGAAGCGTGCATCAAAGTGTTGAATGAAGGATTGCTGCAGTTTAGGACAGAGAAGGAAGCAGTGGCTAAAACAGATGGGAAGATGTTGAATCACATGTTCGACAAGTATATCCGATATCAGAACAAAAAGAAGACATAAATGTTACAGCTGGCTTGACTTCTTCTTCTATTCTTTCTTCTTCTATTTTCCATGTTCCCGAATGAAATTGTAAGACTTTTAAGTTATTGGTTTTGAAACCATTACTTAAAGTCATGTGGAACAATTCTATTAGTTAAGTGATACATGTGTCACTTAAGGAGAAGTTAGTGGAGGATGATTGCCAAATGTCATCTTTACTTGTTGTTTGTGTTTCAGTTCAGTTAGATTTCCCATTTGTACTTTCCCTCCTACATTCTATAAGTAGGAGAAGAACCTCCGGGTTAATGGATCAGAATTTGTAAGCAGCAACCTTGTGTTCCAGACTTTGTGCTGAAACCCTTGAGAGCCACTTGAAGCAAAGGAATATACAGGAGCAGATTTCCAGAGAACTTTGTGTCACGGTGTATTGTGTTTCTTGCTTTTTATCTTAGATCTTTTAATAGACTTTGTGTTATTTCAGATCTAGATCTAGAGCTACCTTTGCTTAGAATTTTGTGTTTATATCTATTGGTTTCTTCTATGTGCATGCAATCAACTCTGCTATCTATTGATTGGGATGCACATCTTCCCCATTTCTTCTCTGTGTTGATATAATTCCCTTTCCTCTCTTCTATAAATATTTCCTTTCTTTAAAACAGTTGCTTACTTGCTGCAGAACTGTTCAGTTATGGTTCATGAACTGAGTAGTTAAAGTAAAACCCCATTTAGATATTAGCATACTTTAATTGACAAATCTGACATGGGAGCCTCACTGGTAAATGAGGGAGATTTATCTCATGATTGCCTAGGTTTTGTGCTATGGCACCTTAAATAAAAAGAAAAAATCAGTAATCTACACAAAATTACCCCTCAATCATAATGGTGTAAAATTAAGATGCATTTAAATGGGTAAAATAATCAAATTATGATGTAATGAAAGCCCAAATTTGCAATATTCTAATTTTCTAAAAATCATAATAACTAAGATAAACATTAAATAAATAAATACCTAAACAAACAATTGAATTTAGATAAAAAGACATGCAAATTAGTAAACACATAAAAACCATCAAATGACGTGTGGGACACTGAGATCTCTTATCAAAACCATTATGAAAAACTTGTAAATAATAAAATAAATAACTTTAGCTTCTACTTGGATTTTAGTGCTAGAATTAAAACCCATTTGGATTCTTATCACTTCAATTTAAAAAAAATCATTCCGATCTTAACCACTGAAATTAAAACTCATGTAAATTTTAACTAGTAAAATGCATTAAATTATATTTTTTCCAATTAAATTAAAGAAACGTGCATCTATACATTGAAACACCCACACTAAATATGTCACCGAAAGATACATTAACATATTCTTGGAGGGTAGCTTTCAATGGACAAAGAAGTTTATACCTTCCTGTTCACCCCCTCTACAAAGAGCTCCTCTCCTCTGCCCTACATTCTGCCATCTCGGATAGGTCCAATCAACCTTTGCATTTCTCTCTATGGGCACTCACCCACCCCTATATCTGTATATCTCTCTCTATATTTCTCTATATCTATATCTCTCTTTATATCTATGTGCTTCCATTTGACACTTAGCTTGGTTCTTCTTTGAAAGGGTCATAATGGGTGAGCTCCTCAAGTGACTCGACCTTTGTTTTTCCTAAAAGAAAGTCTCAATGACCTTTTCCTCGAGCTCCTTCTCTGTTGCATACAAACCAAGCTAATCCGATCATCTCGACCCCTAGCTTGTTTACACACCGAGCTCGAATAGGTCTAGGTGATCTAGATCAAGACCTTTGCAAGCCCATCCCACCCTTTGGCACCAACACGGCTCCGATAGAGCTTGCGCGACACCCTACATTGCGAGTCACAAATTGAAGTCACCCTTTGAGATCATCTCAACAATTTTCCCTAAGCTTTACCCCGACCTTAGATATCCATCTTAGCCCATATCTAGCTCGTGGCAACTTTGCATGCTCGATCTATTCCAAATCACGTTGTGCAGGCTCCCAAATGGGAAAATATTTGGTGCAAGTCAATCCTAGCTTTGTTCTTTTCCTCTCAAAGTAGCTCTTGCAACAAAGAAGCAGAAAAAAATATAAAACAACAGATAAAACATCTAAATGAATCCCAAGAAAAGGCCAGAACCCTAAACCGTAATATTAAATCATTGGTTTTTAGGTATTTGTGCTCAAGTATTCGTTGAACTGACATCACCAACTTACTATAAACTTGGGATTTGACCCAATAATAGTATTATAAAAGTTGTATATTTATTATTTTAAAACTTTTGATAATTGCTTAATACATCTTGTCCAATATATCTGTGACTCGTGGGAAGATCTTGGAAATTTAGGTGATTGTTGTTTGTAGAAGTCAAGCAATTTTCACAATAGCCCTTCTTTTAACAATTTTAAAAATACATTGCACTTCTCTATTACCAAACAATTTTTACATTTTAATTTTTCCCTGAAACATGCAAATTTTTACCCAACGTGACTGGTTTGAGGCCTTGGGAAGGGTTGTGACGGGCTCAATTTTGAACCCCCAATTTAAACCTACCCCACAATAATAAGGGAGGAGGCTACCTATAGACCTGCGTTCCACGAGAGAAAAACATGTTCTCAAGTCAGCGGATGCTGCTCGGAGAGCTCCTTCCGTATCATTGCTCTAATGAACTCGGGACAATCCTGAGAATTTCCGCCATTATACAAGAACAGGTTCCGTCATTGGACAAAAGCTATCCCCACGTAATTGCCCAATTTTGTCGCTTCCGCGAACTGTAGATGAACATGATACTTCTCTCCCTTGCCCGTTTCAACCAGAAACACCAGCCGATGTCTTAAGATTCCAAAAGAAAGTAACCATTGCTTTGCAATCACCGGGCAAGAGGGAAATAACTGAGGGATCGGTGATTCGGTAGTGAGACAGAACAAAGCAACCTGTCGTAAACGAGCCCACAGATATGACCACATGCAAACGAAGTATCTTGGATGATCCACATGAAAAATTATGTAGCTATCATACCACTTTTGAGGATGTTGTTTGATTATGGTAAATTGAATCACAACACAAATTCCCCATGCTTCATTCATACCATGTCAACCATTGCCCATGTCAGGGCATTCCGTAGAGAGGGTCGCTTGAAACAGGCGCTACACATTCTTTATACCGCAAATAACCCTCCTGTGAACTCTACCCCATATCTTCGACTTCATCACACATGCCCTGCCGAGAAAGCCCTTTCAAAGGGTAAGCTAATCCACCCTTTCATCAATGACAAGGAATTTACATTTGGTAAACCCACACAGTGCGGAAGCTTGGTGGATGGTTGCAACGTTTATGATAATATGACAGGACGAGACATTTCCTCGTGGAATATGAGAATTGCAGCTTATCGAAAACGTGGGCTTACTCAAGAGGCATTGTCATTGTTTCACCAAATGAACCGAACAGGGGTTCCAACTGATCCGTTCACCTTTGCCAGTATACTCCCAGCGTGTGCCAAAATGAAAGCTTTGGAACAGGGTATAGAGATCCATCAAAGAATAATCGAAAGTGGACTTTTGTCGAATACTGTGGTTGCTAATGCCCTTATGGACATGTATTCCAAATGTAAAAGAATACAAAAGGCTCGCCAATTGTTTGACAAAATGCCCCAGCGGAATGCGGTATCATGGAATGGAATGATTTCCGGATATAAACAAAATGGTCAACTTGACGAGGTTTTGAAGATTTTTAAAAAAATGTCTCAACCAAATGTAGTCTCATGGAATGCAGTCATTGCTGGATATGTCGAAAATGGTGTTCTTGAGGAGGCATTAAGGCTTTTCAATGAAATGCCTCAACGAAACATGGTTTCATGGACTACGATTATTGCCGGATATGCACAAAATGGGCTTGTTGAACAGGCCTTAGAGATTTTTAAGCGAATGCAATTGGCAGGTGCAAAGCCAGACTCAGCAACCTTTGCCAGCATCCTCCCAGCTTGTGCCAAACTTGGAGCGTTGAGACAGGGGATGGAGTTCCATCAAAGAATAATTGAAAGTGGATTTTCACCAAATGTTGTAGTTACAAATGCACTGATAGACATGTATGCAAAATGTAAAAGCATACAGAAGGCTCGGGCATTGTTGACAAAATGTATCAGCAAGATGCAGTCTCATGGAATGCATTGATTGCAGGATATGCACAAAATGGTCTTTTTGAGGAGGTTTTAAGGCTTTTTAAAGAAATGCCTCAACCAAACGTGGTCTCATGGAATACAATAATTGCTGGATATGTACAAAATGAACATGATAGAAAGGCCTTGGAGATCTTTAAACAAATGCAATTGGCAGATGTAAAGCCAGACTCAGCAACTTTTGCCAGCATTCTCCCAGCTTGTGCCAAAATTGGAACCTTGGAAGTGGGTATGGAGTTCCATCAAAAAATAATAGATTGCAGATTTTTGTCAGATGTCATTGTTGTGACTTCACTCATAGATGTGTATGCAAAATGTGGAAGCATACTGAAAGCACGTGAATTGTTTGACAACATGCCTCAACCAAATGTGGTTTCATGGAATGCAATTATTGCTGGCTATGCCCAAAATGGAGTTCTTGATGAGGCCTTAAGGCTTTTCAAAGAAATGCCTCGACGAGATGTGGTCTCATGGGACTGCAATGATTGCAGGATATGCACAAAATGGGCTTGTTGAAAAGTCCTTGGAGTTTTTTAATAAAATGCAATTGCGAGGTGTAAAGCCAAACTCAGCAACATTTGCCAGCATCCTCCCAGCGTGTGCCAAAATGGGAGCATTAGACCAGGGTATGCAGCTCCATCAAAGAATAATTGAAGGTGGATTTTTGTCAGATGTAGTTTTGAATGCGCTGATAGACATGTATGCCAAATGTGGAAGCATACAAAAGGCACACAAATTGTTTGACAAGCTGCATCATCCAAATGTGGTTTCATGGACTGCAATGATTGCAGGATGTGCTATGCATGGGTATGGCAAGGATGCTCTCAAACTCTTTGAACTAATGAAACACTCTGGAACCAATCCCAACTGTGTAAGCTTAATTTCTGTTTTATTTGCATGCAGCCATGCAGGGCTAGTGGACGAGAGCTGTAAGTACTTCAATCACATGAGTCACTCTTATTGCATTATGCCTACAATGGATCATTATGTATGCATGGTTGACCTTCTTGGCCGTGCAGGCTATCTTGAGGAAGCCCTAAACTTTATCATCAAAATGCCGCTAAAACTTGGTGCGGTTGTGTGGATGTGTTTGCTCAGTTCTTGTAGATCACATGAAAATATAGGGCTAGGAGAATTTGCAGCAACACTCCTTTCAGAGTTGGATCCTACATATGCTGCACCTTATGTTCTTCTGTCAGACATTTATGCAGAAGCAGGCAGGTGGGGTGATGTTCAATATCTAAGGAAATTGAAGAAAGAAAGAGGAATTAAAAAGATACCTGGATGTAGCTGGATTGAAGTCCTAAAAATGGTATAAAGCTTTCTGTGTGGGAAACAGATCACAGTCACAAATGCAGGAGATCAATGCAAAGTTGGAGAAATTGTTTTGGGAGATGAAGGAAGCAAGATATGTTCCAGATTCAACACCCAAACTGAATGATTTTATCGAGAAGGTATAAGCCCTCTGCCACCGTAGTGAGAAGTTGCGACTGCATTCAGATTGTTAAACACATCCCATGGAACAATTATTAGAGTTGTCAAAATCCTTAAGAGTATATATTGACTGCCACACTGCAACCAAGTTTATCTCCACAGTTGCAAAATAAATTGTCAGCAGAAATGCTAACTGGTCTACATCAAGGACATGGACAATATTCAGACTTGAAGTGGTAAGGATTCAAGTTTTGTTTTTAGTTTCTATTAAGTGTTGTTTCTAAGTGTTTAAAAGCTAGACCATGCTGTCGACTTGATGAAACCATATACACAGTATGCAACAATGCGTAGATATACCGATGAGGTATTTGTTAAAGCCCTGTTTTTAAATTCCATGGAGGAGTCATGGAATAGAACTGTGTTTTAGCAAGCCTGTGTATATCGGGAATGAAAAGCTGGTGGAGGAGGCAGAAGAATGGGAAATGTGAAAGGGGAGTAATACTCGAAGGAAATGGAAAGCTGCTCAACCAGCAGGGAATGGGAGAGAAGGGTTTACAATCAATCCAATGTTTGGATATAATGAACAGCTAAAATATCTCGATTCTACGTAACTCAGTCTTCAAAAAGTTAAATACAGTAGGGGAAATTAATGTTTGAGTGTAAACAAGTATTTAACTTGGCCAGTGAAGGTAAAAAGGAAACATTACAGAGCGTAGGAGGCCATTTGAGAAAGAGAGGGTGCTATGTGGGTACACTACCCACTATTATTTGGTGAATGAGGCAACACCGAGCTCGGTGCTTTTTCTAGGGGGATGTAATGCCCCAGACTTTTTCAGATATGAATAATGACCTTAGTTTAATGGTTTTAGGATGATATATTGTAAATCACTTAAATTTATGAAGTTTCAAATAAGAAGCCCAAGTGCAGAGGACCCATTCAAAATCTGAAAGTAACGAGAAAAAAAATTGTGTAATAAATAAATAAAATTCTCAATTACAGAGTATGCAGGCGGATTAAGAAAGAAAGAAGGCGAATGGGTTTCTTGAGATTGGATGTGATGAGAAGAAAACATCAAAAATATAATATTAGGAGACTGATGCTTCATCTCCTAAATTTGCACTTGTGACTGTTTTCCGCCCAAGACACCACCTTTGTTTGAAGAGACTGAACATACGTCTCTATTCCTGATCTTGGTCTTATGATTCTCATAACTCCACAACTTTCTGAAGCGTTAATATTGTCATGCTACTGGCATATTTGTAGAGATATCCTACTTATAGACTATTCATTTTTGGTACTGTCAAGGCTCCATATTACTGAGAGCGAGATATGGGGGTTATGCGTGTCACAAGGCTCTTCTGGTGAGGATCAACTGCAGAATCAACAACCTAAGAAGGCGAGACCCAAAAGATAGTCTGGTGAAGTGAAGACTCAAGAGAACATAGGTAGGGTACAAATGAAGTTTACAGTCAATTCAAGCATCCGAAGGGAATGAATTGCTACCCTTGGTACCAAAAATTTATCCAACAAATTACATGACGTATTGAATCTCATAGAGATTTCTTATATTACCATCTCTCTTGTGTGTCAGATGCTTAGTGTTCCTTCATTCTCCCTTTGATCATTGTTTTGGCTCAAGGACGGTGTTAGGATTGATGACCTGGAGTCAGGGTAGACTCAAATGCACAAAGGCTCGCGGCCTATTTTCAGATTCTTAAAAGCTAAGTGACAAACCTGACCTCTTGTACTAATGTCTGATGAATAAATATATTTATCGGTGATTAGGTCTCATATACATGCTTTAATGTAATGTATAAAAGCGAACCTCCAATTATTGCATGTCATTTAGAAAATACCCATGTGATGAGTTTGTAAAAAATTCATTGGGATATAAGTTCCTTGTTTTTACAAAAAAATAGGGAGTCATGTTTTGATGATCATTATGTAAACTTACCTTCAATCTTGTAGGGCCCTAACCTATAAACTGTCAAACATTTTGTATTTTTGTGGGGTTTTCCCACTTTGTCCCCTAGATGGACTATATCCCAAACCTCATATAGTGTTGAAATTGCTTTGTTATCAAAACACTTAATCTTCTTCAGAAATTGCTCCTAAGCCTTTATCTTAATTTCGTCCAATTGGGCTATTTGATTCTTCTGGTCAAAGGTTCATTAGGCTTTTCCAGCACTTAAATGATATTGAGTATAGGCAAACTCCAGATAGTTGGGCAAAACTTTTTCTTTACCATACAACAATATTTAGGACTTTCTTTCTCTAATTGTTTCAAATCCAATCTGTCCACAAGGCATGATGGAGATTTAGATCTTGTTCTCTTTTTCATCGCCTTCAGCAGGTTCTTGTTTGTAGACTCTGTCATCCCAATATGCTGTGGGTAAAAATCTGGCGACGAAGCTGAAATGATGTCATACTTACAGTTGAAGTCAATTAAGCCATAAGACGTAAAACTAGGACCACCATTTGTCATTATCTTCTCATGAACTCCAAACATGGGCGGAATATTGTCTGCAAAATTTTAATCACTACTTTTGTGGTACAATTCTTCATTGGTATTGCTTCCGCCCTAGTTAAATAATTTATTGCTGTCATAATGTATTTGTGCAGTTTACTAGAAGCTGGATGGATGGATCATGGGACTAGTGAAATTCAAAATCAATTGTTTGGAGGGAACATCTTCTTCTACCGGCATTAGAAGCAGAGTAGCTATCTTCTGTCTACCTGCAAAAATATGAGACCTCGCAATATTGCATATAATTTCTTGGTATATAATCCTACTCTGAATATTTTATGAGCTGTTTACGATAGGCTTGTGGGGACCACCACATACTCTATCATGAAATTCCTTTAACTTTTAGGCTTGATCCTCTTCAAAACATTTGAGCAAAAGTCCTTCTAGCTTCTTCCAGTTCAATACATCTTCATGGTTGTTCTTTATTGTCTACTGAAATCCTGAGGACATGTGTAGTATGCAACATCACCAGTACCATAACTTTTACGGCTCTACAATATCAATGTCCTGTTCTTTATTGTTTATGGCTTCTTACTTGATTCTATTTGATCATGTCATCAACTTTCATAATTGATTTGTTGGGTGGGCTAGCTACCCAGACTTATTCTTGGACTTGACCCACCTTCCTCTTGTGGCAGGATAATCTGATTGAGACGCGATCTTCTTGGCAGCAGAAAGAGGGACGCATGCTATGGGAGAGTTCAATATGTAGGACTTGAACCTTTTCAATGCCTTAACTGTAAAATTTATTTCTCCCTTATTGAATATTCCAATTCTGCCCCCTTTGATTCTCGACTCGATGAAATATAACACACTATGTTCCTCTTTGCCGTTTTGTAATAATACACAGAAAAATTAAGAAGTGTATGTTGTAATCGAGAACTACAACGATTGGGGTTGTTGAAATTGGTTCTTTAATATCTTCAAAGGTGCTTTTCTCATGTGTTCGGTCCATTTGACTTGCCTCCGTCAACATATTGCTGCTTGAGACAGCCATTTGAGCAAAGCCAGCCCTGAACTTTCTGATAAAAACTATTTTGTCCAAGAAAGACTGGAATCGTTTTCAAATTTCTCGGCAGAAGGACTTATCTGATTGCTTCTACCATGTCAAAATCAATTCTGGTTCCATCTTTGGATACTGTACGGCCTAAAAGCTTCCATCAGTCACTGCGAAGACTGGTGTATTCGGGTTCCATGATACACCATACTTTCTGCATCTCCTAAACACTCGTATAAGATGCTGAATGTGATCACTTCTGACTTTTGAACTATTTCATGTCATCCCACTAGATGAATATTATCTCATTGTTCGAATCTGTAAATGTGTATTCCATATTGCTTCAAATGTTAATCCTACGTTCACGAGACCAAATGGCATTCGGTCATATACAGAAGTTCCCCATGGAGTTGTAAATGGTCTCTATATCTTAGTGTTACATGGGGAGGGGACCAGCCTCCACCCGCCTACCAGCCAAAAAAAAGGGCATCTAGGACGTCCTGGGGATGGCGTGAGAGGCGCGGTGTCACTCACATGTTTTTAGGAGACGACCTGCCGTTACCCCTCCCCTTTTCTTCCCCACAATTTTTCTTCTTCAAATTTTCTCTGTTTTTGTTTTTTAATTCAATTTTATAGATTTTAATATCAACTTTTCAAGATATAGTTATTTGAAGAATACCAATATGTATCTATTTTAAGATGTTTAGTTTGAATTTGTCATATAGTTTCACCTATTAAAGGGTTCTACGTTGATTAACAAGTTAATCACCTTCCTCGCAAATTTCCCTATGTGTGGTAATGAATGACCTCAATTTAGCTACACCATTGTGTTGGGCTTGAATAAATTTGAAAATGAAATAAATTTGCGAAGGATCTAATGTACTCTTGTAGGATAAGATTGTTTTTGGAAGCCACTCATTTCTATTTGAAAAAATATTTGTATAAATCTAATTCAAATTCACTCTAGAAGTTTCAATCACATAATAGAACTTATACATATAATTTTATATGAAGCTTATATGTATAATATTATATGAAGAGAAAGGTTGTGTAAATGATAAAAACGGTAAGTCATAGATCAAAACATTTATGCATGACCTGACTATATTATATTACAAAGACAATAAAAATCGAATGTGATAAATACATAGTTTTTTTAGCACAAATGTGGATCATGGACTGTCACAAATTGCTCTTAATAATTTTACATTAAATCTATTTGTATATTTTTCATACTTATAATTATGCCAAAGGTGTTTACATCGAGTTGAGTCTTATTGCAGCTGACACATTAAAAAATGGGTGGTGATGATTTTGTGGCCGTTGACGTATGATTGTATATGCACCATACATTCCTGTCAAACTGGCACTGACGTGCCCTTTCTGCCACATCGAAACACTTATATCCCTCAAATTGGCATACATATACATGGGCTTGGAATTTATGTTAACGCCCTTTTAAATGCAATGAATTTGAACTTAACTGCCATCTCACAGTCAAACCTCAATGTCAACTCCAATCTTTTCATTAAAATGATTTCCATAGGTGGTTAAGAATGTAGGTAGTAAATTATTAACTAGCAATTGTACATGAGTTGCAAGATATGTTAGATGGGATGCAAATAGAATGCTCTCATTTAACAATATGGTTTAATGTTAGTGTGTTTTTAATATCAATGTCTATTATCCCAACGAAGAACGTCCGAAAATCCACAAAAAACTGACATACCAAAACCATAAAGGAGTAAAGTTTTTGTGCCTTGTGTATGATTCCATATTTTGTATGTTCGTATCTACCAAAGTGTTTCCAACTATAACGTATGTAAAGATCCCTTTCCCATTATTCTTTGATGGATCTCCACACCCATTTTTGAATCTCATAATGTTTTTAACAACCCTATTTTGTGAGTATGTTGGCAAGTGTTTATTTATCGGGTCGAGCATTTATTATAAAGTTTCCAAGGTTATTTCACGACATTTTACGTACATATCAAACAAGGCACCTACAACTACAACATCTGACAAAGGACACTTTCTAATATGCCTCAATGGATTTCCATACCCTAGTGTAAAGCTCTTTTTTTCCACGGGCTGTGAGTATGTTGGGAAAAGGTGAGTTGATTGGGTTGAATATTTGTTCATTGCATTTGATGAAACATATTCAATGGCTCTTGCTAGGCATTTACACAAACAATTTGCATCACCACAATAGGCCCACCCATGATCTCCAAAAGTGGTGGCTCGTCTTAAAGGCATGGATGATGGTTACAAAGGTTATGGACTCTGGTTTTACACCTGCTAATTGCATTTGCCTAAAAGTTTCTAATGCCTTTTCAACAAACCCATTTTTTATTGGAATAAATTCGTGATTTCATTTAGATGTCAAAAAAATAAAGGAAAGAAATCCATTCCATGAGACCACATCTCCTTGAGTTATTTAGTAAAAGGGTTCATGTGATTTGTGTATGTTTCCATAGGTTGTATAAATGTCTACACGAGCATTAACAACTACAAAAGTCCACATAATTATGCTTTCCTTTATGCATTGATGGATATCCACACCATGTTCTATGGTTCCAAGTCAGTTGCAACTACATCTAACAAAAAATAGCTTTCCATTGTGCTTTGATGGATGTGCATGACCTTTTGTAAAGCTCCCATTTTGACGCAGGTTGAGAGGACGTATAATTCCATTTTTTCATGTACATGTCGACCAATGCACCAACAACTACATCTAACATTCCATTGTGCTTTGATGGATGTCCATGAACTGTTGTAAAGCTCCCATTTTGACAATATGTGGGAGGATACTGGAAAAACCTGCCAAATGCATTTTCCAGAAAGCTCCCAAGGCTTTTTCAACAAACTCGTTTTGTGCATATCCTACAATCATTGCAGTCCGTGAGACTAATCCTATTCAAGGCATGTTGTCAAACAATTTATTTTCCTTATGTATGCTTCCACATTTTGCATACATTCATCATAGCGCACCAACAACTACAACATCTATGCTAGCAAAGGTGAACCCATTAGGTTGGACACATGTTGGTTGCATTCACCAAAACAATGTCAATGCTTTGTGAGGATGCCAATGTCCTCTATCATTTTCTGCATATCATGTAATCAAAGCTCCTATTTTAACACATCTACCATGACACCTACAACTACATATGATAAAAATCAGCTTTCCATTATGCTTTGTTGGATGTCCGTATCCTATTTTGAAGCTTCCATTTCGACACAGACTGGAAGGATGTTATCAAAATGTGTCTATTGCATTTGCTAGGAAGTTTCTAAGGCCTTTTCAATGAACCCATTTTTTGTGTAACTCTTGCAATCACTCCAAAGAAATCTATGATTAGGAAAAAGACCGGCATCAAAGAACTTCAAATCATAGAGACCAACGAAGCTATCTCTCAAATGCTTAGGTTGTAATCCATCAAACAGATCACATGGCTTATGCATTCTTCCACATCTTGCATACATATATACATGGCACTTACAACACCATCTAACAAAAATACCTACATTAAATGTGATGAATTTTGGTAAAACTAACTTCATTGTGGCCAATTGCTCAAGAGAAAACCTCTGATTAGGAGAAAGAATGGTGTCGAAGAACTTCAAATCATAGAGATCAACACAGTTATTTCTCAAATGCTCAGGCACCAAAACTACAACATCTGAGAAAAAACATGTTCTATTAGGGTGCTCTTGAGATGCACCCTAATGTTCCTAACACCTGGTAATGACATCTAGCGTACTATCCACTATGATATGTTTGTTGGGTGCCACCCAATGTTGGTTCCTTGCATGTGTTTACCATCTATTGTTTTGTTATGCCCTTAGTCCTATAGCTTATATTGGATATGTAATGTTGACTTGTGGCTTACCTAATATTTCTTATTGTCATGTGTTATTCATTTATGTTTTCATATGTTTAGTAGGTCAGCCTTGGTGTTGGACATAGCATAGGATTGGTATATATAGGTGGTAGTGAGGATTAGTTAATCATCATATTGAGCATTTGAGTCTTATCGTATGGTTTGGAGGTTTCCCCCTCGAAGTGGCTAAGCTATTCTACTTGTATATTGTGATCATATATTTACAATATTATGTTTCTTTAGTGTTCTATTGTTGCTAATAATCACATTTATACAAGTAATTTCATTACAAGTGGTATTAGAGCCTGATCTTAGGCCAGAGCTGCATGTCAAACCCTAATTGTGAAGGTTCAAATATATCTCAAAATTTGTAGCAAATTTTTCTACAATTTTTTGTGGTGTGGTGAAATCATTCAAGTAAGATCCTCTCCAAATTTCAAACATTTTTGACTTGTTTTGCAAAATTTATAGCAGTTTTATGTTTTTTCATAATTCGGCTACCTAGGGTGCAATTTTTGGAAATTTTTCATAAGTTTCTTATATTTTCGGAAATATTTCCAAACATTAGCTAGGGTTTCTTATTTATGATTTCCTCTATTCCTCCATTAAATTTACGAAACCCTAAACCCTAAAGTTTTTCCCTATTCCGTCTACCCTGAGTCCCAAACCTACATCATGACTGGTAGATCAACTCAGAGGCCAAGGGAAAGGTCAAGAAACTCCAGGAATGACCCCAAATAAGGAAGATATGGATTTATAATCTTCTAGTTTGGGAGTATCTGAGGTAGTCATCCAACTTCAGGAAAGGGTAAATAATATGGTAAGGATGACCTCAATAATAAGCTTCTTCATCTAAAAGGTAGCCTTAGGGGTGAACTTCAGATGGATTTTCAATCAATGAAGCGGGAGATTGTTACTCGCTCTTTCAAAAACAAATCCTAATTCCAGTCATATGGGTTCCTCTAACAATACTCACACAGGTCCAAATCACTCCAATAAAGGAGGATCCTTTACACATTCATGTGGATCTCCTCACCAATGGTGGGTATTATTCCAAAAGTGGAAATGTGTAAATTCGATGGAAAGGATCTGCTCAATTGGATTACCCAAATGGAGAATTTATTTTATCTCCATCAGATCCCATCGGGACAAAAGGTGACCATGACATCCTTATATCTAGAACCTGACCAATTTTTCTGATATCATTGGTTATGTGCTCAAAGGCAAAAGAATGGTCTAAGTGTCACATGGACAGTTTTCACTGAAGAGCTTCAATTACACTATAGTTCTAGTGTGTCAGAGAATTACTTCAGCCAATTAGCAAAGTTATGACAAATAGGTTCAGTAAATGAGTATGTCCATCAATTCCAAAATCTTTCCTTGTATGTGGAGGATATTACAGAAGAGTATTTGAATGACCTATTTCTTTTGGGGTCTTAAGGACCACATTGAGCATGAGGTGCACATGTTTAATCCACTCAAGGTTTCTGATTCTATTATCATGGCGCATAGGGAAGAGGAAAAAATTTATTTCCAATAGAAGGCAATACCTTCACTAACATAAAATATCGTAGCACCTTGCCTCCATCGTACCCTCAGACCAGTTCAGATGACACCTCAACAAATTGAAGAAAAAAGAGCAAAAGGGTTATGTTTTAACTGTGACAGCAAATATGGACCAAATCATAAATGTGCTGAGAAAAAATTGTTTTACATTGAAGGGACCGATGATGAGGAAGAATATGAGGAAACATCAAGCGAGGAAGTGGAAAAATTAGAGGAAGAATCTGAAGATCCCCAGCCCACTATTTCATGTCATGCTCTATCAGGTATTAGCACTCCACAAACCCTTCAGGTCATGGGTTATCTTAAGAAGCAAAAGGTGACAATATTGATTGATTCAAGGAGCACACATAATTTCATCAATCATAAGCTGGCAACAAGGCTAAATTGTTTCATCTACCCATCACCTAAATTTCAAGTAATGATCGCAGATGGTGGCATAGTCCAATGTTTAGGTAAATGCCATAAAATTAGACTTATGATGGGTGACTACACATTGGAATCTACAATGTTTGTTATTCCCATGGGTGGAGCTGATATTGTCTTAAGTGTTCAATGGCTCACAACTTTGGGCACCATAGAGCTAAATTTCTAGGAATTGTTCATGCGCTTTCATTCTGAGGGTAAACAATTTGAACTTTGAGGACTACAGGAAAAAAACTCCTCAGGTGGTTAGTTCTCACCAAATGCAAAAGATTCTTAAAAAGGGGGGGTTGAAGGATTTTGTAGCACGATTGTTCTCCATGGAAGTTCAACCACCAATGATGGTAGTGCATCCTGATCTTCAAAAGGTTATTGATCAACATGCAGTTGTCTTCAAGGATCCTAGAGGATTGCCTCCTGAAAGAGATCATGATCATGCCATTCAGTTAATTCCAGGAAGCCAACCCCCCAACATCAGGCCTTATAGATACCCATATGTGCAAAAGAGTGAGATCGAGAAGATGGTGGAGGAAATGTTAGAAATGGGTATTATTCATCATAGTCAGAGTGCTTATTCTGCTCCAGTGGTGATGGTGCGCTGCAAGGATGGAAGATGGAACATGTGTCCAGACTACAGAGAACTTAACAAGTACACTATCAAAGATAAGTTTCCTATTCCTGTCATTGATGATTTATTAGATGAGTTACATGGTGCAATTTATTTTACAAAACTAGATCTGTGTTTTGGGTATCACCAAATTAGAGTAAAGAAAGAAGATATTCATAAGACAACCTTTAGAACTCATCAAGGGCATTATGAATTCCTAGTGATGCCTTTTGGTCTTACTAATGCACCATCCACATTTCAGAGTTTGATGAATTCAGTATTTAGACCATTCCTACAAAAGTTTGTCTTGGTATTTTTTGATGATATCCTCATCTACAACAAATCCTGGGAGAAACATTTACATCATGTCAATATAGTATTGGAAGCCCTAGAGAAACATCAACTATATGCCAAGCCTTCAAAGTGTTCTTTTGGGGTACAGGAAGTGGAATACTTGGGCCATATTGTCTCTCATGAAGGTGTTAAGGTGGACCCTCACAAGATCCAGGCCATGGTGGAATGGGAAGTCCCAAGAACCCTCAAGCATTTATGAGGTTTCTTAGGTCTCACAGGGTACTATCATAGATTTGTAAAAAACTATGGCAGTATAGTCAGCACCACTTACAAAATTATTGAAGAAAGACTCCTTTCATTGGAATGAGGAAGCTTCTAGGGAATTTGAAAAATTGAAGGTGGCAATGTGCACCACTCCAATATTGGTAACTCCATATTTCTCCAAGACCTTCATAGTTGAATGTGATGCTTCAGGAAATGGGATCAGAGCAGTACTCATGCAAGAAGGACATCCCATAGCATTTGAGAGCTGGAAACTAAAAGGAAAGAATTTGTTGAAGCCCACCTATGAGAAGGAAATGATGGCAATATTACATGCAGTCAAACAATGGAGACCATACTTGATGGGTAGACACTTCAAGGTAAAAATTGATCATGATAGTTTGAAATACTTCTTGGAGCAATGAATATCTTCAGAAGAGCAACAAAAATGGGTCACTAAGATGTTGGGTTATGAATTTGAGATTATTTATAAGAAAGGGAAGGAAAATGTGGTCATTGATGCTCTATCTAGGAGGGATGAGTCCACAGAAGCATTGTTATGTGTCATCTCTATACTAAAGGTAGATTGGGTAGATCAAGCAAGGGAAGAATGGTAGAAAGATGCAACAACCCATACTCTCATTTAGAATCTCCAGATAGATCCAACCATATCAGAACAATTTATATGGAAGGGGGATACATTGTGGTACAAAGATAGGTTATATTTGTGTAAGAACTCTACACTTAAACACCATGTTCTTTCAGAGCTCCATTCTTCTCCACTAGGTGGTCATTATGGGTTCTTGAAAACTTATCATAGAGTTAAGAAAGATTTAATTTTGGGAGGGGTTGAAAGGAGATGTTCAAAAATTTGTGGCAGAATGTTTGGTGTGTCAACGTAATAAGGGTGAGACCATTAAGACACCAGGTCTCCTCCAACCTCTATCTATTCCTAGTGAGAGATGGGAAGAGGTATTGATGGATTTCATCACAAGATTTCCTAAATCAGAAGGGAAAAGTGTCATCATGGTCGTGGTGGATAGACTTACCAAGTATGCTCATTTTTGTGCCATGGCTCATCCTTTCACAACTAGTACAGTTGCCATCTCATTTATGGACACAGTTCAAAAGCTCCATGGCATGCCCAAAATTATAGTAAGTGATCATGATCCGATATTTACAAGTAATTTTTGGACTGATTTGTTCTCTTGTTTGGGTACCCAATTGGCCCAGAGTTCATCTTATCATCCTCAATCAGATGGGAAACTGAGGTGGTAAATAAATGTTTGGAGGGATATCTTCGATGTTTTACTTCAAATAAACAAGAACATTGGGTGCAATGGTTGCCACTTGCAGAATGGTGGTATAATACTTCATTTCATACCTCCTCCAAAATGTCTCCATTTTTGGCACTTTACGAGTACCATCCTCCATCACTCATCTCTAGCTTGAAGGTCAAACCGAAGGTGAGAGAAATTGAAGATCACATTCAGCACCAACACGAGGTACTCTCTAGTCTTAAAGAGAATTTGGCAAGGGCACAAAACCACATGAAGCAACAGGCTGATCAACATCGTAGTGAGAGACACTTTGAAGAGGGTGACTTTGTTTTTGTACGGTTGCAGCCATATAAGTAGTTATCATTAAAACAATAGAAGAAGGATAATAAGCTTGCTCCTAAATACTATGGTCCTTACCGAGTGTTGCAGAAAATTGGTAGTGTGGCATATAAGTTGGAGCTCCCTCCAGGAAGTAAAATACATCCAGTCTTCCATGTTTCTTGCTTGAAGAAAGTTATTGGGTAGCACATTTCCACCTAGTCAGTGCTTCCTGAACTGGATGAGGAAGGAAGGATCATATTGGAACCTGAAGGTATTCTTCAGACACACACCAAAAGATTAAGGACCAGAGTCATTACCGAGTACCTGATCAAGTGGAAGAATATGAATATTGAGGATGCATCATGGGAGGATGAAGTAATTTGTGCATCAACATCCAGGGCTTCCCAACATTGGGGACAATGTTGCTTTAAAGGGGAGGGGCATGTTACACCCTTAGTCCTATAGCTTATATTGGATATGTAGTGCCAACTTGTGGCTTACATAATCTCTCTTCTTGTCATATGTTATTCATTTATGCTTTCATATGTTTAGTAGGTCAGCCTTGGTGTTGGCCATAACATAGGATTGGTATATATAGGTGGTAGTGAGGAGTAGTTAATCATCATATTGAGCATTTGAGTCTTATTGTATGGTTTGGAGGTTGCCCCCTCGAAGTGGCTAAGCTATTCTACTTGCATATTGAGATCATTTATCTACAATCTTGTGTTCTTTGGTGTTTATTTCAGACCTTATTCACTGCATGTGTTCCCATTTAATAAGATGGTAACACACAAGAAATTAAAGTTTGGGGTGTCACTGAAAAAGTTGATGATAGTGCAACATATTAACAAGTTGTCATTTCTAGACTATACAAGAAATTTGTACCTATGTGTAGCAAAGTATGTTGGGAAGGATGTGAATTTTGAAAAGCCAAACGTTCATTATGCCGAAGGGGTTTTCCCAGCTAAAACCATGGGGGCTTCTGACACTCTATATTGTCGCGTGTCAATCTAATCTGTCTACTTTATCGTCAACCTCAAAATAATCTCGTTCGTCTGCATGTATCTATACAGCGTGTTGTTTTTGTATGCGTCTGGCATGGGTGGAGTGGTCTCAGACCTATGGGAGCATGTGGCGATTGAAAGGACAAGATTATGGCTGCGGCCATGGAGCCAGTATTAGATATTACTGTCCCCAAAAACCATCCATACATTTTTTGACATGTACACGTGGAGGGAAATAAGGCATAAAAATATCATTTGGAAGTGACAAAAAATCTATGGACTACAGTTCCTTATTCTCATTCCTAAGGTATTCTCCTCTGAATATATATGCATATTTTAACATTCGCCAAACTTTGACGAACGAGAAAGAACATTTAAATTATCCGCCCATGAAATTTCTTTTTCAAGTCTCCTAAATTATTAAAATAACACTTTTCACATACCAAAATATTAAATATATTATATTAATGTAATATATATATATATATATACTATTACATTTTAATAGTTTTGTTGATAATATGGTTTGTATGTTTTTAATCGAAAGTCTTGTTGGCATGAAACAGATAAATAACAAAACCTTTCGCGTGTATCTATACAACATGTTGTTTTTGTATGCATCTAGCACAGGCGGAGTGGTCTCTGACCTGGGAGAGGATGTTGCGATTGAAAGGACAAGATTATGGCTGCGGCCACATAGCCAGTATTAGATATTACTGCATCCCCATAAACCAACCATATATTTTTTGACATTTACATGCGGAAGGAAATAAGGTATAAAAATATTGTTTGTAAGTGACATAAATCTAAGGAGTACGGTCCCCCTATTCTCATTCCTGAGGTATTCTCCTCCTTTGAATATATATGCATATTTTAACATTCGCTCAAACTTTGACAGACGAGAAACAACATTTAAATTCTCTACCCATGGAATTTTCTTTTTCAAGTCTCCTAAATTATTAAAGAAACACTTTTCACATACCAAAATATTATATATATTATATCAATGTAATATTGTATATTGTATACTATATATATTGCTTTTATTAGTTATATTGTTTACTTTTTTAAATTATTTATTTTTTCATATATATATATATATATATATATATATATATATATATATATTATAATTACATTTTAATAGTGTTGTTGATAACATGGTTTGTATGTTTTTAATCGATAACAAATTTGATTGACGAATACAATCTGCCTTTCACTAGTATATCCACTTGCTCGAGGGCCTCACTTATTGATAGTTGTCATGGTATGGACCGCCTCCCACCTTGGGGTCGAGTACATGAATGTATAGATTTTCTCCCTTGAATTCTATCTGATGGAATGCCCCTCTATATCTAACTATATGGGGTCGAGCCCATCCCATAAAGATCCTCGATCCCATCTCCATATAGATAGAGGGGGAGGGGGTCACAACACTCTGGTTGGGTTTCAAAGCCTTAACCTTTTTGAGGTTTTCGATTTTTTGTTTTGTCCTCTTTGTAAAATTGAAATGCTTGAATGGAGTACAAACAATAGACATTATTTGGGTAGGAGCAATTTGATCCATGGAATGGGTGTGGGACATATATGTATTTAATTCAGACCTTTTGATTTCCAACATTCCATTCACATTTGTGGTTTATTTATCCTCTCTATGAGGTCGAAATGCTTAAATAGAGCACAAATAGAAAATATTACTTGGGTAGAAACAATTTGATCCATGGAATGGATGTGGGACATGCAACTTTTTAATTAAAATCGTTTGATTGCCAAGATTCAACTCATGTATGTGTCTTATTTATCGAAATAAAAAATGTCCAGTTGAAAACCTTGATGCCATGAAATAAAAAATAGCAAAGCTTGATATGAAGATAAATTCTACATGTCGGTTGCACTCATATGACTAGTGTGAACAATATCAAAACTATGAAGTTGAGCGCATATAATAGATACTCTTTGTGCTAGAAGAATATGAGATTTTGCATAGGTACGAGGCATGCAGGTATGCAATTTCCATCATTTAATATCCAACATTCCATTCATATCTTCGCCTTAACTACCAAATTAAATGTCAACCTTGAAGTTGCAAAAAAAACTGAGTGGAAAATAATTTCTTTCATACAACCATTTGTTGGGCAGTCTCAATTATCAATGATCATTCATTCATCTCCTTCTTTCTTGTAATTACTCAAGCTTAAAATTAAGAAAGGGGCCTTCAAAGTTCTACATGAGGCAAGCGGTGTGGTTAGGTCTCCTATCTTTGACCTTTTGAATTTTCCTCTTTTTTTGGTCCCTTTAAGCACTAATCACACTCGTGTGAATAATGCAAGCAAGATGGATACAATAAAGTAGAGCATGAATAACAAATATTATTTAGGTAGGAACAATCTATTATGTGGAGTAGTTGTCATACATGTGGGTATTTAGTTCAAACCTTTCTATTTCTAAAATTCCATTAGCGTCTTTGTCTTATCCAACAAATTAAACATTGCCCAATCGAAACCCTTAACGCCAAAAAAAAATCTACCTTTCGTCGGTATAGGCCACTCAATCAAGGGCCTCACTTATTGATGGTTGTTTACATAATTACTTGAGCATACAACTAGTAAAGGAGGCTACAAATTTCTGTAAGACACAAGCACTCTGGTTGGATTTCGAACCCTTGACGTTTTTGAGTTTCCCGATTTTTTATATTGTCCTCTTTATGAGATTGAAATGATTAAATGGAGCACAAACAATAGATATTATTTGGGTAGGTTATTTATCCTCTTTATGAGATTGAAATGCTTAAATGGAGCACAAATAACAAATGTTATTTGGGTAGGAACAATTTGATCCATGGAATGGGTGTGGGACAAGTAGGCATTTGATTTAAACCTTTTGATTTCTAACATTCTGCTCATGTATGTGTCTTATTTATCGAAACAACAAATGTCAAATTCAAAATATTGATGCCATGAAAAAATAATAACACAACTTGATATTAAGATAAATTATACAAGTCGATTACACTCATGTGTCTAGTGCAAACAAGATCAAAATTATGAACTGGAGTGCAAATAATAAATACTCTTTGCACTAGAAGAGTCTGAGCTTTTGAATAGGTATGGGGCATGCAAGTATGCAATCTCCATCATTTAATTTCCAACATGTTGGTCCGAAAATCTGTCGCTTGGGCAGATCTATGGATAAACGAGCCAACAGTGTGCAGGGCATAGCCCCTCTTTGAGTCAGCAAAGCGAAACTGGTTTATTGCTATTCTACTAGCAGGAATCTGTGCAAGTCTCACAATATTCCGCCTTCGGGGGTTTGGGATCTCATCCCAGTAGGGTGTTTCCAACTGCGAAAAGAAAGGAATGAAAGAGAGGATGAAGGAAGAGCAGGTCCGAAGGGAGAAAAGAAATGAATTCCAAAGCAGAAAGGTCAGAGGGTTTATGTTTTGGGATTGGTAGTAAACAGAGCCAAACCTACTTACATAAACGAGCAAAGCAATACTGATGAATAAATGACAATAAAACAGAAGTAAATTCAACAGAACAAACACACAGATCTAACGTAAGAAAGATCCAATGCAAATAACACATGTATTCAGCACAAAGTCTAAATATTGTATTAATAATTCTTTCTGTTACAAAAAGCTCAAAGTCTTTTCTCCTTACTTCTATTTTTCATCTGAAAGATATTCACTCATGCCCAATACAACAAGTATTGGGGTATTTATAGAAGAAGGAGAGAAAAGAAGGCAAAAAGGAGCCAACCACCTATTTACAAAGATATTTACAAAATATCTCAAAGTCATGTTGACTTTTGACAACTTGATGGATGACATCATCCCATGGTGCAACATGGATGATGTCATCGTTTGTGCCAACATACTTTAGATATTTACAAAAAGAAAGTCGAAGAAGAGAGAGAAGAAGAAGAAGCCACTATTCATCATCGTCATCCTGTGGCCGAAAGGGGGTAGCCTGCTTTTGCTGCTGCTCAGGTGACGAGATGTGAAATTGAGCGCGGTATTCCATGAACTTGCTGATCATGGGCCCTAGTTGATCTTGGGAAGGATCCTTGTGTCACTCACTGATCACCTCGCAAGTCTCCCGCTCGTCTATGAGCTTCTCTGGGAGTTTGAGTCTTTCTCCGCTTCTATGAGGAACACGATGAAAGATGGACTCTGCGTCAAAAGTGACCTCTGGCCCTCCCTCGATACGATTATATTCATCATTTCTTCCTCTGTTGAGAGCTTGGCCTTGCCTTTGGATTTGGTGGGTCTCTTGCTTGATGTTGACATATGTTCTTCTGAGCTTAATTGCTGATCTGCAAGAATAAGACGTGAAACCCAATTGAAGAAAGTCGTGTCAGCTGGTTGATTTTCCATTGAAATGCTTGACAGAAGAAAGAGTTAGCAATTTAAAGGCCTCGGGGCGCATGGCGCACAGATATTGCAAATTGCAGAGCTAAATGGGTAAGGCGCACAGGAAAAGGGTGTTGCAGGAGATAAATCAGCGCCAAAGGGCGCATGGCGCATAGACACTGCAGGGTACATTCTGTGTTGCTATAAGGACAAGTGCGCCTGCGCCATGTGGATGTATTTTGTAAAAGGCGCATGTATCTTTCATGTTGCATGGAATTTCGGTGCGCCAAAGGCGCATATATGGTTTGTGTAACATGTGCTTTTGGCGCGCTTAAGGGAACTTGGCGCGGCGCATGGAGGGTCTGCACAACATGATGTTGCTGCGATGAGGAACGCGCCTGCGTCTTTATAGCTTAACACTTGGCGCATATGAAAGAGCTGTTACATGGGCGCAGGGTGCGCCAAAGGGCGCAGGAATTCTTTATGTTGCATACAAGTTTGATGCGCCAAGGGGCGCATGGGAAGCATTTGCAGCATGCGAGGGAAGTGCGCCATGAGGGCGCATCTTTTTATGATGTAACAGGCGGGGAAAGCGCGCCATTGGCGCGTGTATCTTTCATGTTGCAGGGGCGACAGATGCGCCGAGGGCGCAACTGTTTTTAATGTTGCATGGCGAGCTCATGCGCCAAAGGAGAAAACAGTTTTCTTTTTAGTTTTGATCTTTCTCTCAGAGGTGTTTCCACATATGGCTTAGCTTTTATAACAAGGTTCATTGTAGGATATGAAGAGGTGCTATACCAAAAGGGTTTTCAAGCTATCATTTTTTAGGACAGAGCTTCCTCTTCCAGCAGATCTGGAAAGAGGAGGAAATGTGGAAAGGCAGCAAGGGGGGGGAGCAAACTCATAATCTATTCTTTTCAATCCATACTGAACCAACCTAGCAGCCAAAAACTACAAAAACAAAACGCATGAAAGACAGAAGGCCACTTACCCAGATATAAACGATGAAAAAGCGTGAGAACGGGTCCACAAATCAATTCGAAAGCGACGGGGCTGGTGCGCTGACAAGCTCAGAGAAAAATCACGTGTTTTGCATCGGTGACAATGACAGCGCAGACGCGCCTATTTATAGGCGAGGCAGCAATAAATGCGCCACCAACTTTTTAAAGGGGCGCACCAAATGAGCTGTCGACATGAGAAAACATGCGCCCTTTGGCGCACCGAAAGACTTGTCAACATGAAGATATGTGCGCCTATGGCGCACCGGAAGTGGTGTTGACAGAGGAAAATGTGCGCCTTTGGCGCACCGAAAAGAGGCAACAAATGATCTGTCGACAGGAAGGCGCATGCGCCTCGGCGCACGCAGGGAAGCCTTAACAGGCAGAGGCGCACCAAAACGCCTGCTGACACAAGAAAACATGCGCCAAAGGTTTTAAAGGGGGCGCATCAAAAGTTGATGTTGCATAGTCATTCTATGCGCCCGGCCAAAAAGACCAAAAAACGACTAAGTTCGAAAAACCAGATTTCCCGGGAAGGGATTTTGCAACGTTCCGAACGCAAGGAGTCCCTAACGAGGGATCGGAACAAAATTTCGGTATGGTTATCTGTAAAATTGCCCTTGCCAATTTTACGGGATAACAGCTGGCTCTTTCTGGGGACTATCCCTGAGTAGACTCGGGGGTAGAGAATCCCAGATCTCATGTGCCTATCCATTGGGCTGGAGAGTCAAAAACAAGGGCGACCGGAGGGAGAACAAAGGAAACACACAACAAACCGAAAGCAAACACACGACAAAAACAAACACACAACTAAAGCAAACTGTACAAAGAAGAGAGCAAGCTCTACTTCCTGAAAATTTTCAGATGCTGCCCGCTGTAGGGAAGCGGGAGTTCGGTTCCATCCAGATATGAGAGATAGAAACTATTCTCTCCATTGAGCTGCTTGATCTTGAAAGGCCCTCTCCATAGGGAATCAAACTTTCCGTGCATGCCTTTTGGCTCTCTTCGCTTGTCCCACAGAAGGACGAGGTCCCCCACCTGGAAATTTCTTTGCTTAGCTTTTTTATCGAACAGTCTCTTGACTTGATTCTGATGCTCGGTGATCTTGTCGACCACTCTTACTCTCTTTTCTTCGAGCTCTGTCAGATACATGATCCTCTTCTCAAGAGAATTTTGGAAAGTTTCATCTTCAATAGCTCGTGCCAAGCGCAGAGCAGGGATTTCAGCAGAAATGGGAAGCTCGGCATCAGTGCCATATAACACTTGAAAAGGTGACATACCGAGAGACCTCTTGGGAGTAATGCGATCTGCCCACAAAGCGTCGTATAAGGACTTGTGCCACATTCGTTGATTCTCATCCACTAGTTTTCGTATGATGGTCACCAAGTTCTTGTTACTGGATTCCACCTGACCATTACCCTGAGGGTAATAATCTGAGGCGTGAGCCAAAGTTATCCCATATTCATAGCAAAAACTAATAATTTCTCGTGAGGAGAAGTTAGAAGCATTATCAGCAACAATCTTGTTTGGGAACGCCAAACCTGACAATGATATTTTCTTTGATGAAACTGCAAACAACCTCAGAAGTGGCATGTTTGACAGGTATGGCTTCCACCCACTTGGTGAAGTAATCCGTTGCCGTAAGGACATAACTATGTCTGGCACTCGATTGGGGATTGAGTGCACCAATAAAATCAATTCCCCACTGCCTGAATGGTTCGTTGATAATGACCGGCCTGAGGGGAAAAGCAGCCAACTTGGGCTTGCCGACGAACTGCTGGCAAGGTTCACATTTTGCTACCCAGGTGGTTGTATCTTGGAAAAGCGTCGGCCAATAGTACCTGGCTCGGATGATCTTGTGTGCTGTCACGGAAGAGGAGAAATGGCCCCCACAGGCTGAATTATGAAAACTTTCAAGCAACTTCACCTGCTGTGGCTTGTCGACACATCGCAAAAAGACACCATCTATCCCGCGTTTGTATAAACCGTCATCCCAAATGACATATTTCGCTGCTCTGAGCTTTATAGTGCACTTCTCCTTTGCAGTTAGGTGAGCTGGGCATTCGCCGTAGGTGAGGAAGAAAGCAATATCGGAATACCACTCATCGCTGGTTGCGACAAATAGGACCAGAGGCAGAGAATGGGCTTTCTCCAGCTGACTTTGCGCTTCATTGGTACAATCATCCTTTTCCTCAGGACTTTCTGAATCTTTGTTTTCAGCCATAAGCTGACATAGGCCCTTGCCTCTTACCAGCTTGGTTGGTTTTATATCCAGGTCGTACTCCTGGACCTTTGCAATCCAATTTCCTCGCAAGCTTCCTAACTCCTGTTGAGTTAGAATTGATTTGACTGCCGTGTCAGGGACCAGCACCACTGTATGAGAATTTAAAATGTAATACCTGAAATTTTTTACTGCTTTGACAACGGCGAAGGCATGCTTTTCCAATTGAGACATTTTTAGTTCGTGAGGCTTGAGGGGAGAGCTCATGAACGCAATCGGAGATTCAACATTCTCCGAATTCTTTTGCATCAAGATGGCAGACACAGTATGCTCAGATGCATAACTATACATGATAAAGTCCTTGGAGAAATCGGGACATACCAGGACTGGTGCGTGAGCAACGGAAGCTTTTATTTCTTCAAACGACCTTTTTCCTTCCTCGCTCCACCGGAAAGTTGGTGACCCCTTCATCATGTCCAATATATGACGAGTCTTCTCAGCAAAGTCGGGAACAAAACGCCTGAGAAAGTTCACCTTTCCGAAGAAAGAATGAACGCCAGTCTTACTTGTAGGCAGAGTAAGGCTCTGAATAGCCTTGACTCTTTCGGCATCTATCTTCGTTCCTTCTTTGCTAACAACGTGCCCTAGCAACTTTCCTTCCGTGACTCCAAAAACAGACTTTTTCGGGTTCAGGGAAATCCCATGTTCTCGGCATCTGGCCAATACTTGCTCCAAATGATCACAATGATCATTTCGTTTTTTAGAGAACACAGTTAAGTCATCCAGATAAACGACAATGACTTTCCCCATCATACCTTTGAATGCCAGGTCCATGGCCCGCTGAAAAGTGGCGCCAGCATTGGTTAGGCCAAAAGGCATCCTGCTATAGGAAAATGTACCCCAGGGAGTAGTGAATGCTGTTTTAAATTGATCTTCAGGTGAAACTTCAATCTGATTGTAGCCTGAAAAACCATCAAGCATGGACAACATTTCCGATCCAGTGACTGCTTGTAGAACTTGATCCATTATAGGAAGGGGGTAGTTGTCTTTCAAGGAAGCCTGATTCAGGTTTCGAAAATCTACGCATATGCGTATTTCACCGTTCTTCTTGCGCACTGGCACAATATTTGCTACCCAAGTACTGTGATGGATAGGAAAAATGATTCTCGCATCCAGCATTTTCTGAATTTCAGCCTGGATAGTACCTGAGATCTTAGGATTATAATGCCTCTGCTTCTGGCGAAAGGCTTTAACGTCTTCTTTCAACGGGATGTCATGCTGGACGTCCTTTGGCTTAAAAGACTTTAGATCGGCGTAGGACCATGCCAATACATCCATGTATTTCTTCAGCAGTTTGACAAACTTCCGCTTCTCTTCTGGCGTGCAACATTTTCCAATGTTCACAAACTGCGGGTGTTCTACCGAACCTAAATTGACCGGTTCGGTTTCTGGGGATGAGTCAGGATCATCTCGCCTCTTCTTTTTCACAAAACGATCATGCCTGTCGAACAGCCGCTCCAGAGAAACCAGGCCCTTTGGAATTTTATTTCCTTTGAGCTGACATATGCCGTCGTTCCCTTCGGATTCATCGTCTTGATTGGTGACTGATTCACGACAAGTGGAAGTAGATCCTTCGAAAGTGCAATTCCTTAAAATTTTCCGCCTTCTCTAGAAAGGCAATGAGTTGATTATCATCGTTGAACACTTGCCAATGCTGAGAATTGTCTGGCACGCTCGGGCGGAAAACCACCTCAATGGTGTATTTGTTTGTTTTCAAACCTGGGTGAGGGAGCATGAGGGATGCTGAAACAGCCAATGAATCAGCCATGTCATTTTGAGCTCTTGGAATGGATTCAATTGAAAAAGCATCAAACTCTTCAATGTTGTCCCACACTGCATTACGGTAATGCCTGAGCCTCTCATTCTTCACTTGATATATCCTCCTAACTTGATTCAACTAGCTCTGCATCACCTTGTACTTTCAGATTTTTGATCCCTCTCTCTCTTGCTGCCTGCATGCCGAGTAACAAAGATTCATACTCAGCAGTATTATTCGTGTTGAAAAACTACAACTTGAAAGAGAGAGGAATAATCTCCCCTTCGGGAGATATTAGCACGGCTCCGGCGCCACATCCACTGGTTGCGCAGCTGCCATCGAACTGCAAGGTCCAGATCTTATTAAGATCTTCTTCTTGAACGAGGACAACCATTTTGTCAGACTCGGTAGACAAGAAATAGTTCCCCATTCCTGATGATTCAAAAAGAATTTGAGCTTTGGGGTCCTCAGAGCTAGTAACCAAGTACTTCTTTTGTGATTCTGGCTCCAAGGTCTGCATTACACCTTTGACGGGGATTCTAGCCTTAGACCAGTCCATATGAATCTCTCCACCAACTTCGCTGCAAAAACTTCTCCCCAGCAAAATTCCGTAGGCTGCTGGAATGTCGGCAACGAGGACGGTCATCTTTACTCTTTTCTCTGGGAATGCCGCAAATGCAAATTGCGCGTCTTTGATTTGACCAATCAACGGAACCTGCTTGGTTTCCAAGGAATAACATCTGCCAAAAGGCTTGGTAAGGGTGAGGCCCAAAGCATGGGCGACTTTTGCCGGCATGACGTTATCAGAAGCTCCGGAATCAATTATGCAGTTACTCAACTTGTGACCATTGATTAGGAGGGAGAGATAGAAAGGTTCTATCTTGCCTGATGCAGATGTTGAAGCAACATTTATGCGGGATTCAGGAGGAGTGGAAAGGATTCCTTTTGGGGAAACCTGATTAGATATAACAGCTTGACTTTGAATATACTTAGTCAATCTTACAAGCTGTTCGGGATTTGACTGAAGGTACTCGGCTTCAGACATTTGGATCTTGGTCTTTTTTGCATGATCTATGATGTCAAATGCGGCCAAGGGTTGGGCCGGTGAAGGAATGAGTCCCTCACTTCGTGATGGTGGAGTAGGATTACTGGTCTTGATAGGAATATGAGAGGGCTGATTTGGAGGAGAGATGGGGGGAAAAGATTTCCTTGTAAAAGACTTAACAGGGAGCTGAGTAGGGAGAGGATTACCTCTTTTAGCAATGGTTGGAGGCACGTTTGACACGGCCTTCTCCTTCTGCACATGGGCAGCGACCTCTGCTTCTTTTCCTTGCGAGCGGGTAAAAACAGCATATGATTGTCCGCTCGCATAGCCCTGGGTACCCTCTTCTTCATCAGATTCCTCCTCATCAAATTCCATATACCTGATAGTAGAGTCGCCAGTCGGCTCACCGACGTCTTGATCATCTTCGCCCTTGAGACGAAGGTTCTTCATAATCTTGTTCCTCTTCTTCGATTTCGGCTAGAGCGTTGACCGGAGGAGCCTCAAGCGCCAACCGCGGAGCAGTTGCGGGTAAGCGCGGCCTTTGAGGAACATTGTTGGAAACGAAGTTCCTCCGTGGAATATCCCGGTATGAGGAACTGGGAGAAGCTTGGGCCAACTGCTTCTTTAATGCAAGTAAGTCGTTCGCCATCTTTTGAAATACCGGATCAGACGAAGTAGTGGGAGAAGGGTCCGAAGATTTAGGCTTGGATGATTCCTTTTTCAATTCGCCAGATATTATCAAATTATCTTCTATTCGAATGGCAGCGGCCTGGGCGAGAATCAAGGTAGCCACTCGCTCTTGAAGGAGTAAGAAACTAACTTTCGAGCTCATAGCGTTCACGAAGAAACACTTCTGATTTTCCGGTGTTGGAAGCATGGCAACAGGGACACGGTTGATTAATGCATTGAACCTGGCGATAAAATCGTGCATGGTCTCATTGGCCTCCTTCTTCAGGTGAGTGATCTGTGATAATAATGCAAATGCATCTTCTGAAGGCTTGTACCTGTCTTCAAAAGCATCCCGCAAGGTGGCCCAACTGGTAATAGATCCGGCCGGCAAATGCTGAAACCATTCAGCTGCAGGTCCTTGTAGAGTTTCCAGAAAAAGGTGAACCGACACATCCTCATGAGTTACATCCAAGATACTGCACGACATGATGAATGCAGATATGTGTGAATCCGTGCTTTGGTTTCCGCTCCCGTCGAATTTGGGAAAATTCTTTCGGTTTCCGTGAGGGAGCGCGTGAACAGGATGTGGTAATGCGAGAGGACCCATAGCATTTCCCCATGGCACCGCCATCTGGACAGCTGGAAAAAGAACGCGGGCTGGGAGTGCGGTTCCACTGAGCAATAAAGCACTGCAAAGGGATGTAGAGGCTCCTTGTGAAAACCGGCTCTTACGTGGGGGTGAGGCGCTTCTGGTTGACCGATCAGCTGAACTTAGTGATGAAAAGCGTGCCGGTGCTACACTGAAATTGTGCCTTTGAAGCCGATCGAAAGTAGGATCGACTTCTCCACGAGCTCGCCTGCCACGCGTAAATGGCTCACCTGCCAGCGTACCTTCCAGATCTGGAACGCTGTGGTGCAGATTTAAAATTTATTTTTGGTTGTACTTGCTGATTTTCTGGTTTTTCTGACAAAAACCAGCAGCATGTACTTTTCTAAATATTTAAAAACTATCCTCTTTTAAAAACCGATTGCGGTTAATGACAAATAACAGCGAGGATAAAATGACAGTGAAGATTAGCAAGCTGATTTTCAGATCTAAATTTGACTTTTTCAAAGAGTTTGAAAATTTTGGTAAACAGTCAAAAACTCAGATCTACGGAAAAATACAAATCTTTATAAAAACTCAGCGAACTAAAGATCTTCAGCTAGGCCAGATCTATGGATCTCAGAAGAAAATTTTCAATTCGGAGTCACTTTTGCAAAATTTTGGATTTTTAACAAAAAGTTCAAGTTTGCAAACAGGCAGTGATTTTTCTGATTTCTCTGATTTTCTATCCTACCACCATCATAGATCTGATAGATCTGTTCGATCCCCAGCGGAGTCGCCAAAAACTGTTGGTCCGAAAATCTGTCGCTTGGGCAGATCTATGGATAGACGAGCCAACAGTGTGCAGGGCATAGCCCCTCTTTGAGTCAGCAAAGCGAAACTGGTTTATTGCTATTCTACCAGCAGGAATCTGTGCAAGTCTCACAATATTCTGCCTTCGGGGGTTTGGGATCTCATCCCAGTAGGGTGTTTCCAACTGCGAAAAGAAAGGAATGAAAGAGAGGATGAAGGAAGAGCAGGTCCGAAGGGAGAAAAGAAATGAATTCCAAAGCAGAAAGGTCAGAGGGTTTATGTTTTGGGATTGGTAGTAAACAGAGCCAAACCTACTTACATAAACGAGCAAAGCAATACTGATGAATAAATGACAATAAAACAGAAGTAAATTCAACAGAACAAACACACAGATCTAACGTAAGAAAGATCCAATGCAAATAACACATGTATTCAGCACAAAGTCTAAATATTGTATTAATAATTCTTTCTGTTACAAAAAGCTCAAAGTCTTTTCTCCTTACTTCTATTTTTCATCTGAAAGATATTCACTCATCCACAATACAACAAGTATTGGGGTATTTATAGAAGAAGGAGAGAAAAGAAGGCAAAAAGGAGCCAACCACCTATTTACAAAGATATTTACAAAATATCTCAAAGTCATGTTGACTTTTGACAACTTGATGGATGACATCATCCCATGGTGCAACATGGATGATGTCATCATTTGTGCCAACATACTTTAGATATTTACAAAAAGAAAGTCGAAGAAGAGAGAGAAGAAGAAGAAGCCACTATTCATCATCGTCATCCTGCGGCCGAAAGGGAGTAGCCTGCTTTTGCTGCTGCTCAGGTGACGAGATGTGAAATTGAGAGCGGTATTCCATGAACTTGCTGATCATGGGCCCTAGTTGATCCTGGGAAGGATCCTTGTGTCGCTCACTGATCGCCTCGCAAGTCTCCCGCTCGTCTATGAGCTTCTCTGGGAGTTTGGAATAGTCTTTCTCCGCTTCTATGAGGAACCCAATGAAGTCCCTTATTGATGGACTCTACGTCAAAAATGACCTCTGGCCCTCTGATACCTTATAATTTCATTTCTTCCTAAGGCGAAGTAAGCTTGGCCTTGCCTTTGGATTTGGTGGGTTCCTCTTGCTTGATGTTGACATATGTTCTTCTGAGCTTAATTGCTGATCTGCAAGAATAAGATGTGAAACCCAATTTGAAGAAAGCCGTGTCAGCTGCTTGATTTTCCATTGAAATGCTTGACAGAAGAAAGAGTTAGCAATTTAAAGGCTGGCTCGGGGCGCATGGCGCACAGATATTGCAAATTGCAGAGCTAAATAGGCGGCGCACAGGAAAAGGGTGTTGCAGGAGATAAATCAGACGCCAAAGGGCGCATGGCGCATAGACACTGCAGGGTGCATTTTGTGTTGCTGTAAGGACAAGTGCGCCTGCGCCATGTGCATGAGATAAATCAGAAAGGGCGCATGTATTTTGTAAAAGGCACCTGCGCCATGTGGATGTATTTTGTAAAAGGCGCATATCTTTCATGTTGCATGGAATTTCGGTGCGCCAAAGGCGCATATATGGTTTGTGTAACATGTGCTTTTGGCGCGCTTAAGGGAACTTGGCACGGCGCATGGAGGGTCTGCACAACATGATGTTGCTGCGATGAGGAACGCGCCTGCGTCTTTATAGCTTAACACTTGGCGCATATGAAAGGGCTGTTACATGGGCGCAGGGTGCGCCAAAGGGCGCAGGAATTCTTTATGTTGCATCCAAGTTTGATGCGCCAAGGGGCGCATGGGAAGCATTTGCAGCATGCGAGGGAAGTGCGCCATGAGGGCGCATCTTTTTATGATGTAGCAGGCGGGGAAAGCGCGCCATTGGCGCGTGCTCTTTCATGTTGCAGGGGCGACAGATGCGCCGAGGGTGCAACTGTTTTTAATGTTGCATGGCGAGCTCATGCGCCAAAGGAGAAAATAGTTTTCTTTTTTAGTTTTGATCTTTCTCTCAGAGGGGTTTCCACATATGGCTTAGCTTTTATAACAAGGTTCATTGTAGGATATGAAGAGGTGCTATACCAAAAGGGTTTTCAAGCTATCATTTTTTAGGACAGAGCTTCCTCTTCCAGCAGATCTGGAAAGAGGAGGAAATGTGGAAAGACAACAAGGGGGGGGGAAGCAAACTCATAATCTATTCTTTTCAATCCATACTGAACCAACCTAGCAGCCAAAAACCACAAAAACAAAACGCATGAAAGACAGAAGGCCACTTACCCGGATATAAACGATGAAAAAGCGTGAGAACGGGTCCACAAATCAATTCGAAAGCGACGGGGCTGGTGCGCTGACAAGCTCAGAGAAAAATCACGTGTTTTGCATCGGTGACAATGACAGCGCAGACGCGCCTATATATAGGCGAGGCAGCAATAAATGCGCCACCAACTTTTTAAAGGGGCGCACCAAATGAGCTGTCGACATGAGAAAACATGCGCCCTTTGGCGCACCGAAAGACTTGTCAACATGAAGATATGTGCGCCTATGGCGCACCGGAAGTGGTGTTGACAGAGGAAAATGTGCGCCTTTGGGCGCACCAAAAAGAGGCGCAACAAATGATCTGTCGACAGGAAGGCGCATGCGCCTCGGCGCACGCAGGGAAGCCTTAACAGGCAAAGGCGCACCAAAACACCTGCTGACACAAGAAAACATGCGCCAAAGGTTTTAAAGGGGGCGCATCAAAAGTTGATGTTGCATAGTCATTCTATGCGCCCGGCCAAAAAGACCAAAAAAAATGACTAAGTTCGAAAAACCAGATTTCCCGGGAAGGGATTTTGCAACGTTCCGAACGCAAGGAGTCCCTAACGAGGGATCGGAACAAAATTTCGGTATGGTTATCTGTAGGTCCCTTAAAGCACCAATCACACTTGTGTGAATAATGCAAGTAAGATTGAGGCGATAAAGTGGAGCATGAATAACAGATTATATTTTTGTAGGAACAATCTAATCTGTGGAGTAGGTGTGGGTACTTATTTCCCACCTTTTTATTTCTAGAATCCCATTCACGTCTTTTCCTTATCCAATAAATTAAACACCGCCCTATCGAAACCCTTAACGCGAAAAAAAAAAATCTACCTGTCACTATTATATCCACTCACTCAAGGGCCTCATGTATTCATGGTCATTTTCATAATTACTTGATCTTACAACTGGTGATAGAGGCTACAATTTGCTACAAGACACAAGCACTTTCGTTGGGTTTCGAACCCTTAACCTTTCAAGTTTCCTGATTTTTTATTTTTCCCTCTTTGTGAGATTGAAATGATGATATGGAGCACAAATAGTAGATATTATTTGGGTATGAACAATTTGATCCATGGAATGGGTGTGGGACATGTAAGTATTTAATTCAGACCTTTTGATTTCCAATATTTCATTCATGTCTGTGTCTTATTTATCATCTTTGTGAGATTGAAATGCTTAAATGGAGCACAAATACAAAATATTATTTGGGTAGGAACAATTTGATCCATGGGGTGGGTGTGTGACATGTAGGTATTTAATTCAAACCTTTTGATTTCCAACATTTCATTCATGTATGTGTCTTATTTATCAAAATAAAAATTGTCCAATTGAAATCCTTGATGCCGTAAAATAAAAAATAACAAAGCTTGATATGAAAATAAATTCTACACATCGGTTGCACTCAGGTGACTACTGCAAACAAGATCAAAACTTTGAAGTGGAGTAAGATAAGATAAGATAAGATAATAATATTAATGTCCAACAAATGACCACAAAAGGTAGGTCAATGGGACTATACAATACAATGCCAAAAGAGCCAGCAAGAAGACCCAAAAGGGTTCCCTGAACAATAAGAAAAGAGAAAGAAGAGAAAGGAGAGAAGAATGAGAAGAAAGGATTGCAATGACAACAAAAGTGCAGAAGGGCGGCGCTGAAGAAAAGCCCCAACTTCGATGTTGTCACTCAGCAGTCGAGGCCGAGTGTAAGTAGTTGGTGATATGTTTGTGTCCTAAATCTGAAACTGTGGAGAGTCTGGAATGTTGATGTCTAGGAGAAGGATGTGTCAGACGAGTCCTTTGTACTCTCCTGGATGACTATGGTACATGGGGGGGGCATTAATTGAGTGCGAACATGAAAGCCCTTGAACTAGGAGGTAGCATCCTGGGTCTCGACGGATCTAGTTTGAGAGTCCATACTGATGTCGAGGTGCCTCTTGGTGCCCCTCTCAAGTGAGCACGCCATAAAGAAAGATGTGATCTGTCAAGTAGCAACCTGCCTGGGAGGGGGCTGAAGGGACTCATTCTGAAGTCTGAGAGCCTCTTGTAGATAGAGGGCAAGACACCGTTGATCATGATACCTAAAGAAAGTTGCAAAAGACGGATGCTCTCAAAAAAGGCAATGGAATCTTCCTCTGATCTTGTAATAGATGGGCATCTGAAAATGAAATGTTCCTCCGGCTCAACCTCCTGGAGAGAACAAAGCTGGCAAATCCTCTCTGAGCGGTCTAGTCGGTGGTCCTCAACCCGAAGTATATGAGAGCCCACTCTGAACTAGCCTAAGGGTATGCGGAGTGACTGTGACCAGTGTCGGGATATATACGTGTAAATAATAGATACTCTTTGCACTACAAGAATTTGAGCTTTTGAATAGGTTCGGGGCATGCAAATATGCAATATCCATCATTTAATTTCCACCATTCCATTCATATCTTCGCATTAACTACCAAATTTAATGTCGTTCAATCGACAAGTTTGAAGCTGGAAAAAAACTGAGTGGCAAATAATTTTTCACGTATGACCATCTGTTGGGCAAGCTCAATAGACAATGATCATTCATTCATTTCCTTCTTCCCTACAATTACTCAATCTTAAAACTAAAAGGGGGGGCCTGCAAAGTTCTACATGAAGCAGGTATTGGTCCATGTCGTTCTTGGAGGGCTCACTTTCAAACTACTTTCCCATTCCACTTTCCCAGCTCTTGCACTTCTCCCACCTCAAACCCCATCTTCTTCACCCCCCTTCCTCTCCCTTTATTTCTCTCCCTTCACTTTGACTTCTTCCATAGATCCCTTCGGCGTTTTCATCGTGCACTTCACGTACTATTGCTACTAAATAATCATTTTCATTAATATAAACATAATATTCATTGCATCGAAAGACTTTGCCCCTATGAGAAAGAGCCTCTGGTCATTCATGTCAAGGGATTTGGTGGGCGTTTAATCGTTTTTTGTGTTTTTAGAATTTGTTGCGTTTACCGCTTCCTGGCCCATTGCCTCATCAATTCTGCTTTGCATTAAATAGTAATTTCCATCTTAATAATCACATTGAAAGAAGACTGCAACATACTCGTAATGCGCAATGAACACCGAAATTTGTGAAGCATGGTCATGATATGAAAGATCCCAAACCCTTTTGCCTGATTTTTTTTTATATAGATTGCCCAGGCTTGGAACTATATTGGTAATGTCAAAAGAAACCATAGAATACCATTCTCATACTGCACAAACAAATTAAATAAAACAAACCCTGCAAGCCTGATAAATACAAAAAATGTGCCTAGGGTTTAAACAGGCAGATTTCTTGACAAATAATTCAGCCGTGAATTTAATATTGATTTATAATGGCAAATATTTACGGCAAAACAATCTGAAGTCAACAAATGGATTCATAACAAAATATTGCCCAAAACCCTGCCATAATTTATTCAAACCAAATCGATTTGATATATATTTGAGGTTGAAAGATACAATAATAAACTAGCATGAAAAATACCTCAGAAACTGCATAAAACAATTATAGAATAAGTCGCCCCACTCTGGAAGTTGTCTAAGTGCCCACTATTGCAATTTATTTCTCTTTTTGATACTGCTGAAATGATAAATAACATGTGAATGCAATGAAGTTCCCTGAATAGAAATTCATTTCACTTCTCCTGGGGTTTCCGTCCACAACAGAAATAATCTAAAGGGTTTTCGTCCTTGTATTTTATCTGCAAAGCTTTAAAGGCAACTGCTGGGAAGAAAAATAATAATAATTTGGAATGGATCCAGCGCAAGTCACACTTTTCCTTTTATAAGCCAAAAACCTCTCCAAAATGCAAGTTGCACTTTTCCCAAAGGATATAATTTTTTTTTAATTAATTTTTCCCATTCCCAAGGCAAGTCGCACTTTTTGCTTAAGAAAACACATTAAATAATGTATTAATTTATTTCCATGTACTTTCCCAAGTCAAAGCCACTTTTTAAGTCTATTAATTCATTATATATGTTTTCAGCGATATTTTATTTATTTTCAACACTATATAATAAAATTAATAAACTTAAGTCACCCTTGAACTCTCCCTTTGACTATCAAGTAGACAAAAAGGGCCAAAGGTCTTCTAACAAACTATTCGAGAAGGAGAGACATTACAAAAAGACCACAACATACTCGTGATGCGCAATGAACACCAAAATTTGTGAAGCATGGTCATGATTAGGGGTTAAATTTGACGGCCACCTCTGCCTGTCAAACAATTTCCGACTGACGGTAATTTTTCAATACTGCCCTTCAAAAACACAAAACAATGTTATTTTTCACTAATTATTCTATATTTATTATATCTTTTTTTATATATATTTACATATATTTTTATATTTTATATACAAATCTATATAAAAAATGACGTCCAGATTTGAAATATACAAGTCGCGTGTGATGGTTAGCTAAGATATTTACAAGTATTTTACGTCTAAAATCACTAAAAACGTCTAAACGGCCGTCAAATTTAAGCGAAGGGGTAAGTATTGCGTACGTAGTTCTGTTGCCAACATTTAATGAAAAAAATGATTTGGGATTGTTGGGAGTCGGGACACACATTAGGCATGGTCATGTAAGATCGGTCTGAGCGATTTATATCTACAGGATCCTCCTGATATCCTCACAGTCCCCGCTCATTTCAACTTTCAGCCTTTTCCGTATCAGAGACTGCTTCAGGAAAGGATTTAATAGCAGGTTTCGTAGGAAAAAGAGGAGAATGGCAGATGGAGGACGACACCTGAGCACTCTTGCCGGAACCATTGTCTCCTTTCCCTCGGTGTTTCCTGCGGCCGGGCCCTAAAGTTAAAGGTTTAGGGCTTGGCCGCCGCTGTTTATCATCTCCATCATATGAAACAACAATCGAATGAGCAGTAGTCAAAATTGATTCTATACTAGAACGTTTTGCAGACAAAACAAAGTTTTCCCCTCCTCCCCTGTGGTTGACGTTCTCCATATGATGATTCAACTACAAGAGGAGCAAGCATTCAGTTTCATATACATGGACAATTTCATGGAGCCTGGGGAACATCTTCGGAAACTTTTACCCAAATCCGATCATGGTACTTTGTATTTTTTGAAAATATTCCATACTGCCTTAGCAAGGTAACAATGTGCCTCTGATTTCTGTCATAATCAATTATTCTTCTAGTATAATTTAGCACAACCCTGTTTTTCTTCTAATACTGGCCTGCTGCTTCATGTGTCAGCCAAAGTTGTTTAGGCCCTGTAGCTTCCAAAACTTGTGGGGCTGCAAATTGAGTTGTTGGAAACTATAAGTTGTGCGAGAGGGGTACCCAGTTTGTAATCCAATTGTGACCATGGCTTCTTTCTTAGTGGTTGCATTGCTTTCGACACTACTGTTCATGGAGAGTGCTTTTGCAAGCCATGACTATGGGGAGGCCTTGAGCAAAAGCTTATTTTTTTATGAAGCCCAGAGATCTCGAAAGCTTCCTAATACTCAGAGGGCTACCTGGCGAGCCAATTCCGGAGTTGGAGATAATTTAGCTAATGGGGTCTGTAGTTATAGTTAGCCTTAATTTATTAATCTTCTTCGATTTTCTAGACCAGCACTGACCAGAACTTATGGCCTACATAAGTTAAACTCCTCTGTTTATCAAATTCCAATGCCAGTGAGCTGATTCTAAACTGGGTATGGTCTAAAGAGTTTGTAGATTCCAGATTTAGTGAGCTGATAGCGAACGGATGCAATGTGGGCATGTTGATTTGGTCGGAGGCTACTACGATGCAGGTGACAATGTTAAATTTGGTCTTCCAATGGCATTCACTGTTACCATGCTCTCATGGTGTGATAGCGTATGGAAAACAATTAGCCAGAAGTGGAGAGTTGGGGTATTCCATGGAGGGATTCCAGTGGGGGACTGAATACCTCTTAAAAGCTCATCCTGAGCCAAATGTACTATATGGCCAGGTAAGTTCTCAATTTGTTTGTAGTTTTACAGAAAATGCTGAACTCTGACCAAGTCGGGAATATTGTTTTTTTACACTGGTCTCAGGTGGGTGATGGCATTTCAGGCCATTACTGTTGGCAGAGGCCAAAAGACATGACAACTCCTAGGCAGGCATATAAGATTGATACCAACAATCTTGGATCAGATCTTGCAGGAGAAACAACTGCTGCCTTTATAGTCTTCAAGGACTCCAATCCTGCTTATTCTAATGACCTTCTCAGCAATGCCAAGCAGGTTTTCTTGGACTCATTAATTCAAACAGATCTATAATTCTCTCCATGCAAATCTAACTATCATGTTTCATGTTGCAATCTGATGTTATGTTCTATACCTGTGGCAATATTGCAGCTCTTCAAGTTTGCTGATAAATACAGGTGAAAGTATGACAGCGGCATTACTAATGTTAGGAAGTTTTATGGGTCAATCAGTGGATATAATGTTAAGTTCTCAGCAATGTTATATCCCCTCTAAAAATGCCAACGCTTTCGAATCCTATGCTTAAAGAACCATGTGTTCAATAATTTAATTGTGGGCAGTAACATAGCTTCATAAAGCAACTGGGGATCAGACCTATTTGAACTACTTGACCGAGAACGCAGATTCCATAGGTGGGACAGGATGGAGCATGACAGAGTTCTCTTGGAATGTTAAATATGCAGGGGTCCAAGTTTTTGCATCCATGGTCAGTGAGGGTGCATAGTCATTCAAATTATTCAATATATATGGCAGTGATTAGAAGATTATTTTTGCGATTAAATTGTGATGAGCTGAAATTCCAATAACTACAGATAAAATGAAGGCCATAAATCTACAAATAAATGGCTGACATGGTACTTAATATTTTAGTAGCTTAGCAATATATTTATCAGGCAACTGACATCATACAAAACTATGGGTTATGGCAGATTCTCGTGCAGGGTAAGGGTTGGCAAAAAGAGAATGTATTGCAAAATACCAAGAAAAAGCTGAGTTTTTCATGTGTTCTTGCCTTCAGAAAAATGGATACAATGTACAGCGAACACCTGGTATGAATGTCATTCATCAGTGCATTAAGAAACTACGTTTTTTTCAATCATCATCAGAAAACATGAGGGTGAGCTGAAGGCCATTTATTTTCTTATTCAGGCGGGCTCCTATATTGGCAGAAATGGAACAACATGCATTTTGTGAATAGTGCCTCAATTCTCGTCACAGTTTACTCGGATTATTTGTCTTCTGCTGGCAAGACATTGCAATGCCCAGATGGACAAATGGATCCATCTGAACTCTTAGCCTTGGTTAAATCACAAGTATGGTAAAGTGTAAACCCATTTCTTATAACATTTCAACTAAGATTTGTGATCAAGGGCCCGGTTCATCCATTACTTTAAATATTTCAATGAAGGTTTGTAATCACAGGCATAGTAAACCCATGGTTTGCAACCATAAGTACAGTAGACCTATTCTGCCAAACATTTCAAATAAAGTTCATCTAGAAATCAGTGTAATTGATGGATTCTGATTCCTAATAGAACCTTAGTGCCATTGAGACTGCATTCTAAAGCCTAGCTCTTGTAGGTTGATTACCTACTTGGTAACAACCCAAGAGCCACAAGCTACATGGTGGGATATGGATCAAATTATCTTAGCCAAGTTCACCACAGGACTTCCTCCATTGTATCGTACAAAGACAATCCATCATTTGTCAGTTGCAAAGGAGGATATGCTACATGGTTCAATCACCAAGGGAGAGATCCCAATGTTTTAGTTGGTGCTATAGTAGGAGGACCTGATCGGAATGATAACTTCGCAGATGAAAGAGACAATTATGAGCAGACAGAACTTGCAACTTATAACAATGCTCCAATGGTGGGAATTTTAGCCAAACTACAACTTGGAAATGGTGGAAACAACCAGATTAATCAAGGTAATGTTTTATTATGGAATGTACTTTTATATATCTGGTTTCCTTCATTAATATTGTTTGTTGTTTTAGGGAAGTTTTTATTATGTTTCGTGTCCCTGAGATTTCACCCTAAAATTTGGGATTACCCCTTTTAAAAAAACTTCGTTCTTTTCAAAGTAACGGGTCGTTTTGTGTTTGCTTTGCCGGCAGTTCTTTGCATTGCTCTGAGGTATCCCTAGAGAGTCGTATAAGCCAAATTCGACAAATACCCACATGCCGAAACTCACTCTATCCCTTCGCTAGGTTTTGTCTGAGAGAATTTTATTTATTTATTTATTAAATAAATAAAGTTCTGTTTAAAAATAAATTGTGCTGCAATTGAACGCTACTGAGAATTTTCACACTATTATTGTTTTCGCCTCTCAATGGAGTGTTCACTAGGGAAGAGTTTTTACTGACCAACTAATTGGCGGGTTATTTTCAAAGCAATTGTTTGCAACTTCCTACGGGGTTTTTCGTTTTTATTTCTCCTGTGTTTTGGTTTTTCTCCATTTTTCCGTCTGGCAATTCCCGTAGCCTATTCATTCTTCTTTCCAAACCTTTTTCCGGGCCTAGGGTTTTGAAAAGATATCCAGTGTTTTTAATTGCAAAAGCTCAGGATTCCTTCAGGAGATTGCAAGAGGTTGCTTGGTCCAAAAAGGTGCAATAATGGATTTTATGAAAATAAGAAAAATAATGCCACCAATGTGTAGAGCTTAAGAAAATATGCACTTTTAGAAAAAACGACACCTAAAATGGAGCCACGGAATGAAAGATATGGCACTTGCAAGTTTTTGTTGCTGCATCTTCCCGAACCCTTTCCAAAAATCGAAAATCCAAAAATGAAAATAAAATGTTGCTGATGAGTTTTCACGCAACTTGAAGTCATAATACAAGTCACACTTTTTGGGAATGATGGTTTCTTAATGCAAGTCATATTTTAGAAGTTGCATGACAAGTAAATATTTGGAAAAAGCGACCTAAGTGAAAAGCGGAAAAGTAGACCCCAGCAGGTAGGGTAAAATTTTACTTGCTTGTCGCTTATGTTTTTCCCTCAAAAGCGACTTGAGTGAAAAGTGGAAAAGTAGACCCCAGCAGGTAGAGTAAAATTTTACCTGTCTGTTGCTTATGTTTTTCCCTCAAAAGCAACTTAAGTGAAAAATGAAAACTTGGACCCTAGCAGGGAGGGTAAAATTTTACCTACCTGCTGCTTATGTTTTTCCCTCAAAAGCAACTTAAGTGAAAAGCGGAGAATTAGACTCTGGCAGGCAAGGTAATTTTTTACCTGCCCGCCCTTTGTATTTTTCCCTTGGCTCATAGCCAAAAAATGCGACCCATCCTTGCATTATTAAATGCCTAAAAGTTGGCTTATTTTACTTGTCAGGAAGCATCCAGTTTTGGCACCTAGGGTTGAAAATGCTTCCTTTTATTATTTTGGATATCCGCATGTTGATGTGAGTGCACGGGTGAATAAAATAATATTCTTAGTTTGTTTGGCATGCAAACAAAGTCTAAAAATAGAGGGCAGCCGGCTTTATAATCAGATCTTGGTGAATAAATTAGATATTCATGCTATGGACTGCATACTTGTCTGAATTATTTGTAGGAATACTTCATTTATGTCCATATTGGTGAAAAAAGCAAAAGTCAATGTCTTATGCATTGAATATATCTTCAGAATCAGAGGAAGAAATAGATTCAGCTCTCATAATTGCAAAGGCTTCTGACAAAAATTTATCCTCTTGTTTCTAACGCAGCTCATGTGGAAGTCATTGCATGGAAAATTCATTTCAGGAGCTTGTACATGTGCTCCCGATTTTCCAGTTGAAGCCTTCATTGAATTTACTTGAATTTTCCTTCACCTGGAGTGTTTTTCAGAATTTAAAATTGTTCATATGCAATTAAAAATAAAAGGTGATGAGTTTTGTTTGAATTGTTTACGACAAACATCCTATTAGTGCACATATTGGAGAAAAATTGTACGTGCTAGAGAAGAATTGCAAAAGTTTCAAGGATAAGAGGGAAGACAGGTCAGAGGCAACACCCGCAAACAAATTTCAGTCAGTCGCTTCCAGATCCAATTTTGTGATAATCAAAGGCAAAAATTCAACAACATATGGGAGAAAAATCATCTCGGATTCAAGACAAAGATATCATTCAGATCATTCATTGCTAAAATAGATGAAGCAAAAGTACAATGCATATTGGATCAGTATGCAGAGTATAGAGGAAGGACAAAACGAGGAGTGTTGTAAATGGAATAACTTATTTTTCTTTTTCTTATTTTCTCCGACAAAGCAATTGAAATCAATTAAAATTGTAAAAATAATTAAAATTGTAAAAATTAGATAATTGGCTATAAAATTCGTTACTTTAAGTTACTGGAATAAGTCAATTACTTGGAAATAGGTGGCAAACATGTAAAATAAAAGGTTCTATTTTCAGTTATAAATCATGAATGTCATGCAAAGAGAAAGTCTAAGGGAGAATATGGCCAGCTGCTTTCCTTTTTCATAGCTTCCACATGTGGCAATTCATTAAAAGCTTCTTATTTGTAATTGTCCTTTATACACTATAAATAGAGGAAGAGCCTACAGGTTAAAGGATGGTGATCACAATCTGTTAATCAGGATTCTTGAGTTCCAGACTTTGTGTTGCAGCCTTTGATGTCATTTTTGTGAAAGTTAAAGAATTGAATAAAGGTAGATTTCCGGAGAACTTTGTGTTCACGGTGCATTTGCTTCTTACTTCTATGTAGATCTTTAGATAAACTGTGTTATCCGATATTTAGATTATAAACTTTAATTTTACTTTACTTCTGAATATTGTGAGATCTACTTGTTTATTTAATCCATGTGTATGAAACCAACTCTGTAAACTATGGGTTGAATTACATATCTTTTTTTTTTCTTCCCAAATTCTTTTATTTCTCCTTTATGAAAATACTTCATAAACAATTGCTTACTTGGTGCAAAATTACTAAGCTATGGTTCATGAGCTTTGTAATTAAAGTAAAACCCCTTGCAAATAGTAATTAGGATTCATACTTACCAAATTGATAAAAATCTTACACGGGAGTTTCACTGTTAAATGAGGAAGATTTATCTCATGACTGCGTAGGTTTTTTACTGTGCAGAAAATCTAGCCAACAATGTCGGTTGTGATGTCTAAATTGTTATTTTTTTGGTAGGTACTGTGCATAAGCTCGAACCAAGATTTGCTCCTCAAACTACAAAACAAAAATCAAAATCTATGCCCTCACTTGCTCCTAAACAGAGATCTCCTCCACCAACTTTCCCACAAAGTAAGATCTACTGACCTCATATTTGACCTGCCATAAACAAGAGTCATTGTTTATTGTAAAACATTGCATCTTTATCCTTATTTCCAAACTTTGGAGTGAGATGGTTTTGAAGTACATCTGTTTCATAGAGGCTACAAAGTAAACTTAACTTTAATTCCTTGGAAAAGACTTCCTTTGGAATTTTTGGTGCAGATTGTTTAGATTTACATTTACAAGTATAATGCAAGTATGATTGTGGGAAGAATGAAACAAGTTGATGTATGTTAGAGAAAGTGGGAAAATGTATGATGGACCAGGTTTAAGATCTATTGATATGATGCATTTTGTTTATCATTTAATTTACTTCCTATCAGGATCCTGAAAAGGGTAATCACATCTTCATCTAATCAAATGATATAAGAGGACTTATCCATCTCTTAGAATGCTTTGTTGTTCTTTCAATAAGAAAACTTTGTTAATTATGGTTTGTTGTTCATAATTTGTAGAAAAGTTTTTGGTAGCCATCTCGCAAAATCTTTCACTTTCTTGGAGTCATGGAGGAAGAACTTATTACAAATACTTTGTGTCTATCACCAATAAATCTCAGCAACAAACACTTCAAGCTTTGAACCTGTCCATTCAAAGGCTTTATGGTCCTATTTGGGGTCTCTCCAAATCAAAGACTAACTTGTACTCATTACTTGCATGTTTAAAGTCTCTCCCTCCTGGGAATATTATTGGAGATGTTTTATGTTGACTTCAAGGAATTGATATGACTCAACGCCTTGACACTCTTCAAAGCGTACTAATGGGTGAGTCCTCCAAACAGTTAGGGTTTGGGGGATTAGATCGGGTGTGTGGCCAGCGAACACTTAGGCCCCAGAGGCACACCCTTATACCTGTTTTATGTTGCAATTGATTGTTTTATGTTGTAATTGATTTCCACAATAATATTAACAGAATCTAGCACTCTCTTTTGCTAATGTAACAACAGATAACACCAAAACAATATTTTAGAATCCATTAAGCTAATGTTGGATTACACCTTAAATAAATTAGGTAGTTATAGGGGTGTCTAAATTCAAAGATTTTTGTTGGTTATTTTTAGAACATTAAAACAATTTACCTAAATATTTAATATTAATTGATCTATTTTATTGATATTATCATATAGTGACATTAATTGCACCCACATACATTAATGGAGGAATTGGTAGCCCTGGTCAAGTCATGAGAGCTACATAAACATTTTTATTGCTTTGCAAAACAATGGTGTTCTGTTCAAGTTTCAGTTCCATCAGTCTCTTGATATTAGTAGTTCAGAGGTCTACAAACAACCTCGTATAAAAAAATCGTATTCACTAAATTTTGAGTACCTCATTTTGTGATTATTTTATAAGATATTTTTATTCTTTTTGTATGACATATTCTCCAAATTTCTGAATTTTTATGACTCTAATGTAAATTTCAAATCACGCTTTGATTTATTTATTTGATGGGAAAAATTCTTAACTACAATTGTATAATATTATATTCGACTTAAGATAATAAACATATATTTAGAAACAATTATACACAATATTTTTTTGGAATTATATAACATTAATATTTGAACTTTTACTAGAAAATTTATTCCAAATTGTATTTGAAATTTTACTAGAAAATTTATTTTAGTTCATGTGGATTTTGTTGTTTTTGATTAAAATATCTCCTCCATACCGCCTGCTTTTTTGTTGTTTTTTATTAAAGAATCCCATGTGGCTTTCGGGTGTGCCTCCATACCACCCGCTTTTTGTTGAATTATCTTGTATCATTTTACTTGTTAATATAATATAAGATCTTGATTTTTCAAGATGGCCAAGAGGAGGTTCCGTCATGTTTCAGAACGGCCACATTTTTTGAATCCATGTCCCAACAACGGTCCTCTGGTTACGCCCCCCCCGGGACGTGGCAATGGTGCCCAAGGCAGGCCAGGGCCTGTCGGAAGCTCTGAAAAAAAGATTGGGTCCTCTAGGTTCTATGTCAGAATCGATTCCGATGGATAGTGACATGCACGCCTTTCAAGACGATATTCCCTCTGTGTCCCTGGTTGAAGACGTCGCCTTTGCTGCCCAAACTAAGTGTTTTTTCTCGAGAGCTATTTTTGCAAAGTTTATCGGGAGAAGGCTTTCGCTTTCAGGCATTCGAAACTGGTGCGAAACTCAGTGGGGTAGCGACCTGAGTATTCGCTTCCTTGAAAAGGGTTTTTTCTTAGTGCTCTTTAGAAGCGCTGCTCAGAAGAACGACACTATGGACAGGAAAGATTTTCTCCTCTCCGACTCTGGCCTAGTGATCCGCGATTGGGAGCCTCTCTTTGATTGCAACAGAGTGGACATAGATGGGCACCAAGTTTGGATAAGACTTTACTCCTTGCCCAGTGAGTTTTGGTCTGCTCCCATTCTCACTAAAATTTGCACAAGCCTGGGTCGTGTCATTCGCATCGATCCTGTTTCTTTGAACGGTACTCTCTCTTCCTTTGCCAGAATATGTATCTCTATCGATCCCTCTCTTAAGCTTCAGGAAGTCATTCATATCAACTCCCCATCTGGTCTTTGGAAGTAGAAAGTGGAGTACGAAGGATTGTCCAACCTCTGTTTCAAGTGCAAAAAGCCTGGTCACACTCGTAAACTTTGTAAAAACCCCCCTTTTAACAGTGCCTTGCAATGGCGAAAAGTATCCCACCTGCCCTCTACCCCTCGCCCGCTTACCCCCCCTCACTCTCCTCCCTCGCAGTCACTGCCTGTTGTCTCTCATTCTCCCCCGCCAGCTCTTGAACCCCTTGCTCTGGACCCCAATACTTTCTCCCTTATTAAAGAAACGACTGCCGTTGTTAAGGACTCTACTAGGATTCTGTCCCTTTTCCACAAAGGCATTTCCATTGGTATGGGAGGTAGCTCATCCACCTTAGAGAAATGGATTATTGACAAAGACGATCTTCTTCAGTCTAAAGAAGGAGACCTATCGGGACACCTAGAGGACACTACCGAGAATCTTTCTCCGAATAACCAATCGCTGGGTCCGCTTCTCCCCACTCCACCTTTGCTCAACGTGGATTTTGGACTGAAAATCATTCTTGGTCGTCCTAACAAAAGTAAGCTCTCTCTCAACAAATTTGCAAATGGGAAGCAACTTCAACTGCGTTCTTTCTTCCCGACTACGAGTAGGAGAGGCGAGTCCTCTCTAAAGCAAATATGATCCTCTTTTCATGGAATCTTAGGGGCCTTAATGCCCCTAACAAGCAGTGTCTGTTAAGACACTACGCCTCGGAAGTTGCTATGGATATTTGCTTGATTCAGGAAACAAAAATGTCAGAAGATGGATGTAAAAGTGGATGGTTCAGAAAATGGAAAGGTTGGGAAGGCTACTTCTCAAACTCTTTAGGTGCCTCAGGTGGTCTTGGCATTTTGTGGAAATCTAGTAGTTGCGCGATTGAGCCCCTTCTTGTTGATTATAATTTCATTTGGTGCAAAGTTTTGATTAAACACTCTGAGGATTTCTTCTTCTTATGTAATGTTTATGGTCCCTCCTCTCCGATTAGGAAAAGAGCTCTCTGGAATAGCCTAAGTCTGCTTATGAATTCCAACGTAGTCTCCAAAATAATTGTCGCAGGTGACTTTAATGCTACTCTTTCTGATCGTGATAAGTGTGGAGGTTTATAATGGCAGCCATGCTCTCAAGTGGATTTTACTTCCTTCGTTTCCTCCTCTCATTTAGTTGACATGGAGCCCTGTAAGGGCTGGTTCACATGGAATAATAGGAGGTCCAGGTTCAGTTCCTTAGCTGTGCATCTTGATAGATTTCTGGTTTCTGAACATTGGCTGCAATATAACTTCCTTCTAAAATGCTCTGTTCTCCCTCTCTTCGGCTCAGACCACTTTCCTATCTCTTTGGTTCTAAATTTTGACCTTCCTCCGCATCGATCCCCTTTCAAATTTGAGAACATGTGGCTTCATGACTCCTCTCTTAAGCCGTTGGTCAAGGTCTGGTGGGATTCCTTTATTGTCAAAGGGACTAGGATGTTCCAACTCTCCAAAAATTTGTCGTTGTTGAAAGCTAAATTACAATGTTGGAACTATTCGAATTTTAAAAACATCTTTCAAGAAAAACACAGAGTTGAGAAGGATCTTCGCACCCTTAATGAGTCCATTCTGGACCATGGGATGACTCAGGAGGATTTCCAAAAAGAAAAATCTCTCCTTAAGGATCTGGGCGATCTCCTTCTGAAAGAGGAAACTTATTGGCGTCAAAAATCCAGAGAAACTTGGCTGATGGATGGGGATAAGAATACCAAGTTCTTCTTCACCTCAGTCAAATCTAGAAGAAACTTCAACTATATCTCCTCTCTCAAGCTCAAAGATTCCACCGTTGTTTCTTCCCAAGCTCAGATTAAAACAGAAGCGGTGGATTTCTTTAGGAAGCTCCTGAATGATTCGGCATCCCTTGTTGGTGTGCAGTCCCAATTCCTTTCGCAGATAACATATTCTATCACGAATGCTGATAATGATATGCTTATTTCACCTTTTTCTTTGGAGGAGGTCTGGAAAATTATTTTTTCTATGAAACGGGATAAAGCCCCCGGCCCTAAAGGCTTCCCAGCATCCTTCTTTCAAGATTTTTGGGATATTGTTGGTCCTTCCGTTTGGCACGCTGTCGAGGAATCCAGGATTTCAGGGAAGATTTTAGGTAATCTCAGTCATACTTTCATGAGCATGTTCCCTAAAAAATCCCCGGCTGAGACATTGGATGATTTCAGACCCATTTCTTTGTGTAACACTTCTTATAAAATCATATCTAAAGCTATTGCTAATAGGCTTTGCCCTCTATTGCATAAACTGGTTGCCCGGGAACAAAGTGGTTTCATTCCGGGCAGGTCTATCACTGAGGGTATTATTATTTCTAATGAATTAATACACTCTCTTCATAATTCCTCTAGAGCGGGTATGTTATTGAAACTTGACTTCAGTAAGGCCTATGATCGTGTTAATTGGAGGCTCCTCCTCAAATCTTTGCAAGCTATGGGTTTTGGTGATCACTTTTGTAAATGGATTTTTAATTGCATAGCCTCCCCCCGTTTTTCTGTTCTTGTGAACGGCTCCGCGGAAGGCTTCTTTTAGAGTAGTAGAGGTATTAGACAGGGAGACCTGCTCTCCTCCTTCCTTTTCACTTTGGTGGCGGAAGCTCTCAGTCGCGGTATAAAGTTTGCTATTCAAGAGGGTTCTCTGAAAGGTCTTCACATCACTTCCAACCTCCCTCCTCTTTCTCATCAACAATTCGCAGATGACACCTTTCTCTTCGGTCAAGGGACTGTCCCCGTAGCCAGACGCCTTTCTTCCATTTTGGATTCCTATTCTCTTGTTGCGGGTCAAGTCTTAAACTTTCACAAATATGTTATATTCTTCTTCAACGTGGCTCCTCGGCTTCTAAGGCAGGATTAAAGCAATTCTAGGCTTCTCTTTGGGTAGTTTCCCTCATATTTATCTGGGAATTCCACTCTTCCATGGCAAAGGAAAGGTGCACCTCTGGAACGGGCTCCTGAATTCTCTTTCTTCCAAACTACTGTCTTGGAAAGGAAAATGGCTCTCTCTGGCTGGCCGAGTTCTTCTCATCAACTCGGTGCTCCTGTTAATTCCAATTTATATGTTATCTATTTTACAGATTCCGAAATATGTCCTGCTCAAAATTGAAAAAGTGGCGCGCACCTTTTTATGGCAAGGTCACAGCATTGAGCGCAAATTCCACCTAGCCAACTAGGATCTGGTAAAGCTTCTAAAGATATTGGGCGGTATTGGTATCTTAGATCTCGCCCTTCAAAATAAGGCCCTTGGTGCTAAATTGGTGTGGAACTTCATTTCTGATGCCAACAGACTCACTTTTCAGGTTCTTTCACACAAGTATCTCGCAGGCCAACGGTATGATTGTTTTCTTTCTTGTTCCGAGCTACCGAGAGGCTCACATATTTGGAATTTCCTGTGTAACTCTAAAACTCTCATCGCTGAGATGGTCACCTGGAAGTTAAACAACGGTCGGCTTGTGTCCTTTTGGGATGAAAGCTGGAATGGTTTTCCCCCACTCAATCTTTTTCCTACCCTCAACGGAGTAATGAATTCTTCCAAACAGTGTTGGGGTACTTTAGTCTCAAATTATGGCTGCCAACACCCTAATGGTTCACCTTCTTGGATTTGGAAGGACCTCTCATCTATTGGAGCCTCCGCTCTTGATTCCACCTTCCTCATGGATTCAATTCGGGATAGAAATGCCTCGTTTCTCAACAGAGACGACTGCTTACTTTGGGTAGGCGACCCCACCGGTTCCTATTCAGTTAAAGCTGGTTATAACATTCTTGTCTCTCAGGCAGGAAAGGGGACTCTGTGTTCTCTTGGTTGCTGGCATCCCAACATCACTCCGAAAGTTGCATATTTCGGTTGGTTAGTTTTGAACAAGAAGGTACTTACTCAAGCTAAAAGGCGTTCGTGGGGTTTCTCTGGCCCCTCTAAATGTCTTTTGTGCGGTGTTGCGGAGGAAGACTTAGATCACCTCTTCTTGTTTTGCCCCTTTGCTTCCCATTGTTGGAACTGGCTTCTTAACAAACTAAACCTCTCCTGGGTCCCTTGCAAAAGCATTGTAGCTAATCTTTCTTCTTGGCCATCTTTTAATGCCAAATGCCTGTTTAGCTCTATTTGGCATGTCAACCCTTATTTTTTGCTCTGGCATATTTGGTGGGAATGAAACCTCCGTCTCTTTAGGGAGTAAGCGGTTGAGCTTCCTACCTTCCTTATTAAGCTCGAGGTGGCCATTTCGGAGTGTGTTAATGCCAAGTGTTCCACCTTTTCCTCCTTCTCTTCTAAGGATCTCTCAATCCTTCATCTTTGGCCCCTTATCAAACTTCCTAAACCTGGGTCAATTGTTTGAAAAGGGCTCTCTCAAATTGAAAAATTGATTCAAAGGAAGAAAATCAGGTGGCGTCCTCCTCCTAAGGGTCATTGGAAATTGAATTTCGACGGGGCTTCTAGAGGTAATCCTGGTTTGTTCGGAGCTGGCTGCATTCTCAGAGATGATCGAGGTCGCCTCATCAAAGCAGGCTCCTTCCCTCTCAAAGAGGGCACTTGTAACTCCGCAGAAGCCCAGGCTCTTCTTGAAGGGGTCAAGATGGCAGCTTATCTTGGTTGTTCAAAACTATCTATTGAAGGGGATTCCCAAATCCTAATTTTCGCAGTCTCCAGAGGTGCCTCCCCTTCGTGGAAGCTGAATCTCTTCATCCCAAAAATCCTTCATTGGCTTGGTAAAATCCACTACTGGAATATTTCCCACAATTTTCAAGAAGCCAATCATGCCGCAGACTTTCTAGCTAACTTCACCATCGACAATCCTTTTGCTTGTATTTCCTCCAGCGCTACTCTTGATTGACAAGGTTTCCCCTTCCTTCTTTCCCAAGATCGAGATGGTACTTTCGGGTAGCCTGGCGGAGCCTTTCTTGCGTGTGGTAGTTCTTTTGTGCTCGTGGTCATCTCCTCTCTCTTTCGGTGGCGTTCCTCTGCTTCTTTCCTGCCGTTGTTCCCTCACACGCGGTTCAGGTCTTCTCGGTCACGTTCGCAGGCTCCCTGTCACCTCCTTTTCTTCCGGGGTCATTTCAACCTCTTTCTCGCACATTCGCTGCTCCTTTTATGTCGATTTCTTCACTCCAGGCATTTTCCCTTTTGGAACCTGATCTATTTCTTCTTGGTGTAATGTCTTTCATCGACAGTTTCACGAATTGGCTGATGTCTCGGCTATCGACAGGTTTCGGCTTGGAATGATCTTCAAATTCTCCTTACCTGAAGAGGCCGAGGCTATCGAAGCAATCCTTGGTGATTCTTTTCAATTCCATGCTCGTCGCCCCCGAACTGATTCAGACATTGCTTCCGCTTTTGTCTCATTCTGCCTACTGTTACATTTTAATACTGCAGACGTCTAACGGGTCGCTTTAGATCAAATATATGCAGTTCACCGCGTCGGTTTGCATGCTCAACTCACTGATTTCTCTCCGCCAGATCCTCTACTATGGGTGGAGGAAGTTGACAAACTTGCCATTGGTTCGGGTCGAGACATTCGCTGGCTTTGTGGTCAATACAGAGATCTGGTGACATTTGCCCAAAACTTTCACCCAACCTTGGATCAACGCTTCCTTCTGGTGGTCGACATCGATGTGGCCCTCTTCCCAGTTCATTCCGCGGTGGATCGACTGAATGAACTCAAAGATCGTGCTTTGTTTGCCTTCCATTTTCTGTTGCACGCAGCTTCTTCGCGGGCTGGCTCATCTTCTGGTTAATCAGATGGAGCCTTCGCCTTTCTCAAGGCTCGTTTGTTGTTCTTGTCTCGGCCTTCCTTTCCTCCCTTCGTCTCCCTTTTCTCTTCTACTTCAATCTCTTCACCCATCTTCTTTCTTCTCTCTTCCTCTTCTTGTTGTAGGGTTGGGGTCCCTTTCCCCACCGGTTCATAGCTCCGGTTGGAAATGAGGTGTCTCAACCTTGTTTGGTTTATTCATTTAAGATTTTCCTACAACCGTTTCACATTGTCTAGTGCTCTAAAAATAGAAATAAGAGCTGTCAAAAGATTCCCATATGATATTATATCATGGAAGGACTATTTTTAGAGATATTATGACAGATTTTATGACATCTGTAAGGGTCAAAATAGGGGAGAATATTGTGGACGTGGGAGCCTAATTTTAGACTGAAATCTTGCTCTTTAATGCTATCCACCTCATGAGAGGTTTGGCACATGGTTTTGTAAACCATAGATGGTTTCTTGTATAACCAGAGGTCTATAAATTGAAGGCTTGGAGAAGCAATTGAAGTAGTGAGTTTTAATCCTCCTAGAATTGTTTCTGGTGATACTCCTATAAGAAACTTGCTCTGCAAGTGTATGTAATCTTGTTATTAGATTTGAAATACATTGAGTGGGCTTTTGGAGTGTGGGGTTTTTTATCCGAAAGGATTTTCCCCACGTATATCTGGTGTTTGTGTTTTGTTATGAATATGTTGTTGATATTTCTATAATGTTTTACTATGTTGAAAGTTTTGCATAATATCTCTCCTCAAATATTAGCGTAGGAAGTTGTTCCTCTACTCTTAATTTCCTATCAAGTGGTATCAGAGCCTGATCACCTTTGGTTTTAGTTGTGGGTTGTTGGGTTTTTTGTGCTAATCTAGGTTTGAGTGGGAGCTTGTGCAGAGAATACTTTGTTATCTGGTTGCAGATATTTTTTTCAAATGGCGAGCACATCTGGGAGGATTGACGTAGAGAATTTTTCTGGCACAAACTTTGAAATGTGGAAGCTGAAGATGGAAGATTTGTTGGTTGATCGAGATCTATGGGATGTGGTGGATGAGAAGGTCTATAGGCCTACGGATCCAGTTTTGGCTGCACAATATGATGTAATGGATAGAAAAGCTAAAGGTCTTATTAGACTATGTCTTGCAGATTCTATCCTGATAAATGTCCATGAAGAATCCACTTCGGAGAAGCTTTGGAAAAAGTTGGGTGAGATATACCAAGCTAAGTCTCTAGTAAATAAGATTTTCTTGAGGAAGAAGTTGTTTTCCTTGAGAATGGAAGAAGGTGGACAAATATATGAGCATCTGGAAACATTCAATATGTTGGTGACTCAGTTGAGCTCGGTTGGGGTTAAAATGGACAAAGAAGAAAGGTGCCAAATGTTGTTGGTTTCACTGCCAAACTCATGGGACAGCCTAGTCATGGCCATTGGGAGCACTTCAGTCACTCTGAAGATGGAGGATGTTGTTGGTTCTCTACTCTCTGAAGAGATGAGAAGGAAGGTCTCTCTGAACGCCAAAGAGGCTTTGAGTGTTTGAGGAAGAACAAAAGAACGAGGCAAAGATGAGAAGAAGCGTGGCCATTCCAAGAATAAGGGGAGATCAAAATCCCCTGGTAAGTCCAAGGTGATATGTTGGAACTGTGGAAAATCTGGACACTTCCGAAGGGAATGCAAAGAAGAAAAGAAAAAGAAAAAGAAGAAGCATGATTCTGATTCTGAGTCCGAAAAAGAAGATGGAGATGCCTTTATTGCAGCTTTGGCCACTCATGCAAGTGATAATGCATGGTTGATAGACTCAGGTGCATCTTTCCACATGACTCCTAACAAAAATTGGTTTAGTAAGTATGAAAACTATGATGGTGGTAAGGTGTATTTGGGTGATAATTCTTTCCTTGAAATTTTTGGTCGTGGTAGTATTTAGGTGAAATTTTCTGATGGTAGAATTAGAAGATTTGATGGTGTCTTGCATATCCAGGACTAGCAAGAAATTTATTATCTGTTAGCAAGCTAATAGATGCAGGTGTGCATGTACAGTTTTCTGAAGCAGGTGTGAAAATGGTGAGAGGTGCTATGGTGATAGCAAGAGGAAGTAGATTGGGTACATTGTACCAACTTGATGCATGCACGGTTGAGTGCAATAGCACTTCGGATAAAACTAAGCCAGTAACTACTTCACTGAAAAAGGAGAGGGTTTCCTCCTCTGCGGATGGTCGTGGCTTCTGGGTACCCAAGGGTGCTCTGTCTACCGAATCAAAATTACCTGCAGAGAAGACCATGTTATGGCACCAAAGGCTTGGCCACATTGGAGAGAAGGGTTTAAAAGCCCTGAAAAATAAGAACCTCATTGAGGGGTTGAATGATTGCAATCTGGAGTTTGATTTCTGTGAACATTGTATTTATGGCAAACAAAACCACGTTCAGTTTTACTCGTCTACTCATAAGTCTTCATGTATCTTGGATCTAATCCATTCGGATGTATTTGGTCCTGTTAAGGTTGCTTCTATTGCTAAATCAGTTTACTATGTTACTTTCATTGATGATTTTAGTAGGAGAACATGGGTATATTTTTTAAAAAGTAAATCTGAAGTTTTTAGTCGTTTCAAGGAATTTAAGGCTATGGTTGAAACTCAAACTGGGAAGAAAATTAAGTGTTTGAGATCTGATAATGGTGGTGAGTACTGTTCTGCAGACTTTGACAGATTTTGTACAGATTGTGGGATTAAAAGACAAAAGACAACTTCATATTCTCTAGAGTAGAATGTAGTTGCAAAAAGAATGAATAGAATGTTGATGGAGAAGGCTAGGAGCATGCTTATTGGAGCTGGTCTAGAAAAGAGGTTTTGGGCTGAAGCTGTTACCACTGCTTGCTATTTGATAAATAGATCTCCTACATCAACGCTTGTTGATAAAACGCCAATGGAGGCGTGGTCGGGGAAAAAGCCTTCAATTAGACATCTGAGAGTTTTTGGCTATGAGGCATATGCACATGTGCCTAAGGAGAAGAGAACAAAGTTTGATTCTAAGGCTGTCAAATGTATCTTCATCGGATATGGCTATGGTGTGAAAGGATACAAGCTTTGGGATCCTATTGCACAAAAGGTAATATACTCTAGAAGTGTTATTTTTAGAGAGATTAAATCTTTCCCTGTTAATTTTCAGCCAGAACAACATAAAGAAAATGAACAAAAAAAGGATGTGGTTCAACTTCCTTCTACACCTGAGAAAGTTGAATCGAGACCCCAAAATAGACAAGAAGTTGAGGAGAGCTCACCAAGCTCTGAATCTTCAGAAGAGGAAGAAGAAGAGGAAGAAGTGGAAGAATCTCCACCTCAACTTGTTCGAAAGTCTACAAGGCAAAGGCAACCACCTGAAAGGTATGGGTATTCTCCTGATGATTGGAAGTGTATATTTGCTTTGACTACTAACATTGATGAACCGAGATCTGTACAAGAGGCTTTGGGTATGAATGATGCAAAGTCCTGGCAAATAGCCATGGATGAAGAGATGGCAGCCCTTAAAAAGAATGATACATGGGACCTTGTACCATTGCCTGAAGGTCGGAAACCTGTTGGATGTAAATGGGTGTTTAAGAAAAAGATTGGTTCAGATGGAAATGTTGAAAAGTATAAAGCACGGTTGGTTGCGAAGGGTTACTCTCAAGTTGAGGGTATTGATTATGGTGAGATATTCTCTCCTATTTGCTAAAATGACATCCATTCAGTTTTTATTATCTATTGCAGCAGCTTATGACCTAGAGGTTGAACAAATGGATGTGAAAACTGCTTTCCTTCATGGTGATTTGGAGGAAGAAATCTATATGACACAGCCAGAGCACTACATGGTGAAAGGTAAAAGCAATATGGTTTGTAAGTTAAAGAAATCCCTGTATGGCCTTAAACAAAGTCCTAGGATGTGGTACCAGAAGTTTGATTCATATGTGTTGAGTTTGGGGTTTGTGCGGTCTAAATCTGATCACTGTGTATATTTTAAATCTGATGGTGATTGTTTCCTGGTAATTACTTTATATGTTGATGACATGTTGTTTATTGGGAAAGGAAAAGGTTTGATTGCAGAATTGAAATCTCAGCTCTCTACAAAATTTGAAATGAAAGATCTTGGTGCAGCAAAACACATACTTGGGATGGAGATTAGAAGAGATCGTGAGAAAAGAAAGCTATGGCTTGGCCAGAGTAAGTATGTTTGTTCTGTTTTGCAAAGGTTCAACATGCAGGATTGTAAACCACTTTGTGTTCCTGTTACTTTGGGAACGAAGCTCTCCATTTCACAATGTCCATCATCCCCATCGGAGATGGAAGAAATGAGTAGAGTGCCTTACCAGAGTGCAGTTGGAAGCTTAATGTATGCTATGGTCTGTACAAGACCAGACATTGCCCAAGCAGTGGGAGTTCTTTCTCGTTTTATGTCTAATCCTGGAAGAGTGCATTGGGATGCAGTTAAGAGGGTCATTCAGATATTTTCGGGGTACATCAGAGTACTCTATATGTTTTCATGGAAGAGGAGATCAACATTCCCTACATATTCATGGTTTTGTGGATTCAGATTGGGCCGGTGATGTCGATAGTAGAAGATCCACCAGTGCATATGTGTTTACTCTTAATGGTGGTGCAATTAGTTGGATGAGAAAGCAACAGGATGTGGTCGCTTTGTCCACTACTGAGGCAGAGTACATGGCAGCTACTCATGCCTGTAAAGAAGCCATTTGGCTGAAGTGTTTGTGTTCAGATATTGGATTAAAATAGGGTGTAGTTACAATATACTGTGACAGTCAGAGCACAATCTGCCTTGCGAAGAACCTGACTTTTCATGCCAGGACCAAACACATTGATGTTCAGTATCACTTCGTGAGAGATATGGTCGAGGATGGAAGGGTGAAGCTGGAAAAGGTAGAGACAGTTGCGAATGTTGCAGATGCATTAACTAAGCCCATGAGCACAACAAAATTCAGGTGGTGTTCCGAGTCTATGGGCCTCTCGGCCCCTAGAAGTTGATCCATGATGGTATCTTTCCCTTGGCCCTTGCAAGGTATTCAACAAGTGGGAGATTGTTGGAAATGAGGTGTCTCAACCTTGTTTGGTTTATTCATTTAAGATTTTCCTACAACCGTTTCACATTGTCTAGGCTCTAAAAATAGAAATAGGAGTTGTCAAAAGATTCCCATATGATAGTATATCATGGAAGGACTATTTTTAGAGATATTATGATAGATTTTATGACATCTGTAAGGGTCAAAAATAGGGGAGAATATTGTGGACGTGGGAGCCTAATTTTAGACCGAAATCTTGCTCTTTAATGCTATCCACCTCATGAGAGGTTTGGCACATGGTTTTGTAAACCATAGATGGTTTCTTGTATAACCGGAGGTCTATAAATTGAAGGCTTGGAGAAGCAATTGAAGTAGTGAGTTTTAATCCTCCTAGAATTGTTTTCTGGTGATACTCTTATAAGAAACTTGCTCTGCAAGTGTATGTAATCTTGTTATTAGATTTGAAATACATTGAGTGGGCTTTTGGAGTGTGGGGTTTTTTATCCGAAAGGATTTTCCCCATGTATATCTGGTGTTTGTGTTTTGTTATGAATATGTTGCTGATATTTCTGTAACTGTTTTACTATGTTGAAAGTTTTGCATAATATCTCTCCTCAAAGATTAGCATAGGAAGTTGTTCCGCTACTCTTAATTTCCATTATTAAAATGTGAGTAAAATTATTTGTTTAGTTTTTTTTTTTGAAGAAATAATGTATTTTTTAAAATACTAAAAAAGGTCCACAAAAATGGAGCACTGTAAAAACAACTTCAAAACTCTTATTATTATATTTTTGATACTATTATAGATTATCCTTTACAACTTAATTAAGAAGCCCAATTAGCCCAAGTTGATACGGTTCCAATTTGAACTATGAATTTACCATTGAGTGTATGTTTTTTATTGTCAAAAAAATACATAACAAAAAATTGTTATGACTCAAAATTCTTTCAAACATTTTCTATTTGAGCAATTCAATATTTTTAGAGCACTTTTTCCCTGAACGAACATGTTGTTTGGGTATTCCATATGAATTTTCCTCTCTCAGAAGGGACATTTAGCTTGTGAATATTCCAGGAGAGCACTATCATATCTTCTATAGAGAAATTTCACCCTATATAGACATCATATATTTGAGGTTTGACAAATATAACACCTTATAAAGGGGCCTCCCCAATCTAGGTTTGATTAGAGGAGAGGGGTCTTTATGTTGGGCACCCTAACTTGGCGTCAGTGTGGAGAGGACATGGAGCCACGTCATCACCCAAAATTTTGAGGACACGTTAACATACGTGTTAGCCATTTAACTCTAACATTAGAGGCTCTGACATGTCAAAGCGAAGGCCTAGTCATCATTTATGTAGGCACCACCATAACAAGTAAAAAAAATCCCTTGCCCCATACAAAGTGGTCCAATGCCAAATATTGGACATGGAGGGAGCCATTGATTGACATAAATGTCAACCTTAATTGCCACCATGTGGCACATGAGGCAAACAACTTTTCACGAGTACTATTGCTAAAGCATGCCACTGATGTGCATTCACTCCCCCTTGATGGGCATTTAATGTGTGTGTGTGTATGCGTGTGTGCGTGCGCGTGTGTGTGTGCGTGTGTGCGTGTGTATGGGGTTACATGGAAAAATGTTACGCATAATTCGAGTAGGTCCAAGTTGTATCAAATCTTCAAAAATATACAACAAGAACATACAAAATTGCTTTGCTTATAATATATCAGTCTCCAATGTAAACTTGTGTTTCACATGTCACAAAAGTTTGGTTATGAAGCTTATTTAGCTTGCTCTTTAGAAGGTCTGGCATAGATGTTATCCACTTCCATTGATGTTGTTGGAGTGTTGATTATATTGGGTGTTACTACTTGCAAATTTATTGGTTGCCCTTGTTGAGATCCTCCTTTTAGCTACATCTGATGAGTTGGAGTATGTGGACTTCCCACCTGATAATTGTTTATGCTTGCAAAGGTTGGAGCATAGATGGTTATCATTTCCATCATTGTTGAATTTTGTTCAGGAAAAGGATTGGTATGTTTTTTAACCATCTTTGTCTCTCCATCTCCTTCACTTTTCATATGCCCTCATCCTTTTCTCTTGCTCCTTCCTTTGCTCCTTTTCACACTTCTCTCTTTATCTTTGCTCTTCCTTTTCTTTACATTTCAACTCATTTTCCATGTTTCTTTGTAAATTTAATTCTCTCTTAATGAGGCTTAATGCCTTATTCGCTTGTATCTATTCTTTTTTCTCTTGCCTTAATTTCCTGTATTTCCTTCTTCCTTGTTTCTTGGGCAAGACGGATCTTAAAAAAGTCATCTGCAATTAATATTTGTGACTTCCTACTCAGTCTTATTCCACCATTTGGTAATCCGTGGGATTTTTGCAAACCCTCTCTATTGGAAGCTTAAAAAAACTCCTTAAACTCTTGTTTGTTTGATGCTCTTAACCTTCACTAGATGTTGCAATATCTTCCACTTCTTTGTTTGTGCATGTTGCAATATCTTTTGTTGGCCCCAACACACTTGCATCATCGCAAGAATCAAATTCACCAGTCACAACATAGTAGTCCACACCATGTTCATTGGCTACAACATAGGGGGTGGAAATGAAAGACCTACATCTATATTTGAAAAATCCAAATTTACACCTAGCTATGTTGCCCCCTCTTTGATCCAGGCCGGTTGGCTTACTTGTGAAGGCATGCTCAACCCCTCACCAACTACATCTTCTAGAATGTCAATCACATGCATAGATTGGAAAAATTCTTCACCTTCAGGAGTACCCTCTTGTGTATGGGATACTGTGTGACATTATTAAGTCCAAGTAAAATTGGATCTATCTCAACATGTGTATACCCAACCAATCACATGATGTTTTCAGTTGCACCTCTTTCATCTTCGTCTCTAACTTAAAATGTATGACTTGGTGCTGCATCTTATAAGTGTGTCGTTGTTAAGTGGCCATATCCCCATCCTTCGTAAACTTGACTTATAGTGTCTACATAAAGAGCCTTCTTGAAAGCTTTTCTACTCAACTCAGCCAATTCAATTTGGTTGATCTCAAGTCCATGATTATGAATCATCCATGTTGACCTTTCATTTTTGAAGTAATCCTTGAAAGGTGAGAAGACACTCATGTCGAATGGTTGTAGCTTGTGGGAAGTGTGTTTTGATAAAGTTACAAGATTGATTCCCAAATTTATAGCCTCTTCAATGGTTGTCATTATTGCATGATTACCATGGCCATCAAATATCAATAAGTGCCTATTGGTAGGTGAAACCCCACCTGGTATTGATCTCTTAAAATGGTGTAGCAAATTAAGAAACAATTCTTTAGTCATCCAAGCATGGGGTTGGGCTGCCATATATACTCTTGGTTGGCAACCTACAATGTATTTCTTTAATTGTCTTTTTCCCTAGAAAATATAAAATCTAGAGATTCTTTGACATGTTATGTTTACACAACAAAGAATGGTGATCCATTCTCTGCTCTTCAGAATAATGTGGGGAATGCTTTGGCTACCTGTTTTTGTTATCACCCTCATACCATTGTTTCTACCAGCCTATACTCCGATTTCATCACAGTTCCAAATTTTACATGGTCCATAATGCTTAACTTGATAGACCTTCTCCAAATCATATGTAAAATGCATTTATAATGGAAGGCCTTAGCTAAATTGCTCTATCTCTATCCAAGCTTTCTGCAAATCTAATGGTCAAGTCTGGGTGTCTCTTCTCTTAGCATGCCCACCAAGACTTTCCAGGAAACCCGTTAGTGAAAGGATGAGCATATTTTGACATGTGTGGGCCACATATGCCTTGAGTTCTATGACTTCAAGACCACGCCATCTTCCATATCTTTGCGCCATTAGACGATCTCATCTTCTTCTTGCTTTTTCACAATGGCAGGCGGTCCACTTTTCTTTGTAGTTGTAATGTCAACAACCGTACCCAATGGTAGATGTAGGGATAACCCACTTCTTTGTGGCAGCTCGAATGGAGTATCCATTATCTTCAATGTCCCTCATAGCATGCTCCATTTATATTACCATATATTGACTTGTCATTGACACCTTGTTAGTATTTGAAGGCCTTGATCTCACTTGTGTGCAAGTTATAAATTGTGTCTTTGACTCTACAACTTCTTCAACATTAAACTAGTAATTCAATCTTACTCCCCTCTTTCTACTGGGCATTGTCCTACAAAGTGTTATTTTACTCTTTGAATCTGTCATTATGTGAGCATCATAAAACATGAAAAATTTAGTATGGTTCGTAAATGCATTTAACAAGGCATACAATTAGGTGATATACATGAGTTGTACATGGATAATTTTTGTCCTCTTAAATACTAATACAAATTTGTGTTCATGTCAACTCATTACAATTACAATGCAAAATAAAAACAACACTGAAACTAGTACAACTCAATCATTTTCATTGCATTAGTTGAAACTTTTGCAGACAAATGATACAGAACAATGGTGATATGGGCTTCTACGAATGGTGTTACAGGCTCCTTCAGTGCTTCTCATATAAATTTGAATGCGGGTGAGTGACGTGTTATGGTAAGAGATCCTACAAACAATTGTCTACGTACCGCGTCTCGTAGTGTCATTTATTGGCTCCAAACTTATCCAATGTTTAGCATTAACGGTTTATATTGTTTTAATCCCATCTTGTATATATTCAAAAAAATTGTAATGTTTTTGTTATGTTACATATATGCATTGTGTATTGTTTTGTTATATATATATATATATATATATATATATATATATATATATATATATATATATATATATATATATATATATATATATATATATATATATATATATATATGACAACATTGAAATGTTGTCATTGTGTTATGTATATATATTGAAGACAATATGTAGAAATACGTTGATGTTGTGCTACATATATACATTGCAAACAATAATGACAAATTTGAGCTACATCATAATAACGTTGTATATACATAACACACCAACAACATTAGAATGCATTTGAATATATACATATACATATGTGTGTGTATAGACATAGATACATACACACATATATATACACACACGCGCACATTATGTATACCATATATGCAAATATATATACAATGTCACATTTGTCATGATTGTTAGCTACACACACAAAACATGACAACAACATAAAAAATATTTATCTTTATTGTTAGCAATGTATAATGGCAATGACATCAAAAAATATTTATCTTTATTGTTAACAACGTATAATGGTAATGACATCACAATTTTTTATCTTTATTGTTAGTAACGCGCACGCGCTCTGTGTGCGTGTGTGTGTGTGCGCAAGCGTGCGCGTGTGTGCGGGTGTGCGTGTGTGGTGTGTGGGTGCGTGCATGTGTGCATGTGTGTGTGCATGTGTGCATGCGTGCGTGTGTGTGCATGTGTGTGTGCGGGCGTGTGTGTGTTACAGTTTTCTGTTGACACTAGAATTAACATAAAGTTGTGGTTTGTTTACCCAGCGAGTCCAATAGAAACAACGAATTTTTATATTGTTTAATTCACTGAGGAATGAGAACTGAGTTACGAGAACAACACGAAATTGTTCAAAGTCATTAAGAAAACTAGAAACATTCAATTTGCATCATTTATATAGGGAATTTAGAATTCAAATTTTAGTCTCCTTTGATTTGTAGACTTACATTTCATTAGATTATTCAATCTTTTCTGGATTGATCTACACCATTTAATTTATGTTTTTAAGAAAATTGCAACGTGGTGAGCCTCGCTTGATTTATAATATGTGTTATGTACCTGGATAAGGGCAATTAATAGAGGTGAATGATCTATTAGTGGAGTTTAGTTGGGTTTATTTTTCAGAATGACAATATATTTGACAACTTATCACGTCAAATATTTTATACTAAACAACTTTTCAAATTTTGTCTAGATTGTGTATTTATGTTAAGGTGCATGTATAATTGCATATATTGTACTCTCACTATGACAACTACCATCCCTATGTGAACAAATTATTTTAAGATAAAGTTGTTGGGACATTGACTATTAATTATGAAGGGAAGGATATAAATTTTGTTGAAAACAACATGATTTTGAATGTGTGGTAATTTAATATTGATATATAGTATTTTTATATTTTATATTTTATATTTATGAATGACTTGTTTACATATAAAGAACTTAAAAATATTCAATATTTTATGTACAAACAAACGGGTTCCTTTTGAATTAGTCTACAATATCATTGTATAAGTATTGGATATTTAAGTCTTTACAGATAATGGTTTTTAATCTACTTTTCATAAAAAAAATGAGTCAAATTTAGATCTTATAGCCCCAATACACCTCAAGATTTGGAACCCACTCAACAAATGGTTCCTCTTCCCAACCATCTTCAAGCAAAGATGGCCTTTCAACTTACGCAATTTTGTTTCAAACTATTTTCATATTTGTGCTTTACCTTAGGTTATGACATTGGTCTTGACTTTGAGGGGCCCACCTGTGTTTCATGCTCATTCACCTCCTCAATACAATGTTGAGTTCCTTGCTTCAAGTAATGAAGAGATTTCCAATATAAGTATTTTCCCCTCATAACTTTGTTCCCTTTACTACTAAGTTGCATCAACCCCCTTATTCATGTTTGTTGCCTAGACTTATGACATAACCACTAAGCTTCAGAGCCCCCCCCTCTATATTTCACGCACCTCAAACTTTGAGATGCGTATATTAGAGTGATGTTGTGCTTATAATTCTTCACCTTCTGACAAGATGGGTTTTTTGCATGTTTCAATTAGGATAAGGGGTTTATACCATCATTTTGATCATCATCATCAACAACATTATTTTCTTATAATTCAAGATATATAAATCTATTTTGAAGAGAATTATTAGAATGCGTGGGTTTTGAGATATTCCCTTTATTCTACTTCCTCTTTGTGATATTTTGGAACTCTTATTTCCTTCATAAGTTAAAGTTTTCTTCTTATAGGAAAATCACGAGCAAGATGTTAATGTTAATGGAAATGTCTCCAATGAAAATAGAGATGGAACAAGAAATAATAAAATGGAAGAGACTTGCAATATTTTATTTCACATAAAGCTTGCACAAAGATCAATAATCTTTGTAATACTCTTTTACAATGTTTTACAAAGCTTAAATAAGCTTTAAGGTATGTTACATGGAACCCAACGATCCAACAAACTATAAATTATACACATGTACAACCAACCTCATTAATATTATCAATTTACTTCCTAAATCCTAATTAAGTAAATATTAAGCTACCATTTGTTTATGAGGGTGTCTCGTAAAGAGATAAATGTCCCTATACAAACTAAGTTAAATACTATAATTACACATGACCCAACAAACCTCTTGATCTAATGAGTTCTATAAGATGAACTAGAGCATATGACAATGAATTCATCCAATAGTCTCCCCCACACCTACAAATTGACATATTGTTCATCACGGTATTGATCACATGATGACACTTCATAGAGAAGACTGACACTTTAGTTATCGGAAAATGGGTTGTTACGAAAAATAACTCAGTTTTTCCCGTTTCCATGGATACTTGAAAATTTTCTGATTTAGTTGATTTAATCTTAAAATTAGTGGCAATTTTAGACATCTAAAATGTCGAAATGGTTAATTACAATTAACACGTCACACAAATATCCCAACATCACCCATATAATAATTAATTGTGAGATTAATTATTATTATTTAATCCATTTTATCATATTTACCTCTTAATCCATTTTATCATCATTTATAATTTATCCTAAATCCTTAATATATCCCACCTCAAACCATAATCCTTTAATTCATTAATAATATCATATTATCTTATTTTAATCCTTCATTAACATTTTATAGGAATTTAATATTCCTACACCCATCTAGCAACCTACTCTACACATCCCTACACCTAGCCTTTCCATCAAATCACATCCCTAATCATATTTATTTAGCCTAATCTAATCCTAATCTCATCACATTCTCACACCTCTAAATCTAGAGGCCTTTTAATCTAGAAGCCTCTCTAACCTTCTCCTTTGTTGGCTAGATTTTATGCACAACTAAAAACCTAGGCAGTCATGAGATAAATCTCCCTCATTTACCGGTGAGGCTCCCGTGTGAGATTTTGTCAGTTTATATGTCATAGTATCTATCTGTTGGTATTACTTTAATTGTGTAGCTCATGAACCATAGCTATACAGTTCTGTAGCAAGTAAGCAGCTGTAAAAGAAAGAGAAAATCTACATAAGAGGAAAATAATAGGAAACGGGAAAAGGAGAGAAGATGTGCAACCCAAGCAATAGTTTACAGAGTTGATTGCATGCACATAGATTAAAACAAATAGATCATTAAACATAGAATTCAAAGCAAAGGAAATTTTCAGATATAAATTTATAATAACACAAAGATTATGAATAGATCTAGAAAGAAAAAGAAACAAAATGCACCATTGACACAAAGTTCTCCAGAAATCTCTTCTTTATTCCTCTACTTTCAGAAATCAGGGGTTTCAGCTCAAAGTCTGGAACACAAGAATGTTGATTACAAATTCCGATCCTTTAACTCGTAGGTTCTTCCTCTACTTATAGCACGTAGAGGGGAAATTACAAATGGGAGACTATAACTGAACTAGATCATAAACAAGAAGTAAAGAGAACATCTGACAATCATCTTCCTTTAATTCCTCTCTTAGTGACATGCATCAGGAGTTCAAGCCAAAATTGTGCACATTTGTCACTTAACTCAAAGAGTCATTCCAAATAACTTAAAGTAATGGTTTTTAAACCAATAACTTTTAAGTTTACAATTACATCCGGGGACATAAGAAATAAGAGAAGAAAGAAAAGAAGAAGGAAGATATGCCAGCTGTAACTCCTACACTTTCTTTTTGTTTTGATACTGAATATACTTTTCGAACATATAGTTCAGCAATTTCCCATCCGCTTTAGCCACAACTTCTTTCTCTATCTTGAATTGCAGCAATCCTTCGTTCAAAACTTCGATGCTCGCTTCCACCTCCTTCAAACTAGGCCCAAACTTATTAATGTCTGATTGTAGCGTTACCAACTTACTGATTGAATTCATCGTGAAATGCCTAACAACTTCATCAATCCTCTCTTGAATCATCAGAAGAGATCCTTCCAGGGAATCAGACACTTTGTTGGGAATGGTCCTTTTGTATGAAGAAACGTTCCCAACCACTTCCTCATTGGTGAAAGCAATTACATTGTCTCGATAGTGACAATACCATACCCTCGAGCTGCCCACATTATTTTCAGCATAATTTTGAAGATCTCCAAGCGGAAAGAGACTGTGAATTCAAGTTGCTTCCCCTTTTCAACCGATCCATTAGGCACAATTCATTCTACAATCAAAACCTCCTTCGGCAACTTATTTATCTCGACCAAAGTGCCCAGGTTACTTTCAGCCATTGTATTCATATCTACCATGCTTGTCACTAGTTGCTTCAAGTAAACTAATGCATCCTTCATAACCTTTAGACGAGCTGGCACCTCCCTTAAGCTTGTACAAAAGCTTGGCGAATGATTAGGCTCTTCCATTCATCGATAGCTTTAACTTGGTTACCTACATTTTCCCACTTCCTGCATCAGATGATCACTCACCTGCTCATGTGCTGAAATTGGCTGAGAGAAAGGTTTGGCAACCTTAGAAATGATCTCGCACAACTAGGAAACCTGGTTTTTAAAGTTCATCTTTTTCTTCCCTTCTCTTTGTCAAGCTTAAGGAATAAAGCATTTATTAGTGTCTGCATGTCTTGCTTTAATCCTTCGGTGGTAGTTTGACCTATTAGCACCTTGGTTACTGATATATTTGTTGTCGTAAGCTTGCATTTCTGCTTTCCCTCTGCTGGAACTAATACCTCAAAAAACTTTTGCCCCGATTCTTCAATAATCAACCTAGAAGTCACCTTAGCAACTTTAGGTTTTCTATCTTTTCTGCCTAAACTCAAGAGTAGCTGCAAGTCATGTTCCTCTAGGTTGATCTCCTCTCTAGCTTTTGGGATTGACTGCGAAGCCAACCACTTTGAGAAATTATTTTCAGAGAGAATTCGAGAAGTCATTGAATGCACCACCATCTCGTGCTCTGGTTCCTCTCCATCCAAATTTGCTACAGTGTCGTGACTGCCATCTTCTGAATTGTCCAAAGACAATGCCCTTTCAAACTCTGACATCTGCAACTTTAGCTTTTCTTCAGGAAGAGGTGAAGATCAGAGTGGCTGAGGAGAAAACACAAACTTTTTCTGGATTCAATGGAGGAATGACAAGATCTCCCTGAGGTTCAAAGGCAGGTGAAGTGCTGTGAGTTGACTTTGGAGAAGTTGGAACTAGCACCATAGCCGTAGAAGTGACATTTTCCTGTGTCTGAGACTTCTTGTGCACTTTAAGCTTTTCAGGCCTTCTACTGCTTTCACCTTCATGCTTTCTTTTGATGGAGTCTCTTGTGCACTAAGGTTTCCTATGATCTGATTCATCAAAGCTTCATCAAGGCAATACCCCTTTTTCAACAACCAGTTCGAGGTGTTGACCAGAACCGCGGCAGATCTTTCCTCGATCATGTGGCAGCCACCAATGTTTTCCTGAAGAGCAGCTCTATCCCCTCCCATCTGATGATAAGTGTTAAGTAACAGACATGTCCATCATCTGTGAGATTTGTAGGTATCCGAGCTAATCCATAATCAAAACACTTGTTGTGCCGATAACCTGCTGAAGTCTTTCTTTCTGACTTCGTACTCATTTCTGCACTTCATCCAGAAGTCTTCTAATGAAGGCACATGTGAGTATTCCTGGGAGATTGTCTTCTTTGCTACCCCATATGGATCGAAGTTCAACCGTGCTAGGAATAACTCATGCTCATACTCAGAAAACATTTTAACTTCAATTCCTCTAGCCTTGTGGATGCTCTGGCAGCTGTAATAGCCTACTGTGATAGGAAAGGAACCTGTAGACTTGTGCTGCTTTGATTGTAGGTCATGCATCTCCACGAGCTATCCTGCACAACTCCATGATGACCCACTTGTCACTTGGATATCTTGGCAACTTGACTAGTTCTCCCAAAAAAAACGGTTACCCTGAGGTATGTGAAGTCTGAAAACTGGATGAAAATACAGCCATGATGGGATACAGCTTCCCAAGCTTCTTTTCTCACCCTGTTGGTCTTCAGATCACTGTTCAATTTACAAATGAATCCGTAGAAGAATCCATCATTGACCACCTTGTAATATTTATGGCATTCAAGAACTGTCAACTGTACAGGTAGCACTCAAAAATGGGATCCTTCGAGAGTATACCCCATCTATCCAGCTTGGAAAATATACCCTGTGAAGCTGCTGCGTATACCAGGTATGAAGTCATCTTGAAGTTGTATGTCCACCTCACACTTCAGAGCTACTCACCAATGTTATCACTGATGATCTCTGCCTAATTTATTATTGAATCAGCTTTGTTGATCTCAATGGTTCTAATGAAGGCATACATCCATGAGCGGAAGTTGTGAGTGTTGGCTTCTCCATTTATCCTGCATAGCAATTTAGTAATATCATCCACTTCCTGCACCAAATTGGATCGTGGAAGAGTCCTCAGGAACTTTGATGGAGACCTGGGATTCTTCATATATCTGCTATTCATTATGCCCACACAGTCTGCTTTGTGCTTCTCCCATCTGTTGCCAACGTCCAACATGCTAATTGTAGTCACCACTCGGTCGCGTTGGAATCTTCAGACAATAATTGATAAATTGTGCATCCAATTTGATTATCATCTTTCCCGCAACATCCTGAATTGTTTTGGATAGGAGATGGTATGACCTTGCACACTCCATGAAAAATTTAGGCAATTGAGCTGTGACTGGGAATGTTGAAGCTAGAATAATTCCATTACTTTTTATTGCCCGCATAAGAGATGTATTTCCAGCCCTGGATCTGTCAATCAATTCGAGAGGGGTTCGGGGCCTAAATCTGTGTCATTGATATCAACAAATATGGAAGTAATGCATGATTCCACCGATCCTTCTCTTTCATCCCGCTTCATCTGTGGCCAAAGCAATCTTTATCTGAGAAACCTTTGTTTGAACTCTTTTTCTTTTAATCTTGCCGGAATTCTTTGCAATTGGTGCAGATCTAGTAATTTCTTCAAATTCAGAAGATATATTCAATGTACCTGACATTGATTTGAACTTCCTTTCACTTTATATAAGCACCTGTAATGAATACCTGCAATTAATTCAGACAAAGATGGAATCCAAAGCATGAACACTTGATTTTTATCACAAAAATCTGCATATAAAGCCCACTGCCCTAAAATTTGAGGCTTTGCTTGCATGCAAAGCAAGCATAAATATTTTTAACTTCACCTGGGCACTTATACCAACATGCAGATAATTAACAAGGCTTAAATCAAGCTCCTCCAACCCTAGGCGCCAAACTTTGAAGCTTTCCGGATAATGAAAAACACTTTTTGATGCAAAAAATCCTCCTTCCTTGGGCACCAAAAACTGTTTGGGCTGCAATCCTTTGCAAAAATAATTAATTACATGTTCACTATGGCAGCCCATGCTTATATAACCCTCAACATTCTATTTCTAATAATTTTCCATTCTATTTCTGGCAATTAATTAATAAACAAACATGTTTATTCACCCAAATTGGGCGCCTATTTTTGCATGTTGTTGGCTGCCCATTAAATAAATTTAATTATTTATTTTTAGCATGCTACCTTTAGTTCTCTTTGACTAGCCTTCATGCATTGACTTTCTATTCATCCATGGCAGCCAAAATTAGGCAGAAAAGCTATTAATAAATACCATTAATATCATTGTTTAATCACCAAATGGGTCACACTTTTTGACATGGGTGAATTCTAAATTTAAGAAGTCAACTTCTGATGGGAATTTTCACCCTGCACCGCAGCTCTAAAAATCCCTTCTTCCACTTAAGTGATTTGACTTTCATCATGGGAATTTTTACCCTGCAAGGCAGGTAATAAATTCCCACCTGCCTGTCAGCTTTCTAATTTTCCCACTGCAGCTTAAGTGACTTTCCAAAAAGTGCGACTTGTATTAAAATTAGCCTCCTTTGAAAAAGTGTGACTTGTTTGGGTGAATAAAACCTTCTGATGGGAAAAGTTAGCTTACTAGGAAGGTTGAAAATTCCCATCGGTGCTTTAAGTGATTTTTCTTTATTTTATAATGGGAATTTTTTACCCTATGCAAGGCAGGTAAGAAAATTCCTGCCTGCCTGTCGCCTCTAATTTTACCATTACAGCTTAAGTGACTTTGGACTTCATGGGAAAAAGTCACCCTGCAAGGCAGGTAATAAATTCCCACCTGCCTAATGCTACCAAAAATCCCACTGCAGCTTAAACCTATTCATTCCAAAAAGTGTGACTTGCCTAGGAGAGGCTTTTTGTGCATGACTTCATCTTTTTTGGTTAGAAGCTTGCATTTTGAGGCTGATTCCTTTTGGCGTTGTGTTGGTAGATGATCTCTAGATGCTTCAAGTAATTAAACAGACTATACTGGCGAAAGAATTGACCTAGGGGAATTTCACAGAGAAACAGAGGAGAAAACCGGAAGAAAAAATGCAAAAGAAATAAATAAAAGTGAAAAACGTTTCCAGAAGTTACAGACAAATGCCCTGGATTCATTCCTGATGAAAACCCTAATGAGACGAGTGAATACTGGCATGCAAAATTGCAACAGGATTCAACTCGGAGCACAATTTACTTCAAACGAGGCATTATTTATTTAATAAATAATTAAATAAAAATTTCCCACAGACAAAACTTGGCGAGAGGGATAAAACGAGTTTGGGCATCTGGGTATTTGTCGAAATTGGCTCATATGATACACTGGGAATATCCTAACATAATACAGACATCTTCTGGTAATAAAACACAAAAGACCCGTTAATTAAAAAAAATGAATTTTTTTCAAATGGGTAGTCCCAGATTTCAGGGTGAAATCTGGGGGACACCATCCTTCCATTGAATTTTTAATTCAATGGAACCCTTCTTCCCTCCATAGAATTTGAATTCAAATTCTAGAATCCTCTAACTCTAGAATCCTCCATTCCTCTCATAAATTCTCCACCCTTGATTCAAATCCAACATGGCTTCATCTTGGCCATTGAATCCTCCACCCAAAAACTATAAATTGAGATCTCCTCCTCCATGAGAGATAGCTTAGAACATTTTAAAGAATCCATAGCAAAACTCTGCTCTTTTATTCACCCAATCAATATAGTCTATCATCATCAATAATCAAGCATTCTTCAAGAAAATCAAAGGGGAGATACTGCTCAAATGACTCCACACAAATATGAAGCAAATCCAAGAGTAACCAATCCCAATCCAAGAGAAAATCCAACACATCAAGGGAGGAGATTTGCAATTTGTAGGTATGTGTAGGTAGTATTCTCTACTTCTTTTCAATTCATTGCTCTATCTGAGGTTTTGTTTGAGAAGATTAGAGTGGGAGAAACAATCTTTTTTTGTTTTTCTTGCATTCACTCACTAATCTTTTCTTACCTTACATTTTGACACCCACCATCCTAATCCCACCACCATCCTTAATCAATAATCCTAATTCAAATCTAATTTCTCACACATCCTATCCAACTATGGTCTTTGAACCTCAATCCCCATCCTCTCCAAACCAACATCCAAAACCCTATCTCTTTTCTAAATCCATCAACCAAATTATCTCATCATCACCCATCCATCAAAATCAACAATCTTACTTTGTCCATGAAGTCCCACACACCATCCAACACATTAATAAACAAATCTCACATCTTACCTCAACCAATCTCATCCTCCTCATCCAAATCAACCGTCCCACATTAATCTCAATATCCTAGAAATCATCCAACATCTTAATCAACAAATATCCAATCTCAGATCTTCAATTAACTAATCACCCCCTAAGCCATCATATCCTAACCAACCCCATCCATAATGTCCCCATCCTAATAATCCTACCCCCTCACCCCATTAAACTCATCCTTGAGGAACCAAAATCATCCCAATTCATACCTCGACTTAAACAACATAAAAATCTATCCCCAAAATTTACATTGACTTTGACCACCTCACTAACTTTGACCTAGACCAAGAGGACCTCCTTTATGTCCATGCTAATCTAGCCACCAATCCTAAGCCCACACAACCATCCCAAACCACAACCCCTAAATCTTCTATCAATCATCATGACCCCCACCTTCCTCCTCTCAAAACTCATGCACCACAATCCAAAATCTCAACTCCTAAATCCAATCATTATACAACCTATCATCGAGTACCATTTATATATACACAACAATCACAACAACTTAATCCTAAATCACTATCCCCCACATATCATCTTATTCCTCCATCCTTGTCATCTTCATTACCCCAATCCAATCCTATAGACTTTCTCCTAAATTGCCCCACAATCCCTAATCCACCATCAAATTTAGCCCCTAAGCCTATTTCATCCCCTCCATCACCTAAGCCTAATTCTATCCAAACTATCTCATCCACCGTGACTCCTAAGTCACCCTCATCCCCTTATACCCCTAATCCTAAACCATCCAATGTGGCTCCTATGCCACCCTCATCATCTTCATCCACATCTAATTCTAATCCATCTCCTTCATCACCTAAAACTATCCTATCCACTCATCCTATTTCATCTCCCCCATCCCCCATGTTGATCAAATTTTCTTCATCCTTGTCTAGATTAGTGAGCTAGATAACAAATAAAATCAAGTAACCTCAAAGATGCGGGGTTTAAGGTGCCCATAGAGTTGATGGATGCAAATGAACGGACGCAAAGTGAATGTCCTCACTACGAGATGGATAGACCTATAAAACAGAGGCAACTAAGATGAAAATAGATTAGATGGTATATGCGAGGGTTTCTCGATGAATTCGGTTCCAAGAAGCACGATCTTCCTTATGTGGATGTAAACCCTCAATTGATAAGATAAAATGATATAAATGAAAGATAGATGGTTAACATGTAGAAACTGATAAATAACAAAACCTGAAAATGCCAATATATAGAGGAGATATCAATCTAATCGAAGTAAATGTAAAGCAAACCAAACTAAGAGAGACACATAGTGCATGGGGATGGTATTATGGTGATACAAATGGCATCACAAGAGCACTGTGGTGATATTATGATAAGTGAGGGGCTATAATGCCAAAGGTTTACTATGACTTCAAACTTTGTTAAAAAGAGGGGGGAAGGCCTATATTTATAGCCTGGAGATGGGGTTAGTTTAGGGGTTATTAGGTAATCTGGGTTTGATAAAGTAACCCTGATTAGGTGAGTGGGGGGGACATGATTTGAGTGATTAGGTGCAATAATGGATTTGATATGGATTATTTTGCATTATTTAAATCATGAGTGGGGTTTGTGATTTGAATGATTTTGGAGTATTTAATTATTAGGTGGGGTGATATGAATTAGTTTAGAATATTTAATTATCAGTTGGATATTAGCATATAATGAGATTTAGGGATTTAAAGGGGATCAATTAACCAATTAAGATTGATTAATTGAATATGTATTTTTGGTGGGAAATTGGATTTATTCAAATTTAGGGAGGGAAAAGGGATTCGAATGGGTAAGCCTAATGAAGGAGAGAAAACGCGGGGTGAAGGGAGGAACGATACCAAAAACTGGTGTCTACATTTGCCCCTTTTTGATGAGTGGTTTACGTTGGGCAAGCTGCAAGACAAAAATAATGAAGTATTGAAAACATGATTGATTGAGTCTTCCCCCTCAAACTTGGGATTGATCGACATAAAGGAAGTTAATCACGAGTTTGCAAGAGATAGATGTTAAAGGTCAAGTGGATGATGAAAATATGGGTAAATGCATAACCAAGGCAAGATGCCCCAGTTAAAAAGGATCACAATAATAATGAAAAATATGGTGGTGACTCCAATATCACATCGGTAGAGGACAATTGCAGTCTCAACAGAGACGAGTTACAACGTTCTACGGACCAGTGAGTGGGTGAAGACCACTGCAGCATGTATACAGGCTTGGATGACCAATGGGTCATAGGAAAGCACCAAAGTATGCCCAATGAAATGCAAAAATTATGTTAAATCCTTCGTACACGAGGAATCGAGTGAAAACTATGCATCCACAAGGATGAGGATGAAAACAAAGGTGTCCTCACATAAGACATGAAGAGTGGCCGAAAAGGTGAGTTGGAATACAAATGGTGAGATAATATTCCCTAGGTGAGGGGGTGAATAGTATTGAAGAGAGATTTCCTAAGGAAGATGTTTTGTTGACAAGAAAAGATTAGAAGAAGAAAGTAGAACAAACATTGATTCATGGAAATGGGGGGAAGATTACGATCAATGTTTTCCAAGCAAAAAGTAGAGCAGGCACTTACGAGGGAAAAGGTGATAGTTGATGGTTGTTATGGTATCCTCAAAGATAAAAATACCATGGGAAGAAATGCTTAGAAATGGATATGACGATGCCCCCTCGAGAGGGCTGACGAGGATAGAAGAGGCGACAGAGCTCTCGAAAAGAGGAGAGGTCAATGTACAGAGGAGGATAAGAATGGGGTGTAATGAAATGGATTTATGGTGGTGCACAAATGGAGAAATATCAGAATCATCGACCATGAATGCTAGGTGTGAGGATGTGTTAAAGGACGTAATGAGTAAGAGTGGCAAAAAAAAGGAATGAACAGGAGTAGTGGTTGATTATGAGAAGAGAAAGAAAGGTCAAAGGTGAAGGAGACAAGGGTATGGAATAGAGCGGATGGAGATGGAGGAGGAGAAAAAAAGAATGAAAGAGGGAGAAGAGAATAAGAGAGATGGATGATAGGGGAAGAAGGAAATGATGAAGGAAAAATAAGGAGAAGACAAGAAAATGATAGAGCAGAGGGTGAAATTATGAAAAATGGGAGAGAGATATTCAAAATGAAGGGAGTGAAGAAGGGTGAAGGAGATGAAGGGAGAGAAATGATGGAAAACAAAAGAGATGATAGAGCTGAGAAAAGAAATAAACTATAGAAGTAGGAGGTGAAGAAGACAAAAGAGGTGGAAGAGAATAATAGAGAAGGATGATAGGAGAAGGGAATGAGAAAGACGAACAAGAAGATGAGATGAGAGTAGGGGGAAAATCAGGAAAAAGGGAGAGAAGGATGGAAAAATGAAGGGGATGAGGATGATGAAGAATTAAAGAATACGAAAGAGGAGGTAGAATAAAGAAAAGAAAGAAATGATGAGGGACCATGAAGATGTGGAGAAGATCAGAGAAAAGAAGAGAAACTGGTACATGAATGAGGGAAAAGGTGGGGGTGATAGAGAAAGGAAGGGGAGGGTAGGAGGAAGGTGAAAATGATGGGGGAAGAAGAGATGATAGAGTGGATATAGGGAGAAGATTGAAGGAACCAAATTACTGTGAGGAAAACCAAGGTAAAGAATATGGAACAGACCACATGGAAATGCATGTGGAGGGTGAGATGATAAAAAAGATGGGACAACGCTGAAGAGCCAGGTTATCAATGGGGAAGTAAGAAGGAAACACGAGTAAAAGGGGAAGAAGATGATACAAAGGAAGTGAAATAAGAAAAGGAGTAGAAAGGAGGAGAGGACAACAAAGAAAATGATGCAGAAGGAAGGAAACCAAGAACAGATATTCAGTGAAGAGTGAGCAGTATCAGGAACGTAAAGAGAAGCTAGAGGGGAGGAATGATACGGATTGGAAAAAATGTGGAGATGCATGAGATGAGGATACAAGGATTACAAGACAATAGACAAAGGATGTATGATGAAGACAATAAAGATATTTAAGAGGGCAAAGGGAATATGGATAGGTGGGGAAGAAGTGAGAAAGGGTGGAGGTGGAGAAAAGGGAGGTGAGGGAAGAGAGAATGGGGGATAAAAGAGGCAATGTCAGTGAAGGGATATTAGGAGAAGTCCACCGATAATGATCGGTAGGGAAGGATGGGAGGAAAAGTGAGAAGAGGGAAAAATAAATGAGGAATGGAAGAGGAAACACCAATGAAGGGACATTAGGAGAAGTCCACTGATAATGATCGGTGGACACAGAGGAAGGAAGGAATGAAGAGAAAATGAAGGAGGTCAAAAGAGAGTGAACAAGGCTGTGCAGAATGGGGAGGAGTGAATTTTAGGAGAATTCCACCAATAATTATTAGCACAGAAATGGAAGATGATGATGAAATAATGTTAGGGGAAGACCATCAATAATGGTGGTTAGACATGGGGGTGGATATGTGGGAGAACTCGAGAAGATGGAGTGGAAAGAGTAAATAAAGGAGGGATAATGATTTGTGTAAGATGAAGGTGAGGAGAGGATGTAGTGGATGAGGATGAATGAGGTAAAGATGAAGAAACAAGACATGAAAAAAATGGTAGGAAGTAGTATGAAGGATGATGGATCAAGGAAAGGAAAATGGGGGAAAGGAACGTGGTGATTAAGCAGAAGATAGGAGATGCATTTTGTGATATGATAGGTTGAGAAAGGATAATGGTAGGAGGAAAATGTGGTTGGTAAGGAAGACCAGGAGGAAGAAATGATCAATGGAGGGAATGAAGAATGAGGTGAGGGAGAAGTCCAGAATGATAAGTTCACCTTAAGGGAACTCCTTAAGTAAGATAATTATGAGACATAAGTGGTTAAGTAAGATTGCCAAGCGAGGGATGATGGAGATGAAAAGTGGGCAAGTAAGAGGTAGTGTTTGTGAGAATGAAAGAGGTGAGAGGATGTGATGAGACATGAGAAAATGTGAATGAGAATGTGGAGTGATGGGGAAAGATGACAAATCATCCTTAAGAGGGAAAGTAAGATTTTCATGTGGAAGTAAGGTGATACGAAAACCGGTGATGGATTGGGTACATGATGGTTGGTTAGAGTTATGCAAGGGGGGAGAAATAAGATGGGGGATATGATGGGATGGGGAAGGGTTCGGATGGCAGATCAACCTTAAGAGGGACTCTTAAGTAAGATTTCCATGTGATGGGGATGGTTAAGTAGGATTGCCAAGCCGAAGAAGAAGAATGATGGGAAGAAGTAAGTGATTGATGGAGTTTTTGGGGAGAGGGTATGACAAGATGGACTGAAGGGGAACCCTCAAGTGAATTTTCCATACTGCAATGTGTAAGTAAGATTACCAAGAAGAAGATAGATACTAGGAAGAATGAGAAAAGAGTGAGTGGTGTATGCCAAAATGGAACAAGAGGTGAAAGGAGGTGATAACAAGAAAGAAGGAAACAAAGGAGTGTGACATGAATGGATGGAGGAATATATGTAGTGTAGGATGGAGAGTGTAAGGGAATCCTTAATTGGGATGCCCATGTGGTGAGAGTGATGATGTAAGAATGTAAGTGGAAGAGGTGAAGTGAAAAGATGTTTGTGGTGGTGATTGTTGTCTGATGGAAGAGGAGATGGTGGAGAAGTTTCTACAAGTGGGAGGATCTAAGGAAGAAGGTATACCTCAACTAAGAGTCCCTGACTGTATGGATGGTTAAGTAAGATTTTCAAGCTGAAAGTGGAAGAGTGAAAAGGGAAAATTGGGAAGAAAGGAAAGGAAGATACACAGAGTGGTGAAAGGGGATAGGAATGGTGAGAAGGGTGATGTGGGGATAAGTGGTGATGAGTGGAAATGAGGAGCGAGGATCAATGGATCAAAGACATTGTTGATCATGGTGGGGGATAAGAAGTTGCAGGATAACAAACTCACCTTGAGAAGGATCCTCAAGTAGGATTCACAAACTGCAACGGAGATCAAGTAGAATTCCCAAACCAAAAAGTGTATTAGCGAGAGCATTCATAGATGTTAATAAATTCATGGAATTATGGATGATTGTAAGATATGTCATCCTTAAAGGTAAACATATAGATATAGATTTCATGGTTTGAAATTTGATATGTAAGAATGTGATCTTGATAAAAGGTGACCTTAATGAGATAAATGACACATAATCATAGCAAGGGGCATACAGGGAAACCATGCTTTGAACTAGATTGGAGGTAAACAAGAAAGGGTACCACTCAAGGCATTGCACTTGCAGCCAATATCAGGTGTTAATACATAACCAATGATAGTTAGTTATACCAAAAGACCATGAGGGAAATATGGATGAAATATGCTCATAAACCTAATGTCGACATGAAAAAGGGGATTCTAGATGTAACTTGTATGCGGGAAGAGGGATCTCCATAGGTGGTTGTTCCTAGAACTATGCCCCAACTCTGGGTAGGGGAAAGAGAGCAAATTGATCAATGCGAGAAGTTTGCTAAGAGAAAGTTGATCAAAGTGGGAAGCTTTCTGAGGATGCTAATACAGTAGAAGGTTGATCAATGCAGGAAGCCTTTGCTGCCATGATAAGAGAGTAGCCATCCTTCGAGGGTATGGTCTACTTTTTGCTTTTGCTTTGGGATTTTTGACTTTTGTTTTTAGATGGATAGGATAAGATATGCATGATAGTTGTCCTTCGAGGGAGCAGTCTATACTTATTATATGCTTTTTATGAACAACTGTCCTTTGATGGATCAATCTATTTTTGGATAAGATAACATGAGACATGAGCATCCATAATTTGTACTTTTTTTTTGTATTTGATGGGGAAGAGTTGGGTATAGCTAGGTAGACCACTTAGGAGGGGATGATGATTGTACAAGTGACACCCCTGGACCCTTTATGTGGTTTCGATAGGTAGATAGGAGGGTGATGGATGTAATGATCACAGAGTTCTCACCAAAAAGGGAGAACCTATCCATAAGAACAATGCTATGGACAAAGCCGTGGTGCCCATATTTAAGGTCATGACTAGGAAAGTGATGGTAGACCACATAATTCCAAATCATTATAGTGATAGATGGAAGAGGTTCATGATGGAGGAATGATCTAAGGATATGACTATTTTCTCATTGGTAGATATGCTAACAATAGAATGGTCGTAAGTGCAATGCATTAAGAGGTTTAGTCTCTGGTTTACCATCAAGGGAAGCCAAACGATAGACCCCAGACCCATACTTATGCATGATAATGTAAGGTCCAATCCAGTTGGGAGAAAATTTTCCATGTTGGCTCCTTTCTAGAGTGTGATCGAAGAGATAGAGTGTGAGTGATAAGATAGGATAAGATGAGTGAAGATAAAAATTATGTGCTATCCTTGAGGAAGGAAGGAAGATAGGATATGAAAATATAGATGAGTCCCTCTAAGATAAAACCTATGGCGAAGGTGATATAAGATTGATGATGTATATGAGTGAAGATAAAAATGTGTTATGCAATTGGAAGCCATAAAAAAAAAAATATGGTGCCCCAAAGGAAGGGACATGTATGGCCACAATGGTGGACTTAAAATGAAAAACATGGTCCCTCAAGGGAGAGACGAATATGGCCACAAAAGTGGGCTGTAAAAAGAGATGAAGATTTGGACAAGATTAATTTGGATTTAAGATTGGATGAGATTAAATAAGGTGATGTCAAAAGTGAAGTCCCCCAACATCAAGGAAGTTGTATGGATGGATAAGAGATGAATTGATGTGGAAGGGATGCTAAGGATGAGGGGAGGATGTCCCCCTAGTGAGGGAGATTATATTAGATGCAGATGAGTTAGTGGATGTCGAAGGAGTTTAGATAGGATTGTTTTGGATTTGGATTGGATAAACGGTCGGAGACCACAAGGGTGATTGGAAAGATAAACAATATCGATGAACAATGAAGGACCTTCCGTAGGAGGAATGTCATGTGTAGGAGAGATGTTAAGGGATGATGTGGATGGAGGAATCATGGGAAACCCGATGGATGGGATATGAATTGGATTAGATGTAGATGGAGAAGGATGTTCCCCCTGAATGAGGAAATTGTCTTTCTCAATAAGGTTATGGATGATTGTCTGAAAGGCCTTACAATGTTCAATGTCATGGCCTAGGGTATGATGATAAGCACAAATGCAATTGGGATTGAACCACGATGGCTTTGGACTATGGGGATTAAAATATTTAATGGGAGGAAGCATGATGGAAAATATTCAAATTAAATGTCGAAAGGATGTCTGCGTAGGACCCAATCAAAGTGTCATGGGGAAGGTAACTCTTGTGGGTTTTGATAGAATATTTTGGCTTGGAGTTAGGGGAAGAAGTGGACGTAGATCGGATGGGTGAATTAGATGTCTTAAAAGATGAATCAATTTTGAGAGGAGGGTTAGATTGTTTGGATTGGGATTTATCGTTACGAGGTGTATTAGATGAAGGGATTGACCTTAAAATAGATGTTGTAACATTGGATTGCTGAAAAGAGGGAAGACCTGACTTCTTACGAGGATGTGCACAGAGACTGTTGGGGATGTTTACCACGAGCCTTAGATTTTGATCGAGAATATTTACCCTTGGCAGGGATGATAATAACCTCAACTGGAGGATCTAAAGATTATGGTGTAGGGGTGGATATTGATGGAGAAAGAGGTGTTTGTATGATGTGATTAATAAGGTCTATGTGAGATTTGGATTGTGTAGGTTTTGGTTTGGTCAATGTGGAAATAGTTGATTTTGTAGAGGGAGAATAGATTTGTGTTTGTCTCAGGTGGAGGTGTTTGTTCCATAAATTTCTCAAGGGGTATCATCGATAGAGTTACAAATCGAGAGGATATGGTCGGTGTGATAGAAGGATTAAGTAAAGAATATTGGGATAAAATAGGTGATGTGGCCATGGGAAAGGATATAGGTATAGGTGACGAAGATGTCAAGGTAGGGGTAAGTGGATTTGTTGATATGATAGATATAGGGGTAGTTGGGATTGATAGGGAGGTGGGCATAATTGGGATATTTGGAGATGTAAGTGATGTGGTGATGGGTATGTTTGATGTAGATGTGGTTAAGGGGTTGAATATGATAGGTTAGGGCATGATAGATGTGGATGAAGTGGTATGTATAGTCAAAGTCGATGTGGATGTGGTAAAGGTAGTTGGTGTGGTTGGTATGGAAAAAAGTGTGGAAGGAGGAACTTGGATTGACTCTAAGGATGGTATAATGGGTAAAGGTGGAATGGATGTAGGTAAGGTAGTCAAATCTAATGAAGGGGATGTGGTAACTGATGGAGTAGATATGATAGGTAATGTAGTAAATGTAGGAGTAATATCAGTGTAGAAGTAGGTGGGAATGGTTGTTTCATAAATGTTTCGAGGGGTAAGAATGATATGTTTGCGAATGGGGTTGATGTTGTAGGTGTGGATGTATGGATAGGTTTGTTTGATGTAGATGTGGGTGAAGGAACAAATGTGAGAGATGTAGGGATAGGTGTGTATATCAATGGGGCCAAAATAGGTGCTAAGGATGAATCTGATGTGATAGATTGGGGCATGATCGAAGTGGATGAAGTAGATGGTATAGTTAAAGTTGATGTGGATGTGGTAAGGGTAGGAGTAGGTATAGGTATAGGACAAGTAGTAAAAGTTGATATAGGTGTGATAGTTGTGGATACGAATAGGTTCTGAATAAGGAGTGGGAATAATGTCTAAGGTAGGAACATGCAGAGTTGGTGATGAGATGAGATCTTGATTGATGGTGTTAACGGTGTAAGCATTTGATAGTTGAGATGTAAAAGGGGTGGCTTGATTTGTTGGTGGTTGATTAGGAAAAGGTTGCATAATTTTGTCGAGGGGTTGGCTAGGTGAAGTGGTGGAGCTGTCCATTTGGATATCCCCTTGATTTATAAGTTGTTGGATACGATCTTTGAAGGAATGACATTTCTCAATGTCGTGACCTTTGACTTGATGATATTTACAATAGTGGGCTTCATGATACCAAATAGGCTTGGGTCGCGAGTCATCCACATGGTCGTATGGGAGGAAGTTGGATGGAGTGTACTTGTCATCAACTTGTCAAATACAGAAACTATAGGATTCCCCCAAGGGGGTATAGTTAGGAGATGGTCTAGGGGCTTGTTGTTGAGGCCACATGCTAGATGTAGGTGTGGATGAGGACTTAACAACCATGGCATTGGCCACCCTTAAATGTGTCGTTATGTGTGGATGGTTTAGTAAATTCAATTTTAGGTTTGGTTTGATCTGAGTTTAAGATGACCTTGCTCAATGGCATGGGTTTCAAGTTTGCGAGCCATGGTGAAGGCTTTGTCAAAGGTTCAGAATGATTGGATTTGCAAGGTAGATGATATATGCTTTTTGCACATGAATGTGAGAAGAGCTCAATGAGTTTGGTTTGTGGAAGAGAGAAGGATAGTTGGTTTATAATGCCACGCCATCATGTGAAAAAGTCTGTGATGGACTTGTCTTCAAACTGTCGGATGGTGTATAGGTCAGTGATAGTGATTTTACACACAATGTTGATTGAAAAGTGTTCTAAGAACAACTGCACGAGTTGGGTGAAGGAAAATATCAAGTATTGAGGTATACTATTATACCAGTCTAACATGGGACCGACCAAGGACATGGGGAAAGTGCGAAGCATTAGGTCTTGATCATGTGCAATAAGATAACATGCATGTTTGAATGCACAAAGATGCTGCTGGGGATCTTCCTTGTTGTTGAACTTAATGAACTTGGGAAGCTCCCAATGAGGAGGGTAAGGTTTGATAGGAACTGACGGATGAATCAATTCGTTACAGATTTGTTGTAGGATAAAGTAACCTTGGGTGCCAAGGTAGTACTTTCTAGACTAGCCAGTCTATTCATAAGAGCGTGAATAGGATCATTTGATGTGATGTTAGGTTGGGATTGGATTGGTTGTGTGGCATGAAATGTAGCTTGATAAGGTGGATTGATAAGTTTGTGGGTGGTGATGGTGTTTGAGGAATTCGTTTGATAAGGTGGTTGATTAATTTGTGGATGTGTGGGTGTTTGGGGAATCATTTGATAAGGATTAATATATGTCATGGGTTGAGATTGGGTAAGTTGCTGCATAGGTTGATGTTGAGAAATAGGGACGTGATGTGATTGTTGAGATTGGGTAGGTTGTTGTGGTAAATGATAGTGGGGATATGAGTGTTAAGAGATTGAGATGATTGGAGCATATAGATGGGTAGGAATGTAAGTGTGAAGAGGTTGAGATGGTTGGATAGGCATACTAGTAGTGGATGGAATAGAGTTGACAAAAACTAGATGTGGGTGGAATAGGATCCACCAATTGAGTATATTGATAGGATTGAAGGATTGTGGAGATTTATGAAATAAGAAATCATATATGGGGTTAGGAGGAGGTCCAAGAGTTTCTAAAGGAGCTGGAGAGATGTAGTTGGTCTAGAAAGGTTAGACTGATGAGAGATATGAGGATTGGTTTCAAGATAAAGACAATTTTGGGTGACATGGTCCTCATGAAGCGAGACCATGGAGACAAGGGGTTGGGTAACCGAAGGTGTGGTCTCAAGTGTAGAATCTTGTTGGGAGAGATCATTAGGGGAAGTGATGTCATTGGATGGAGCGGATTGTTGTTTTGTTTCGAAATGAGAAAGAGTGACAATAGGCATGAAATAGAGCGGAAACATTTGTTTATGTAATTTATTAACAAACAAATCAAGCAACAAGTTTTTTATCATCATGATTAATTAGAAGATGTGAAAAGAAAATAAAAGTGGATAACAAGGGCACCTAAGGAATGACAGTCTAAGGCTGGTTTCTGGTAGTTTTGGCTAGGGAGAGTCTTAGGATGAGCTTCCTGTTGGGTGATGAAATCCCAAACAATGAACCAGGTAAGGAGATGTTTTGATGTGTTGATTTTGTTTGTGAGTTTTAGGTTGTGTGTGGTAATGTGAGATGTAGAAGGTTAAACCCCTATTTAAGCTATGTGAGCAAGCAGGATTCACGAAAGGTTCTTTTTAGACCAAATCCCAAATGTGAAGTTTCGATGCAAAAAATCACCCAAGAAAGGGAAATTGCAATGCAGAAAGGAGAAAATAGGGAAAAAATAATTTTTCTTTTTATCTGAGGAATAACTGGAGAGCATCTATTTTCCCCGTTATTTATCTAGTTGCATGGTGTTTGGAAGCGTGCTAATCAGTGACCAGGAATGTCCAGGGACCCTAAAGTTACATCGTTCATGATTGCAGAAAGGGTCCTGGTGAAAGAGATTTTAGGCCGTGTTTATGTTTCAACAAGTGATCTTTGATGGACGTAATTTGGTGGTTGCAAGTTCGTAGAATTCACCTGTAAAAGTAAATGAATGCAATTAGTTTACGCGAGGTAAAAATAAGCTATTTAAGTAATAAAATATGGTGGTCGGAAATGATTTTTAAATAATGAAAAATAAATATGATGTTAAATCAAAACTAGGTTAGTTAAATACTCGACTGAGTTGATGACAAGATTGAAAAAGCCTAACGGGACTGAAGTAACCAAGTAGGCAAAAATGAATGGTCAAAATATCAAAGATAGAAAGTAAACCGATAGACTATCAAATAGCTTAAATAAAGTGAATAACCTAATTAAATCAAAAGCATTGAGCTCATAGTTAGAAACTATACTTGAATAAATTATAAACACAATAATTAATAGGTAAATGAAAAGGTGGAATCTAAATGATTGTGACAAAAAGGTGGGCTTATATGACAAAAATGTGGACTTTAAAGAGGACAAACCAAAAGGTAATTGCAAAGTGTAGATATTTAAGACAAAAATGCAGACTTATATGAAAAAAATGGGGACTTGGAGGAAGACAAATTCTATTTAAAATGAAATGAGAAATGTGAGGGTGACTCAAGGTAGAGGACTTTACGGAAGATGAAAAACAAAAAAATAAGGAAGTTTAACCTATATATGATGATGACCGTAAGTGTTGACAATAAGGAGGAAAAATCCAAAAGGTGATTGGAAAGGGTGAACTTAGACGACGAAAAATGTGTACTTTTATGACAATAATGTGGACTTTAAAGAAGACAAATTCGATCTGATTTAAAATTAGAAATGTGAGGGGGACTAATGAGATGGGCGTAATAGGCAGACTAACGAAATGGAAAGTTGGTATGGACCTAAGTGCTGAAGGTAGGTATTATATGTGGTAAAGTGAATGGAGATGACTTAGCAACCTCGGGTGTGGACGTAAAAACAAACCCAATGTTGGTCTTCAAAAAGGACTTTTATGAAGAGCAACAGTCAGGGGACAAGAAGTCCCTCCTCTTTAATGGGATAGGTTCCCTTATTCAGAAACGAACCTATCTACAAATGTACAAAACATGATTTTCTAGTTAAACTTGGATATCATGAAAGTGTTTTTTTTTGTAAGGATGTTCAAGTACAAAAGGACTGAGGAATGAAAAGACAAGAACGAGCAGAAAGGCAACATGCAGAATTATAGTGAATCAGAGTAATTCCTTATGTATGTGAAGTTACAGTGAATTGAAAACGGGATCATTTGCATCACATGAAAAAGATGAAATTTAAAGACACAAAGTTCTGTAAATAACGTCTGTTAGAATGAAATGGTTCATTAATCAAAGACACAAAGTTCCTTCTTGGTTGTGCAAGATCACCATGTATTGCAAAGTTGAAGAGCATGCGATCAGTGAGACTAACAAACTAGAGACAAATGACCTTTACAAAAAATTAAATGAGAGCTTAGAGATAACAGAGATTAGATAGACAAAGAATGGAAAGTCCTTCTGTATTGATTTCTTTGTGATCTATTTACACTTTCAGAAAATATGCCCAGTTCTTTCTGTGTTCCCTCGCACACCATGCTAATGAGCGGGCACATCCAGAAGTGAAATTCGTTGGTAGTGGGCAAACCCATAACCCGAGCCAACAGAGTTATGAAATCAGACAACTCTTCATTAAAATCTACCCGCAGGAGGGTTTTGGTCAGACGAGAAGCTCCTTTCTTAGGGGTTCTTCAGCCAGGACCTTCGTAACCCGTGTTTTGTATTTATCGCTTTCTTGATCGAACAGGGCCTGTGCTTGATCCCGGGAGACGACTATGGCATTATCTGTCTCTGGGATCCTCAGAGCGGTGCTAATTTCGGCAGCATCTAGTTTGGCAATGAGTTCCCCGTGTATATTGGTCCAATTCGCCCGAGGCGGGGGTCGAAGTGAGCTTCGCATGAAAGCACGGTATCAGCACACTGTACCGAGGTCGGGAAACCCCCAGCAAAGGCCAAACTGCTGTCGTGAATCATTTGCTGCCATTGGAGTAGGGTTTGTATCTGCCACCCTCGCCCAAAAATCACCGAAGTCGAGATGTTGGGCTTCGCTGTCTCCAATGTTGAGGAATGGCAGACTCTAGTGACGAAACTTGCTCCTGGTCCCTGGAATTTGATCTTCATACTGATAGTAGTCAGAGAGAGAGAATTGCAATCTAGACTTGGGAAGGAATTGCAGTAGGGAACGGGTATGTGTGCAAGAAATTAGATTGCAGGGGTTCGGGCAAAAGATAGCAAGGAAGCGGTGTGAAAAATGTAAAAGGGGGTCTGCTCGTTATATAGCCGTTTTGGAGAGGAGAAAGGGAATCAATGCGCATTAAATTCATATCTACCAATTTGAAAAGCAACATATTCGGGTAGAGCGGGAAAAAACTAAATATGAATGGCATTTGGTTCACTTGGGACATGTGAGGTGCGAATGCATGAAACACGCGGCTCAGCCGATTCAGGCAAAACAGGGAAAAGACGCATAAATGCATGTTGGGACATTTGGGACAAAAACGCTGCGAAGTACACGGTTCAGGTGTTTCGGGCGAAAATGGAATAGAAGCGCATTTTCGAAATTGGGACATTTGGGACAAGAACAGTGTCCGAAGTACGCGACGTTCGGCCGTGTTTCGGGCGAAAAATGGAACGACTTGGTCACTTTTTGAACTTGGGACATTTGAGTTCAAAAACGTTCGCGAAGTACGCGACTTCGGGGTGTTTCGGGCGAAAAATGTTACAATCGGTCCGTGAGAAACGTGGGACATTTGAGACGAAAACGCGCAAAGTAGCGGTTCGGGGTGTTTCGGCCGAAATTGGAACGGAAACTGCACAATTAACTTTGGGACATTTGGAATAGAAAGTGCGCAAAGTACCCAAAAATGGAACAACTTAGGCGTTATCGTGCCGAAATCGGGGAACAAAGGGGCCCATTTGAAACTTGGGACATGCGGGACAAAAATACGTCCGAAGTACGCGATAGAAACACACAAAATGACCCAGGAATTGCAGATCTATTACTCAATTTCTTGACTTTTAACATTTTCAAAGACGACAGAAGAAAACATTCGAAACTCAAATTTTTTTGAAAATTTACTTCTTAAGTGCGGGGGGGAATTTTGAGTGGACAACAGCTGGCATCCTTCTGGGGATGCCACCATTGGCAAACTAACCCTCCAGATGGGAGGAGACATGCTCAAGATACCATTAGACAAGACTCAGGGGAAGCAGATCTTTTACCTAAATATGCATTTTTCCCACTCACACAGAGTCAAAAACCATATCATTTTTGAAAGCTATGGACAATTAAAATAGGGCAGAACTAAATTTAATAGAGGACAACGTGGCTATGGTTTGGATGAGAAGCAACAAATGCAAATCACTGCTCAGAATATACAAGGGATATTCTAATGCACAAACTAGGACTTGAAAATCTTGAGGTAAAGCCCAAATATATTAGGAATTAGGAGATTTTTAGAAGCCATCAAATGTAATCAGAAATCAAATCTGAAATCTGATTACTAGCAAACTGCCTGAAAACCACTGTGAAAGGTCCGAGCTCTAAAGGGATTATAAAATTGTTTTGCTTCACTTCACAAAAATCTGCAGATGATTTGACAATAGAAATCAGATTTAAATACCTCAAGAACATGCCAAACTAGTCTCCAAATTGGGTCAATCTCAATAGAAGAAGAATTGCTAGCGATTTACTTGCCCAAAAAGGACCTCCAAGTACTGCTGCTGAACAGATGATCTAATCAGCAACTCTGAAAATCTTATTACAATCAATGGGAATTTCTGAGTGAAAAAACCTCCCAATTCTCTTGGGGTTTTCAAAGCATCACTGAGACTAGAATCTCTCAAGGGGGTTTGTCCTTGGAATTTTTATGCAAAAGCCGGCAGATCTCACTGTTACTGGCAGTTGAGAAATCTACTTCATATAAAATTTCTGCATAATGGAGAGAGGCCAAGTCGACTTCCCTTTTAAAGGAAAATGGGCCAACAACCAACCTGCCCAAACCAGCATCGTATGAGCTTCACATGCCAGTTTTGCCTATGCAAACTCATTTAATATTTTCCATATTAATATGCTTTTCACCAACCACTTTTTCCCTCTAATGGATTCAAGCTTGCCCATTTTCCTAAAGGAAATAATCTTAATTAATGAGTCAGGGATTTTGCCATACCCATAGCAGAAACTTTATTATTCCCCTTTGGCCCGAGAAATTCGAAGCATTATCCTCTCTAGGAAGAATAAAATATAGGTACACCATCCCTTTACCAATGATATTTTCCCCCTCAAGGAAAATGCATATTTACCACTTCAGGGATTAGTAATCTTGATTGGAACAGCTTCCAGCCAAATAAATTAAATAGTAAGTGTTTTAATTATTTTATTTTAGTTTTTTATAAGCACTTTATAAGCAGGATTAAGTGTGACTGATGAAGTCCAGACCCCACTGCTGATAAGGTTCTTCCTTTGGCTACCGGGATAAGAGGAAAATGAGGCTAGTTTGGGTCTTCCCACGAATGGTCTGAAAAGCCTCACATTTATCAACCCAGTTGTAAGGACCATTAAACATAGGAAGGTTAGTAATTTTCTCCACGTGAGTACCTTACAAGCCTTTAACCTTCTGATGAGTAGTGCCCTCCAGATGCCTTATCACAAAAATTGAAATGATGTGTAAACCTATGTCTGACCATGGAGTTGCTTATATTTTTTATTCATACTTCTATAAAATATCCCATCTAACCCATGGTGGTGAACTATAGGCTGAATATGTTCCCCCCACAAATAACCATATGTACGCATTTTCTGAATTTAACAGTCCTCTTTCCATGAGGCATGTATTCCATGAGTATGGGCATTCCAAATATGTGATACTTCAATGGGCGTCATCAGCGCTAGAATTCGTCAACTGAGCTAAGGATTACAGAATGGTAGTGTACTTGGTGGACTTTCTCCTGCAGGGCAACTCAATTGTATGGCTATGTTCAGTAATGTAGGGCACAAAGGCCTCATCCCACGAACCAGCTGGGTCGGTTTGATGTCAGTGTCATACTATATGAAGCATGTGAACAATCCAGGTGGTTCACCACTCTATGTTTGATCCATCAGTCTTGCGGATGTGAAGGAATGTAGACTTCATCAACTTAGTGTCTGGGATCATTTACCATAGGAATGAGACCAAAAGATGCTCAAAGTGAACCTGCTTGTCCCCATCAGAAACAATGGACTTGAGAAGCCCAAAGTTGATCCATACACGACTAAAATAGATTTTAACTAGTGATCTTTAGCAGAAATATTTTTTCTTACATGAACGCAATCATTATATCCATGCTTAGAAAATCAGAGTCAACTACAGTCAAAACAGCAGCTAAGGTATTATCCATGTTTTGAAGTTGGAATAGACCTTATAAGGAAGCCATGCTGAGATCAGGACAGGCCTAAGGTTTGGTGGGTTTAGCGAAAATGGCATATACAATGCTTGTTTCCTTCATTAGGATTCCTTTGGAAATTTGCACAAGGGGTACCAAGATTTTATGTACTTGACCACATCATTCCTTAGGTCTGGGAAAGTATTCAAAGTTAACTTTTGCAAAATACTACCAATGTTTCTATCTCACAGCAAAGTGACTAGTTGTCCAAAGCTAAGGAGTGCGTCTCCCATATCATCTTGCTGGTTGTTCAGTAGGAATTTGTTGAACAGCAAATGTATCTCATGTCAGTAGATCAAGGTTAATACCATCTATAGATAGAAATCGATGTGCCCTAATAATTTGCTCCTCTGTGAGGTCTGATATGTATCAGACTTTTTAGGATTCAAAGAAATTCCGTGCTCATATGCAATGCATTAACTAGAACTGTCTCATGGCCGTAGAGGTCAAGGATGGTCCGCTGAGAGCTTGTCAATTGGAAGGATTCCGTCAGGTCATCAATTTTTTGCTGACAATGATACTTCCCTTCTTATGCTTCCATTATCCAGGTGGATAGCTGTTGTTGGTATGTGGCACCAGCATTATGTTGTCTCTCATTCCTTAGGCTTTCTCTACGTCTGAAGGCAAAGGTACCCCAATGGCCTAGTGAAAGCTGTTGTGTGTTGATCTACTGTCTCAACTTCTACCAGATTATGTCCCGAGTGTTTCCATCAAGCTTAGATAAGATTTCAGATCCTGTTACTGCTTGCATAGACCTGATCCTTATAATAGGCATTGGATACTTCTTGATAGTTTCATTAGAAGCCTGTTTCAGGTTCCATGATATGCAACAGGGATGCGCCATGTTGCATGATATAACTTCCTAACAGGGCATACTCATTTGCACATTTATCATCAATGGTCAAAAGGTTGATAAAATGATTTAAGCCTTCAACAACTTCTGAATTGTCTGTGAAACCCTAATTTCAGAGTAATGTAGGGTAAATAAATGCTAAACACATATTTCTGACTTGACAAGGCTTAATTCCAGGCTTAAGTAGGAATCGAGTGTTGCATACCCTTTGGTATGAAGAGCTTTCAGGATCTTCATAAGAATAAGTTAGTTGATTCTTATACCTTTTCCAAAGATGATTTGAACTGGAACAACTAATGATCAGGAAGAGCAACAGTGTGGAATATTTCCTAGCTGTAAAATCATTATAACTGTCATATATGTTGATACTAGTCATGTTCAGCTTGGAACAAGACTGAGGGTGCCAGTAGAAGCGCTAGAGACCTCTACATACCTGTCAGGTTTAGCTCAGAACCTAGTTTTTTTGTTGTGACCACATCCTGTCGCTAGTTGTCTCTTGTTGGTCGCCTGTATGTCGATTAGATGCATCCATCCTGATCTGTGCCTGAAACCTGTAAAGAGACTAAAGACCTTATGAAAGGGCACACTCTAACGAGGTACATTGTCACTTCCCTCAAAATAAAGATGTTCAAAAATGACCCTTGAGTTCCAGGACTGAAAGCTAGTGTTGATCACCCGATTGAAAACTTGCCAGCTTATTGGCATTATCGAGTGCTACACTAGGCCGATTTCAGACCATCTCAATGGTGAACTTCTCCTGTGCATGAAATCAGTGATGAGGAATCAGTAGTGACCCTGAGGACTGCCCTTAGTGCAATCAGTGCTGCGTGATAACATGTCCCTAGTTAGATGTACTCAATGTAAATATATGTGTGAATGGAATTCAATGGAACTTCCTCAAACCTATGCATGTATGCAGAAAATGTTTCAGCCTCCCTTTTCCTTTGAATGAGTGCTAGATGGATGCCTCTGACCTGCTCTTATTAATCAACTCTGGATGCAACCTTAGGTGCTGATAATAGATTCTTTAGAGCTTGGTCCTTTGGCCACTTGCAATCCGAGTCACATGAGAGCCTTTATATTTATATGATTCCCTTGGTTGAATTGCACAATTAAAAAACTGGAAGGTCGAACCATAAGAAAATAAGATGCCTAGAAAGAGGGAGTAAAGTAGAAAGAGGTCGGGGGTGCCCAGAAAGACAAGGATGCATGAGCACTGGTGTCCAGAGTCTTGAAAGATAAAACAATAAAGTTCATAATGGGTTGTAGGGTGTAGAAGGCCAAATATAAATTAAGATTCATCCGACAAGTTTTGGTGCCGGGGAAGTTAGCTTTTGTTTCCAACTGCCGGGTTGGCATCCCAAACCCGGATTTCCACTTTCCTGGCAATTTCCTTCAAATTCCCCGGACGCGGGTTTTCCTTTGCCAATTGCCAAATCATGGATTGGCAAACGGGCATAAAATTCCCCAATTTCCCACATTGGGAAATTGGACGGGGATTGCCAACCCATTTTGCCATTCCCGTTGGCAATTGCCCGTTACTTTTCCCATTTCTCCTGGCAGTTAAGCCACTACCCGGGATGAGAGGAAGTCGAATTAATCCTCGTAACTTCCTCCATCAAACCCGGTGGAAAAAGTCAGAAGAGAAAATATTTTGTTTGACATTATGTAAGAGAAACCCACGCCATTGTGAGCAAAAGAAATTAGTCACAGCAAAAGAAAGAAGAATCCAGGCAAATATATGCGCATTGTTTTAAAGACAGTTTTAAGAGAAAACGTGAACAGTGCGTGAAAGAGACAACAAGGGCAGGAAGAGCCAAACGTGCACAGTGCGCAGAAGAGACAGCAAAGACAAAGTTTTAAGAGCAAACGTGAACAGTGCGCGCCCAGCCAAAAAAACCCACGCGCCCAGGGACAGGACGCGCACAGTCTGGGGAATGTTGAATGTTATTCATCTTGTTCAATGCAGCATTTGATGGAGCGCAGGCAAGCTTTCGTTGTTTAACACGAAGTTTAGGAAGCAGACGGAACAGTGCGCGTGAGTTTGGAAAGCAGACGGAACAACAGTGCGCGGCGACAAAAACGGGAAACATACGGGACAGTGCGTGATCCATACTCTGAAGAATATCATCGATTGATCCTGCGCCAATACTGTCTTTACTGTTTGCATTATTTTGGTTTGCCTGTAGTTTTTCAAATAAAATAAAGAACGCGACCCAACTGAACCGTGGGCAAGTATGTTTGAAAAAATGAATTGTTTTTGCGACTTGTTATATTCTGCATTTTCATCGGCCTTCAGAAAGAATGCGTAATATTGCGATGGATTGGAGTCATGCTATTCAAGGCTTCATAAAAAAATTCCCCGAATCAGGAGATGAAGGTTATTACGGTGCAGAATGAAACGATTCATATTGCTCAGCATTTTATTTTTATTTTTCCCCCTGGAAATGAATTGAATGTGAAGGCCGACTCTGAAAATACCTGTTGGCCGTTTCATGTACTACATCCTTGTTACCTGTAAATGGTCTCTTTGAGAAACTATAATGGCAATAGGCAATATTTATACCCTTCCATTATGTACATCCAATCAGACAATAAAAAAAGTATTCTTTTACCAGGTTCAGAAAAACTTGTTGATTGGAGCCGGGATTGTAGAATCCATTGCCAAAATACCGAGGAGCTCTTTGGCCAAGAATCAGTCTTAAGGGTGTCTATCGACATGCTGAGGGCTTGAACCTGGGTCATCATCATGGCAGCATTAGGTCTTTATTGGTAATAGCATTTTCTCATCGTTTGGGAGGTACAAATGTGCTTATTATGGCAAAGCCAAAACATTCTTACTACAAGTGTTATATAATAAGGAAGAACCATGAGCATTGTGGTAAAACCATTCTTTTCAAAAATGTCGGGTTAAGCTCGGTATTCAAGTGAGTTGAGCCAGAGAAGAACTCAGGGAGTTCGGTTCTGGAAAGAAGGTAAGACGACACGAAGGGCATGGATCGCCATGGGAGTTCGAATTCAAGTTGAAAATGCATGAGCTCGTAATCAAGCTAGGAGCGATATGATTGAAGGCTCATTCGTGAGTTGAGTCGCCTAAACACCTAAGTGAAGAAGGAGCACATCTCGAGAATTTCTCATTCCACTCATCATTCGTCTTTGCATGATTGCCCTAATTCTTCAGGCCTAATCAACAACACAACACTATAATTCAAAGCATTGGTTCATGCGCAAGCACCTGTAATCCATATCACACAATTTCTAGAGGTGGAACTCGTTGATGAAGTACCTCAAAATATACCAGCCCAACTTGTGGAAGTAGTCACAACTTCTCAACCAAAAGTTGATGATCCGGTTCTTTCACTGCCTGCATTTGAAGAATCATCACAAATGGAGAAAATGGCGACAACATCTTTCTCACAACAAGAAGATCCAATTTCAGCAACACCCAAAGGTGATCCCCTTCAGCGTGATGAAGATCAATTCCCAATGAACACGAGAACCATGTACAATGAGGTACTTGGAGAGGTTCCCACCTGGCTACATGATATCCTGATGAATTGAAAGAGGGTCATCAAGCCAATAGTGATAAACTTGGAAGCGATTGCGTAAATGTTAGAATCCGTCATTCCAAAAAAGACCAAATACTACGCTAAGGTGTGTGTCAACGAATTCATAAATCACTTCGATGATTTTTCAACACCACTCGTTCACAATGGGGAAAAGGAGATGGATTTCCAAGACTCTGAAGTCTCACGAATTCTGCTCGGGAGATCAACACTTTGGGATGGTGACAAAGAAAAAGGACATAACTCCAGGCAGTGAATCGCAATTTTGGCTATTGAAGATCTTCCCAATGGCGAAAGACCAGAAGCTGGATTCTGATAAACTAAGGTGGCGTAACGACTACGGTCTCGTGACAAATGAATAATTCACCATGGAAAGGTACTTTGAGCATGTGGAGAATTGTGAATATGAATACGAATGAAGACAAATCTTCTCACACCAAGATATTGCTCAGATAGAGGGGTGGATGAATTTCTCAAGTTTCAAACTCAGCACTCTTTTCATTTGGAGGATTGCAGAGCACAGTCAATGAGTTCATTCCCGTACGATCGGGATAGGCGGACTCTTGGCCCAATGGATAAGGCACTGATCTTAGGTGTCTTGATCTAGGTGGCACATTGCTGACTAGGATGTCTACGTGTGCATACAAGTCATTTAAGTGGGGTCCACATGTACCCATTTCTTTTATTTATGTATTTTTCCTTAAATGACCTTTTAACTTAAGTGGTTTCTATTTTTAGTCACTTTTTAAAAGTTGGTTAGAAAAAGTCAAAGGTCACTTAAGTGCCTTATTTAATGATCATATTAAACCCTAACTACTTTGTAACCAACTTTTGGGTTATAAAAGGAAGTGAGGGGCTCATTTGTAAGTGTGACTTTGAGAGAGGAGAAGAAGATACTTTTGTGCAAGCTTTGTTTCAAGAAGAAACTTTGTGTTCTTTGTGAAAAACATTTCGGAGTTAATAGAATAAGAACTTTGTGTCTCATTTATTGTCTCTTGTAACATTTGGTGTTCTTATGTTCATTAGATGTTAGGTGTTTGAATCTTGCATGCAAATATTATCTTTGATCTTATTGTCAACATTAGCAATCAGTTGTTCTAGTTCACAGTGATCAAGCTCTGACTATCTACTTGCTCATGTGTGTTCCCTTTTGCATGTTCTTGTTTGGCTAACTCAAACTCCGTTTTATTTGTGTTGGTTATTCATCTTTTCTCTTCATGCAATATTAGGCTCTGTTTTTACCTAACTCTTGCATGTTCTTTCAGTCCATTCCATTCCACTCCTTTCTTTCATTTCATTCCATTTCCTTCATTCACTTTTCTTCCATTGATGTTCCAAAACCCCCCCCACATACAATTTTGAATGTACAGATGTAAATACAGTTTTGGTTTTCAATAAAGGCAGCCTCACCTTCATTGAGGAGGGACTTCGTTCCCACACTGTTGCATGTCATTTGCATTCGTGCAAATCCATATGCTAACAGAGCCTCGTACTCTGCTATGTTATTAGTATTCTCGAACTGCAACTTAAATGAAAAGGGGTGTAGGCTTCCTTCAGGTGACACCAGCAGGACACCGGCTCCAGATTCAGCTGAGGAACAACTTCCATCAAACTCTAAAATCCAAACCCCGTTAGGATCTTTAGGAGACACTTTGGGAGGTCGGATTTCATCAGGGGACATAATCATGTAGTTACCATGCCCCATATCCTCGTAGAGTATTTGTGCTTTAGGATCATCCGTTTTCTGCACAATATACTCAGACTACTTCTCAGGCAGCAACTTCTTCATGTGTCCATTGATAGGTATGAGTGCATGTGACGAGTCCATTTGGATTTCTCCACCCACGTCCTTGCAGAAGTTCCTACTTAGCAACATCCCGTATGAAGGAGGGATATCTGCTACTAAGATGGTAGCCAACACTTTCTTTTCGGGCAAAGCAGCAAAAGCTACTTGTGCATCTTTAATTCTCCTGACCAGGGGCACTTCCTTACTCTTCATAGAGTAACAAGATCCATAAGTGCGTGTGAGAGTTAGGCCTAAAGCATGAGCTACTTTAGCAGGCATCACATTATCTGAGGCTCTAGAATCTATGACACAATTACTGAGCCTATGACCAGCTATAGGAAGTGTTACATAAAAAGGCTTGATTTTGTCATTAGGCGAGGTGACAGCGGCTACCAGACTAGACTGTGGTGCAGAAGGAGGAGTGGGAAAAAGGCCTTTAGAGGTGGTCTTAGAGTGGGAATTGAGAAAGTGGATCATTTTAGCAAAAGCTTTGGGATGGGTTTGATAATACTCAGCTTCTAAGATTTGGACCTTGGTCTTTTTCAGGTGATCGACAATATCAAAGGATCCAGAAGTGGACGGGCCATCATCATTCGGTACTCTAGGCTTATCAAATTTAGGAGAGAAAGAAGAAGCAATTTTAGTAGTAGGATTAATAGGACTCGCCTTTGGTGTAGATGAGGTAGGGATAGGAGATCCTCTTTTTGCAATCACGGGAATAGTTGTCGACTGCTCCTTAGATTTCTTGATGGGCTGTGTCACTTTCTCCCTCTGACTTGTCTGCTCTCGAGTCATGACAGCGAATGATTCGCTATTCATGTCTGCTACTACTTCATCATAGTCATCTCCATCATCGATGCCCTCCGTGGTGAAGAAATTTACTCGAGATCCCTCAAGTTCGTCTGCTTCATCATCAACTTCTTCCACAAACTCCTCGCAAGCTTCATTATCTCCATCATCATCTGGTTCTTCCACTTCGCAGGTCGCATTGACAGGGACTTTAACAGGAGGTCCTTCAAGTGCTAATCTTGTTTGAGAAGCAGGCAAATGATTTTTGGGCTGAAAATTCCTCCTTGGAACGTCTGCATAAGGAGCGTGCTGAGCTAATTGTTTCTTTATAGCAATGAGGTCATTCACAAGTTTCTGAACTAATGGATCAGTGTTAGATCCAGGGGTGGAAGAGGAAGAAGCAGCAGACTTAGATTTGGAAGGGTCTCTTCTCAACTTCCCCGACATGATCAAGTCATCCTCGATACTAACAGCGAGGGTTTGATCCTCGACCAATGTTGCGAGATTAGCCCTTCTTAGTGCGTAACTAACTTTGGGCGATTGAGCATTTAGGAAGAAACATTTTTGAATTTGATCAACAGGTCGGGTAAGCTGCGGAATTTTATTGATCAATTTGTTGAATCGGGCCACAAATTCTCTCATGGGCTCTTGCGAATCTTTCTTTATCTGAGAGATTTGGGCTAGCAAGGCATGTACATCTTCTGCCGGCTTGAAGCGGTTTTCGAACTGAGTTCTCATTGTGTCCCAGTCGGTGATAGCGCCAGTCGGAAGGTGGTAGAACCAATCAGCAGCATTATCTTGTAACGTCTCAACGAACAGCCTTACGGAGACGTCTTCATGTTCGACTCCCAGAACTCCACATGCAACAATGAAGGCTACGATGTGTTCATCAAGATGCACTTTGCCATCGCCTTTGAATTTAGGGAAGTTCTTCCCGTTACCTCTGGGTAACTCATGTAAAGGCTGAGTAAGGGCCAGGGGCCCGACACGATGACCCCATGGTAATGGCACCGCCATTCTTGAAAAAATGGCTTGGAGAGGGACTGCAACACCAGCAAGAATCAAAGCTTGAAGATTAGGGCTAGCTGGCTCTGAAGAAAAACCACCTGTGGGAATTCTGTCTTGAACAGGTGGAGTGCTTGTCGAACGAGTCCTTCTATTTGTTGAAGGGAAAGGAAAACCTTGCTGCTCCAAAAGCTGAAACTGAGAATCTTCAACACCAAGGGCCCTCCTCCCTCGAGTAAAACGCGGAGTCGCCAGATCAAAGGATGATCAAAAATTACAGAACTGGAATGCGATTTTCCCCAACGGAGTCGCCAAAAACTGTTGGTCGTCAAAAAGGACTTTTATGAAGAGCAACAGTCAGGGGACAAGAAGTCCCTCCTCTTTAATGGGAGAGGTTCCCTTATTCAGAAACGAACCTATCTACAAATGTACAAAACATGATTTTCTGGTTAAACTTGGATATCATGAAAGTGTTTTTTTTGTAAGGATGTTCAAGTACAAAAGGACTGAGGAATGAAAAGACGAGAACGAGCAGAAAAGCAACATGCAGAATTATAGTGAATCAGAGTAATTCCTTATGTATGCGAAGTTACAGTGAATTGAAAACGGGATCATTTGCATCACATAAATAAGATGAAATTTAAAGACACAAAGTTCTGTAAATAATGTCTGTTATAATGCAATGGTTCATTAATCAAGGACACAAAGTTCCTTCTTGGTTGTGCAAGATCACCATGTATTACAAAGTTGAAGAGCATGCAATCAGTGAGACTAACAAACTAGAGACAAATGACCTTTACAAAAAATTAAATGAGAGCTTAGAGATAACAGAGATTAGATAGACAAAGAATGGAAAGTCCTTCTGTATTGATTTCTTTGTGATCTATTTACACTTTCAGAAAATATGCCCAGTTCTTTCTGTGTTCCCTCGCACACCATGCTAATGAGCGGGCACATCCAGAAGTGAAATTCGTTGGTAGTGGGCAAACCCATAACCCGAGCCAACAGAATTATGAAATCAGATAACTCTTCATTGAAATCTGCCCGTAAAAGGGTTTTGGACAGATGAGAAGCTCCCTTCTTAGGGTTCTTCAACCAAGACTTCGCCACTCGTGCCTTATATTTGTCACTGTCTTGATCAAACAGGGCCTGTGCTTGATCTCGGGAGACGACTATGGCATTATCCATCTCTGGGATCTTTAGAGCAGCGCTAATGGCGGCAGCATCTAGCTTAGCGATGAGTTCCCCGTGTATATTGGTTAATTCACTTGAAGCAGGGTCAAAGTGAGCTCCGCACGAAAGCACGGTATCAGCGCACTGTACTGAGATTAGGAAACCTCTGGCAAAAGCCAAGCCGCTATCATGAATCATTTGTGCCATTGGTGTAGGGTTTGCGTCTGCCATCCTCGCCCAAAAATCACCGAAGTCGAGATGTCGAGCTTCACTATCCCCAATATTGGGAACGGCAGACTCTAGTGACGAAATTTGTTCCTATCCCTGGAATTTGATCTTCATATTGGTATTATCAGAGAGAGAGAGAATTGCAATCTAGACTTAGGAAGGAATTGCAGTAGTGAACGGGTATGTGCGCAGGAAATTAGATTGCGGGGGTTCGGGCAAAAGATAGCAAGGAAGCAGTGTGAAAAATGCAAAAGGGGGTCTGCCCGTTATATAGCCGTTTTGGAGAGAGAAAGGAAATCAATGCGCATTAAATTCATATCTACCAATTTGACAAGCAACATATTCGGGTAGAGCGGGAAAAACTAAGTATGAATGGCACTTGGTTCGCTTGGGACATGTGAGACGCGAATGCGCGAAACATGCGGCTCGGCCAATTCGGGCGAAGCAGGGAGAAGACGCACAAATGCATTTTGGGACATTTGGGACGAAAACGCGCGAAGTACGCGGTTCGGGTGTTTCGGCCGAAAATGGAACAAAAGGCCCGTTTGAACTTGGGACATTTGGGACAAAAAGTTCCGGAGTATGCGACTCGGCCGGTTCGGGCAAAAAATGTTACAATAGGTCCGGAGAACTTGGGACATTTGAGACGAAAACGTGAGAAGTACGCGGTTCGGGTGTTTCGGGCAAAAAATGTTACAATAGGTCCGGAGAACTTGGGACATTTGAGACGAAAATGCGCAAAGTACGCGGTTCGGGTGTTTCGGCCGAAATTAGAACAAACTGCACAATTAACTTTGGGACATTTGGAACAAAAAGTTCCGATGGGCCCGAAAATGGAACAACTTCGGGGATATCGGCCGATCGGGGAACAAAGCGTACTTTTGAACTTGGGACATGCGGGACAAAAATGTCCGACAGGTCCGAGAAACATACAAAATGACCCAAAATTGCAGATTTTCTCGATTTCACGACTTTTAACATTTGCAAAACAACAGAAGAAACACTCAAACTCAAATTTTTTTGAAAATGACTTCTTAAGAACGGGGGAATTTTGAGTGGACAACAACTGTCAAGTAGAAATAATTCATAGTGACCGAAAGAAACAAAATAATAATACTAGGAGTAACTTAATTAGCAACCAAAACATTATATCATTATTCATTTGGAATGGAGGAAAACATTATATACGTATTGATTAAGTGCTTTATTGTAATTAATTGTGGTAGATGGTATATTATATATTGCATATAGAGATAGTAAGATAGACTGATCAAGGAAGGAGGTATACCTATGTCGCCATTGATGGGTGGATGGTGGATTTTGGTGACTCGTTGAGCGTTCGGGACATAAGAAGTACGAATGGTGACTCACTAGTCTGGGGGTTACTATTAGTGATGTGATTCATAGAGAATAAATTATCAAATAAAACATCTCTCACCACTCCTACACAACCAAGTCTAGCATATAAGACCAGAAGAAAATAAATCCTTGTAGGATTCATATCACTTTAGCCCAAAGCTACTGCAAATAGAGCTATGAGGATAGGGTTTGGCAGTGTAACGTATTGATGGATACGTATATGCATATCAAATGATTATATCAAAGGAAAGAAAATTGTATGCAATCTTGTAAAAATATAAAAATAATATGACTTCCCAGATCAATGTCCTTACCATTGGCGAAGAGTCGAATTATTGGGAAGCACATAAATATAAAAATAATTGACCGTCTGCATTGGTAAAAATACTGACCCCGTAATCAATACAGAAGAAAAATATGGTTTGTGTCAGAGTTGGGTTCATTGGATCGTGATTTGGCTTGCAATGTGTTCACCTTGTCGATATGTCACAAGTCATGGGATAATCACAAATTGAGTCAATGCAAGCTATATCAAGATTGTTTGCAATGTCCCTAAAGTTGAGTCGACATTATTGTGTTGAATCATAGATGAGTTCGATAAGGGAGTTTTATAATCAACTTGCTGTCACAAATTTGTAGCCATAAAGAGATGAATAAATATAGGGGAGATCGAGTTTGATGTTCAATAGGAGAGACGGAGCTTTTCTTGGGGTCTCTAGAGGTGTACGTCAGGTATCAACTTGCTGTGAATAATAGAAATCACCATTAAGGTAAATAGATTAATGAAAAATGTGAATGCTTCTGTGTTGACCATAATTGGATAAAGAGCTTGATTGAGTGGAACTTGTTGTAGGGAGATTTGAAGAGCTTGGCTGGTATGAACTCCCCTCCAAATGTGATGTCAAAAACTCCAATGTAACTTTCCAAGAGGATTTGGGGTTGGAGTTGGCCGAGTGGCCTGAGAGACGAGTGGTTGTGGGATGAGGGATCCATATGAGGGGTTGACATGGGTCGATGTGTCGATGGAAGTGATGGGGAAGAGAGGTTGTTCATGAAGCTCCAGGATTTGATGTGGAGGGATGGAAGGGTCTGCGGGAAACTTGAATTTGGTTGACAGAGAGCTGGGGGATTTTGTCATTGGGGGATTTGTTTGTGTGGATTAGTCAAGGAATCGGATGGGATTATCTGAGTTAGGATGGGACATAAGTTGGTATGGCAAGGAGTGGGACGATCAGCCTAACTGTCACGTAAGTTAGCAGCTGACGTCAAATACATTTTTTTCCCAGATATGCTCAAAAAAATAGTGTGGCGCAGTGGTTGGTGGGGTCCCTGACATAGCAGAGGTCGTGGGTTCGAGTTTTGATACAGGCTGTGCTAACGTGCGTGATCGTTAGGCTCAGCCGGAGTGGGATTAGGGGAGAGTTAAATGGGAACTGGGAGTGTGGAGAGTTAGGGATTGGTGAGATCTTTGCATTTAGAGGAATCGACCAAGAATTTGAAAGTTTTGTTGAGCGGTTCATATAGCTTGACCAAGGGGAAGTTTAGTTATTTGGATAGGCGTAGGCTAGGTGGGAAGGTGGGGATCAGAGGGAGAGAGGATACAACTGAGTAGCTTAGACGAGTGTCTAGGAGCAACGGGGATGCGTAGCTAGGATCCAAGGTAGGGAGTTAATATTTTTGCTTTAGATTTACATAAATAAATATAGACTAAGTATATTTTGAAAACTAAGATTGATATACAGGTGTAATTTAAGCTCTAAATATAAATATATATATATATATATATATATATATAAACTAATGTCGCAAAGCATGATTTATCAAAAAGCTACATATATATCGATTGTAAAACTAAGATCAAGAACAAAAGCCAAACAATAAGATTATTTTCCAAAAGGATTTCCCATGCTATTAGAACTCACGGTATTATTTTTTAATTTATTTTTAATTTTCTTTATTTATTATTAATAACAATGATTTTTGTTGTTTTGTTTTTACAAGTTTATATAAAATCTACTCAACAAAATTAAGAAACAAAGCTAAATGACAGAAAAAAATTCCTCATACCTCGAGACATATATAGACTATCGAAAGTAACATACCGAATTGACAGAGACAACACAAAACCCTGTAAGCAAGTAAGCCTAAAAATGGAATATTCACAAGATATCTAAATGGACGAGAACTATGAATAACGACATTCGTTATACATAAGTTTGTGAGAAAAATTGTCATGGAAAAATTGGTGGGATTCTTGCCAATGCTCTGGGAGTCTAAGTCCCTGTACTTAACCGGTGCAACTATTGTATATACATGCACGAGTGAAAGTGAGTTTTATTTGGGTAGTCTTATGGTCGGGGATCCAATAGGGGCATTCCACTAACCTTATGGAAAATATAGCAATACCTTGCTACGGAAGGATTTGTCTGAATGTGTGAAAGGGGAGTGAGAACAGAGGTAGGAGAACTAATGTTGCAGGTAGAAAATCATATTCCTACACACACTAGTTAGAAATTTCATCACATGCTAAAATTCATGAGAAGAAACAATACTTTGCAAATAACAATAAGACCAAATAGAATTTATTGATCACAAAGTATCAAGAAACCCATTAGTCAAAGAAAGATAGAAACTCCTTCTTCTTGTATTGATTGATTAAACAGAAAGTTGTACATATTGTGGGAATCGAAGAAATTGGAGAGTAGGAGGAGAAGTGGCTAAGAGTGGAGGACTCACAAGTGAGTAAATGGATATCTTTCTTTGAACTTTCTCTAAGTATACATTCAGTTTTGAAGAATTTACAAGATCAATTAGCCAACATTTTGAAAAGAAGAATGGCTCATTACAATTTATAGAATGCTAGAGACTTGACTCATCATCTACCCCCCAATGGATCTTTCATATGTCCTCATTTTGCAACTTAAAACTATTTCAACTTCCTAGGAGAATATTAAGTCTTTTTTATATAACATAAAGGTGACTTTTACATTAGAAGCATAAATTTGTCTCTTTTAATTTCACTTTAGAGGACATCAAAAAGTGTCAACCCTCCAATGCAAGAATTAGAACATGGAGGAGAGAGAATGTTGGGGGGAGAAGGAGGAAAAGAAAGGATGTCGTCCCTGATGAAGTCTGCAAATCCTTGTTGATTGAAAACTCAAGTGTAGTGAGACTCTAAATCTTTAAACTCCTTACACCCTGAGAAACTCCTTCAAATAAGCTCACAAATGCTTTCCAAGTTGAATTAATTATTCCGCTGATGACCGCAACTCCAAGCCTGTGTATGATATACATGTGACCCAAACTTTGTAGTGAGTGTCGAAAAACATTATCCAATTCCTTGAGATGGACCTAAAATTTCCTATTATCAATGCCCATGGATGATCCAGAATGATGGTGTTGACCTGAATGATCATCCCTCTATGTCCCATAATGCCAAACTTGCCCTTTGAGAACAACTTGCTTCTTTTAGTAACAGATGGGAAAACTTACTATTTTTAGTAAGTGTCGTAGTTTAGCTTTTACCAACCTCAACCGGCTATGGTAATTATTTCTTCTTAATGTGTTCCTCTCGCCTTTTGGACCAACTAGCTATTTATAGTAAGGGCTTGTGGAACCACTTACTATTTTTAGTAAGTGTCAATTTTGAGCCGAGACAACCTTTTTAATGAATTTGTCCACGATACTTGCTCTGTGTTCATTGCCTTATTCGTAGCCTCTTCAAATGGTGGCTTGCCTGAAGCAATAGACCCCTATGTAGTGTTGGGATTAGCACATCGGTTGTACAGACAATATATCAGATCTAAGCATACATGCAAATAAAATCAGATATTCTACCAGAAGAATTACACAAAACAAGAGACATAAATCAACACCAGATTTAATGTGGTTCACCCAATGTGGGCTACATCCACCAAGAAACAAGTCAATCTATTATCCAAAGCTTTGAAAAGATATACAATGAAGATTTGCAATCTTCTACACATCTCAGATGTTCAGTACTTTCTTCCTTCAAGCTTTTTGATTCTTCATAAAGAATTCTCTCTCACATAATTATCTTGTAATTATGATCAATCCTATCCTTCTAAACCCTAGCTTTATGTTTTCAATAGTCATTTAAGACTTTAGGGCACTTAGCCATGCAATTACATTCATTAAATATATTCTAATACTAAAAATAGAAATAATTCCCGAGAGTTAATTAAAAAAATCGTCGCATAGGTAACCAATGCCGGTTCTGCCCAAACGTCACCGGTTCCAACTTGCCCTGACCGATGCCGGTCACATTACTGTCAACTTCCAAGAAGTTCTATTTGCATGCTAAAACATGAGTAATTCAGCTCCATACTCAACAATTTCCCACTTGGAGATTAATTACTGCACATTATACTTGTACAACGCCATTCTTGGATCCTTCTAAGCTTTGTTTCTTCCTCTTCAAGTTTCAAACTTGAAGACCAACAGAAGTGGAGTGTAGCTCCAACTTCTCCTTTGCTAATGGCTTCGTTAGCATATCCGTAGGGTTCTTTCTTGTATGAATCTTTTCCAAATTCAATTGTCCATCCTCCAATACCTGTCATATGAAGTGATATCTCAATTGAATGTGTTTCGTTCTCGAATGAAATGCTGAGTTCTTTGCCAAATGAATTGCACTCTGACTATCACTGAACAGTTTACAATTACTTTGCTCCTTTCCCAACTCTTCCATGAACCTACTCATCCATATCATCTCCTTGCTAGCCTCTGTAGCTACAACATACTCTGCCTCTGAAGTAGACAAAGCCACAACCTTCTGCAATCTCGAAATCCAACTAACTGTTGTTCCACCTACTGTGAAAATATATCCAGTAGTGCTCCTCCTACCATCCAGATCTCTAGCCATATCTGAATCAACATAGCCACGTAATGAAATATCTGAACCTCCATAACATAATTACATGCTAGATGTCCCTTTCAAATACCTGAGTATCCATTGGACTGCTTTCCAATGCTCTTTACCTAGATTAGCCATATATCTACTCACAACTCCCACTGCCTGTGCAATGTCTGGTCTTGTACAAACCATAGCATACATGAGACTTCCAACTGCTGAAGCATATGGCACTCGTGTCATGTATTTAACCTCCTCTTGTGATGAAGGACACTGATCTTTACTCAATTTGAAGTGTCTAGCCATAGGTGTGCTAACAGGTTTTGCATTCTGCATGTTGAACCTTTCTAACACCTTGTAGATATAATCCTCCTGAGACAAATACAATTTCTTGTTTTTCCTGTCTCTATGTATTTGCATGCCAAGAATTCTTTTTGCAGCTCCCAAATCCTTCATTGCAAACATGTGAGCTAGCTTTCTCTTAAGCTCACCAATGTCCTGCATACTAGATCCTGCAATAAGCATATCATCCACATACAATAACAAAATAATATAGCTCCCATTTTCAAGCTTCTTGAAATAAACACAATGGTCAGATTCACATCTCAAGTAACCATGCTCATGCATAAAACTATCAAACCTCATGTACCATTGCCTTGGAGCTTGCTTGAGCCCATATAGGCTCTTTTTCAACTTGCACACTAATTTCTCCTTACCCTTGACTTCATACCCAAGCGGTTGCATATAAATCTCTTCATCCAAATCACCATGAAGGAAAGTCCATCTTCACATCTAGTTGCTCTAAATGCAAATCTTCTACTGCAACTAAACTCAATACAGTACGAATAGAAGTCATCTTAACAACAAGAGAAAATATTTCACCAAAGTCAATACCTGCCTTTTTTGTAAATCCCTTTACTACAAGCCTTGCCTTGTACCTTTTCTGTCTACCCTCTTCTTCCTTAATTCTGTAAACCCACTTGTTCTGCAATGTTCTCTTTCCTGCTGGTAATTTAACCAAATCCCAAGTCTAGTTCTGTTCCAAAGAGTTTATCTCCTCATCCATGCCATGCTCCCATTGAACGTGAGTTTTATCCTGCATTTCTTCTTCAAAGCTTTCTGGTTCACCACTATCAGTCAATAATAGATAAAATAGAGAAGGTGAAAATCTTTCTGGAAGTTTACTTACCCTTTGTGACCTTCTCACAAGAGTTTGGGGTACCTGAGGCTCAATTTGGACCTCCTGGACATTAGTATCAACTTCAGACAGTGACCGACGCCGGTCACCTCTAACCGACGTCGGTTCGGCTAACCGAAACCAGTTCTGCTCCTCTGTAACCAATCGGTGGTTCATCTGACCGATGTCGGTCAGGGCCTAACCAACCACGGTTACTGTGTATTTCTGAAGGTGTTTCTTTAAAACCTGAGAGTTCATTTTCATCAATAAACTTCTCATTTTTCTCATCCTTGGGTACCAAAATTTGATCCCTGTACATTCTCTTTTCATTCCATTCAATATCACGACTCCTAACAATTTTAGAATTCTCTAAATCCCAAAAACGAAAACCTTAATCACCAGATCCATAACCAATGAAAGTGCACCTCTTGGATTTTGCATCCAACTTTTTTCTATTTTCTCTATCAACATGCACAAAAGCTTCTGAACCAAAAACTTTAAGAAAAGAAAGATCTACCTCTTTTCTGGTCCATGCTTCCTCTGGTATTCCTCCATCTAGTGAACTTGAAGGGCCACGGTTAATCAAATAAACCATTGTATCAACTGCTTCTGCCCAAAACTGTAAGGGCAATCCAGAATGTATCCTCATACTTCTAGCACGTTCCATGATTGTCCTGTTCATTCTCTCTGCAACACCATTCTCCTGTGGTGTTCTTGGAACCATTCTTTCTCTACATATCCCATTCACTGAACAATAATCATTGAAAGCCTTGCTACATTATTCACCACCATTGTCAGATCTAAGGTACTTTAACTTAGAATTTGATTCATTCTCAACAAGGGCTTTCCATCTTTTAAAAGTTGAAAAAACATTAGATTTATGTTTAATACAATAAACCCATACCTTTCTTGTAGCATCATCAATGAAAGTAACATAATACTGGGATCCACCATGAGAAGCTACCTAAGCTAGTCCCCACACATCTGAGTGTACAAGCTCCAATTTCTACTCCTTCTTAGTTGCCCCAACTTTGAGAAATCTCACTCTCTTTTGCTTTCCAAAGATACAATGCTCACAGAAATCAAGATCTAAATCTTTCAAATATGATAACTTACCCTTAGCCTTTAAGATCTACATTCCTTTTTGACTCATATGACCCAACCGATTATGCCACATGCATGCATTTGAATCTGAAGTAGATAATGCAAAAAAGGAATCAGTAATACAGGTAGATAAATATAACGTTCCTACCTTCTTACCTCTTTCCACAACAAAATCACCCTTGGTGACTTTCTAAGAGTCTCATGTAAAAGTAACCATGCAACCAGATTCACCTAGTTTCCTGCAAAAATAAGATTCCTCCTGAGGCTTGGCACATGTCTCACATCTTTCAATACCCATGTATTTCTATTTTGTAATTTTAGATGAACTTCCCTTTACCAGTAATACTGCAAGGTTCATCATCACCCAAATAGACATGCCCAAAATTACCCTGGACATAATTTCTGAAATAACCCTTATTAGGGGTTGCATGGAAAGAAGCTCATGAATCTAAAACCCATGATTCAATTCTACTATCTAAAGAAAGAATAAGAGCATCTTGCATTACCTCTGATGCAGCAAGATTCACCTCTTTACCTTTGTCTGGTTGTTGGTTCTCTTTATCTTTGACCAACAATCTTTCTTTGCATGTCCTTTCTTTCCACATTTCCAACAAGTAATTCACTTACTTCTGGATTTAGATCTGCTATCCCTTGACTTTGATTTCCCATTACTCTTACTCTTGGATCTCTCCTTCTGCCTGCCCCTGCTTTCTACATTCAAAGCATTTCCAGATGATGTTTCCTCTGTACTTTTCTTACGAATTTCTTCATTCAAGATTATACTAACCACATCATCAAACTTCAAAATATTATTAGCAGATGTTGTATTACTAACAACCATTACCAAGTTGTCCCAACTATCAGGCAAAGAACATAAGAATAAAAGTGCTTTCACTTCATCATCAAATGGTATTAAAACTGATTTTAACTGATTTACAATAGATCGGAAATCATTCAAATGACTAGAGGCGGATTCACCTTCATGCATCTTAGAACTAAAAAGTTTCTTCATCAAATAAATTTTATTTGAAGCACTAGGTTTTTCATATAAATTAGCAAGAGATTTCATTAAGTCTACCGTAGAAGCCGCTTCTGTAATATTGAAAGCCACGGATGCTGTCAGGCTCAATCTTATAGATCCTAAAGCCTTTCTGTCAAGAATTTTCCATTCTTCATCAGTCATCTTCATAGGTCTAGACTTCTCATCCAACGGTAAGTACAAATCTCTCTGATACAGATAATCCTCAATCTGCATCTTCTATAATTGATAATTTCAGCTGTCAAACTTCTCTACCTTGTATTTATTATCTTCTGTCATTGCTGTAGCTCCCACTCAATCAGAAAACCCTCTGTGAGTAAATCTGTCAACACACAAAACCCTCAAACAATGCTCTGATACCAGTTGTTGGGGTTAGCACATCGGTTGTACAGACAATATATCAGATCTAAGCATACATGCAAATAAAAGTGGATATTCTACCAGAAGAATTATACAAAACAAGAGACATAAATCAACACCAGATTTAACGTGGTTCACCTAGTGTGGGCTACATCCACCAAGAAACAAGTCAATCTATTATCCAAAGCTTTGACAAGATATACAATGAAGATTTACAATCTTCTACACATCTCAGATGTTTAGTACTTTCTTCCTTCAAGCTTTTTGATTATTCACAAAGAATTCTCTCTCACATAATTATCTTGTAATTATGATCAATCCTCTCCTTCTAAACCCTAGCTTTATGCTTTAAATAGTTGTTTAAGACTTTAGGGCACTTAGCCATGCAATTACATTCATTAAATCTATTCCAATACTAAAAATATAAATAATTCCCTAGAGTTAATTAAAAAACTTGTCGCACAGGTAACCGATGTCAGTTATGCCCAACCGTCGCCGGTTCCAACTTGCCACATTCTAACCGATGCCGGTTACTGTCAACTTCCAACAAGTTGTATTAACATGCTAAAACATGAGTAATTTAGCTCCATACTCAACATGTAGGAAGACATGTTATTTTTAGTAAGTGCACTACGGATGTCAGATTGCAACAAAATAGGTATTAAAAATCTAGGTTTTATTTTGGGGTTTCATGCTCCACATTTGAGTAATTCCTTCATTTAAACAAGTGGGAAATTGATATTTTCATTGGCAGGGGCAGAATACTAAAAAAACACAGCCCTCCATATCCCTAAAAAATAGGGACTTCATGGCATGAAAACTAGTTTACGTGAAACTAGATTTTTCAACGATCATTCCCTTCAATTTTCGCGTGATTTCGCCCACTTGAACCCTAAGAAGTGAAGAGGTAGCTTGTTGCTTTTTTCTCAGATGTTCTTCATGTGACAGGGCCAAACTTTGATGAAAAATCAATCCTTTTTATCGCTAAAAAATAAGGACTTCATGGTGGAAAAACTAGTTCTCATGAAACTAGATTTTTCAACGATCATTCCCTCCAAGTTTTGCGCAATTTCACCCACTGGAAGCCTGAGAAGTACAGATAGCTCGTTATTTTTTCCACTACTATGTCATGGCACCCATTAATGGAGCTTGAAATTTATAGGTCTAGTTTTTGTCTCCGTTCATGATGAAATTAACTCCATTGTGATAGTTTTTTCTTCTTGTCTCACTGGTGAAATTTCTCTTCGATCCGGTTGTCGGTTTGACGGGAAATTGAGCTTTGTTCCTCGTGGAGCCGGAAGTCGAAATTTATTTGCTATGAGCATTCCTTGATGCGAACAGGAGGTTTGGATGTGATTTTTTAATGGCCTTCAAGAGAGAATAAATCAGAGTGAACAAACGGTTTGTCAATCTGTGCACTTGTTTGCAAGATCTCTTCAATTTTTGGTTTCATGTCAATGAAGATTTTCAAACTTCTTCTTCTTCGTTCTTTGTTTGATCAATATTTATTTTGGGACTTGCGTGTTTTTATGTTTTTAAGGGTTTGGTTGCTATGGTTGAGCTGGTTCAAGGTTCATCAATGGTGTGACTTGGTGTGAGCAAGTTGCAGAGCTATGGTCGAATGAAGTTGTGCACAGGAGAGTTAGATGTTAGAAGCGGGAAGCAGGTGGGTTTTTAAAAAATTTGAAAGAAAGATGAGAAGGGATATGGGTGAATTTATCAATGTTTTATTTCCCTGACCTATGAGGGAGGTGAGGGACATCAAATTCCATGGTGAGTAAGTTGACGACATGTGGCAGAGATCTAACGGAGGGACATAAAGGCTAAAAATAATTTTTAAAGCATTGGGGGGCTGGAAGCTGGTCATATGGGTGACCAAAAATTTCCCTTAAAAGATGGGAATTTTTTTCCATGTTTGATGTCCCTAACCTGTGAGGGACATGAGGGACATCAAATTCCATGACGCTCCTGGTGATGACACGTGGCAACAATCGAACGTTTGAGACTTTGAGCTCCCGCAAGCAATTGAGGGTTGAACTGGCAATCTTGGAGGTCGCATGAGTATCCAGAGGTCATATGGGGGCTAGACACATTTTTACATGGTTGATTTTCCTATCCTTGAGGGATGTGAGGGACACAAAATCCAGCCAGGCTCCTGGAGCCAACACGTGTCCTCCCCAAATTTGACTAACTCTCGAACTCGCTCTAAGAGGACAACTTGAAACGACGATTACTTGAGCTCCCGATGGAATTTTTTAATGAAATTTTATATGACCCTAACTGGAAATGACCCTTTGAATACAATGGTGGGGGTATCAGGTATTTATTCATCCATTTTATTGTTGAAAAAGTGGATTTTTGATTCGGTACTCCACTTGTGCTTGAGAAAAACTGCTTGCAAATCCAATGCCTACCAAAGTTTCGTGAAAAAAACTAATTTCACAATATTGTAGGGATTGGAATTCCATTTCTGAAGATGTTTAATTTTTCTCCTAACTCCATTTGTAGATCCCATAATCACCTTTGGAAGTTCAACAATTGTTTTGGCATGTGCACTGCCGAAGCCTGTGAACCCTAATTTTGATGAATTTTCGCCAACTTCTCCAAGTCCTTCTAGAATCTTCCTAAATCACTTCCATGATATCCCAAGGCATTTGAATTCCCTCCACATCTATTTTGATTTTTTACTCCACTCCATGGGGTTGCTCCAGTCCTAGGAAGGCTAGTGATAGCCCTTCCCACAACTTTTCATATTTGCACTTGGAATGAAACCAGAGTTAGAGGGACAAGCAAGTCCCTCCTCTTTAATGGGAGAGGTTCCCTTATTGAAAGCAAGGGGCAAAACCTATGTACAAATGCATAGTCTTTCATTCAATGGTGGTTTCCTGATATATTGAAATGTGTTTTAAGCCTAGAAAGTTATCAATACATGAGGATAGAAGACTTTGAAGAGAGGAGGGAGGTAGAAGAAGACAATACTTTCAGGGAAAAGAGATGGCAGAGAAAACCCTTATATGTATTGTGTAAATGAGATACAGAGTAGAACCATCCACATTTATAACAGACACAATTCACAGACTCAAAGTTCTAGAGATTGTACAAACTAGAACACAAAGTTTCCAAGCATGCAAGGATTAGATGATTCACAGATCAGAACCAGAAGGAAAGAGAAAGTAGAAGAAAAAGGGAAAAACCTTTGTATTGATTTCTTCCAATTCAAAATTACAGTTCCAGAATAATCAAAATTCCAACCCATACAATGGCTTTGAAAGCTCATGATATAGCTCACAAGAAACGGTTACAACTTCCTCGAGCAAGCAAGAAATAGTTACAACTTATTCCAATCATCCACGCCCTTTCAAATTCTTGAAAACACAAAGAAACGTTAATGGCAGAAAAACCAGTTTTTTAAATATATGGCCGTTACATTATTTTACCAGTTAAAACATGGGCCATTCGATTTGCTTTTACAACTTCAAATTTGGGCCACCCACGTGGGAGAAATTGATTGGAGCGGGCCTGCGAACACCTCTTGCATTCTTTGCCTTTGAAGCAGCGCTAGGCTGACACATGGAGAGCTCTGCTAGGTTCCTTTATACTTAGCTGATTCGGGCCAATTTTTTACTTGACTTATGTTGACCCCTAGACACATGGAGGGCTGGCGCTCATTTGAGTTTCTGCTTTGGAAACACCCCCTGAAGTTGCGCCGAGCTGACGTGTCTCCTTCCGCCGGTCTTGGACTTTTCAACGGCCAACTCCATCTTCATATTGACTTTAACCACGTGGCAAGCTGGCGCTACTTGGAGACTGACCCTTTGATTTCACTTCTGAAATGGCATCGTTAAGGCACGTGGAGGCTTCCACCAACCCGCCCATACTTAGTCAATTTTAACGATTGGCTCTATCCCTTTTTGGACCTAGGACATGTGGAGGACTGGCACAAGTTTGAGAACCCCCCCACTTTGACTCTTGAAGTTGCGCCGATGAGGCACGTGTTGCCATCTGCTGAACCTTCCATACTTAGCTGATTTTAGCTTGTTCTGTCTTCATTTTGTACCTGGGACACGCAGAAAGCCTGCGCTTATTTGAGGACTGTCCCTTGGACCCTGCCCCTAGAGTTGTGTCATTTGGACACATGGAGGCTTCCGTTGAACCTTGAAATATGGCCAAACCACATCCAATCAAAGATATTCACGTATTACCCATGGATGCTGGGGAAAAAATTAACGGGGAAAATACGCCTGTCATTCCCGACTGTGGGAAGAAAATAAAAAGAAGGAAAGGAACTTCACCATATGCCTGACTTTCAAATTGTTCTCCATGAATAGGAAAACTGCAAACAATGCCAGGCTCGACGTGATTCAATACTCCAAGGTACAGACTCAAAATTTTTGAAACTTGACTTCAAAAGAGGGGAATTTTGGGGCCGACAACAACTGGCTCTTTCTGGGGATGACTTGGCTTGGAACAAAGACACAAGGCAAGATCAAGAACTACAGATAACTCTGGGGGAAAGAGGACCAGTGCTTTATCCATTGGGAAAAGGAGTCGAAAGAAAAACCAATACAAGGCAACACACACAAGATGGGAAAAGAAACAAAACAAACCAAAAGGGAAGAACAAAAACGAAACACAAAGGAACGACCCAAAACCAAAACACTGTACATAATATACAGAAGGACCACCTAGTCACCTAGGACTTGAACAACTTTAGATACTACCCACTATAAGGAAGTGGGAGAGGAGAACCATCCATGTAATCCAGATAAAAAGAGTTCTCTCCAGCAAAATGTCTGATTCTAAAAGGACCAAGCCAAAGAGAATCAAACTTACCATGACTTCCTCGTGGCTCATGTCTTTTGTCCCAAAGCAGCACAATGTCTCCCACTTGGAAAACTCTGGGTTTGGTTTTCTTGTCAAACAAAGCCTTCACTTTCAACTAATGAGCTGCTATCCTGTCCACCACTTGCAATCTGTCTTCATCAGCTTCTGAAGGTACAAAATTCTCTTATCCAAAGAGCTACTGAAACTTGAATCTTCAATGGTTTTCATCAGATGCAAGGCTGGAAATTCCACCGTGACTGGCAGTTGAGCTTCTACACCATACACCACTTGGAAAGGGGACATTCCAATTGCTCTCTTGGGTGTAATTATATCAGCCCAAAGTGCATCATATAGCTTCTTATGCCAATTCCTCTGAGAATCATTTACAAGCTTTCTAACTATGTTTACCAAGTTCTTGTTTGTTGATTCTGCCTGTCCATTCCCTTGGGGGTAGTAGTCTGAAGAATGAGCAAGGGAGATCCCATACCCATAGCAGAAGTCCATCATCTCAGCAGAAGAAAATTTGGAAGCATTATCAGTCACAATTTTGTTTGGGATCCCAAACCTGATCAATATGTTCTCTTTAATGAAGTTGCAAACTACCTCGAAGGTAGTGCTCTTGACTGGGATGGCTTCCACCCACTTGGTGAAGTAATCTGTGGCAAGTCAACACATGAGTATGTCCAACACTAGAAGATGGATTGAGTGCTCCAATGAAGTCTAAACCCCATTGTTGAAATGGCTCTTCAATCACTACAGGCTTGAGAGGTAAAGCAGCCAACTTAGGTCTTCCAACAAACGTTTGGCATGCTTCACATTTACCAACCCATTTTGATGCATCTCTGAACAGAGTGGGCCAATAATAACCAACATGAAGTATTTTATGAGTTGTTACAGTAGAGGAGAAATGACCTCCACAAGCCTGGTCATGAAAAGCAGAGAACAACTTCTTTTGTTGTTCCTTGTCTACACACTTCAAAAACCTTCCATCTATGCCTCGTTTGAACAAAGCATTTTCCCATAGCACATATTGTGTAGACCTCAGTTTGATGGCTCTCTTCTCTTTGGCACTCAAGTGAGATGGACACTCTCCATAGGTCAGAAAGTGAGCAATGTCAGCATACCATACATCTGTCAAGCTGAGGAACAAAACAACAGGGACATCAACTTCATCTTTGGACAACTCCTTGGTAGCTCCCTCAGCAATGAGTTCACACAGGCCCTTACCCCAAACTAGCTTTGTTGGCCTGATATCAAGATCATACTCTTGCACCTTTGCTACCCAATTACCTCTCTTGGTTCCAAATTCTTGCTGAGTAAGAATGGATTTGATTGTTGTATCAGGCACCAGCACCACAGAATGAGAATTAAGGATGTAAAACCTAAACTACTTGACAACTTTGACAACTGCAAAAGCATGCTTCTCCATCATGGTGTACTTCAGCTCATGATTTTTCAAGACATAACTCATGAATGCAATTGGGAGCTCATGATCTTCAGCATTCTTCTGGGCTAACACAACAACTAGGGTATTTTCAGTGGCATAACAATAGATAATGAAATCTTTGCTAAAGTCAGGGCACGCCAAGATTGGAGTCTTTGCAATAGCCTGTTTAATGTCCTCAAATGATTTCTTCCCTTCAGAGGACCAACCAAAAGTTTTCTTCCCTTGCATCATGTGAGTAATGCTCATAGTAAGTTCTGCAAAATCGGGGATGAATCTCCTTAGGAAATTGATCTTACCAAAGAAAGAATGGACACCTTTCTTACTTGATGGAAGAGGAATTTGCTGGATGGCCTGAACTCTCTCTAGATCAATCTTGATCCCTTCCTTTGAAACAATGTGTCCCAACAACTTTCCTTCTGTGACACAAAACATAGACTTCTTAGGGTTTAAAGAAATCCCATGCTCTCTACACTTCTGCAATACTGTTTCAAGGTGTTGGAAGTGATCTTTTCTTGCTTTAGAAAACACTGTCAAGTCATCCAAATACACAACAATGCATTTCCCTTTCAAACTTCCAAAATCCAAGTCCATGGCCCTCTGGAAAGTAGCACCAGCATTGATGAGACCAAATGGCATCCTCTTGTATGCAAAGGTGCCCCAAGGAGTTGTAAAGGTAGTCTTATGTTGATCTGCAGTATTCACCTCTACTTGATTGTACCCCGAGAATCCATCTAACATAGATAGCATCTCCGAGCCTGTGACAACTTGCAATACTTGGTCCATCATGGGGAGAGGGTAATTGTCCTTCAAAGAACCCTGATTTAGATTTCTGAAGTCCACACAGATCTGGATCTCACCATTCTTCTTCCTGACAGGCACTATATTAGCAATCCACGTTGAATGGTGGATGGGGAAGATGATCCTAGCCTTCAAAAGCTTTTGTATTTCTTGGAAAATTGTATCAGCTATCTTTGGATTATATTTCCTTTGCTTCTGTTTGAAGGGTTTGATCCCAGGCTTAAGAGGAATGAAATGTTGCATTTCTTTAGGCTGAAAAGCCTTAAGATCATCATAAGAGTAAGCCAGAACATCAACATACCTCTTCAACAGATTCACCACCTTCTTTTTCTCTTCCTGAGTGCAACATTTTCCAATGTTGACCATTTTGGGATCATCAAGACTCCCAATATTCACTTTCTCAGTCTCAGTAGATTGTCAGGCTCCTTGGGAAACTTTAGACTTCATATATCTATCATGTTTATCAAAAATATCCTCCAAACTCACCAGCCCTTTAGGAATTTTGTTGCCTTTCAGTTTGATGCATCCATCTTGATCCATCTCTTCTTTGACACCCTCTTCATTTGATGACACACACTCTCTAGGAAGATTGTCACTTCCTTCAAAGTACAGCTGATCAAAGTTGTCTCTGAGCTCCAAGAAAGAAAGAAAATGCTGGTCATCATTGAAAACTTGCCAATTATTTGCATTGTCAGGGACACTGGGTCTATGGATCAGCTCAATGGTGAATTTCTCCTGAGGGAAATCAGGATGAGGAATCAACAAGGACCCAAAAATAGCTAGAGAGTCAGCCCTAGTGTTCCTTTCCCTTGGCACAACTTCAATGGAAAAAGCATCAAGGAATTCAATGGAATCCCAGACCAGATTCCTATAGTGCTTCAACCTTCTGTTCTTTACCTGATAAAGGTCTCTAACTTGTTTTACAATTAGCTCTACATCTCCATGAGAAAGAAGGTTCTTCACTCCCATTTCCTTCACCATGCTCAACCCAAGAATAAGGGCCTCATACTCAGCAGTATTGTTGGTATTTTCAAACTGAAATTTGAAGGAGAAAGGATGAACCTTACCCCAGGAGAAATGAGCACTACACCAGCTCCAGAACCAGCTGAAGAACAGCTCCCATCAAACTCCAAAGTCCACACACCATTAGGATCAAGAAACACTCCCTTTGGCAGACTTGTCTCCTCTTGTGACATGATCATGTAGTTCCCATGCCCTATATCTTCATACAGTATTTGTGCTTTAGGATCATCTGTCTTTTGCACAATATACTCTACTTGTTTCTCAGGCAGTAGCTTCTTCATCTTCCCATTGATAGGGATCAAGGCATGTGACCAATCCATTTGAATTTCCCCTCCTACCTCCTTACAGAAATTTCTACTCAGCAACATCCCATATGAAGGAGGAATATCAGCTACCAAAATGGTGGCTAAGATTCTTTTCTCTGGAAAAGCAGCAAAAGCTACTTGTGCATCTTTAATTCTACCCACCAAAGGTACTTTCTTACTCTCCATGGAATAACAAGAACCAAAGGCACGTGTTAGGGTCAGACCCAAAGCATGGGCTACCTTTGTAGGCATTACATTATCTGATGCTCCTGAATCTATGACACAATTACTGAGTTTATGGCCAGCTATGAGAAGGGTCACATAGAATGGTTCAATTTTCTCATTAGGGGAAGTGACTGCAGCCATAAGGCTTGATTGAGGTGAGGGAGAGGGAGTGGGAAAAAGGCCCTTAGAAGAACTGGATGAGACTTTGGATTTGGAATTTACAAAGTTAACCATTTTGGCAAAGGCTTTAGGATGGGTTTGATAGAACTCTACTTCAGAAATCTGAATCTTGGTCTTTTTAAGATGGTCTATAATGTCAAAAGATCCAGATGTGGATGGGGAATCACTACTAGGAGTAGGAGGAGCTTTTGATCTATCAACTTTATCATTTGTTGGGAAAGAATTCCCAGAAGCAGAAGTAGAGGGAGAAGGACTAGCAGAGCTTACCTTTTGAGTGGAAGTAGTAGGAATAGGAGCTCCTCTTCTTGCAATCACCAGGATGGTGATGGGGTACTCCTTGGATATTTTTGCAGGTTGCACCACTTTTTCCTTTTTGTTGGTCTGCTCCTAGGTCATAACAACATATGATTCACTATTCATCTCAGCCACTACATCATCATAGTCATCTTCATCATCCATACCCTCAGTGGTGAGGAAATGAACTCGAGAACCACCAGGATCCTCCAGTTCTTCATCAGCTTCCTCTTCTTGTTCATCATAGAGCCCATTTTCTTCCTCATCATCAGGCTCAAGAACTTCACAAGTAGCATTGACAGGCACCTTGAGGGGTGGACCTTCAATGGCCAACCTAGTTTGAGAAGAGGGCAAGCGGTTCCTAGGCTGAAAGTTCTTCCTTGGAACATCTTGATATGGAGCATGCTGAGCCAATTGTTTCTTGATGGCAATGAGGTCATTAGCCAAATTTTGCACCAACTGATCTGCATTACCTCCAGGAGAAGGAGGAAGAAGAAGATGCTTTGGATTTGAAAGACTCCCTTTTCAGCTTTCCAGACATGATCAAGTCATCTTCCACACTGACAGCCAATCTCTGATCAACATCCAAAGTTGCAAGATTTTCTCTCCTCAGGGCATAGCTTACTTCCAGAAATTGAGCATTCAAGAAGAAACACTTCTGAATCTGATCAACAGGTCTAGTATCTAGTGGAATCTTGTTAACCAACTTGTTGAACTTGGCCACAAATTCTCTCATAGGCTCATGTGGCTCCTTCTTGATTTGAGAAATCTGAGCTAGCAAAGCATGCACATCTTCAACAGGTTTGAAACACTGCTCAAATTCAGTCCTCATAGTAGTCCAATCGATGATGGTCCCAGCAGGAAGATGGTAAAACCAATCTGCAACATTGTCTTGCAAGGTCTCCACAAACAGCCTAACAGAGACATCCTCATGTTCAACTCCAAGGACCCCACATGCAACAATGAAGGCTGTAATGTGTTCATCAGGGTGTACTTTGCCATCACCTCTAAATTTGGGAAAATTCTTCCTGTTACCCCTAGGTAACTCATGCAATGGTTGAGGAAGAGCCAGAGGCCCAACTCTTTGTCCCCAAGGCTGAGGTGCTACCATCCTTGGAAATATTGCTTGAAGTGGAACTGAGACACCAACAAGAATTAGGGCATGAAGATTAGGGCTAAGTTGTGCTTGAGGAATGCTACTACCAGAAGCTCTGTCTTCAACAGGAGGTGTGCTTGTGGAACGAGCTCTTCTATTTCTTCTTGTTGGAGGAAGTTGAAAATATTGTTGATCCAAGAGTTGAAATTGGGGATCTTCAATTCCAAGAGCCCTTCTACCACGAGTATATCTTAGAGTCGCCAGATCAAAGAAATGATCAAATTAGTTGTTCTTTTAGAAAGGAAATTTGTTGAACAAATTCCCCAGTAGAGTCGCCAAAAACTGTTGGGTTTCAGATTTGCACTTGGAATGAAACCACAGTCAGGGGACAAGCAAGTCCCTCCTCTTTAATGGGAGAGGTTCCCTTATTGAAAGTAGGGGCAAAACCTATGTACAAATGCACAGTCTTTCATTCAATGGTGGTTTCCTGATATCCTGAAATGTGTTTTAAGCCTGGAAAGTTATCAATACATGAGGATAGAAGACTTTGAAGAGAGGAGGGAGGAAGAAGAAGACAATACTTTCAGGGAAAAGAGATGGCAGAGAAAACCCTTATATGTATTGTGTAAATGAGATACAGAGTAGAACCATCCACGTTTATAACAGACACAATTCACAGACTCAAAGTTCTGGAGATTGTACAAACTAGAACACAAAGTTTCCAAGCACGCAAGGATTAGATGATTCACAGATCAGAACCAGAAGGAAAGAGAAAGTAGAAGAAAAAGGGAAAAACCTTTGTATTGATTTCTTCCAATTCAAAATTATAGTTCTAGAATAATCAAAATTCCAACCCATACAATGGCTTTGAAAGCTCATGATATAGCTCGCAAGAAATGGTTACAACTTCCTCAAGCAAGAAAGAAATAGTTACAACTTATTCCAATCATCCACGCCCTTTCAAATTCTTGAAAACGCAAAGAAACGTTAATGGTGGAAAAACCAGTTTTTTAAATATACGGCCATTACATTATTTTACCAGTTAAAACATGGGCCATTCGATTTGCTTTTACAACTTCAAATTTGGGCCACCCACGTGGGAGAAATTGATTGGAGCGGGCCTACGAACACCTCTTGCATTCTTTTCCTTTGAAGCAGTGCTAGGCTGACACGTGGAGAGCTCCGCCTGGTTCCTTTATACTTAGTCGATTCAGGCCAATTTTCTACTTGACTTATGTTGACCCCTAGACACGTGGAGGGTTGGCACTCATTTGAGTTTCTGCTTTGAAAACACCCCCTGAAGCTGCGCCGAGCTGACACGTGTCTCCTTCCACCGGTCTTGGAATTTTCAATGGCCAACTCTGTCTTCATATTGACTTTAACCACATGGCAAGCTGGCGCTACTTGGAGACTGACCCTTTGATTTCACTTCCGAAATGGCACGTTAAGGCACGTGGTGGCTTCTGCCAACCCACCCATACTTAGTCAATTTTAACGATCGGCTCTGTCCCTTTTTGGACCTAAGACACGTGGAGGACTGGCACAAGTTTGAGAACTACCCCCGTCTTTGACTCTTGAAGTTGCACTCGATGAGGCACGTGGTCGTCTGTCCACTGAACCTTCCATACTTAGCCGATTTTAGCTTGTTTTGTCTTCATTTTGTACCTGGGACACGTGGAAAGCCTGTGCTTATTTGAGGACTGTCCCTTGGACCCTGCCCCTAGAGTTGTGCCGTTTGGACACATGGAGGCTTCCGTTGAACCTTGAAATATGGCCAAACCACATCCAATCAAAGATATTCACGTATTACCCATGGATGCTGGGGAAAAATTTAACAGGAAAATACGCCTGTCATTCCCGACTATGGGAAGAAAATAAAAAGAAGGAAAGGAACTTCACCATACGCCTGACTTTCAAATTGTTCTCCATGAATAGGAAAACTGCAAACAATGCCAGGCTCGATGTGATTCAATACTCCAAGGTACAGACTCAAAAAATTTGAAACTTGACTTCAAAAGAGGGGAATTTTGGGGTTTGAATGATTTTTGAGTTTTTAATTATTAGGTATGATGATATGACTTAATTTGGAATATTTTGATATTAACATATAATGAAGTTTAGGTATTTTTAAGGAGATAAATTAACTAATTAAGATTGATTAATTGAATATGTATTATTGGTGGGAAATGGGATTTATTCAAATTGAGGTGGGAAATGGGATTTATTCAAATTGAGGGGGGAAAGGGATTCAAATGGGTAAGCCTAATGAAGGAGAGTAAACATGGGGTGAAGGGGATGAATGATACCAAAAACTGGTGTCTACGCCCTAATCCTACAACATCCAAAGTGACTCGTAAGTTATCAACTCCCAAACCTAACAAATCCAATTCCAATCCTCTTTCCACCCCGTCTCCCACCCAATCTAATGAAGCTCATATGCCACCATAATCTACTTTATCCTCTAAATCGACAAAATCCAATGTGGTTCCTACACCACATCCATCCTTTCCAACATCACCCAAATCTAATGTGACCCCCGTATCATACACATCCATCTCATCTAAATCTACCCCATCCCCTTCATCCATATCTTCTAATCCCAAACAATCTAATCCTAAACCAAAACCATTTACATCAAAACCACCTACTCAAACAAATCTAAAATCAACTAAATCTACTTCAACCTCCAAGCCTAAAACATCCACTTCACCCCCCAAGCCTAATTCATCCCCTTCATCTTATAATCCACCACAATCTAATCCAACTCCTAAATTCAAATCAACCAACACATCTCGTCAACCACCTAATCCTATACCATTACTTCCTAATCCCTCCAAACCATTACTTCCTACTCCATCCAAACCATTTAACCTAAACCCCTTCACTCCTTTAGGAGAATCCTTAACCACCATCTTCCATCATCTGAAAACCTTCAACATGATCATCCAACCCCCAATCAAATCACGCAATCAAAACCTTCCCAAACCATCTTGGTATCAAGAACACTATTATTGTGACTTCCATCACACCCATGGACATTCAACCAACCGTTGTATGGAATTTCAATCCTATGTCCAAAATCTCATTATCCAAAGAATTATTATCCTTGTACCCCTCTATCCAAAACCTTTCCATCCCAATCCTCTCACTAACCATCATCCATCACCCAAATCCCATTCAACATCCAAACATCTTCATTCATCCAAATCTCATCGTATGTCCAAAAATACCTCACCAAGTAAAACCCAAAACAAATGTCACTTCCCATTCTTTGTTAAGTCTGAGATCTTAGTGGATGACAAAATTACAATCCCCCGGTTTCATAATTACCACATGACATTATATTCCCAATCCAATTCATATCCTATAGCCAAAAAGATGTTCACTACTATGAAACATTGAGGCAAAGGCTTAGGCATCCATGAACAAGGCATCCGTGAACCCATCTCCCTTCATCAAAATCTAGGTCGTTTAGGCTTAGGTTATAAACCTATCTCTAACAACAACCCTCCCCCTACTCGATTACAACCCATTTCTACCACCCCTCTTGTTGATCCTAGGTACCATCCCAACCACTCAACCCAATAAAAAATCCTTTAATTCCCCTATGAATACAAAAACACCTAAAAATTGATTGAGCACATAAATCGTCACTTGCGCATAGATATTCTTTCCTTACCACCGATCCTCCTTCGATTGGACATCATAACCCCTTTGCATATAATATATGCTTATTATCACATCCATTCATATCCTCTTCCAATCCACTCATTTAAACACTTGATCGCACATGTTGTCAGCCAATAGTGCTTACTACAACTGTGTAACCTTGGTTTATCATCACCTCCAACATTTAAGTGCCATTGTCCTCCTAGAGATCCATACACTTTAACACACTTAATCAACTTATGGTGAAGACCCTTGGATGCATCTTTGGACACTTTAGAAAATGTCATCATTACACTCATTTCCATCCCCCCATCAAGCCACTGATGATTCTTAACCCCTTGAGAGTTCTCAAGAGAGTGGAAACTCTTTATGCAAAAACAAAAACAAAAAAAACAAAAGATCAAAAAATCATATCAAATAAAATCCACCTCAAGACTCTCTCTAGGGGTGTTTCCAGCAACTCTACCAGGGCTATGGATGCCTGGCTGGCAGTAGAGCAATGTTGTGACAAGAATAAAACGTATCTCTGTCGGGGCTATGGATGCTTGGCTGGAAACGGAGAAATGCACAACTTAACCTTCCGATCGCCTTTCATCAACCAACTTGACTTAATCACTCCGTATACATTGGCTAGTTTTTCTTTACATACTACCCATCAAGTCTTCACTTCAAGCGGTAATTAACCATCAAAATTACACACACTTTGATCTCGAAGAGATATAGGGCTCACATGTTGCTAGGTAATGTTTAGACCTTGGTCACACTTTTGTTTTAGTCTGACTCTTGGCTTATAATATGTGTCATTAGGCTCATCTTTTGTTCATCACTGATGTCCTCTTCCTTCCATCCATCACATCCACATCCTTTTTCCCTTAGGATTGAACATCTGTGGGTGGCCGATGATTATTTCCTTTTCATCAAATCCTCATCTCCCTTCTCGCAATGTCATCATCATGAATGGGGCAGCCTTACTACCATCCATTGGGGGCATCATCAATTTTAGATACCCCTCACTTCCCATCCTACCATACACCTAGGGGAAAATCAAAATAATCCAACCTTCCATACACGCCACCATACTTTACACTTGGGGGCACACCGCATTTATCCCTCAATCCACCCGCCCATAGCTAGGGTCATATCTTATCATCTTCCATATCCCCCATCTTATCATATACCACCTCCCTCATCCTATCAATCTATCTCCCATCCCACACCCCATCTGATCCTCACCAATTAACCACTCCCTATCCCATCCTTAATCTTATCAACTATCCAACATCACAGAATCCTTATCCTGGCCTTTAATCATATAAACCAATCCATATCCAAAATCACATAACCCTCATCATATCCCAATCCTATCCAACCTATCCAATTTCTATCATCCTATTTATCTATTGTCCATCCCACATCCAATCTAATCGTAACCTATCAACCAATCCCTATCCTACCTATCCTATCCAATTTCCCTAAATCCTTCACTTTCATCCTATCTAAACACATTTTGGACATATAGGAGAAATTCACATCCAACCTCCCCTCCCATCCAAATCCAAAATAAAAAATCCAACTCCAAAATCCAAAAATCAAACATCCAAAATCCAAAATCCACAATCCAAAACTCTAAAACAAAAAATCCAAACATCCAAAATCCACCATCCAAAAATCCAACAATCCAAAATCCAAAAATCCAAACATCCAACATCCAACATCCAAATAAAACATCCAAAAATCAAAATCAAAAAATTCAAAAAATAATAAAAATAATATAAAAATGCAATGTGTGTGTTTGCTTACTTGTCTGTATTTACATTATGGCCGATGATACAAGGCCTATTTTGTTTCTTTTTATTTTGCACAGTCTAATGATACGAGGACCATATTTTTTAATCGGTCCAATGATATGAGGACCATCTTTTTTAATTGGTTCAATGATATGATGACCATCTTTTTATTAATATGTCCGATGATATGAGGACAAGGAAATTTGTCAACTTAGTCATCATGGTCTTTATACCTTGGTGTATCTTGTTTTATGCCACATCAACCACAATTGTTAATGATGATAATAGTGAGCACTTTTTGGTAGCACACCCCCTTATCTCATCATCATTTAAACAATTTATCATCCACCTCATATCCACTCAATCCTTTCATCTATCAATCAATTTTCACATCCAAAATCCTCACCCCCTAACTGGGGCATCTCTAAATCTACCATCTACAAATATAATGTTTTAAAAATACAACATCCTCAAATCCTACCCCCTTGACTGGGACATCATCAAATCTACCATCGTCAAATCCAACATCCTATAATCCAAAAATCTTCAAAATATTCAACCCTTGATTGGGTAATCATCTAAATCATACATCTTTACCCTTGTCACACATCCTTGATTGGGGCATCCAACATCATATCATCCAACATCCTCACATCAAAAATCCAATATCCTCTAATCCTCCAAATCCAACATCCTCAACATCTAATATCATCAAATCAAACATCCTCAAATCTTGGATCTTCACCCTTGTCATACATCATTGGTTGGGGCATCCAACATCTCAAATCCAAAATCCAAAATCTTCACCCTTGTCATACATCATTGACTGGGGCATCCAACATCTCAAAATCCAAAAGCCTAAATATTCACCCTTGTCATACATCATTGACTGGGGCATCCAACATCTCAAAATCTAATATCCTCAATATTCACCCTTGTCATACATCATTGACCAGGGCATCCTCACATCTAAATCCAAAATCTTCCAATGCAACATCCTCAAAATCCAAAATCTTATATCTTCACCCTCATCATACCTCATTGACTGGGGCATCCAATATCTTCTAATCCTCTCTCCTCTCCTCTCCTCTCCTCTAATCTTCTACTTCTTCTAATCCTCTATCCTCTAATCCTCATCCTCTAATCTTCTAATCCTCTAAATCCTTAAATCTCCCCATCCTCTAACCATCTCTCATCTACTAACTTGGGCTACTCCTCTTTTCGAGTGGTTATTGGCTTTATTCCTCCTTGCCTAACCCCTCAAGGGGGCATCATCACCATCCTAACATTTTCTCTTATTTTTCTTTGAACTGTCATTGATCCACAATAACACTTCAAAGAGGGGTGAAATGTAGACATCTAAAATGTCAACATGGTTAATTAAAATTAATTTGTCCCGCAAATATCCCAACATCACCCATATAGTAATTAATTGTGAGATTAATTATTATTATTTAATACATTTTATCATATTTAACTCTTAATCCATTTTATCATCATTTATAATTTATCTTAAATCCTTAATATATCCCATCTCAAACCATAATCCTTTAATTCATTAATAATATCCTGTTATCCTATTTTAATCCTTCATTAACATTTTATAGGAATTTAATATTCCTACACCCACCTACCAACCTACTCTACACATCCCTACACCTAGCTTTTCCATCAAATCACATCCCTAATCATATTTATTTAACCTAATATAATCCTAATCTCATCACATCCTCACACCTTTGAATCTAGAGGCTTTTAAATCTAGAAGCCTCCCTAACATTCTCCTTCCATTGAATTTTAATTGAATGGAAGCTTCTAGAATCCTCCAACTCTAGAATCCTCCATTCCTCTCATCAATTCTCCACCCTTGATTCAAATCCAACATGGATTCATCTTGGCCATTGAATCCTCCACCCATAAACTATAAATTGAGCTCTCCTCCTCTATGAGAGATAGCTTAGAACATCTTAAAGAATCCATAGCAAAACTCTGCTCTTTTATTCACCCAATCAATACATTATCCATTTATGGTCTATCATCATTAATAATCAAGCATTCTTCAAGAAAATCAAAGGGGAGATACTGCCCAAGTGACTCCACACAAATATGAAGCAAATCCAAGAGCAACCAATCCCAATCCAAGAGCAAATCCAACACATCAAGGGAGGAACTTTGCAATTTGTAGGCATGTGCAGGTAGTATTCTCTCCTTCTTTTTAATCCATTGCTCTATCTGAGGTTTTGTTTGAGAAGATTAGAGTGGGAGAAACATTATTTTTTTGTTTTTATTGCATTCACTCACTAATATTTTCTTGCATTACACCAATAATTTGTAAAATACAACAAAAAACAAACCATAAAATCATGACATAAATGATCATCGGGATGATAACATAGTTCACCTGATTCGGGCTATGTCACCGGGTTCGCTTGATGATGCATCAATATATAGATGATGTAGAAATCAAATTTTACATCAAACCACTTCGATCTATCATGTCAGAAAACCTGACTTTGACTACTAGATCTTGGCAATGACATTGTCTATTGGCTCATGACTCACAACACTTGCTACTAGCAACTGGCATTGGCTACAGGCTACTCGGCTCAGGCTTTGGCTCTAGCTCTGTTAGTCTCAACATCCTCCTGGCTTCGTAATATGGGCCCTGATGTAGGGAACTCTACAAACACCTACACAACCAAGAGTTAGATTCAAATTACACCAAACCATGCAAAGAATATTTACAATCTTTTTAATCAATTTTTAAGAATAATGATCCTTTCCTCGTAAGAACTTATTACACCTTAAAGAATATATCCTGCTCATACACAACATGAAAGCCTTATTACATTCACCACTTCTCTGACTTCTTAGTTATTTTCTTTACTCCCTAAGGAAATAACATAAGGAAACTCAAAAATAAGATTAATTAAGCAATTATTGGTTACCTTGGCTTTGGCTTACTTGGTTTAGAACCTTTTAGGTCTTGTTTTCTTTTCTTTCAAGGAAACTCTTTCTCAATTTCTTTGTGACTCTAAATCATCCCATGAATAAGGCATTTTTGTTATAAACTCTTAAAAAACCATGAATCTTCCTCTTCAAAGTCAACTACACCCTTCTCACTAGTTATATCATCAACTTGTAGTTTGATCTCTTAACATGAAACTACTCCTTTGTTCCTCAAATCTTTCATACACTCATTCCCCTACATGTTTCAACTACTGAGTCTCATTAGTTCATGCTTCACAACTCAAATATTTCTCTTTGTCTACTATGCCTAGGTTTGTCTTGAAGTACATGGGCCTGAGAGTTTATTAACCTAGCTTTTTTACAAGACCTATCAAGGTTCTTGACTACCTTCAAGCTTTATGAGCCTCTCTTGCAATCACCATTCCTTTAATATATGATTTAATCTCCTCCCTAAACTCCTTATAACTTCTTCCTTAACTAGTATTCACACCCCAATGTGCTATGTAGTTTTCACGTTCCTCACCATGTTGTTACTTTCACAATAATCCTTCCAATCCTTTAGCCATAACTCAAATGCTCACCTGGATAAATGAAATCCACATTGTTTAGTACACAGTCAAATTAGAATAGGTTAACACAATTTCATTTGATCATATATCTAATACAACTTCTTCTATTTGATTCATACATTCTTCTTTACACTTTATAACCCCTGGTCATAGGCACCATGTACAATTTCAATTGTTTTGTCAGGTTGTTTTATTCCATATTCCTAAGACAAGGTTTATTGATTAGTGATTCTAACATTGTCATCCATCAACCTCACTTCAAGACCTTAAGACATGTTATCACATTCACAAAACCTTGAACATATGTAAAGCACTAAAGCATATCTTTTAAACAAATATTTCTTCATGAAATTAGACTTCTAGATTAATCTCTCTCTAGACTATTCTTAAATTGATAAAACAGGGTTTATGAGTATGTTTTCCTAGTTATCACCTTCAAAAGATAGCATTTATTCCTTCAACCTTGTACACCCTTCTTTCATCTTTTATCTAACATATCCACAATCTCACAACGCCTTTCCTAACACCCCATGCATTAATGCAACAATAATTATGCCTTAACCCCACAAAATTGTGTACAACCTGATACAAAATAATGTCAAAGGAAACACTTGTCTTTTAACCCACTGGGTTATATTCATGTCTCCAAAAGGTATGGTAAACCTATCAAACATTAAAAAATACTTGCCCTTTCATTTTCCATTCTTCATATAACTATTAATACCATTGTTTCTCAACAAACTCCATGACGAGATTTTATTGTTATAGTTAGACTGAGAATGTGGGGGTTGGCTTATCAAAACTCCTTAATTTGTCTTACCACTTCATGAAACCATTTTCTTATCCCTAAATACAGATTTCTGCCAATTTCAAGCTATTTTCACGAGTGGAAGGTGATGTTATACTTGTTTTAACTCTCCTAAACCCTAGTCAGGGTTTTTTAGACCCCAAAGTTCCTCTTTTGGATTATTTTTGCTTTCTTAGTTTCTAAAACTTGGTCAAGACTTAAATTCCTCCTATAGACCCCTATACACCTTTACAAACTTCTTCTAGGGATATATTTCATTAAAAATTTGTTAAATCCTTCTAAACATCACTTTACCAATTGTGTGGAAAACTGTGTTTTCTGAGTACTAGGTTTTAGAACTCCTACCAATGAAACTATGATAGATTCCTTCTGAGCATGCATGAACACATGTTTCTAAGGAATTCATTCATACATACACCATGAATTCATATCGGTCATAACTAATCATTCATCATACAAGAAACCAAACCATGTTTTTACCTACAAGTGTTTATCAGTCTGTGTTTTTTCCAAGAATGTTTTTACCTTTTCTTTAGGGTTGTTTGTGAATTTTCCCTCTTACTTGTAGACGTGCCCTCCTTCATGGAGTGTTATTTTACAACCTTTGAGTGAAGTTGTGGAGGATTTTCCAACACTTTGTATGTCAATGCCCACTCATATTGCAATGAGTGCAATAAGTCTTTCCCTTCTCCCCACCCTTGCATGGAGAGTGGTTTTCACAACTTGTATCCTTACTTTTGTGATTTTCTTGAATGGAACTTATCTTCTAACAAATGACTACACAATGGTTATTCATTCCATTATAAGTACATGTATATGCATATCAACGATTTTTTGCTACATGGACACTTTTCTTACATGTATAAAAAACAATGGAAAATGTGTTCTTTCCATACGCTTGGGATGCTTTTGATGGAAGCATAATGAGGTGGTAGTGGTTTACCTCCTCGTTTCAATTGTTCACCTCTCTTTGGAGATGTTTTGCATTCTTAATTTGTGTTCTTCTCATGGCTGATGTAGACACCAAAATCTGCACAAAATCATTATTACATCATGCTTTTGTTAGTTTGTTATGTACATGAGTTTTAAACAACGAAACAAGATCTTAGTGGCATCATTCCTTTGTTCATTTACTCTTTCTCACTTGATTGAACTCAACCTCTTGCTATATTTCCCTTTTGTATTGATTTTGAGTCTTACAGAGTTCTTAGACACCTTACTTTTATTTGATCTTGGTCCAAGACTATACAACAAGGTCAGAATTGTACATACGGTCTTGATCATTATGTATGGTCTTGACCCCATTTGATTTCCATATGTTTTCTCTTCGTGGGCCCATTTATCGTTATTTTGTCTTTCGGATTACATCTTTTTGGGTTAGTCTTAAGGTCCTAATTTCTAAGTAAGAACTCATATAGATATAATCTTAACCTAAGCATTCATTATCTAGCAAACACTTATCTATCTACCACTTATTGAACCAAGAAGGCAAGCACTACATCCATGTATTGCAGACATAGCGTAGGAGGGCATAGTTCTAAAGTTTTCATCTGCACACAAGTGTTTCTATTAGGATGAAGAAGCATAGCCTGTTATCAGTGTTGGGCACAAGGGCTAACCTAGGTCAAGGAATAGTCATATGCATCTTTGCACAAAGCACTAGGAGAACTACATTAAGTTTGAAATGTAGTGTAGTGCTCGGTGATTCATAAGCTAGGTGATTATCGAGGCTAGTCTAACTCAAGCATTTACATCTCTAGAACTAATGATTGCTTGAGTGTGTTGTAGGATGGCTAGGGTTTATTTTGTAGGTTTCAAGTGCGACATCTAGGGTTTCATGTGAAGTTGAAGATATATCAAAGAGTGACAAACAACGACATGGAGCAGCATTAAAAGTTGCAGGCTCTAGCTGCTTGAAGGTCTAATAACATGTGGTTTGGCTAAGACCATGCCATATAGTTTTGACCTCTTTATACAATCTCGACCTAGTGGTTCTACAACTCTAGATAGTGACTATTTACAATTTCTAGACCCTACCCTTGCCTAGATCAGTCATCGACACATCTTGAATATGTTCTGAACTACCTAAGTGTCACTTTCCATCTTGTTTGTGTTACAAATTGTATGTGCTTGATTGTATGGTTGATTGCTATGATCTAAGGTATAAATATGAGTGTTTTCAGTATTGTAATCTCTGTTATATTACTGCAAATAAAAACTAATTAAATTGTCCTAAACTTTAATTAAGGTTTAAACAAGTGAAAGGTTTTCCCCTTTTTAATTCCAACTTGCATCCACCCTCTTGGTGTGATAATGTGCTTTCTCCACATTTGAGGAATTGTTGTCCTCTTCTTGGAGTCTCTTCTTTTGCCCTTAGAGGTGACACAATAATACATTCTTCTTCATAAGAGACCTGCCCATTCCTTAGAGAATTGAACCCGTCATCAGATTTGACAAAACGATAATTACCATTACCTTGCATGGGTTGTTTTTGTAGAGCTAGTGGCTTGGGATCTTTGTCTTCAAAAGCTTCTCTTACTTTAGCTGGCTTGGAACATTCTCTAACTTCTTCTTTACCACTGTTATATCCCAAACTTGCATACCAAGGTCTCTCCTCAACCATTATGGGATTAGTCATCCTTCGACCATAAATGCCAATGCCCTTTCCATCGTAACCCATTTTGGTAAACAACTTGGAACCAAAACCCTTAGCAAGCTCCTCAAATTTACCAAAGGTACCATTTATATCTTGATGGAAAGAAGGAGAATATGGTGAAATGCTAGCTTTACATACCTCAATCATGATTTGTGCATCTTTAGTAGAGAATGGCCCCTTTTGCAAGGTAAACTCTTCTCCCTCCTTCACTCCATTATCTTGGAACTTTACCAACATCTCTTATTTGGCTTGTAACTCAAGTTGCAAGTCTTCAATGATGTTCATGAGAAATTCTTCATGGCATATCAAATTTTCTTGTAACTCTTGATTCTCATCTTCCAAGTGTTGTCATGTCTTTCTTGATTCAAAGATTTCCCTTTGAGTTTGTTGGTATGTGGTGTCGAACTCTTCAAATATTTATTTCTTTGGAGCTTTGCCCATGAAAACCAATCCAACACCTTGTCAAGAAGGAAGAATATACTATACATAATGCAGAAACGTGTTAGCAAACCATGTTAGGAAATAAGGGATAAAATATGCGGAACAATCCCACACAGAATCGCAATAGTAGAAACTAATATGAAGAATAATATCACAGTTTTGAAATAAAAGTGCAGAAAAATAAAAACACAACATAGAGACAATATTTAACGTGGTTCACCCAATTTGGGCTATGTCCACCAAGAATCACTTGTTTGGATTTTATTACAAGCCACCTCTTTCTTTCAATACAATACCCAGATTTGTTTGGAGTTGTGCTCAACAGACTCTCCCAAATTCACACTTGAACTCACACATCTACAATCACTATGTCTCTCCTATCAAAAGCATAAAAGCACATCAATAGGCAATTGTTTAAGCAATTTTACAATACAGTGGGTACCAAAACCATGGGCCAAAACCATCCCGTAAACCTATGGGTCAAAAATCTTGCCCATATGAAAAAAACATGTTTCTTAAGGTATTGGGCATATTTTTCGAGGCCAATTTTTTTTTTCTTGGGGGTTGCGCCCCCAAACCCTTGCTAGTGGAGGCCCCCACCCCACACCCCTGCTCAAGGTCCAACCCGGCCTCAAACCCTAGCGAGAAAATTGTGGAGAGTGTATAGTACTTTTAGTGTACAGTCTTTAACACTACCACACATGAAAAATAGGCCCCACAACATAACAAACCCTTTCAAGCCGAAGGAAAACCCACTTTGATACCAAATTGATATATAAACTCTACTTTGGAGCTCACAAAATCACAATATTTTTGTCCTACTTTAACTATGTTTGAAATGATAGCTAGATTCTCTAGTGAATGAGGTTCTTAGTGTTATAATTGCTTGCAAACATTATAAATGAATGGCAAATTGCATACACACACAACCATTTGAGTAAATTCAAGCTATGACGTAATATTTGATTCCTGGAAAATCCCTAGTTTGAGGGAAAAACAAGTAGGGAAAGGAAAATTCGCTCTTCCCATATTCCTTATTGGCTAAAGATTGGATACAAGATACAATGAAGACTCTAGAATGGGATACAACAATGTTGTTCCACTCTGGTACATTCCTTTATTTGTCCTACCACATCATGATGATAAGAAGCATTATAGATACAAGGAAGATTCTAGAATGGGATCAACAATGATGTTCCACTTCGGTTCTCTCTTATGATTCTGCTACACTATTCTTCTACAAACAATTACACACCAGATTGTTACTCTTCTCACTAATGACGTGCTAATCTCCCCCTACTTGCTTATAATATGCTTCAAATATCCTCTATGTACAAGAGAATCCAAATAGTCACGAGCAAGGGAAGAGACAACATTTTCCCTTCATCATGGTGTTTTTTATTATTACTTTTTGTTTGTTCCATGATGGGTTTATTGATTTTTGTAGGGGGTGCAATTACACAACCGCCACTCTACACAGAGTGGCGATTTCACAACTATCTTCAAAATACCCAATTTGAGCTACCTCTTTCTCTTGTTTCTTTCTTGTGGTTTATTTGCCTAATGAAGAAGCATTTTTTTAGAGATCCCTGTGGATTAATACAACACAAACTACTCTTAACTATGTATGATTGATATAGGATAGCGTGTGAACCCGGATGCTCTTGCATCACGCTTCCACTAGAAGACTCTTTTAATACTAAGTGATCTATGTCCTTCTTTGACTATCAATAACAACAAATGGTTGACACCATTTTACAGTCGCCTGTTGAGGCCGGATGCCAATTATGAGGTTGACATATTCTACATATGAAACTTTCTGTTGGCCACATTTTATCCAAACTTGGTTTTATTATGGGTGAATACACCTTTGCTCTTACCCTTGAAACTATTTCCCACTTCTTCTAGCACACCCCATCCACCACTCAATTGTGATATTCCTTTTGCTCCTCTCTTCTAGATCTCTTTCCCAACGATTTCAAACAAAAACCATTTGGCTTGTTATTCTCTCATTCACTCTCTCACTCATTTAGAATACCTACTTGTCACTTGGTCATCCTCTTTCATATTTAAAAAAATTGTTTCCAATAATTGTACTATAGAAATGGTACTCTTTTATTTATTCAACAAACTTATGTAATATCTTCTAAACCAGAGATGCTTTGTTTGAGATGATGAAGGAATGTCTCCAACCGCTGCAAACGAGTGGCGTTCTCCTTATAGGTTCAGGGCCTCCAAATATCAACCGTCAAATATTCACAACTGATAGGACTTAAGTCCCAAAAATGAAGCAACTGGAAAATGTGGGTGGAGTACCTAGATTGACCTAGAGTGGTAAGGACTGTTGAACTTGTGTCGCTCTGCACCCATGGCATAACATCACAGGGAGCGCCAAGCCTTTAATGACACCCCAGCAGGTTCAGTAAATGTATACACAGGCTTTATAGGCAACTGAGGGTAAAATCTGTGACGGAGAAGGGAGACGAATTCTGGCCAATACCTATTTAAAGGAGAAGCTCCTCCCTAACGGAAACAAGTTGTTATGATTTTAAACTCATACCGTATTTGTGTACGCTCTCATCCTGTCCTTCGTGTTGCTGCTTGGAAGAGGGTTTTCTATAACAAAACCTGAGTAAAAGTTGTTGAGAAATCAACGTTTCAGGCGGCGAATGATAACAATGTTGTTCTACAGGGCATCCTCGTCATGTACAATATGTCTGTTAAGGCCAGCCAGCAGAATTCCCTTCAACTCCTTCCATGCCAGACATCTGAAGGCGGCCAGGCGTTCTTCACTGCGTCCTCATACAAGGAAGCTGCTTCCAAAAAATCAGTCCAGGGGACCATTTAAGCTCAAGAACAATAAAGACAATGGAGAGATTTCTAGAGCCAAGGAAATATTAGGAGTCATAAATATAGGGCCAAATGCTGATGATGAACAGAGCAAAAATGAAAACAAAAATCCGTTTGAGGTCTGGCTTGATAACAGGGTAGAAAGTGGAGGATCTTCTGGAAATTGGGTTCAGCGCGACAAAGCTCAGAGCAAGTTTTATGAAAAGAGAACTAGACGCATATATGGCACCGATAGCGACGAGGACGAAAAAATACCAGAGGAGGACAAGTACATCGAACTTAAGCCTGAAATTGTCGAGTTCAAAAGCTTGTATGAGAAGCAAGAGGAGCTCTACTACTACGATGCATTTTGTTTCCCCTGGGAAAAAGACAAGCATTATCAAATGATCAGAAAGCTGGAGCAGAAATATTTCCCCGATCAAGGTTTAGAGAAAGCATTTCTTGATCCGGATGACGAGCTGTTGAAGCCAGAGGAGGATAATAAGCTGAAATCCAAGCGCGTGAATAAAAGTGCAACTGCTGCACGAGCAGAAGAAAAGGATTCTGAAAGAAGTAAGACAAGACCAAACAGAAGTAACGAAGGGGATGGTGGTAAAGTTTTTTCACAAGACAAGGCACAGCAGTTCATAAAATCACTGAAGAACGTCCCTAACTTTGATGTAGTCACACAAGTACCTTATTTAGTCACCACGAAGTCCGAGCTTCCTGCTAGATGGAATGGTCCTAAAGGGACTGCAATTCTTATCGACAAGCCCAAAGGTCAGACATAACTCTACCTGGTTAATAATCCTGTCTATATCTGTCTCTGTAAATGCATGTGACTAAATGCTAAATTTTGAACCCTAAACCCTTGATGAAAGTCTCTAACACGTGTGCTTGCATTGTATTGAAGCCCAACCACCCTGAAGACGGGCTGCTTACGACAATGTGCAGTCTTTTTAAATGTCCAGTTTAAATCTCCAGTATGACCGAGTTACATAATATCTGAAACACTAAATTGGGGTTAGGAGGTCCCATTTACATCCCAACTACTTCCTCAACTAAATTAAAACCTGTCCTATTACTGCTCTACAGGGTCCAATGCAAGTGGATACAATCTCAGAACAACTTGTCTGTCCTTTTGTGCTGGATTATGAAACAATGTATCTGGTCTCAATGAAAATTGACAAATACCCGGGGCTAGATAGACATTTAGCGCTCGGCTTCTTAACAGTGATATGAATTCCTTAATCCCGTCTCTCCTTGCTAAATGATGTTGCAAGAATGCAGAGACATCTTTTTCACCCCAACTGCTGCTGCTTTTCCAGGCCGTCCAGAGGGTCCAGGCCCTAAGGCATTGCGATCACTATATATATATATATAGAATGATGAACTCGTGCAGCCCTCGGTTTCTACTCATATGATAGTTGTCAATAGGTGTAGCATTTTGCCTCTTTCATGCCTTCCCAAGTATCTCTATTGGTTTTGGGATCGGCATTGGCCTTGGTAAACACCCCAGTTCTAAACTGATCAAGCTCCACCACGGACGGGATGTATACCTATACAAAATATCCTTTTTTCATTAACGGATTTAAACTAGTCATACCAAAAGACAGATGCTGAGAGAGCAGATACAGCATTGTTTTCCTTTGGCCTAACAAGTGCAGATATAAGGTGACAGCTCTGCACTTCTGTGCTAGTTTATCACCTACCTTAACTGCTGAACAAGACCACATGCTAGACCCCATCACATATTGGAGCAAGAAAATGCACTGGTCTTATCACCTACCTGCATCAATTCTTCCATAGAGAGGCAGAACAAACCTGAGAACCACCATTGGTAACTTAGACATTCCAGCATTCTCAACTGCAGCATAATTGTGCCATACATAGACGTTGATGAGGAACAACAGAGAGTTCAATCCTCACACCATGTAACTGTTCAAATCAATGATTGGTTCCATCACCAATTCTTTTACCAACTTCTCATGTTAAATCTCAAAACTTCGAATTCATTTCCTCAAAATGGCAAATAAATTAAAAGGAACCAGTTTGAGACTTTGAATTCCCAATTCATATTGGAGCCAGCACCACCTCTTGAAGATGCGTTTGGATTGGTAGTTATGGATTCAAATATGCATTATACAAATTTCATATTCTTTATTCTCGGATATTATTGCTGCTGTTATGCAATTTTCATATTCTTCTTCCTCAAATTCTATAGTTTTTTCTTTATACAGTTTTCATAATCTTTATTTTTGGATATTGTTGCTACTCTTGTACAATATTCACAATATTTATTTTTTGAAATTGTTGCTGCTCAAGATTCATTGCAAATATGTTGCTATAAACTGCATAAATGCATCAAAACAAGAGAAATTCTGTTGCCTCTTGGCACGTAGTGCAATCCTATCAAGCACTGTTGAAAAGTGGTGGTTAATTTTCCTATCAAATCCCCAAGGAAAAATGAGGAACGCGGCCAATGGCAAACCTATCATAGACCTTCCATAACAGGTATGGTTAGATATTTTGGTGATATCTTATTTCGAACCGAATCGATGAAATTTGTTGCTGCACCCAACTCAACATCATCCTTTCTTCCCAAGTCAATATTTATAGGAGGAGCCAACTTTTTTTTTGAAGCAATATTTACAGGCCACACTTACCAATCAAAAAAAGAGATGAATGTTTCCACAATTCCTAGTCATAGGGCACCCACATTTGTTTTATGGGATTAATCTGAATGACAAATAAAGAGAGCTCATAAACAATAACTATGGTATCAATGAACTCTCTGGAAAAATACTTCATTGGTAATAGGGGCATATACTGTCATTGCTGTGGCATTAACTGCTACCCTCAAGCCAAGGTTTAGGGCTTCGTGACAATAATACATGATAAAATTCTATACATACGATTAACAAAAAATAGATTCTAGACTAGTATTAATAAAAAAATATTGCAAAGCTTAAGTGAAAGGGTTCTTCAAGCAAGCTGTATTACAGTAGAGGACAATTTTTCCTCAGTAACAATGCAGATCTCCTTTGCAGTAAAAATTTGAATTCCACCTTATATAGAGATGGTTACAAAATGGTTGACATGGTTACAACCAATCATTACTAACTTAAGACTTATATTTTAATACCCCCTCTTAAGGCTTACACTATAGAAAAGATGATAGAGTTACAATCTTCAAAAGTTTTTGTTTTGAATAACAGTTCTTGGACCAGGTAGAACTCCATCAAGTTGCCTCCCTAACCCTCGTAAAAGTGTAGTTCCCGAGCTAAAATTCAGAGTTCCCGGATTCTACCTCCCTAAACTCTTGAATTACATAATCTCCCAATTTGTTGGACAACCCTCCATGCCGAGCTATTCCCATAGTGCTCCATTAGATTATCTCGTGACCCTCGTAAGGTTAAATTCCCAAGATCCACAGACTCTCCAATTATATGGATAGCCATCCATGCCGAGTTTTACCGACACTAGATCCCTTATTGTCTTTTCATCAAGAAAATCTTCTGTGTTTGGTGGATTATCAACAAAGGCCACATTTGCTACTTTCGGATTATCTTTGAGTTTGCCTTTGAGAATGTCATTTGCTTGAATGCAACAATTCCAAGTTGTATGACCTCTTTTCTTGCAATAATAACAATCAACTTGCCCGGCGTCTTCAACTGATTTTTTGTGATTATTTATCATGCGGGAGTATAGTGCACTTTCATGTGAAGAATTACCTTTTGTATCGTCTGCAGTTCTCTTTTCTTCAACCAGGAGAGCTGAAATCAAATCTTCCAAGTTGTGCGAAGGCATCTGATTGAGAGTAAAAATGACATTGCTATGCGAAGAGGGCAAACTGTTTAACAAAATGGCTTTAGAATCTTCGTCATCTACTGGAACTTTAACCTTTGCTAATTGCCTAAGAAGAGATCTCAAATTATTTAAATGACTAGCCATAGTAACATCATCAACCATCTTGAATTGAAAGAGTTGAAGTTTTAAAGAAAATTTCGTGTTCACCGCTGTTGCTTCAAACAACCTATTCAGGTTATCCTAGATAACTTTGGACCATTTGTCTAAATCTATATGATGGAGTTCAAAATCAAAAGAGCAATCCTGATTATAGTTAGCTTTATCATCGCGGCTTTCCCACTATAACAGTTTGGCAACATTAGTGGGTTGCTTTTCTTTTCCATTAACAATACCCCACATTTTTTTTGTTCATTAATTGCATTTGTATTTTAACTTTCCAAGTGTGAAAGTTAAAGCCAGAATATTTCTCCATTGGGATTTCCATTCTGAAATATTTTTTTGAACCAAAATAAGTGAGTACAGATAAATACCCAGATTGTGGTCTTACTTACCACCACTATATTTCTCCTTCAAATGATCGTCCTTGCTGTCTGTGACTGAAAAAAAATATGCCCTAAAATAAGACTTTCTGTTACAGGAATTTGTATAAATCTCTTGCTGTATTTAGAAGGCAGTTTTCCCTTGCTGTATTTATTTACAAACAGATTTATGGCCTTTCGCTACTGTTCATGACTGTACTTACAAACAGATTTAGGGCCTTTCACAGCTGTTCAGGACTGTACTTTTGTGACTGTATTATACACATTTTTGCGTGCCTTTCATTACTGATTTATGGCCTTTCGCTACACAACTGTATTTTCATTACTATATTATTCACGATTTTGAGCGTCTGAAACCCTTTGAAACTTGTCTGAAACCCTTAAAAACTGTCTGAAATCCTTCAAAACTCTTCTTCGGTATCTTCTCCTTGACTGACGTCCTGAGTGTAAAACTCCTCCTTGACTTTGTGTTTGAAGTTAAATTGTTTTTTTTACTCGTTTTGCAGATCCCTTCGAGCACTAAGGGCTCTGATACGCCACTAGACTATGGAAGGATCGATCGCCATATAGAAAGAAATAGATAGGGATACCAATGTTAGAAAATGTGCACAAAAAAGAAATGAAGAGAAACCGGAATGCACACATGTTCATTGTGTGTTCGTCATTTTATTATGAGAGAGATGGTTACAAAATGGTTAGCACGGTTACAGCCAATTATTAGTTAACACTTAACTAACTTGAGCCTTATATTTTAATAGCTTAGTAATATGGTGAAAAAGGCGAAAATCACTCGGAAACATGCAGAATTGGATTATGTGTTTATTATGAGCTCAACTATGACCCTGATATAAATTGCCAAAATTTGAAATTGTAAAATGAAAGGCAAACAAAGCTCTGAACAGGAACCCATAAAGTTGGAATTCTGAAACCAGAACTGTTGTACAAAAAATTAAAACTAGAATAGCTGAAATTTGTAAAATATGAACTAAACTGTTTTTAACACTATTTGACCTACATAATTGGAGCATACCATATGATTTCTGTAATATTTCTTTAAAGTAATATAGCCCTCTTTCAAATCAAAAACAAAACTAAAAATTATGTACAGCTGATACTAAAATGTTCTTCAAATGTAGCATTGGTTACAATTAGTGTAATTCCATTTTCCATCAAAGAATAAAATTTCAAATAACTTTGAAATACATCTGATTTCCAATGCAGCCATAAATTACGCTGAAGGTTTGGGCCTGAGAATTGGTGCATGTGGTAGCTGCTTATTCATGATATATATATATATATATATATACTGGTATTTTGATCCAAAGTTATGAACCACATTGGAGAATTCTGATGGGGATGCAACTACGAAGATCCTGACATATTAATTAAGATATTCGCAATCCACTAACATCTTAATCAGAGCACTCATCCTGAGATGGTTTATTCTCTTCCCAAGTACAATGATAAAAAGCGTTGACCACAACCAACAGTATAGTCGCTGTCTTGAGCCAAAACAGTGTGAAAGAAGGGGGATGACACAAATGGACAGCATCCTCCAAAATGTATAGCTTCACTCCCCTTAGAAGAGCATTGAAACATTTTAATAGTTCAGGCTCCAGTAGCCAAAAAAAACTCTAAATTAGGAAAAAGAACAAGTTTTTTCTTAGTATCTAGGGATGCTTGACTTTAATAAGATGTTGGGTATGATCCACACCATATGCCTAAAATCAATCAAGTATCCAAAAGATAGAATACAATGGTTACAATAAAAGGGTATGACCCACTCTTTATTTAATTTTAATGATCATTCAAATAACAAAAATTGGTGGGCTGGGCCAAGTTTCCAATACATGTCTTTAGGATCTTTGCTTTAAAACAGAGAAGGTCTATATGCATTTTATCTACATTTACATTTTCTTACCTCTTGTTTACGATTTTCGTACAAAGATAGATTGCTGTGGTTCAAACATAGGAAAAATATCAAAGCTATACATACTTTAAACCACAAGGGCAATCAATTCTAATCATGCACCTTAAGCGATTAGTCAACTGTCGTCATACTTGTAATTGTAAGTGCTATATCGATAAAAGCAAGAAGCCTTGAGCCCAGATCTGCATTTATCCAGCTGGCCAGATCCTCAAATTTGGTGACTACGTCCATCCTTTTTTCAAAACATTAAGAACATTTAAAAAAACGATTGCTTATATGAAGACAACCAACACCTTTATACATTATTTAATATTAAATATATTAAGCATTTTATAGCCGCGATACTAATGTGATATTCTTTGTATTTGTCATCATTTTTGCTTATTTATCCCATTATGATCATGTTTAATATATTAATAATTATACTATGTTGGACAGTCAAATTTAAATCTTAAACAATTTTTCGAGAGTTCCAAATTCCCCCCATTCCCCCACCCACTAGATGGATCCGTGATTTAGAGTGTAGATTAAAGTAACTATGCCTATTGAGTGTTCTGCCGGATAGAACAATTTCAACAATAAATATGATATGATAACACCAACATAAGGAGTATGACTCTGAGAAAACCCAATGTGGGATAATTCTGGCTTGGTAGTGTCGACTATCCACCATTTCGTATAAGCTTTTTTTATGGGACAGTCCGGACAAAGAGCTGAAATGAAGCTTGATAGAGTCTTAGAAGCATAGTGTCAAATGTCTAAATAATAGAACAAACTCTTCCAAGAAAAAATAGCCAAACAAAAGGAAATTAAAAATGACATGAACTAAACACAATTGAATGGGATGAGCTCAAATAGTAAACTGGTAATTGGGCTTTTCATAGTGTTGCAGACTATTCTCGTCCTCAAATTATTTCTAGGAGACCATGTTACATCTTGCCACATGCATAAATGTTGGAGGTGTCCCTGTACTCCACGACAAGCCCCCTTCCTTAATCAAGGAGTTGCAAACGTCTTTACAACAATGGAATCGTAAACCCAATTTACGTAATGTTAGTATCAATACAGCAAAATAAGTATCTAGGTGGTTTACCTAAGAAAGGGATACACTTATGATTGTACAAGTGGTTCTTAATTTGCACTTCCAATTAAAGCTATTAAAAAATATTGTAAAAGGGAAATAGATTTGTTTTTGCTCCACTCAAGGTTTTGTATGTATTACTTTAGGCCGTCTCGCTTGAGCACTCGATGGAAACCTTGTACCGCCTCTACTTGGATTTTCTGAGGCTTAAGCTCAAATTAATTTACTACATTTCGCAGATCCCTTCGAGCACCTTGGGCTCTGATACCAATGCCTTATAAAATGTGCTCAGAGAAGAAAGCTGTCTAGAGAAATCAGAATGCACAAATGTTCATTACGTGTCCGTCATTTTATTATGTGAGAGATGGTTACAAAATGGTTGAATACGGTTACAACTGTTTATTAGTTAACACTTAACTAATATTAACTTAACACTAATATATAAAATTTATATTAGGCCTTATATTTTAATAGCTTAGTAATATGGTAAAAAAGGCAAAAGTCACTCAGAAACAGGCAGAATTTGGATTATGTGTTTATTATGAGCTCAACTATGACCGTGATATACCTTGCCAAAATTTGAAATTGTAAAATGAAACGCAAACAAAGCTCTAAACAGAAACCCAAAAGGTTGGAATTCTGAAACCAGAATTGTTGGAAACAAATTAAAAATAGAATAGCTGAAATTCGTGAAATATGAACTAAACTGTTTTTAACCCTAGGTCTAAAATTGGAGCTAAGAATTGAATTCATATATTTCAGAAAGTATTGTAAAGTTTGAAATCCGAAAAACTACTAAAAATCTGGAAAGCTGATGCTGTTATGTGCTCAACTGTAGTTGGTTACAATTACTGTAATTCTGAGGGTAGAAAGCCTAGATTGGAAACAAAAAAAATCTAAATCTAAAAACAGAAGATGTTGAAGTTCTAAAAATCTCCATTGTGAATGCTAAATCTGAAAGTAGAGAAAATAACTGGTATCTCAAACCGCTGAGCAAATTGAAATTCAGTTATTTTCTTTTAATTTTGAGGCCTTGAAAGAGAATACAACTCTAATATTGCTGTAAAATAGGTCTAACAGTCCATAGAAAAGGAGAGACCCTTCTTGAGAAGGTATGGACATCAATTCAAGCAAAAAAAGTTATCCAAGAACAGTATGGTTGCTGTCTTGGCCAAAACAGAGTGTCAGACTTGTGCTCAAAGGACAGCTTCCTCCAAAATGTATCCCTTCCCTTAGAGGGAATGCGACAACTGATCCATTTAATATCTATAAAATCCTAAGAAATGACCTAGATATTTCAAATCTAGGGATGTTGACAAATGTTGGGTTGGTGAGGCCACTGCCTAAAATGTTGGGTTGGTGGAGCCACTGGTTAAAATGGAGGGTTGACCCATTGACCAAAAAAAATGGTCTTTCCAATTACTTAAATAGGTGGGCTGGGTCAACTATCCAATAATGTCATTATATTGGTATAGAACAGAGGAGGTTACTACAATCTATCTACATTAAGCTATTATCATTTTACTTTTTGTAAAAATAAGTTCAACATGGTACATCTCCACCTATTATCAAGTCATGGGTTTCAATCCCTCTCCTAGGGGAACAACCCACCTTGGGGAAGAGATTGATGGTTTCTAGGGCACGACATCGCTCAACTCAGCTATCATTGCATTCTCCATATTTTTGACAGCTGGAATCTACTTTGTACTTCATTTTTAGGGCTTGGAATCATTCATTTCTAGCCATTTCATAAGAGCATACTCTGCTGTCATTTATTTAATTTCCAGCTGTGTTTAGAGGCTGATTTCTACGTCGATAATTTTCTAAAATATTCCTAAAGTGCCTCTATATACTTCAAATATTGTGAATGGTGATATCTTGACGAATTATTGCTTTTTCCTCACTGTTCTTCTAAAAAAATCAGATTGCTGTTCGCTGCTGTTCTGTTTTTCCAGTTGGCTGATATAAAATCTGAATATTTCAGTTTGGGGTTTGTGTTATTTCGTTGCTTTTCAGTTCAGCCCTAGAAAGGGACATTACATGATGTGTGTTGTTTGATGCAGCTATGGTTAGGGGTCCTAATAAAGGGATACCTTAGATTGTGCCGCAATCAAAATTACACGGTGGAATTACTCAATGACAACACTTTATATTCACTCAAATAGAGAATTAAACAAACTTGAGACCGATCACCAACAATACAATCTTACACACACTCTGCCAACTAGGTGGTGTATTACAACACTCACAATCACAAAATTGCTTGTAGGCTTACAAACACATCAACACTATAGTGTTGCCTGGATGATTCAATTCCTCCTAGACCTCCTTGTAGATCTCTACATGTAGTAGTCCTTGCTACCGCAAGCTATACTTTTAGCCTCTGGCAGAATCCAAATGCCTTTTCACATATGTAGTTATGTGTTTATAGAGACACACAATCAACTACTTACAATAGCAGGCTCAACTACAATCAACCCATAACTATATTAACTGCGTTGCAAACAATAAATGCCGGATAAGGCTGAAAGGACCCATAACGTAGTTGAAATCGATGCAAACACAGTTCAGCCCAACGAACACAATTTGAAAGTAGGTAGTTTTCGTTGGCGTAATCTTGAGGTTGTCAAACAAAAGATCCCACCATTTGCTATCAAAGAACCTTGCGTGTTATTGCATGGTAAGTCTACACACACCCTGTCCTAAGAACTCCATATGCAGTAGTCCAATGACTTCACAGATTCGTATTTGAGTGTGTGGTATCAAGATGAAGTTCCCCTTATAATGCGATTCCTTGAAAGTGTCTCATGTGTCACCATGCATGTTGGAAGGTTTCTCAGTTCTTCACCATCTTCTAGTCATTTGCGCAATGGGGTTTTTTGGTTTCGCACCAAGGCTGACAAGCTTGTGCTATCTTTTGGAGTCTATAGGCATAATGTGTCATCTCCCTTGATCATTTTTTCATTTGCACAAGATCTTGTAGTCAAGAAACTGCCATTACAACACTGTCCAATAGGATATGGGTTTGTACCATCTTTTGAAGAGTTATTTGTGATGAGTGAAGTACTGCGGACTTATTTGGAGCATTCTGACAATGCTGCATACACATATTTGCAAACACAAACATAAGTTCTGTTAACAGACAGGCGCAAAAGAAAACATAGCACATGAATGCTTGTAGGCTACGTAGGAATTATGCAAAAACATTTTACGACAAATAAGGCAATGCTTCCTACTCTAACATATTTTTGGTTGGTGCAAGATTGCACATGACCCTTGGATGCTCCTACATCATACAACTTGGGTAAGAAAATGTGTTAGTGTAGTGCTCACACGCGTAGGCTAGGTGGTAGAACCACTACTTCGACTTTCTAATAAGGTCTTGGCATGCTTGCATGCCAACGGGTACTCCCCTTGCCTTCCAACTGTAGGCGGCAGTTGGGTATGTGCTTGACCTCGACTAAATGTGGCTCTATTTACTCATACCTTGGCTATTTTTCTCCTTAGGATGATTTTGGGGTGTCTCTTTTGTTCTCCACCTCTTCTCCTCTTGCTCAACATCTCTACGCCACATCCCCTCTTGTGCTTGACCTTTTAATAAGGTCTTGGCATGCTTGCATGCCAACGGGTACTCCCTCTGTCTTCCAACTATGGGCAGAAGTTGTATGTCCTTGACCTCGACCAAATGTGGCTCTATTTACTCCTACCTCGGCTATTCGTCTCCTTAGGATGACTTTGGGGTGTCTCTTTTGTTCTCCACCTCATCTCCTCTTGCTCAACATCTCTACGCCACATTCCCTCTTGTGCTATGCTCCATTGTGCGATTGCTCTCACTTCCTTCCTCTATGCGGTATCGCTGTTCATCTTTGTGCCATCATTGTCTTGCGTGTTATCCTCTCGCATTGTTCTACTCTCCTCTTCACTCATCCACCATCTACTTGTTGTGTGGGCATAATTTGCCCACCTCCACCAACCATGTCTCTTCCTCTTCCTCCAGCCTTGTTGGCAGAAATTTATGTCACTGCATTTTTTTTGCTTATTTCATTGATTTGCCCAATGAGCAGCGGCATAATTCTGCAAAACTGGATAGATCACCATTGGAGCGGGTGATTTTCCTTTGCATTTGAGAGGGGCAGCTCCCTTGTAAGTTGTGTGTTTTTGTTTTTTTGGAGTACTTTTGACTGGAAAGTGCAAAAAGGAAAAAAATGAAAAGGGAGAAAGCTGAGAAGGGAGAGAGAAAATGGAAGGAGATACACACATGAGCTAGTAAACGCAAAATTTATCCCTGTGCAAGAAAGTAAACAATAATAATATTGACATTTTAATGTCAAAATCTTGCATTAAAAAAAGCAAAGAAATAGACGCATATTTAACATTAGAATAAATGTTATCACCAAAGAAATTCCAAGACACAAAGTTATTCAAATCTCTTTGTATTTCTTATTGAACATGAACACAGTTTCTCGTACTTCTTCCTCTCAAGCAAAATTTTGAATAGCAAACAATGCGCTTTTACATTAGTTCTCATATTTATAGTGTGAGAAACTAACTCCTTGGATGATCTTTCACATTCTTTTACATTTACAATTACATTTTCAAAAGTAGCCTGGAATTTACAAAAATAGGAAACACTACAAGTTACAAGCTATTTCTAAAAAGTAGCTTGAAATTAGAACAATTTTCTCAAGAGATGTCTCCCAAAGGTGATAATCCACCTTGTAGTCCCTTTGAAACAGCATGGCTCTTCGCTGCACCTTTATTCTTTTCCTTCACCTTGCTAGTTTTCAATGCCTGGAACTTGGTGAGAGTGTGCATGATTATTTTCTCCTTTGGAGCTGCCGTGTTGTTGTTGTGAACGATCGACATATTTACTACCTTCCTGGCTGATGCAGTTTTCCCTTTTATGTATTTTTATTCTTTTGAATCAAGAAGTAGGGGTCTGGGAATGGCATCCCCACGAGGGCTCGAGCCCTCGTGGGGTCCAGGGGAAAAGCCCCTGGTGTGTTCCCTTTGAAACAAGATGGTTTTGTCTATTGCAAGGTGCATTTTTCCTTTTCGTGTGACCCTTCTTGTACTACCTTTGTGGCACGCTTGGCACGCCTTAAATACGCTTTTTTCACACTTTCAACAGTTCCTCTTGGGTGTGCTGAGCTCACCTAGTGCCTTTTTGTTGCAGTTCCCGTAGCGCGTTATGGCGCACCTTTTTGACATTTCCAACACTACTCAAGAGGGTGCTTTCGGTGCTTATCCTTTTCTTTTCTTTTTTATTCTCTCTTTTTGCTGATTTGCTTGACCAAGCATGCGGGGCCGACTTACAAAGCTCTTTTTGCACTGCCCCCGTGGTTCTCTCGGCACCCCTAGAGGGCGCTTTCCACACTTCCACCTAGTCTTAAAAAGCACGCCTGACCTTTTCGAGTCCAAAAGCATATTTCTAACACTCAAGCCTTAAGGCGGAAGTGCATATATCTTTTTGACAAACATATTGGACACAATTATTGGGATTTTTAGCGTTGTGAAAAGTTTGGGTTCAAGTCTATCTATGGAATCAATGACCTCAGGTCACTTATCCTCTTTCCCTTTTTCATGTCGCCTTTTTGTGTCAACTCTTTCTCTATGCGTTATCCTCTACCCATTGATATTTTATGGAGAGCAAAAAAGCTTCTTTTCTGTTTTGTATGGATGGCCTTAGGTTCGTTGTTCAGTTTGGACACTTCTCCTTCACATCCTTCGTTGTTGTGCACCTTTTTGTAACTGCAACAAACTCCATCCTCTTCACTACTAACTCTAAAATGGTCGTCATGTCATTCTCTTATGTTGCTTTCATTGCAACATCAAACAATTCCATCGCTTCTGCTGTAACAACTTCCTCCTCTATTATCTTAGCCTGCAAGACAACTTTAAAAAGTTCATCGACCTCTTCACTCTCTCTATCTCTATTCGTTGTTGCATTCCTTCCACTATATTCATCCAAGTGTTCAAACATCCACTCAATCATTATGCCGATAGGCATTCTAAAATGGCAGCAAGGGGTGGCACCTAATGGTGTGACTGAATAAACTTTTTTCTACATTAAATTTGATGCCCATTTGACCGTCACTTAAAAGTTTCTTTTAAAACTTTGAGAAACCAATAAAAAAAATAGTAATATCTTGACTATATGGTAGAGTTTGGGGCTCTTTTCTTAGAAAGTTTTTTTTTTTGTCATTAGTGAGAGGGAAATATGAAGAGAATGAAATAAAAGTATTGATCAATGTGATATGCGTAAAATCCAAGATAAAAACCTTGAGATTGATATATATTGACATTTTTCAAATAGATGTCTTTAAGATATCTATACTAGTCTTTACCTCTTTGCAATCAAGAGGTGGCCTTCATCTTCTCCTTGGTCGAACAAGGGATCTTCACAAACTGTAATGTCCCCTTAAGCCAAAAAATAAAGAAATATGGATTTCTTGGAAAACCCTTATGATAATTATGTAATAATCTGAATTTCTTCAAACCCTCATGGACAAAAATACAACAGTCTGATTTCTTCCTTTTATTAATGAAATATCAACAAAATAGAAAAACTCACAAGCTAGGAAATATTGATAAATCCTTGTAATGTATTGATTTGATGGCCAAGTTCCAAAATAAACCAAAAACTAAATTATTAATTTATTGTTTTTGTAATGTTCCATTTTCCAACTTGAGAGCATGATTTTGGACTTCTTGCCATTGCCTTTTCCATGGCAATGAAGCGGAGTGAGCGGGGAAAAGGAAGTGAACTCTCATTGCACTTTTATTTTCTAATTTTTAATGTTTTCTTTTAGTGTGTTCTTCTTTTCAGCAGGTCGGCTGGGTTTGGTGGCTTTTAAAAGCAACTTTAAGATTAAATAAGCTTTATAAGGGGTCGGCCTTGCTTTTTTGGCCTTTGGTGCCAAGATAAGGATATAAAAGGAGATCATGGACATCATTTGCATCATCTTTTGGGAATTTTATCTAAATTGGACTTGTGGGCTGTTTGCTAATTGTTCTTCCACTCTTGGGAGAAAATCCAAGTGTGTGGCATCTTCCAAAAAGTATGGAAACCCTTCTTAGGGTTGGTTGGGGGACAAAAACCCTCCTTGTTTGGCTTGAAGGCATATTGTAGATTTGAGAGGAAAGAAGTCATAATCAGATTTTTATATGCATTATTGAGCCTCTCCCTTTTGGAGTGACTTGCATTAGAGTGTTGTTTGGTGCCTTCTAGGGCACGACAATCAAATTTGAATTTATATTTGGCTTCCTTATTATTTATAAGGTTAGAATCAATATTTACATGTGGAGTTTGGGGTTTCTAAACTGTCATTTCATAATTTTTATTGCAGCTGTACTTTGCTGGTTTTTTAATTAATTTCCAACAGTGTTTTGGATCATATTTTGTAATGTCAATTTCTAGGGTAAGCTAGGAAATAACACTGATTGATCACACACAACCAAAAAATAATTTACTATTCAAACACCAGACTACTGCCAACTTCAAAAATTAATTCCGGCTCAACCAACCTTGCAAATCACTTCAAACTTTGGATATTGGGGTTGTAAAGTATGAAGTTTATGAATGTAAAATAAGAATTAACCCAACTTTTACGAAAAGTGCAGAAATGACTTGCCTAGTATTTCACTCAGCACAATTAGGGCTGATTATGCATGCAAAATCACCCTAATATTCACCAAACCTTGTGCACAAGCTCGTAAAAATATCTAGAACCAGATCTGAACTTAATATGCAAGATTCATGCACCAAATATGTCATAAATATACTCTTACCCAGTTGACTAGGGCACACAAATACAACAAGTTAATGGCTCAAATCAACACCAAAATATGTGAAAACTAGCTCGCTAGGGCATACATTCATCACTAGAAATATCACAAAACAATTCGTTACCCTAGGAGAGAGATATCTTTGCATACAATTCATAAATCACCTCCACATCAAGTCGTTAGGGCATAAATAAATTAATGGATCAACAACCAAGCAAAAACAATACTCCACAAACTCGCTTAGGATCTTGATTTGCCTTGAACACGGTGGTGTTGTAAAACACCGTTAGAGCATAGAACTTTATTTGGCATACATCCCTTTCTTCAAGCATGAAGAAATATCAATTCATCAAATCAGCATACCCAACAATGGAAGCATGATGTGTCTTTATACTTCCCCCTCCAAGTGTGGTGAACCATATGGGCCTTTTCTTTGCCCAATGTTCCCTCCTAGAATGGCGATTCACTTAGGAGGTTTAAGTGACCATTAAAGTGAGTTTTTATCCTTTAAAACATGACTCCTTTTTCTAATAATTAATTCATCTTTTTTTAATGTTGTGATTAAAATTACAAAAAGGTAAATTTAATTCTTTTTTGTTAGCTCATAGGAGTTACCAAATTAGTGGTGAAAACCAATTTTATAATATTTACTAACCCATTAAAATTGCCTTATTATTTCGAATGATTAAGATCACTATTCGGGAAACTTTAATAAATTAATAAAATAGAGTTTTTCCCCAATTTTATCTTTACCCCATGGAGAAGAATGGACTAAAGCTCTTCAGTCCATGTTTAGTAATGTCGTGCAAAAAGGGGAGATTACATATTTCCTATTGAATATTGGTTTGGTGGATACCTAAAATACTTATATCTATTTTGGCAAAGTTGTTTGGAGAGTTTCAAGTGTTTTGCATGCACTTTTGTACCATTGTTCCAAAAATATTATTGCTATTCAAATCTGGGTTTTATTTTCAGTTTGCTGGTTTAGAAATCAGATTTGATAATATTGGGGTTTGTGCTAATTTCCTACTTTTCAGTTTCAGCCCTTGAAAGGGATATTACAGTTTTTAAATTGAAAATATGCAATAAAAATAGTTGGCAGTATGAGCAAAATATGAAGAATGGAAGGCTCCCACTGGCTGTAAATCATGCCCTAGGACAGATTATGGGCTCTTGCAAGCCCCAACACCTCCAATTTCTCACTATGTAGTTGGAAGGGTTCCCAAAGGGGGCGCTCCACTCCCCAAATAGATCGACCTTCCTTAGAAGGGCTTCAAAACTCTGCTAAAACTCACTCCAATGATATTGTTGCCGAATGATGGTTGCCCTAGTTGAGAAAAGTCTGACAATCTGATCTGAATGTGTGCTCTAGTTGCCGACCTCTAAAAATTGTCTTGAAATTATGCCCTAGCTTGTCCAATCTGAAATAAGCAAAAAATCCTTGTTTGTAGCTCAATTGCAACCCCCGTGACAAAGTCACCTCAAAAGATTTGAGGGTTTTCGTTCTCCTTGTAGATGGAAGCTGGAGCAGTAGTCCAAAATCTCATTGACAAAATATAATGTATGCAAAAGATGATTGCAAATGAATCCCCACACCTCCTTTTATACTTTCCTGTCTCTATTTTCCAAGTGGGGTGCTCTATGTGGGACATTTGCACTTTAATTAATAAAGTGACTTTCTTATTTTCTATTTTAGTGTTAAGTCATTTAAAATAAGAGGTCCCCTTTATTTTAATAATAATAAAATAAGTTACCTTTATAATATTACTTTTTGGCTAACTTAGTTATATTGTTATCTTATTTCCCTTTTCTCCACCCCTTTAGCCTGCGGGAAATAACTGGATAGGCTAAGGGTCGTCTATCGGCATTAATTTAAAGAAAGGGACATTACACAAACATCGGCCGCAATCACTATATCTCCGCTCTTATCTTCCATAAATAGAAATCTACTCCCTCCACCTCCATGTCTTTTGAAAGACACGTTGCTACTCTTTCCTCAACTTTGGCCTCTGCGAGAGCTTTCTCAATCAACTGCAAGGTTCTTTTGTCTCATGGAACATTCCTCTTTGTTTTCATCCTCTCAATGTACAATGTCTTACACACGTGCTTACTCCCCTCTTTTGCTTCAACTTTCACAAATGCGTACACCACAATCTCTTTGGGCCAGCTAATAGGGCTGCATACTCTTCACCTATCACTTTCACACTTTCTTTGAGGACACATCTAACCCACTCACTGGTGCACCTCTTGGAAGCCTATGTAGGTTGCCCACTTTTCAACATTCTCTCTTGTTATCTACCTGTCAAATAAGATGGAGAATGCAACATTGCAAATCTTCGGCTGCACCACTTTCAAACCTATGCTGATCACATTTTTCTCACTTGCTTTTCTGTGTTCTCTACCCATTCTGCAAGATGGAGAACTTCACTCTCTCAATTCCAGAGTATTTCCTTGCTTCGATACCAAATGATGCAACTAAGTGAGGGGTCTCAATGAAAGGATACCTTAGACCTTGCCATGTTCAAATTTACATAGCAGAATTACGCAACAACACTTATATTCACTCAAACAAGGAATTGCACAAACTTGAGACTGATTGCCAACGATACAATCTTACACACACTTTGCCAATTGGGTGGCTTATTACATCACCCACAATCACACAATTGCCTACAAGCTTACAAATGAACCAATACCGCAGTGTTGCCTAGATCATTTAGTTTCTTCCAGACCTTGCACACAAATCTCTACATGCAATACTCGTTGTGATCGCAAGCTAGATTCTCAGTCTCTGTCGGAATCTGAATGTCTTTTCACACACGTAGTGGTAGGTTTATATAGACACATAATCAACTACTTACAATAGTTGGCTCTTCTATATTTGACCCGTAACCATATTAACTCTGTTGCAAACATTAAATGGCGGAGAAGGCCCAAAGAACCCATATCATAGCTAAACTTGATGCAAGCACAAGTCTACCCAATGAACATAATTTGAAAGTAGGTAGTGTTTGTTGGCTCCGTGTTTAATCTTGAGGCTGTCAAACAGATGATCCCGCCTTTTCTGCTAGTAAAGAACCTTGCTCGTTATTGCATGGTAAGTCTACACACACCCTGTTCCAACAATTCCCTCCATGGTAGACTAATGGCTTTGCAGATTGATATCTGAGTATGTAGTTTCAAGATGAAGTTCTTCTAATGCGAGTCCCTGAAAGTGTTTCATGTGTCATCACGCATGTTGGAAGGCTTCCCTGTTTTGCACCATCTTCTAGTCATTTGCACAATGGTTTTGGTTTCATGCCAAGACTTACAAGCTTGTGCCATCCTTTGGAGTGTATTGGCATAATGCAATTATGTTGTGATGCTCCTTGAACATTTATTTATTTGCGAAGACCTTCCAGCCAAGAAATTACCATTTCAACACTATGCCATGGCATATAGGTTTGCAGTATCTTTTGAAGACTTTTGAAGAGTAATATCTATGGTACTTTTGAAGAGTAATATGTGACCAATGAAGTACCATAGACTTATTTGGAGCATTCTGACAATGCTGCACACAAAGTTTTACAAGCACAAACATAGGCTCTCTTAGCACATAGGCATAAAAGAAAACGTAGCACATGTGTGCTTGTATGTTAAGCAGAACCATGCAAAAACACTTTGCATCAAACAAGGCAACACACTATTAGACTTAGCTTATTTTCCAACTTTAACATATTTTTGGTTGATGTAAGATTACATGTGACCCCAAAATGCTCTCTAGCATGATTGTCACATTTGGGTAAAAGTGTAGGTTTGTAGGGCAAGTATGTTAGAACATTTATGCAATCGCTGATGACAATTGTGTGACTGCTAGCGACAATTATGTGGCCTCTAGCGACAATTGCATGACCACAAGTGACAGTTGCGAAACAGCCATGTGCTATAGGAATTTTAGACTGAAAAATCCATCTTGTTGGGTCCCATTGAATTACTAATACTTGTGTTATACCTTTGGGTTATGTGCACTTGAATATGTAGTAGTCAATGTTGTAGGGAAACACGTCTCCTACCACCTGAGACGCTTCTTTGGTATGGGAGACAGGGACATAAATGTCTCCTATGCTCAAAGATGCCCTTTGGAGACTTTCTATGGATTGTTCACCATTTCCTATTACACTTTCAACGTCTCCAAAAACAAAACAGGTAAAAACAAAAAGCAAACCCTAAGCATTTCTCCCACAATCCTAATATCGCGTTTTCCAGTTATATAAACAGGGGAATAGAGGTCAATTCGAAGGTGCTGATGAGTTATATAGCAAATGGCATCCATTCAAAGGTGTCAGTTGAGGAGTAACCACTGTAAAAGCTTGGATTGTACTATGCAGAACCAAATATGTGAATTGCCTATATAGTTTAGGGTTTTATGTTATTTCCATTTGGTATTGTGCCTATGTTGTTAGGGTTTACCAATGTTTTTTCGTATGCTGTGGCAGTTCATTGTATGCTTCTAACAATGAGCTATTGTAGCATATGAAACAACAGTTCAAAACATACTAGGATTTATTATTTAGCATTTTTCTTTTAGGTTTTAATTTTAATTTTAATTTTTTAAAGTTAAAACTTTGAAGTTATAACATATATTAACAAATTTATTTTGTTTTGAAAAATATTTAATATTATTATTTTTTTATATTTATTTAATTATTATATTTGATTTTTTTTAAAAAAATTTTAAAGAGATAATAAATTAGAAAAATAATAACCATTAATATTATTATTTTAATTTAATATTAATTTTTTATTTTTTTAGAAAATTTTAACTTATTATTTTAATTTAGACAATTTTGTATTTTATTGTATTAGTGGTTGAGTCTTGCTTGAATGAGGACAAGCCATGGCCGTTGTATAATTCTTTTTCTCATATATATTCCATCTCAGAGTACCCGTCTCCTATTTTTTGGAAAAATGGCATACCTGTACCTGTCTCCAGGTAACTATAGTTATAACGAATGTTGTATTGTGTATTATGTACCTTGGAAGTGTAACTTGTATTGGGGTAAGTGATTTTTATGGGTTGGCCCACTCTTATTTTATTTGTTGATGGATGTATAAATAGAGACCCTCTCCCACGTATTCAATAACTTCACTCATTGTATGTGACCCATTATTACATCATGCTTATTTGCCTTTGTTGGCATGTGCGTCCGACGCTCCCCGTGAGTTTCGTGACATGGACTAATCGCCTCTCGTGGATCCTAACTTTGGCAATTGTAACGGAGATTAACGCTTGCAGGTTTTGGTTTAACAATAATCGTGGTCCAACAAATGGTATCAGAGTGACAAGTCTCGAGTTCGAAACTCACTCGGGTAACGCTGGGGGGGATTGTTGACATGTGCGTTTAGCGCTCCCTGCGAGTTTCGTGACATGGACTAACTGCCTCTCGTGGATCCAACTATGGCAATTGTAGCAGAGATTAACGCCTGCAAGTTTTTGTCTAACGTCAATCGCGGCCCAGCAACCTTTGGGTTTATTTTAACACCATTACATATTTGTGTTCAATTATTTGTTGTGGAGTTTTATATTTGTTTGATCATGGACCCACATCATTAATTTCACATAGTATTGGATCGTAGGGTTGTCAAAGTGTAAAACCACCCATGTTTGGTTTCTTCTACTATGAGGGCATGCAGAGAAGTGGTGATGTCTCATAAGGTGTTCGGTTGTAATTTGTTTCCTTTATAAGGGTCATTTTTCTAAAGAACGAATCCAACAAAACTGGGCAAAGAACATTTTTGATCTCAGATCTGAATTCCTTGCGGGATGTTGAGGCAATGAGAACTCATTCGAAGAGAATTGAGTTTGTAGAGCTCAAATATGGTGTGGATTCCCTTGCCTTCTCATTGACAAAGCTCTTGAATGAGGTGGTTTGCTCAAGTTTTCCTTGTTCTTGGTCCCGACACAATCCCTTCCATTCATAAGTTTGGGGATAGCTCCAACCCTGATAACTACATGACCATTATGATTGGGCATATGTTTTTAAGCCATGGTGTCAAACATACAACTTTCAAAGAACTTGGAGAGAGGTCATCTTAGAGTAGGGGGATAGCTCATCTTTGGGAGAGAAAATTGGATTATTGACCACATCTTTACACTTCGGGCTATTATTGAGGAGGCTCCTCATCAATCTTCTAGAAGTTGTGTGATGTCGGTATCTAGATTCTTTCATTACCACCGCGTGGAGGCTTTATGAGATAGTTGTTAGGCAGTTTTGTACTTCTCACAGTCTTTCTAGCTTTGCGAAGAATACCATTGGTGTCAAGTAGGGATGTCCTCTCTCACAGTCCCTCTTCAACACCTATGTCAATGAGTGTAATGTCCCTTTCTAGGGCTGAATCTGAAAATAAGGGTTCGACCTCAAACCCAAATGCAAGAAATCAGATTTTTGGAACTACAGTCATCAGACCCTAGCAGCAAACTGAAATCACACACTTAGGGCATCAAAAACCAGCTAGAAATTAGTAAATAAACCCTATAGGGCAACGAATTGTAACCATACTTAAGGGCAGCAATTCTCGCACAACAAGCTGAAAATGACAAAGAATGATTCCAAATATTTAAACCAATCATGAAGATATTATTCCAACCAATATACGTTATAAATAAGGAGAAACAAGTGATAAACCACTGTTGGAATTAATTAAATAACCAACAGAAGAACAACTCACAATAAGGGCTGAAAATGATGATTCCAAACCCCAACAAATACCAATGAAGTGAGAAATCGGCCTTATAAATTAGGAGGAATTTTAATATCAACACAAAATGTCAATTGGTGCCCTAGAAGGCACTCAAACCCTGAAACGTCACTCTTTCTAAAATAACCTATTGAAGACCCTTAGCCTATTTTTGGTTTCCTCGACGGCTAAGGGATGAACAAAAAGGGGAACTTTAGTCATAATAAATTATTATAAAAATGCAAATAAAAAAAAGAAATATTATAAAGGCACTTATATTAATTTGTTATTGTCTAAATAATAAAATGAAATAAGAAAAGATAATGTCACTTTATAACGTCTATTTTTCCTTTAGAAAATGCGACCTCCTTATGGGATGGATCAAAGTGGAAAAAACATTAATGAGTGAGATGAAAGTTGATTGAGAGTTGGGGGGTGGCTATTTGGCCATACTCATCTATAAAAGCAAGTCGACTTGCTTGTACAAGACATGCTTTTCTATTTTACACAAATCTGATTTTTGTCTGAGCCTAGAGCTTTTACAAAATATTTTTTAAGGACGAAAACCTTTAGAAATAATTTCTTGAGGATGAAAACCCTCTAAGGGATCTAGTAGAAGGACAAAAACCCTTCTCCTAGTTGGGAGGATTCTCCACATAGGGGTTTCCATTGCATATCAAGGAGTTAGCTGATTTTCCAATGGTTTTCCAATTGTATTGAAAGCTGTAATGTTGCAAATTTTCACAAGGGTTTGAAGAGGAAAATTGTGGCTGTGTTAATCCTTTGTTTCTAGCCCTTTTTTGGGTGGTGCGATTTGAATAGTGGATTGTTTAGAGGTGTTTTGGCTGCTAAAAACCAGATTTGGATTGCTGTTATAATTGCAGATTTTTAGTGATCTGAATCAACTTTTGTGGAGTGGATTTTGGCTCCAAAATACCCTATTTATAGTTGTGTCTGAAGGCAAGTATCATCAATTTTTTTAATAAATTATTTCAGCCTCCATTTTTGGGTCTCAAATATGGAATTATCTTTGTGTTTTGGCTTAATTAATTCAATGGATCAGTTTATGATGGAAATGTCATGATTTATCTTCTAATTTTACGAGTCTCATACTCATACCTAGTCACCATTTATAGATAAAAATCAGATCTGCACCTATAATCTTTTTGCTATATTTTCTCTAATCTGTATTTGGGGTTTGGGATTTGCCTTAAATCCGTTTGGGGTCAAAAAATGTCCATTTAGGGACATTATAAACCCTTCTCCACCCAAGTCGCCACCCACCCTAGGAGAGGGTGCCACATTGATGTAGAAGACCTTGATATCTCTTTCTTCTTCAATTCCTAGCTGCCAACCAACAAGATAACCTTCTTTGAAGCCCTTGGAACATTAATTGGAGAGTTTTTGTTCTTTAATCTTGAACTAGGAACGGTTTCGTCTTCCTTGCTTGCCACACCAAAGGATTTTCGCCCTCTAGTGGAATGGAATAAAGCAGTTAGCCCCAAAACCAAATAGAATAAAACTGTAATAGGGAAGCATGCCCAAACTGAGCCTAAGCGACCCCTTTTATATCCATAAGGTGTCGCCAAAACCCCATGGAGGGAATTACCCACCGAGCAACCTCAATAAGAAGCTTGCTTTATCTTTTAATTTGCCTTCGAGTTCCTCCAACCCAGCCGACTTGCTTCATAAGGGAAAATACTAAAGAAAAATGTAAATGGTAATAAAAGAAAGGCTAAAACATCAACCAAAGACCTCCCTCGTTCACCTGCTTCTTGTCCACGGGAAGTAAAATGGGCAAGAAGTCTTCAAATGAATTAATTCGAAAAAGGGGACATTATAGTCCTCCCTTCCCAAAATTGCTTTCCCTCAAGCAATTGCAAGCTCTCCTACCCAAGTGCCATCATACCAAGGTTAAGGAACGTGTTGTAGCATCCCCATAGTCTAGATCTTGTGGCTGTCAAATGGAGCTTTTGCCCAAACAAACTCTGACACACATTGCCCCTTTCTTCATCGAAGTCCCCTTCATCTTCAACTTTGTTCAAAAACAACGGTAACTTCTTTCTTTGCATGGTGGACTCAGCTGCATAGTTCAAAAAATCGTTATTGGCAATTAATCGGCAGGCCAAATTTTGACTCGGAAATCGGGAATCGGCAATTTATCGGCATTAATCGGTAGCTTTATCACTACTTTTAAAAACATTTAAATTCATAAAATATACTTAAATTAAATGTAAAAACAATGTTAAATGATGCGAGAAGTGACTCTGTACAGTATACTATATACTGTATACTAGTATACTAGTATACTATTATAATGTTAAATGATGTTAAATGTTAAATCGTTATGCTGTTAAATGATGTTAAAGGTTAAATCGTTATACAATATACTATTATAATTTTATAGTGTATACTATACAATTAACTATAAATTTATAATAATGTACAGTATATACAAAACGAATAAAATTAAATTTATAGTGTATGTTATAGATCGTATAAAATTAAATAATGTATTTTATATAAATGTATACAATGTACAGTATACTGTATAAGTTGTATATACCATAGTTGGAATACTTGCATAGTTGTATTTTTAATTACTAATTTGTCTACAGGCAATCAAAGCTCATGATTCTTTTAGAAGATTGCAAGAAGTTGCTTGGTCCAAAAAGGTGCAAAAATAGATTTTATGAAAATAAGAAAAATATTGCCATCAATGCGTAGAGCTCGAGAAAATATACACTTTTAGAGAAAACGACACCTGCTTCGGAGCCACAAAATGAAAGTTATGGCACATGCAAGTTTTTGCTACTACATCTTCCCAGACCCTTTCCAAAAATGGCAATTTTTTTTCTAAACTTGTGTTTTCTTCACCAAAAATCCAAAAAAGGAAAGAAATGCCAAAAAAGGAAACAAATGATTCGAGCAGAAGAAAACTGTTGAAAAAAATGCAGAAGCTAAAAACGATTCGAGCAGGAGAAATGGAGCGATTTTCCACGATTTTTCAGGTTATTTAGCGCTGGAAATCGCCAATTTATCGGCAATAAATAAATCGCGATTTATGGAAAGATAAATCGTTTTGCATGTCAAAAATGATTTATCGCGATTATCGCCCGAGTAATCGCGATTTTTAGAACTATGCTCAGCTGTATAAAAAACCTTCCAAACTACTGTAATATTAGTTACAAAACAAGAAATTAATAATCAACAACTTGACAAGCTAATCCATGTCCCAATGTGGCATCCTCATTCTTCGTTTTATCCTTGTCAACTAAGGTGGAAGAACACTTCATATTCCCAAATATAAATGCAACTGAAAATAGGTGGGGGTTGCTATAATTGATGACAATAGTATCACTGATGGTAGTTTGGCCCATGGCTGCAATAGAAATATTTCTCTTCTCACTTGGGGTAGAGAACACCTCATTCCCCAACTGTTTACTACATTCTTCACTCAACAACAAACTTGGAAAGGAAAACTTGAGCATCATGCAAAACTGATCCAAACACGTAGAGTTACCTTGCTATAGTGGCCTCTGTGGCTGCCCAAAAGATGGTCTAGGCTACCCTCTTCCTGTTGTCCTAGGTTGGGCTGTATCTTCCTCAAAGCTTTTATGTTTCATTCCCAATCCAAGTATTGGATACTTACCTCCAGCTGTCAGCAAAATGGATAGGGAAATGCAATTGTTGTGGACACCGCTGAAATTGTTGTGAACAACGAATAAAAAAAGACAGCAGCTGGAAAACTGAAAACCCTTCATGAATCTCCTCAAAAGGAATGTAGTGGGGCCTGTGAATGAATCATTATTGACTGAAAATGCTCTGAAAGATTGGAAACCATCCCTTTTCATGACTGTTCTCTTTTGTATGGCACCAAACAAAATACTGAGCAAGCTGGGAATGTTTACAACAACAGTACAAAAACACATGAAAACATGCTTGAAGTACCATAAATCAAGACTCCTACTTCCAATCATACCTCCAAATCTCAGCTGAGTTACAATGCTTGGAACAACAAGATAACAACCATCCCACTCAATTTCAAACACACAATTCATGAACTCAACTTTTATTTCTATTAGAGCACTCCCTTTAAGAGCCTACTTATCAATTAGGAATTCATAATCCTTATAATATGATTGTTGTTTTGAAAATAAGATTGTAGGTTTTACCTCATTATGTGTTGCCCATATGTCTTGTCTTCTTCTGGAAGTTCCTCCACTCTTCTTGGCTGTAGCAACTTGAGGAATCCCATTTGTCATGCTTGGAAACACTTCCTCTTGGTCATCAAGCTTGAACCTCAATTCCACGATTTGGTAGGCTTGGATAAATTTACCTAAAAAATATAGCCATGGCACTTCAAGTACCAAATTTGTATCTTCATTACAATTCACATAGAAATCACCACTTACCATGTGCTTTCCCAAGGCGAGCTTGAGTTGTTGGAATCTCTTGGTGCAAGGGATGACGAGGCCATCTTGTAGCATCTCATACTTCACAAGGGAGTTCAAATGTATAACAAACTCCATATGATCTCTCATAAATCACAACTATAATTAATTAAATAACAGTAGAAGTAAAACTCACATTCAGGGTTGGAAATGAGGATTCCAAAGCCCCAAAAATATCAATAAAGTATGAAAGCCTTATAAATTATGAGGAAGGTGAATATCATCTCCAATTGCCCAAATGTGCCCTAGATGGCACTTAACTCTTCCTCCAACCAAGTCGCTACCCTAGGAGAGGGTCCAAAATAAATGTAGAAACCTTAGTAGTTCTTCATCTCTCAAACCCTGGCTGCAAACCAACATCACTTTCTCTGAAGCCGTTAGGAACCACCAATTGAAATATTCCTTTTGGGGATAAAACTAAAAATTAATGAAATTAACTCAAACACCAAATAACTAAATCTGATTTTTAAAACTAGCCAACTGAAAATAATCGGAATTTAGCAATATTCTAGGGCAGCAAACTGTTTATAGAATTCAAGTTCACTTTTCACCTTACAAATCAATGAATAATGCCACAAAACAATTACTCTATCCATGACAATATTTACGAATCACAAATGCATCAAAAGATGGACGGAATATCAAGTTACACAGCTGGAATTAATTATTCAAATCAGTAGTAGACTAGCCAAATCCGAGGGCTAGGAAAAATAGCTAAACTTCTAAAAAAATCACCAAAATGGAGATTCCGTCCTTACAAAATATGAAAAATCAAATTATGAAGTGAAATATCAAGTTTATGCCCTTAAAGGCACTAAACTCTACACCAAGGTAGGTCGCTCCACTTAGGTAAGACAAATAAAAAATCTGAAAGCGAATGTTTTCTCCACAAATTTGCCCTATACTTCAATACCAAACAATGATGAAGGGTTTTCATCCTTCTAGGAAGCCACACAAGAGGGTTTTCGTCCTCAAGTGGAAGAACAAGGAGCAACAAGCTCACAATGCCCAAATTTAGGAAAATGCGCCAAAACTAGATGCACAAATGAGGTCGCAAGACTCCTTTTATAACCTTCCATTGGCACCAAAGCTTAGAAAGGTAAGGCCGACCTATAAGAGATGTTCTATTCCTTCATTAAACTTCTTTTATTTGTCTTTAACCCAACTGACCTGCATTCAGAGGGAAAACACTAGAAAGAAAACATAAAAATTAGAAAAACGAAAGCAAATGGAAGCTCAAGGTTCTTCTCCAACTCTATTACTTCTTTGCCATGGAGAAGGATTGACAAGAAGTCCAAATAATAATCCTCAAGTGGGAAAAATGGACACTACACCAATTGGAGAGTTTTTGTTCTCCAACTTGAACAAGGGTGGGTTTCGTCCTCCTTGTATGCCACACCAAAATATTTTTATCCTTCAGTGAAAAGGAATTGAACAATCAACTCAAAAACCAAGTGTAAATTTATGACAAGATAGATGCGCAAAATGAGTCCAAGCGACCCCTTTTATATCCTCTTGGTGGTGCCAAAGATCAATTAGGGAGTCTTTGCCATAACCGACCTCATAAGGGTGTTTTCTTTTAAATTTAACTTGTTTTTTCACCTTCAACTCAGCTGACCTGCCTCATATGACAAACCATGAAAGAAGAATGTAAATTTTCACAAGAAAGAGTAAACAATACAGCAAACACTTCCCTTTTTCACCTCCTTCTTGCCCACGGGAAGTGGAATGGGCTAGAAGTCTCCAAAACGAATTAGTTCGAAAAATGGGACATTACAAAAGTAGACCACTTGAGAGAGTTACCTTGCAACATGTTGGTCTGAATCATACTTATGCTTTTTCTTCTCTTTCTTCTCTATTCTTGGCCCTGCACATAGAGCAAACACATTAAAGGAAACAAGAGCTCTCAACATTACTTCTTCCTTCCTCATAGATATGTCAACTACCTTTCTTCCTTTGCTTGCATTCTCCTCAAAATTCCCTTTCATATGATGGACTCTCAAAGGTCCATTCACTGCCCCAAGCATGGTTGTAGCATTGTAGGGGTCAGAAACTCTTCTAAAACAACGACAAACAATCCCTCTTTGATGGTAGGCGGAAAGTCCTTCCACCTTGTGACTGAAAACACTTTGGTGACTGTCATAAAAAAGGTTAAGGGGCCGGTTCTGACGCGGACAACAACAAAAAGAATAAGATAACAACTATCATACTTCCAATTCTCCACAAATTTCAGGCTTGACAATGATATAGAGATTGGAATCAACCCTATGGGGATTGAAAATGTTTCAACAACATCAATAAACTGAAGATTACTTAAATGTATGGCTGAGACTACTTGTATGGTTGCAAGTACAATGTTGTGCAAGCTGAAAATATGAATGACATCAGCTCTACAATCTGGAACCATGAAGCTCATTTGAGGAAACACATCCTCCTTGAGTTCTCCTTCACACCTTGTGACAAAATGTTTTTTTATGACTGTCATACAAGTGTAAAAGAGGCTGGTACTGTTACTGGCAGCAGATAAAATATTGGTACAACAGCTGTTATGCATGACATCCTTCGCCAAATTCAGCCATGTGAGTGATACAGGGGTTGGAAACAACCCTTGACTGAAAATTCTCCAACAATAGCCATAAGTTGAAAACTACTTACTTCAATGACTGAAACCATGTGCCTGGCAATCAAATTCCGCTTGTAGCTAGATCTCCAATCAACCCTGTCTTCAAGTGTAGGATTTGTTTATAAAGAATGCCCTATGAATTGTGAGCAATGATTCTCCATCTCTTTGTTAGAATGCGTATTATACTTTATAGGACTGCTCAAGAACCTTTTTCTAAACATGAGATAAAGAATTCATTTGTAATATTGAACTCTTCAAAACCCATATCCTTTTTGTATCTCAAAAGATCACCCACTCCCCAATTTTTTTTGCATAAACAATTTAGAACTTGTATGAAAAGACCTATGTGCTCTTTGCTACTCCATGTGTCCACTTTCTTCCCTTGTTTCGATTGCTTCTCAGGATGACGACAAATTTGCATATAGCTATCCTTTTCATCATGCTGTCCATGATGACAACAAATCTAGAGTGGCATAGAATGAATCAACAATTCTGAAATACTTTCATACCTTGGGCTGTCCTTAATTTGTTCACCTTCCCTTGCCAAATGAAGCTTGGTTGAGATATCTTCCACACTTCCCTCCTTGTGACTCAAAATTACTGAGTTAGGATCAACATTCCCCTTCCTCTTCAACATGTAAAGCCCTTTCCGCCTTGACTTCATCCATACTTGGTTGACACATGTATGGAGCACCGTCATAACTCTTGCTAGTGTCATGAACACCATTAACTTGCTTCTTATAGGTTGCTGTTCTAAAAATTCCAGCCAGTTGAAAATCAACATTAGCAACTAGTAAAGCCTTTTTCTCATTTGTATGCCCCTCAACTTGGTCTTCTTGGAATTCCACCTCATAACTCTCTGATTTTTCTTTTTCGTGCTCATGCCCCATGATTTCTTCTTTGACCTAACCGCTACCTTAGCTAGTTCTTTTTCTTCTTTCAAGAGAAACTCCTTTGGGTTTGACTCCTTGGCATTTTCTTGTGGTCTAGGGTTTAACCTTAGCATCTTCATCCATACATCGGCTGCCCCTTTGATGGAACCCTCAATTGTGGAGAGTGTCACTTTCCCCAAGGCACGATGAGAATCCACCTGTGACACTTGAGATCTAGGCTCGGGCCTTGACCTACCCTTACTGACTCTTATGAACTCTGCGAGTGAAATGACATCACGAATCTCCTTTGGAAGAGCCCTATACTCCTCATATTTGGCCACAATGTTGTGACCCATTGAATGTCATGTTTCCATCTTCGGAATGACTTCTTTCTTTGGAAAGAACCTAGGTCACCAATCCATGTTTTCTCTCATTTGATAGTAGATGTACCCTTTGTCACCATCTTGCATGAATACTCTCAGGTTGGGAAGATCGATGTTTTGATACCTCTGTAATGTCACTTTCAGGCTCAAATTTGAGGAATTTGGATTTTCCCCAAAACCCTACTGGAACATTGCCGAATATGATGACAACTACATGTAGAGAATCTGATTTTTATGACAACAATATGATTTAATGCAAGAACTAGGACAATGACCTGTTTTAGGTCCACCAAACCCTAAGCAACCTAGGGTAAATTCAAATTTTTGCCTTTTCCACACACAAATTTTCAAAAATACATCAACAACATGAAACCTTTGATGAAGTCATGCAAATAAATGCTTTAACCGTAAGTTACAGACTGCTAGAATTAATAATGCTCAAAAACTGTTAAAACTTTAAAATTCCATATCTTCATAAATACTTGGAGAAACAATACAAGTGATAGCTCAAAATGATCACAAAAATAGCAGCTATCCAATAAAACTAGAATAAGATTTTTCCAACCGTAGAAATCCACTGAAAAGTGATCCCGAAATTTCGAAATGGGTAGATCAATTTGGAAATGAATGTGTCAGCCCCCAAAAAGCGTGCCCTAAATGGAATTTGTGCACTAGATCTGATGGAAACCCTTGCCGTTCTAAAATTCTGAATTTTGAAGCCCAAATGTGACTCCTAAATGAAGCCACCAATGCAACAAATGGGGCTTTTTGTCCCCAAGTGTTGTGAGTATTGAGGGTTTTTGTCCTCAAAGGCTGAAAATGAGAGCTCGATGCTCCAATTTCCAAAAGAAAAGTATATAATTCACAAGATGTCGATGATGCACAAATGAGCCAAGCGACCCCTCTTTATACCTTGTTGTGGTGCTAAACCAATTAGAATGCTTCCAAACTAGGTCCAACCTCATAAGGATGCTTCTGTTCTATAATTTTGTTTATTAAAAAAACCTCTCATTTTATATTATAGAGAAATCAAAGTATACATATTCTACTGTGTCAGACATGAAAGCTATTAGTCCAAGTTTGGGCTGTATACACTACACGGTACATATTAGCAATTGATGAGGGTTGACAATCCTCAAAATTAATAATGTCAATCCAGGGTTGGTGTCTGAAGGCAATATGTAATTGGAGAAAGAGGTAGTTGGTAATGGTCTCCTCTACCCAAAATCCACACTTGCAGGAATGTAAAAACACGCTTGTAAAAAATATAAAAGCACACTTGCGGAAATGTAAAATAACACTTACAGAAATTGAAATACACTTGCATGAAATTGAAACACACTTGCATGAAATTACATGTCACACTTGGAAATTAAACATCACACTTGCAGGAAAGGAAATTGTTAAATTGGAAAGAATCAATAAACACATAAAACACCTGCAGGTTTACAACAAACTATACAACAAGAGAATAATTACATGGTACAAAAACAATAAAAATATAATTATAGAACGAAGAAACAAACATAAACACATAGATCCATCTTCCTTGGAATGAGTGGCAAACTCATTCATCGGAAGAGGATTTTAATCAAGACTTATTTACAAATCAAATGCAACTGAAGGAGGTTTTTGTTCAACTCATTGTTATGACCAAAAACCTCTCTTAAATTTTCCATTTGACTTTTTTGTAAACTTCATGAGCCATTTCCAGAGCCAAAGTGGTCATTTCCGATGTTAGACTGATAGACTTAGAAGCTAGATTGATAGATTCCAAAGCTACACTGATAGACTTTGAAGCCAGACTAAAACGGCTATAAATTTTGCATATGAATTCGAATCAAGATGATTCTTTTTTGAACTTGCATAATTTTCCGAGAGGAATCTGAACATGCAATTAGATTTAGGTTTGGGTATTTCTTGATAACTATTTTTCACTTCCCCAAACCTGTTCTAAGGAGCCGCTCATAGAACTGCTGAACATTTCCGGAGCTAATATGATATGGAACGCCAAAGCTCTGAATTTTCTCCATAATTGTTCTTATATGTGCACTCTTCATGGTCAGAGTCCTTTATAGCTCAGTATGGACTGCATATGCACAAATTGACATCTTTTCCCCAATAATTATTAGAAATAGCTAACAATAAAGTATAAAGAAACAACCATGATATATATACTCTTTATTTCATTCTTAATAAACCTTAAGTTCAAAAACTACACTTAGATCCACTTGCATCTCATTTATGCAAGGAAAAAAGAATGCCATATTTTGTATATAATGGGTTATTTTTTGGGCTCATCAGCAATCATTAATGCGACTCAGAATCTAAGATCTTTCTCAAATCATCTTGAAGCTTGGTCGACCACCACAATGGAAGAGGACCATAACATAATAGGTTGTGGTGGTCGAAAGTCCAATTGGCTAATGCATTTGCCACTTTATTGATCTCTCTGGGAACATGGCTAAAGTGAACTTGGAAATTCTCTTGCAACCTGTGAACTTTCCCTAACTCTCTTATCAAAGAATCAGATTCTGACACTTATCAGAGAATCAGATTCAACTTGGATTTTCTGCCATCCAATTTTTAGCCCTTCTTGCATTCCCTATAAACTGCTTTTATCTCCGCTAAGTTGTTCATTGTGTAGCCCAGTATTTTAGACAAGAAAAATGCTACATAACTATCAGAAGATCTACCTATGGCTCTCATACTTTCCTAACCCAGATTGCCTCATGAAGCACCATCAATATTTAGCTTTCCATAACCAATTGGAGGAGCTGTCCATTGTCAATTCAGTAGAGTTTTCTTTCTTGGTTTGAAGGTAGCCACGGTAGAAGTTATGGGTTGCAAAGGAAGCAATTTACACATTTGGTTCCATTCCGGCAAAAGATTTCGAGGCATACAAATCTTATGTTTGATAGATTATGCAAAATTCATTTTTATCTTCTCCCACACAAAGGAAATATCCCTTCTGTCATGTTGAAAAAGTCTTTTGTTTCTTTCCTTCCAGGTATTTCAAAGCAGAAGCGAGATACTAGACCGTAGAGCTAGTAAAATGTTATGACCCTTGGTAAGATGTCTTCCCCATTCTCTAAGCAGCTGTTCTAAAGGCTGAATACTAACCCAAGAAAGGTCAAACAATTTAGATAAAAGCTTCCATAGGTGGGTCACAAAGGAGCATTGAATAAACATATGAGTAATAGTTTCCTCATCATTCAGGCATAAAGCATATCAGAAAGGGCCGTGAAATCCTCGTTTCATAAGCCTATCTCCAGTTAAGATTTGTCTCCTTAAAATCTACCATATGAAAAAGATCACTTTGAGCCATAAAGCTGGTTGCCGCATATGATGGAAAATGTCCCTAAGGGGATACAAAGCTACCTGAAAAATAGAAGCATATTCAGAGGAGACTAAGTATATACCTATAGATCTTTTCCCCATACTATTATCGGGAAGAAATGATATTATCCATTAGTTGTTCTTGTCCTAGCTTGATTGGCCAGTCTTGAATGGGAATCCAACAGTGTCTAATTTCCCATTAATGGGTATAATTCTTACAGTATTTGAGAACCTTAATACAACCTTTCTCATGAAGAGCTTCCATAGTTGTCTGTAACTCAGGATGTTGAGTAATAAGTGGTGGATGTCCATCCCAAGAATCCATCCAGAAGTTTGTTGTATGGCCATCATTAATTATCCAGAAGGAGTATCTTTTAATCAGCTCTCCTCCACGTTTTAGAACTGAAAGGGTGGGGGAACCTTTAGAAGTAAGAGCCAATTGAATAATGCTCGGGTGGTTTGTTTTCAACATCTCTTCAATTAAGATGGTTTGGATTTTCATCTTCTTAATCCAGCCTACCTGACTCAATATGGAAAACTGCTAAAGAAGAATGCAATGCTCATGAAAATAACTGAAAAACATGACAATTACTCCCCTTTCGTATTTCCTTCTTGTCCACGGGAGAAGTGGAATGGGCTCAAAGTCTTCAAATTGAACTAGCTTGGAAAAGGTGACTTTACATCTTTGTGGGGTGGAGCACCCATATTTGAGGGGTAGTACTACTATGGGTTGTGAGGCAATGCCTTGTAGGACATATTCAACCATTTCATATTTAATACCGATTCTTTCCCTCTTGCGGCATTGTATAATCATGTCTACATATGCGTGTAGCTAGATAAACTAAGAAAGATGAATACAGAGGAAGATAGACAACTTTTCATATCCTTTGAGAGAATGCCTTGTAGGACATATTCAACCATTTCATCTTTAATATCGGTTCTTTCCCTCTTTTGGCATTGTTTAATGTAACGTCACCTTTTTCGAATTAATCCATTTAGAAGACTTCTAGCTCATTCCACTTCCTGTGGGCCGAAAGAAGGTGAACAAGGGAAGTAATTGTTCATGTTTGCTAGTTTTCTTTGAGCATTTACTATTTTCTTCCATGGTTTCTCTCATTAGCTAGGTTGGCTGGGTTGGAGGAGTAAATGACAAAGACAAAAAAAAAACTTCATTATGAGGTTGGTCATGGGGGAAACTCCCTCATGGGGTTTGGCGCCACCAAAAGAATATATAAGGAGTTGTTTGGGCTCATTTTGGGCATGCGTCTTTATTATAATTTAACATTACTTGGTTTTGGGGTCGATTGCTCTATTTCCATTCCACTAGAGGGTGGAAATCCTTTGGTGTGGCTTCACAAGGGAGACGAAACCCTTCATTGATAATTGGAGAACGAAAGCTCTTTAATTAATTGTTCCAAGTGCTTCAAAGAGGTGGATTCAGCCTATTTTCAGCAAGGGTTTGTTTCTAAGGTGAAATTCAGCCCCTCTCCTAGGGGAGCAACCCACCTTGGGGAAGAGATTGGTGGTGTCTAGGGCACGGCACTGCTCAACTCAGCCATCATTGCATTCTCCATATTTTTGGCAGCCATAATCTACTTCGTACTTCATTTTTAGGGCTTGGAATCATTCATTTCCGGCCATTTTATAAGGGAATACTCTGTTGTCATTTATTTCCAGCCATTTCTAGCTGTGTTTAGAGGCTGATTTCTTCGTCGATAATTTTCTTAAATATTCTTAAAGTGACTCTATATACTTCAGATATTGTGAATGGTGATATTTTGATGTCCTTGCTGCTGTTCTAAAAATCAGACTACTGTTCTATTTTCTAGTTGGCTTATATAGAAATCAGAATATATTTCAGTTTGGATTTGTGTTATTTCGTTGCTTTTCAGTTCAGCCCTAGAAAGGGACATTATATATAATCATGTCTGCATATGTTTGCAGCTAGATAGACTAAGAAAGATGAATATAGAGTAATACAGACAATCATTCATATCCTTTGAGAGAATGACATGAACAGAGCGTTCAAATTAATAATAATTCTGTTACAGGTCTAATATCCTTCTTATGTGGCATTCTGTGAATGTTAATTCTTATGTCTATATTTTTGTTAAATACTTGGTTCCACATATAACTCATTTGTGTTCTAGCAATTTAGAGTGGTGCGCCCAGGATATCTTGTGGGATCCAGGCCACCTGTTGTCTTCATTTTATAATTTTGGAAGTACCCATGAGTTCTTGAGGGTCCAGACAATTCTCAGGGCCTTCAACTTGGTCATTTTGCCTCTCCGGGTCTGACTTTCTGTATCCGCTTTACTTTTCCTCATCATTTTTCGTAGGTCCTTGAATTTCGTGTGGAGTGTGGGTATTTTGTTTTGCGACTGTCTTGATCCTCATGAAGTTAACTGAACCAAACTGATCCGTTTCGGATCAACAACAAAAGCATCAAGGAAAAATGTCTACACAATCGTCAAGTTTTGATGTGGAAATGACCAATGGATGATAAACACGCCACATCGAAGAATTCATTTCCCATACTACAACACACAAATTAATATTTGAAGGAGAATGGTTCACATTCTGTAGATATTTGACATATACATAATTTCAGATTAATACAATCTCGACTGCGGTTCTTTATGGCAGTGCTGCTCTTCACGTGTGAATTAATGTATGTTTGCTTTTCTTTTTGATTTATTGTTTACATTTGCTTCTACTAAAACACACTTAAATCTACATTTTTAGTGTGTTGTTATCTAGAATTTCCCGGGTTCTGGATCATAGATTGAAATGGTGTCATCCACAGCAGGCAACCAAGGCCTTGTTGCCATTTTTCACTTTTATTTTCAAAGCAAAGACAATTTTCTTTTTCATGGATACCCTCCAAAGTTTACATGTTATATACAAATATTATATTTTAATTTTGGTTTTCATTGCTATTGGATGCCTTTGTATTTATTACAGGAGTTAAAAGTTTTCAAAATTCAAGTCGCCAAAACATAAAACTTTACGGCGACTCTCGTGGAGCAACTATGGTGCAATCAATTTTTTGGTTACCAATCATTTTTACAAACAATAGTAGAAGATGAACTAAATGTAGCCCATCATGAGCCTCTCTTCATAAGGAAGGCATGGAAAAGTAGAGGTGTGCACGAACTTCATGAATTCCTCACATGACAATGCATTCAAACTAGCACATCACCATCATCGAAGGAAATTGCATCGAGGATGCTGAAAAATAGTCCACAACTTGGAGAGCTTGTGTTGCCAAAACTTCTTCCACGTTCTCATTGCCAAGAACTTGCAAGTGTGTAGATGTAATGATAGCACACATAAATGTCTCGTGTGAAATCAATTTGCACAAGGCAAAGTGATACAGACAAAGACGTATTCGATAGCTAAAATCATGAAAATGTGTAACCAGCCTCCAAATTTAAAATTGCTTATAAAAATTTAAACATGTAAATACTCTTCAAAATTTCCCTTTCTACCTTCCAAGAAATTGCTATTACTCTTACTTTCAAAAAATGGTGGATTGGCAAGTGGAATTATTTCAAGCAAATGGTCATCTTGAAAATTGTTCTCTCATGAAGGAAACTTATGAGCCAACGAAACACAATCATCTTAGTCATTTTCCATAGCACTTCAAGATCTTTTGTAGCTTCCTTTTCCCCTTCCTATAAGCATCATGAATGAAGTGTTCACTTCATCAAATTTTATATTGCGAGCTAACCATGATTAGGTTTCGAGCTAGATTATGAAGGGTTAAACACAATACTATTAGTTGGAGTTGTTGATACACATTGGGATATCCTTGTCACAATTTCATATGGAAAACCTTGGGTGGTAAGTGACACAATGGTGCAATGGGAAGATAAAATTTTATGCTTTACCAAGTTAAAGTTGAAATCAAGGACCATTTCATGATATGCTTTGTTATGTCTCATGTTTTCTAGTGGTTAGGTTCTCGGTTATGATTTTTGGAGGGGAATGTTGGCAAGTGGGTTGAGGGAGCAGTTTGGTCCAAAGATAAACTTCATGCAATGACATTGACTCAAGGACCTAGACATCCAAAACTCCAATGACAACAATGATTAATTTTGTTGACATTCTTTTGTCTCTTAACGGAGAGGATAAGCTAGATTACGAGGATGAGCCGGGTAAGCATAGAGCATAAGGGAAGAACCATGACAGACCTTGATATATCCAAGTTTCTTGATCTGTATGTGGTGGTAAAGGAGAATTTACAAAGATATTGGATTTGGAATCAAGCAAGACATTTTGAAAATGTGTTTCCTCCTTCGTTATGCTTATGTAATGTGCTGACAATTATGTTTTCTAGAGGGAATGTTTACAAGACCCCCGTATCATCTTGTGGATTTATTTGAGGTCCTCCAACTATCTTGTGAGACAACATCTCCACTTCATGTTGTTTTGTTAGGGGTTTGCTTGTTTGGAAATGAACAAGATTCTATGTGACTATTTTGAAACTTGCACTTGCATCCTCCTAACTACACCAAAATAGAAGTTTAGAACAAGGTATAAGAAACTATCAAATCTTAAGGGAAGATCGATTTTTTTAAATGTAGTTGTGAGCACTAGAGGTGCCATGACCCCTATGTTCACACGCTGCCTCCACATTTTGTATAGATATATGTCAGGGCACTTATAACTAAAACATTTGATAAATGTCCCTTCTCCATAACACTTTAAATCTCATGTCTTGGTAGAGGCTGGGAGCATATTTCAAAGGGTTCAAACCCGAGATTGTTTTTGGAGAAGTTCTCAGCTTGCTCATAGTCCTGCATTTAATTCTCTTGCAAAGCACATTAGAGACATAATAGTAGATCCTTTGTATGGGATTCCCCACCAAGGAAGAGAAAGTCTTGCACTTACTCATTACTCGAGTAGTGTAGTTGATTTTTTGGTTGACAATCATTTCTGCAGACAATATGAGAAGATGAGCTAAGTGAAACACATCATGACCCTCCCTTGGCAAGGAAGTCGTGGCGAAATGGGTGGCATGATTAAAGTCTCCATTAGCAAAGACATGCACAAACTTCATGACTTCCTCATACGATAATGCATTCAAATTCACAGGCATCACCATCATTGAAAGAAATTGTGTTGATGGTTTCGGTACATGAACCGAAATGTCAAGGTGCTAATCCTCTCCACGTAGCATATTTAGAAGTTTCATTCTTCATCCAACCTGAGATACGAACCTAAAATATTTAATTATGCTGAGGCTGTTGAAATTTTGTCCACGTCCTGAAGAGCCTGTCAAAAAAATACTTCCGTCTTCTCATCCCCAAGAACTTACAGGAGATATGGTTGTAATGGGAAGCCACATAAATGTCTCGTGTCTGGTGAATCTACAAAATGAAAATAGATGCGGATAAAGACATATTTGACAGCTAAAAGCATGAAAGAGTGTAATTGACTAAAAAAAATTAAACTTTCTCATAAAAATTTGAGCATGTAAATGCTCATCAAAATTTCACTTTCTACCTTCAAATTAATTCTCACTACTCTTGCTTTGGAAAACGATGGATTGGGAAGTGGAATTATTTCAAGAAAATGGTCATCTAGCAAATTGTTCGTGAATGAGAGGCACCTTTCAAGCCAACCAAACACACCCATCTTAGCCATTCTCCATACTACTTCAGGATCTTCTGCAGGTTCCGCTATCCCTACCTATAAGCAACATAAATGACATTCTTACTTCATAAAATTTTATAATGCCAAGAAAAGAAACCATGACCGGGTCTCAAGCTAGATTATGAAGGGTTAAACAAAATACTAGCAGTTAGAGTCCCCATTTAGAATCAATTTAGAAGATGAGATGTGGAGGTGGTTTTCAATGTTGAAAGGGCTTAAAAAATGAAAGTTTCCATTTTTTAGCAGCTGAATAAATGAAATTTAATGCACCTGGTATGCCGTCACAAAGTTGCATCAAAGTGGTGCTTCCCATGTGGAACTCGTCATTTAAATATTCTTCTACGATTTCGACCATTGTTTGTTCTCTTGACAGCAAATATTTTCTTATGCGCAAAATTTGGGAGGACTGAGAGTGGTGGTTATTTGTGTTGATTCAGAGAGCGTTTGAGATGCAGAAATTTTGACGGCACTGTGAATTGTAGAAACTGTTATTCATTGGGGAAAATAAGACAGAAAGCATGGGAATGGAACAACAGCCATCAGTTTCACGAGGTAAACGTAAAATACTACATCGAGATTTACCGTTGATGTGGAAAGATGTTGACCATTGATTGGATAAACGATTGAGATGAAAACGATGGTCTTGTATTGCTTTTCTGAAATCGTAGTCATCAACTAATTACGTATTTGGCGTAACTAGTGGTTGCTCCTGGAGGAGAAAGTCTACGCCGATAGTGGTTTAGTGGGGAGGGGTCATTTCGTGTGGGCTGTAGTTGATGGGGAGGTGAACTTAAGGAATATGGTGCTTCAAGGACCAATACATGCTTGAGAAACATGTATAGGACCATGTTTGGAATTTGGGAATCAATAATCTCCTTATAGTATATTGTACTTGTATTGTGGCAAGGAGTATAGCAATATGGAAGCGTGAAATTCTTCTTGTGCAACATGTTTAATGTAGGTATAAAAGGGTCAGAAAATGATCAATGTAAGGTTTAATTTATTGCAATTGAGTTAGTGTTATTGTTGCTTTATCATGGGACAGTTTCATATTGGAAGTAACTGATACAAGTGTAGTTGCTTACAGTTATTATCGATTTAAACGAATGTTACATATATTCACTCGTTCAGAAATTGTTGGTATACACATATGTACATTTGTTGAAGTTGTTTATTGATAGGTGGGTTTATAGTTGGTGTCCCAAGATTTCACCCTGAAATCTGAGACTACCCCATGTTAAAAAAAACGCTCTTTTAAAATAATGGGTTGTTTTGTGTGTTAATTGTCAGAAAGTGTTTGTATTGTGTCAAGATATTCCCAGAGAGTCATATTAGCCAATTTCGCCAAATACCCAGATGCCCGAAATTGTTATATTTTGTCGTTGGAGTTTGCCTGCAAGAAATGTTTATTTTAATTATTTTGAGCCCCGTTTGAGGCAAATTGTGCTCCGGTTTAACCCTATTGTGGTCTGTACATGTCAATATTCAACATTTAGCTGTGGATGGGAGGCTACATACCAGGAATTTGACATCTTAGGCATCTACAGGAAGGGTTCAGAACTACGTTCGGTACGTATTACATGAATGGGAGAGATTATATCCCGTATTTGTGGGAGTTGTGAGGAAAATGTTGTCTAGGTCATTTGCCTGTGCTCAGACTGGTAGAAGGCTTAGGGATTTTTTTCCTGGAGTATCTGGAGGTATCACCTTATTGGTTGTAACTGCTAGGAAGTTGCTAATGTTGATATCCTACAGGAGGTCTAGTTCTCTCTGAAAAGACATAAGTCATGTATTGATTTTAGCTTTGAATTCTGGGCAGGTTGCATTATTTGGGAAGAGGGGGTCTTTGAAGCTACAATGGGATGGTTTCGGTAGCAGCAGGTAGGTGGGAACATCTTATAGGACCTGCACTATGCAGAGTACTGTAAACGATGAAAACAAAGTCACTTGAGTCACGATGGGATTTACTCTTCAAATTCTTAACATTCTTCCATGAATTTCATTATCTAGATATACAGTTCAAGATGCCATCATATCCAGATAGTGAGTGCCTAATGAGTCTTTCACTTAAGGCAAATCTTAGGAGGAGATTTCTAACCTACCTAATGCAGGGCTAACATCACGAACTCATTCTAAAAGACAAACGACTGGTAAAGGTAGTTATCATGCCATTTCAACAAAGCTGCGGTGCAGTGGTAAATACTTGTATTGAGAAATTGACTTTTAAAAAGAATAGAATTCACGTTATCATGCCAAAAGATGATGAGCTGAGTCACTTATCATTTCTTTTCCAGTACCGTGAACAAAGAGTAATAGAACCCATCTTGAAATACAATATTTACTAATGTGACAGAAAACACCTCATCATTTCTCTTTCCCAAGCATGATCAAAAGTTTTATGCATGATGAAAGGATAAAGATTCAAGATTGGAAATAGATCATCTATAAGGAAATAAATGATTAATGCCTACGTTAATGGTAAATGGATGTATCTAATGATCAAGGGGTGTGCAACCCATATTGAGGAGAAATAATACCCTATCCAACTAGTGATCTCCCCAATTAATAGGAGCATTTTTTAGCACGATTTTCTTAAATGTGCATAATTTTAATGAGTCTTCGATTATGAGATGCTTTTTCCATGTTGAGTCAATTCCACGTAGAAAGCAATAACAATTGTCTTATCCAATCAAAACTAATTGTGATGCTGGATGCCAGCCATGACCATTGCAAATTGAAAATTGGTAAGGTCCAATTTGTAGTTTGATCCTCTAAGTTAAAAATGGAAAAACACCAATTTGCCAGGGATCCCAATATGTTGAAAACTAGCAATAATGGCCTATCAGAGTGGTCAAGGTTGAAAACCTCATCGAAGGCGGCCATAATCCATGAATAATCTAGATTCGTCAACACATTGAAGTGCTTAGTTCTAGGTAAGATTGGCACCCAATAGCAAAGAGGACATTTGTACACAGAAGACAGGTGTTTGATCCTTATGGAAGGCTTCAAAGTTTGAAAAACACCAAGGTTTGGGGAAGATCCCAATTAAGTCTGATTAACTGTCTACAATAATGGTATAGGTGCTCAGAGTGTCAAGTTGACAAAACCTCATCGTTTTCGGTTTGGCATGCAGGCATCTAGACGTCAACACATTTGGGGCAGCAGGCCTGAGTATCCATAAAAATTTTTACAATTAACAATCAAAGAACATTTATGTTCCGGATACCATCTTTGTCTGAATGAACAGTAGGAATTACATAAATAACTAGGTGCTTTTATAAGATTCTAAACGGAGCTTAAACCAAGGTCCAATACATTGAACATATCGGCATCTGAGGCTGAAGAAATACATCCATATCTGCACCAGTAGATAAAATGATTATTTCATCTGAATAAAAAGAAGAAGATATTCTTCCTCAGATCACATAATATCGCTCCAGCCATAGAAGAGATGGGACCAACGAGAATGATTAGCATGAATCATGCATAAGATCCAAGATGATCCAAAGAGCAATAAGTTGTAAAGGCTTCAGCCTATTGTTTCGAATGCAGGGTTTCATGCTAAAAGTTATTGCATGTGCATTTTCAAACTTCCAAGGCACCTTGTGCACCTGTTCTCCCAATATTCCAGTTGAAGGTGGACTAGTAATTTCAAATTGGATTCATTTCGGAGTCGCTTTCCAGAAGTTAGTCTAATTGCTCAGTGCGGCATTTAATTAATAAAAATGATGAGTTATTGATCATCCTCTATTATATAGTTAAACTCGATGCATGTACTGTGTGAAGAGCTGCAAAATGCTTCAAGGATAAGAGGGAATGAAATATGTCAATTGGCAATACCTGCAAGTTCAATTTAAAGTCAGATGTCGCCTCTAGATCCAGAAATCTTCCATATACAACTACTTGCCAGATTGCAAATTGAAGTGAGAAGTGCAAAGTTTAAAAGAATGAGCTTGGAGGCGGAATATGGAAAAGTTTAAGAGGTACAGCTTTCCTGTTCCATGTCTTCTGGCTCTTACTTCCTCTGATTAAGTGAATCGAGCGATCAAATAAATTATAAAACTCTAAGTTATTGGTATAAAAGCGGAGGTAGGGGCTTGACACACATTCAACTACTTGGAAATTTGTAGCAGACATGCAAAATATAAGTTTATATCTTTAGTTGCAAATCATGCATGTAATGCAAAGAGGAATTCGATGAGGGAGATTGCCAGTTGTTACCTGTATCTAACTTCCACATGTGCCAGTTCATCGTGTAGGCATCCTCACCCGTAGTGTCACCTACTTCATGCTATAAGTAAAAGACAGAACACATACAAGATAGAAGTGCATCAAAATGTTGTATGCAGCATTCCATTTCTCTTCCAGACTTCTCTGATCACATACCCTTGATTAACTATTTGGTATTAGCAACCATTGAATAGAAAGGAAGTCCCAGATTTCTGGGGAAGCCTTAGAAAAAAGGGTACATATTGTTTCAAATTTTTTGTTTTAGAAGTACTTATAAACTTTGTGTTATTCTAGATCTAGCCCTGAGGAAGTTTTCTTGGGCTACAAACTACACATTTGAAGAGTTGCATGATTTAGAACATCATGCTAGGGAAGGGAGGTCGAGACTTCAAGAGGCATTACAATTTTCTAATGTCTCCTTTTCCAAGCTAATCACTAGGAAGGCCTTGGGCCCATTCCACCTTCTGTGGGCTTCAAGGAAGGAAAGCAAGGGAGGTGAACATTGCCATAATTGTAAGTGATTGTATTTTCCTTATTTATTTAATTATTATGGCTTGGAGTGATTTGACCAGGCGATGGATTGGAGTGATTCGGCTAGGACCAAGTGCAGATTAAAAGTATACTTCCCATTCATTAAGAGGTCGACCATGGAAATTAGTCCCTCTAATTCATTGTTAACACCAAAGAGGGGTACTTCAAGAGGTTCGAATGGTGGAGGAGCATATCATTATCATTCATCATTTGACATTTTACTTGGATTTGGAGCTAGTGTAGCTTCTCTTCTTGCCATTGAAGGACGAAATCCCTTCCTTGGTTACCTATTGAGGACAAAAATCTTCAATAGGATCACACTTGGTGGCTTCATTCAGGAGTCACAAGTGGACTTCATTGGCAGATTTCTGGAACAACAAGGTGTTTATCTGTGCATAGGGCACTTATACGCCAGCTAGGGCACTTTCAAGGGTGTTGGCACCCTCCCTCCATTTGATCTACCCACCTGGGAAGTTCAAGATCACTTTTGGAGGGGTTTCCATGGTTGGAAAATTGTGATTTCACTTTTATTTGATAGCTGGTCTCTCTGAGATCATTTTGAGCATTTGTTTGTGTTGAAACTCCAAGTATTGATGGAGTTGTAAATCTTTGAAGTTTCAGCTGTGCTTGCACTTGAATTATATTTATAAAATATATATTTGCTCCAGATTTCATCTTGCCAGACTTCTGAAGTGTTTGGGATATTTCTATATTGATTTTCAGTCTATATTGCATGAGAATATTGGCTTGAAGAGCCCATACAGTTCGCTGCCCTAGAGGGATATTAATTAATGTTCTAAGCTGATTTTTATACCCTAAAAGTGTAATTTCCAGTTCGCCACTAGGGTTTTTAATATTGTTGGATCTGCTTTTATAAAAATCATATTATTTTCAGTTGGGTGTTAGTGTATTTTCAAATCTGATTCGTAGGGTTTGTGGCCAAATCTTTATTTTTGGTTTAAGCCTTAGAAAGGGACATTATAGCCTACAAAAATTGAAGTATTGTGTGACAAATATGCAACAAAAACTTATTCTAATGGAAGATTTCAAACCCATAAAATATTGGAAGAAAAGAGAGGAGGAAGAAGTTTGAATGGTAGGGTTGTTGTATTGTTCATAGATTTAATCAACAGTAAATGATTGAGTAATATGGACTTTGGCTAGGGGCTTTTCACCGAGATAAACAGAGGAAAAGGAAGTTACCATATAGTGGAAAAATTCGCCAGGATACTAGTCTCTTTCTTAGTGGGTTTCTAATGGATTATAGATAAATGCAAGTGTGAATAATGTTACACCTTCTAACCATTGGCACATATGGTTGGAAATTCTCTCCACCCTCAATAAGAGAATCCCACTATTCGGATTTGAAAGCATGTGGTTGATCCACCCTGAATACTATGTTAAGGACTAGAAGTTGTGCGATGAAGCGGATGATATTATTGAAGATGCTATGTACAAATTTGCTACCAAAATCTCTCACCTAAAAGCCAAAATGAAGGATTGCAATAGGAATGTTTACGGGAACATTTTCTCTCAATAAAAGGGAGCCACAAAGAGACTTGCACAATTTCAAATGGATATAAGGGCCAGTGATTTAGCCATTCAACATTACAACAAAAGCAACGCTAATTGAAGTGCTTTCCACCATCCAAATTTTGGAAGCACCCTTTTGGAGACAGTAATCAAGATAAGATTGGCTAAAAATGGGCGAATCTCGTCAAGTCAGTTCTAAATAGACAATACAACGATACCAGAACCAAAATCAGAACAACCCGAAACCAGATTATGCAAAACCCACAAGAAATTGCTGCTCATGCCACATTGCTTTCTAGCACCTAGTCATAGAGGAGCAGATTTGTAATGTCCCTTTTAGGGCTGAAAACGAAGAAAAGGGGTTTACTGGCTATCCACAGTAGATCTGATCTGAAAACACCTTCAAGCACCCACACAACAAACTGAAACTAGCTGAGAATATCTTAGAATGATTAACCAATACAAAATCTGTTCTCCCAGGGCAGCGAATTGCCTATGAGATTCGAATCCACATTTCACTATGCAAATCAATCTAGAATGCCACGAAATAATTTATCTAGCCACGACAATATTTATACATAACAAATACATCAAGAGATTGAAGAAATATCTGATCATCACAAATGGAATTAAATATTTATAATAACAACAGTCCAACCAAATCGAGGGCTAGGAAAAATAACAAATCCTCACCATTTTTTTCAAAGTTTAGATAATGACCTTATGAATTATTCCAAACAAGAATATCAAACCAAAATAGTGAAATCAGCCCTACAACATACTAAACCCTCCACCCATGCAAGTCGACTAGAGTAAGAAGGGGGAAAAACCAATAATAAACCATGTTGAAATACTTTGGAAACCCTCGTATGGGATTCCCCTCAAACTTGAGGAGTGTTCATTCCTCAATCTTCCAACTATGGAGGTTTTTCGTCCCCAAAAGTTTCGTCTTTAGTGGAGAGTAGGGCACATTGTGCACAAACCGAAGATATCAATTCTTAAATTAAACATGCATAACCCTTCAAATGAACCTTCATGTCCTTATATATCCTCAAGTGGTGCCAATGTCAAACTAGAAGCCCAATGCATAAGCCGACCTTCAAGTAATTCTATTTCTTCATTAACCTCTATGTAGGCTCTCCGATCAAGGCCGACCCATAAGGATTAGAAGTCTTTAAACCAAATAAGAGGCCTTCATGCCCAACTCGCCATTAAAAGTATTTAAAAATACTTTTACGCCATTACATCAAGTAGAATTCATCATCCATTGAGCCAATATTTACTCAAACAAAGACATAATTGGAACTAGAAGAAATATGAATGCAATTCTCATTATGTCCCATTCAGGCGACATTACAGTCTTCCCCGCTCAAAATTGCTTGTCCTCAAGCAATTGTAAGTGTCCGGATCCCAAATAAATCTCAACTTATCCTTTGGCTTCCTGTTTGTATCCACACATGAAACAAACTCATTAAAGAAAACCAAGGGTTTCAACATCCTTGATTCCTCATATCTCATGGACATGATGGCAAGTCTTCTTTCTTTCCTTTCAACAATTTTGCAAACTTCCCCCAAGGAATGAATTCTCATATTTTCCTTCTGGCTGTACCAAACACACCTGTGCCCATGCATTTCTCTTTTAGAAATCACGATGTTAGGGGCTGGAAACCTTATTACAACTGATACCAACATGAAAAGGGGGCTGGAAATGTTTATGACAGTCACATAGAAGCTTAGGTCAACATGCTTGAATGCCCAAAATTCAGTATTTATACTATTTCCATTCATGCCAACAATTTCCAACTGAGATCAAATATCTGGAACTATTAGATAGCACACAAAATTTGTGAACTCAGCCTCTTCTCTTAGTGGAGTACTTCAAGAGTATGATCATTTTTCCCTTTTGATGCATCCTCAATTGCTGCTATGACTAATATATGTACAACAACAAATTCATCATAATTGCTTCCTGTTTTCTACATTTCTTCCGGTTCTTTCATGGATCCAAGGGTTAGCAATACATAGATCGAAAAATCAGAATTACAATTCTTACCATGATGACCCAAACATAACAATTGCATGGCATAAAAATGATGCAAACAATCTCCTCTATGAAGATGATCACATTGCTTGTGTTCCCCACAAGATTCATTTGATCTTTCCCTCATCCCGGCACTCATAATGATAAAATTATCAGCAGTACTGATCTTGAAATCAGAAGTTTCTCCTTTTTCAATACTCACAAAAACATCCATATCCCATATGCGGAAACAAACTTGAAATTGAATCAAAGATGTGCTTCTCACCTCATCATTCCTTGGAGTATGAGATGCATGATAACATCTATACAACAGTGATATAGGAGCTGGAAATGATCCTATATTGATTGCCAACAATGCTATAAACTGAAAACCAATACTTCCCATGACTGAATCTGCCTGTATGCTTACAAATGTGCCACTGTGCAAGCTGGAAGTGCGTATGACAGCAGTATTATGATCAAAATCAATGAGGCCATTATGTAAAAACTTATCATCTCTGGCTTCTCCTTTACATACCCGAAAATAGTAGATCGTTGTGCAATGTAATTCCAACAAAACCATGCTATGTTAAATCCAAACATTATGATCAACAACAAGATGATTTTTACTATGCTTACCATATTTCCGTATCAAACACCTTGTTGTCCTTGCAATGATGAATGAGGTGAGAAGGGACCAATCCCTGGTGACTGAAAATGCTTTGGAGATTTGGAAACTATCTCCTCTCATGGCTGTCCTCTTATTGATGACATCAAACATATTGTAGGGCAAACTGAAATAGTTGGATAACAATAAGTTCAAAATCCCAAAAATCAATTTTTTGCAACCTTCACAAGCATACCTTATTGGCTATGGGCAACAAGATTGAACCCCATTGGTTCAAGTCTCAACATACAACACAAATTCGACTTCTATCTTTAGAATATTTCCTCTAGGATCATGTGCAAGCCTTCAAATCTGAAGATACTCAAGAAGAGATGGCTGTTTAGAAATAGTGATTTGCTTACCATGAGCTGTCCCCTCATCTTCAAAATCACTTCTCATCATGTTGGCTATAACAATGGGTGCAATTCCTTTTGTTGTGCCAATATTTTCCTTATGTTCTTCAAGGACCAATTCCGAATTCTTTCCTTCCCATTGGTATGAGATGACGAATGAACTAGCAAGAGTAGCTTCAATGTTAGAAACTTTGTTCTTCAAAATATTACCAAGATCCCATACCCTTATGCACACAAATATGAATTTGCATCAAGAGGTCTACATGCCTTATTTTGCAAGTTACATCCATCATTCTAGCATGCTTTCCTTAATGACCCATATATTGATATGACATAAATGGAAGCAACAAATCTGAAGTATACCCATACCTTGGACACAAATCTGAAAATGCTCGAGTATGGAGCATTGAATATGGAGAATGATCATCATACCTTTGGCTGCCACGAAAATCCATCTTATAGGCAATGCTTGGAAGATCCTCTTCCCATTTATTTTCCTTAAACTTTTCGCCATTGTTAGAATAGTCCTCATGATGACCAAAGCAATGTAGCAACCTAGTGTGATGCAATAAACTCATGCTATGATCATAAAATAAATCAAGTGGCCTACCCTCACCTGCTGTATTGGAATTTACAACTGGCTGAAAATCTACACAAGTGTCCGGTAAGGTTCCTTCCTCATCAACCTTCTGCTGATCAAATTTTTCCTCTTCAATTAGGGGCTGATCTGTTTTGTCTTCATGCTCCAAAATGACAATTGGATTACCTTCTTCCAATGCATCCTCTTTTTCCTTATGCAAATCTGATTTCTTCTCAACATTTAGCCACACATAGCCATTAGAAACCAATGAAACATTGTTAAATATTAAGGAACTTTTAGCTTCGGACTCATGCTCCATGATTTCCCTTTCCTTTCTAGGCTCATGCTTCTGTCTTTCATCACACCTTGGTGCCTTCACATTGCTGTTCTGAAAATCAATCAAGAGCTCTACTTTGGCAATGGTGATGGGGGCTTCTAGGGCTTCAATGGGATGTTCCCTCTCAATGCCCAACAACTTCGGTTGTTGTTCTTCCTTCTTTGGCTCAAGCTCCATGATTTTTTCTTCTTCAACTTGCATCATGGGTTCCTCTATGGGCTGTTTCTTCACCATTACTTGCAGCTCTAGTTTTTCTTCTTATATAGCTTATGACTTAGGATTGGGCCTTGATCTTCCCTTGCTTACTCCCATGAACTCAGAAAATGACATGGCATCACAAATCTTCTCCGGAAGGGCCCTATAATCCTTGTACCATGCAGCAATGTTGTCCATTTTGGATGTTTGAGTATTAATGTCTTACTTTGAAAAGCTCTTTCCACCATTCAGTTTTTGAAGGGTATGGATCAGTTGAGCCATTGTATTGGCCAATCTTTCTTGCCCTAGGGCAATATTTTCGAGTCTAGAAACCAAAAATTCTATCTGCCATTTGATCTTCTTCCAACAAAACCCTCAGGCTGGAAGGATCGAAGCTCTGATACCACTGTAATGTCCCTTTTAGAGCTGATCCACAAAGAAAAGGGGTTTACCGGCTATCCACAATAGATCTGATCTGAAAACACCTTCAAGCACGCACAACAAATTGAAAATAGCTAAGAATATCTTAGAATGATTAACCAATACAAAATCTGCTGTCTCCTAGGGCAACAAATTGCCTATGAGATTTGAATCCACTTTTCACTATGCATACCAATGTAGAATGCCACGGAATAATTTATCTAGCCACGACAATATTTATACATCTCAAATACATCAAAAGATTAAAGAAATATTTGATCATTACATCTGGAATTAAATATTTATAACAACAATAGTCCAACTAAACCGAGGGCTAGGAAAAATAGCAAATCCTCACAAAAATTCTTCAAAGTTTAGATTACGACCTTATAAATTATGCCGAACAAGAATATTAAACCAAAATCATGAAATCAACCCTATAACTACGAAACCCTCCACCCATGCAAGTCGCCTAGGGTAAGAAGGGGGAAACACCATCAGTAAACCATCTTGAAGTACTTTGGAACCTCTGTATGGGCTTCCCCTCAAGCTTGAGGAGTGTTTGTTCCTCAATCTTTCAACAATGGAGGTTTTCGTCCCCAAAGTTGAGCCACACTAAAGGTTTTCGTCTTTAGTGGAGAGTAGCGCACATTGTGCATAAACCCAAGATATCAATTCTTAAATTAAACATGCATAACCCTTTAAATGAACCTTCATGTCCTTATATATCCTCAAGTGGCGCCAACATCAAAATGGAAGCCCAATGCCTAGGCTGACTTTCAAGTAATTTTATTTCTTCATTAACCTCTATGTAGGCTCTCCAATCAAGGCCAACCCATAAGGATTAGGATTTTTTAAACCAAATAAAAGGCCTTGATTCCCAACTCACCATTAAAAGTATTTAAAAATACTTTTACACCATTACATCCAATAAAATTCATCATCCGTTGAGCTAATATTGACTCAAACAAAGACATAATGGGAACTAGAAGAAATATGAATGCAAATCTCATTATGATCCATTTAGGGGACATTACAAACACTCTCAAGGACAATTACTTGATTCCTTAACTTGGAATTCGATCTTTCTCTTTTTGCCCTCTCCTACATGTTTGCAACACTGTTCTACTTATAGATTCCACAGGGCTTTGGTAGGAGAACAATATGACTTCAGCTAGAAAAGGTTCCCCTAAACAATATTCCTTAGGTTGTCTCTAAGAACCACTAATCAACTTTAGAAGTTCCCCTAGCTTTGGTCGAGCTCAAACGAATTGCCTTCAACAAGAAAAGGTTCCCCCACAGAATATTTTTCAAGTTGCCTCTTAGAACCATTTATCAACTCCAGAAATTCCCCTCCATTTAATCGAGCTCAAACGTATCATTCTGTTGGCCCTTGGCCAAAATAGGTGGATCAAGAACCACACATCCTTTGCTAATTGTATCGATGTTGATAGGAAATTATGTCCAACACATAACTCATCATTGAAGCTAATGGGAGTGGTCCCGCAGGAATGTAGTATTTTGTGGCATTGTTAGTGTTTGGTGGCTTCTGCAATGTATTGCGGCATTGGGCAAACTTGCACGACATTTGTAGTGTTGGATGGCTTTGAACAAGTTTCCGCGGCATTCATAGTGTTGCGCGGCTTGGGTAAAGTTACACGACATTCATAGTGTTGCGTGGCTTGGGACAGGCTTTTGCGGCTTCTGCAAAATGACTAAGGCAATGGTTCTTTGTGTGGTTTGGTTAGGAGTGGTGTGGTATTGCACAAATCTTTATTTGCTAACTCTAAATGTTTTTGGGTGGTACATGATTGCTTGTGAACTTGGATGTGTTAGGAAATAAGAGAAAATATGCGGAACAATCCCACACAGAATCGCAATAGTAGAAATTAATATGCAGAAAAATATCATAGATCTGAAATAAAAACACAGAAAATAAAAGAACACAACACAAAAAGTATTTAATGTGGTTCACCCAATTTGGGCTACGTCCAACAAGAATCACTTGCTCAGATGTTATAACAAGCCACCTCTCTCTCAATACAATACCTAGATTTGTTTGGAGCTGTGCTCGACAAACTGTCCTGAATTCACACTTGAACTCACACATTTGCAATGTTATGTCTCCCTACCATATCCAAATAAGCACATCAATAGGCAACTGCTAAAGCAATTTTACAATATTGTGGGTACCAAAACTGCCCCATAAACATATGGGTCAAAATACTGCCCATATGAGAAGAATACATTTCCCGAGGTATCATGCAACTTTTTTCAAGGCCAATTTTTTTTTCTCAGGGGTTGTGCCCCTGAAAACCTTCTAGCGGGGGCTGCCGCTCCCGCATCCTCGCTCGGGGCCCGGCCTGGCCCTCAACCCTTACGAGAAAACTGTGGAGAGTGTACAATACTTTTAGTGTACAATCTTCAACACTTGCACACATGAAAACAGGCTCCACAACTTAACTATCTCCCACTTGGAGACTGGTTTTCTTCTAAGCAAGCTTCTCAACCCTTCACTATCGTCCGTGAAGACCAACCAAAGCTGAACATAGCTTCAGTTTCTCCCTTGTGACCACTTTGGTCATCATGTCTGTAGGATTCTGACTAATATGAGTCTTCTTTAGCTTCAAATTTTCTTCCTCCAAAGCTGACCTAATGAAATGGTACCTTAACTATATATGCTTCATCTTAAAGTGGAAAACAAAGTTCTTGGCTAGGTGTATAGCACTCTGACTATCATTATGCAACTTACATCCTGCTTATGCCCCAACTCAAGCAATTGCTATCACCAAATCATCTCTTTGCTTGCCTTGGTGGCAACAACATACTCGGTCTCCGTGGTTGACAAAGCCACAAGCTTCTGTAGTTGTGAAATCCAGCTCACTGTTGTCCCACCTATAGTGAAAATATAACCTGTCGTGCTCCTCCTACTGTCTACATCTTTAGTGTTGTCTGATTTTACATAACCACGCAAAGTGGTGTTTGATCCGTTGTAGCACAAAACTGTCCCCATGGTCCCTCTCAATTACCGAAGGGTCCACTTTACTACCTGCTAGTGATCTTTACTTGGATTACTCATAAATCTACTCACTGCTCCCACTGCATGGGCAATATCAGGCTAGTGCATACCATGACATACATCAAACTGCCAACCGCTGATGAGTAAGGTACCTTGGATATCTGGTTTCTCTCCTAATCTGTCTCGGGACAACTCCTTTGATAACTTGAAATGGTCTGTCAAAGGAGTCCCAACCGGTTTAGCATCCTGCATATTAAATCTCTCCAAGGCCTTCTTAATATACTCTTCCTGAGATAAAGTCAGCTTCCGTTCCTTCCTATCCCAAGATATCCCCATACCAAGGATTTGTTTGGCTGGCCCCAAATCCTTCATAGCAAAGAAGTTAGTTGCTTCTTGAGTACTTTTATTTCTTGCATGTTTTTGCCTGCAACCAACATGTCATCCACATACAAGCACATGATAATATAACTGCCATTGTGAAATTTCTTTATATACACGCAATGGTCAGAATGGCATCTGATATAACCTTGTTCCATTATGAAGCTATCAAATTTTTTATACCATTGATGTGGAGCTTGTTTCATGCCATACAAGCTCTACTTTAGTTTCGACACCATTTCCTCTTTACCTTTGAGCTCATAGCCCTTTGGCTGCTGCATATATAGATCCTCGTCCAAATCACCATGAAGAAATGCAATCTTTACATCTAGCTGCTCTAAGTGCAAGTCTTCTGTTGCCATTATTGCAAGAAGAATTCTAATAGAAGTCATTTTTACTACAGGAAAAAAATCTCATCAAAATCTATACCTTTTTTTTGTGCAAACCCTTTGACCACCAACATGGCTTTGTATCTTTTTTTGCGTCCTTCCTCTTTAACTCTGTACACCCACTTGTTCTACAATGCTCTTTTGCCTTTGTGTAACTTCACCAAATCCAAAGTTTGGTTCTCCATGAGAGACTGATGCTCCTCATCCATGGCTTGCTCCCACTTCTTCCTGGCATCTACCTGCATTACTTCATTAAAGCTCTCTGGCTCTCCACTGTTAGTGAGTAATAAATAATTAAGAGAAGAAGAAAAATGTTCAAGTGCTCTTCTTACCCTCGAAGACCTCCTCAATATAGGAGTTTGGGGTTCCTGTTGAGTAGGTTTCTGAACTGATTTATGTGCCACTTTCCCATTCGAAATATCCTCTACCACTGCATATTCTTTCTTGGATTCTTCCCTGTTTTCCTGCAATTGTTGGTTATACATAACTTTCTCATTAAAGACCACATCCCTAGATTGAATGATTTTCTTGTTCTTAATACTCCAACATTTATATCAAAAGTCATCACAACCATAACCAATGAAAGTGCATTTTTCTGATTTAGCCTCTAGCTTGGTCCTATCATCTTTGTCAATATGGACAAACACCTCACATCCAAAGATTCTAAGAAACGAATAATCAACCTTCTTACCAGACCAAGCCTCCTCAGGTATGGCTCGATTAAAGGAACTTGAGGGTCCTCTGTTTATCAAGTACATGGCTGTGCTCACCGCTTCTGCTAAAAAAGAAAGGCAGTCCCGCATGTAATCTCATGTGCCTGGCTCGTTCCATTATTGTTCTGTTCATCCTTTTTGACACCCCATTCTGCTGCGGAGTTCCTAGAACCGTCTTTTGCATGCAGATTCCATTCTTAGAACAATAATCATCAAACTCATTGCTGTGATACTCTCCTCCATTAATTGACCTGAGACATTTTACCTTAAGACTTGTTTCGTTTTCTACCAAGGCTTTCTATTTAACAAAAGTGTCAAATACATCAGATTTATTTCTAATACAATATACCCAAACTTTCTTTGTTGCATCATCAATAAAAGTGACATAATAATTTGAACCCCTAAAAGATGATACCTAAGCCAGACCCCACACATTAGAATGTACCCACTCCAACTTACTCTCTTTCTTCGTAGGTCCAACTTGAGAAACTTTACCCGTTTTTGTTTCCCATATAAGCAGTGCTCACAGAAATCAAAACCTGTTTCTGTAAATTTGGGCAATTTTTTCTTTATGATCTGCATGCGCTTATGGCTCATATGGCTGAGCCTATAGTGCAACAATGTTGTATCTGCGTTTGAAGCCACAAGATTACAAACATTAGTGCTACCAGTGTAATACAATATACCCAAACTTTCCTTGTTGCATCATCAATAAAAGTGACAATAATTTGAACCCCTTAAAGATGATACCTGAGCCAGCCCCCACACATGAGAATGTACCTGCTCCAACTTACTCTCTTTCTTCGTAGGTCCAACTTGAGAAACTTTACCCATTTTTCTTTCCCATATAAGCAGTGCTCACAGAAATCAAAACTTGTTTCTGTAAATTTGGGCAATTTTTTCTTTATGATCTGCATGCGCTTATGGCTCATATGGCTGAGCCTATTGTGCCACAATGTTGTATCTGCGTCTGAAGCCACAAGATTACAAACATTAGTGCTACCGGTGGTTAAATACAAGGTTCCAACCTTCTTACCTCTTGGCATCACAAGAGCAACCTTGGTAACCTTTCAAACGTCCGCTGTAAATATTACAATACAACTATCATTTCCTAACTGCCCCGCCAATACCAAGTTTCGTCTTAATGTAGGCACATGTCTGACATCCTTCAATAGCCATGTATTCCCATATTGCATCTTACCCTAAACACAACCGTTTTCAACTATGCTACAAGGTTCATCATCATCAAGACAAACATGCCAAAAATCTCCTTAAACATAATCAACAAAATAATGCCTATGTGGAGTAGCATGGAAAGAAGCCCCTGAATTTAAAACCCAAGATTCAAAAATATTATGCAAGATAAGATAAGATAATTATATTAACTGGCCAACAGTTGACCACAAAATAGGTCAATGGGACTGCACCATACAAAGTAAAATAGAAGCAACGGTGGAACCCAAAAAGCGCTCGGAGAACAACAAAAGAAGGAGAGTACAAAGTAGGAGAGGAGGTGAAGGAGAAGCCTCGACACCAATCCTCAGGATTGAGGCCCAAGGCCAATTGGAAAGAATCTGGTGATGTGCTGATGTCTGGTGTCAGGAATTGGGAGATGTTTGAGACGTCTATGATCCGTGGAAAGTCGAGCTCTTTGGGAGGACCTGGTGATCTGCCGCCTATGAGAGGGGGCCTTTGGCCGTGTTTGAATCGGGATGCCTTTGGTCTGGGAAAAAGCTCCTCAAGTCCTGACAGATCTAATTAGAGGACCCCGTCACAGAGCTTAAGAGCTTGCTGTAAATAGAGAGCGAGACACCTCTGATCATAATACTTGAAGAAGGTTGTGAACGTTGGACGTTCACGGAATAGACAACAAAACCTTCCTATGATCTCATAGTAGATGGGGCACCAGAAAATGAAGTGTTCCTCTGTCTCAATCTCCTGGAGGGAGAAAAGCTGGCAGATCCTCTCGGACCGGTCGAAATGGTGATCGCTCTTGACTTGAATCCTATAGGAGCCAACTCTGAACTGGCCCAGGGATATGCGAAGAACATGCATCTAATGATGGGAGATATAGGTGGGCCGAATGATGAGTCCATTGTTGACTTCGAGGAAGTGATTGGCAGAGAAGGCCATCTTTAGGCATAGCTCATCACGGGGATTGGTCCAGGTAATTTGGATGAATTGTCTGTATATGTTGTCTTTGATGATTCTTTGCAGGTCTTGCGTGCTCGGAAGGAGGTGTGCAGGAGCATCCATGGAATAGCTGAAAGGGGGAGGCGGTGCATGTTGATCCCAAGGGATCCAAGGAGACGAGAAGCCCCTGCATACCAACGAACACGTCCACTACGGTCAAAAAGAGCAATGGCCTCAGGAGAACGGTAAGCAAGGTAGATGTACCCATCTCTTCCTGTGGAAGAATTAGAAAGTCCTTGGATACAGTGCAAGAGTGAGACGAGACCAAAGATGACCTCTAGTCCGAAAGGGCGAGCCCCAAACTTGGCAAGGATGATATTATGAGGAACAGTCTCTTTACATTTGATGATTCGTCTAAGCATAAGGATGTGAACTCGCTCAATAACAGCCCAATCCAACTCAAGCAGGGAGGGACTCCAAACCTCAGAACCATAGAGAACCGTGGGTCTCACAAGAGAGTCCAAGAGGGACATCTTGGACAACATGTCCTAGAAGTGGTGGCGGAAGCACCGTCTCTCCAAGATTGTTAGGGAACCATACCCCTTGTTGATGCGGGGTTGGATAGTGGAGCGTACGCTGAAGCGAGGTCCAGAGAAGAGAACCCCCAGATAAGTGTAGGAGTTGGTGATTTCCAACTCCTCCCCCTTGTAGAAATGGAAATCGGAGGTCTTCAGTACATTGAAAACCGCGACCTTGGTTTCACCCAGGTTGACTGTAAGCTGTCTATGATCACAGAAGAGGGCTAAAGCATCAAGCTGTGTCTGTAACCCCTTCGCGGAAGAAGCCAAAAAACCACATCGTCCGCGAAGAGAAGAATGTAGATGAAAACCTGGCGAAGAAGACAACCGTCCCCATTCTGTATGTGATCTCGGAGAAATTCCTCCAACTCATCAATATAAATACCAAACACATGTTGAGAGAGAGGGCAACCTTGTTTGACCCCAATGGTGCTCCTGATGAAGTCGTAAAACCCAATAGTAGTATAAAAGCGACCAGGACCTCCACATACAACTGAGTGATGGCAACAAGAAGGGTTTCAAAAATACCAATGTTTCTAAGTCTGTGGAAAAGGGCTTCCCGAGGAACAGAGTCAAAGGCTTTTCGAAAGTCCACAAAGCAATAGAAGACTCTGGATGAACAGTGACGTGTTTCCTCAATAACAACACGGAGGGTGAGAATGTGATTAATAGTGTGGTACTTTGGCCTGAAATCCACCTGTCCCCTGGCTCTGCACTAGTACTACTCGAGAAACTCAGATAGCTGCAAGTGTAGAACAGTGGTGTACAACTTGGAGAAAGTGTGACCCACCATAATTGTCCTATAATTATTAGGATTAGAAGTAGGACCGGATTTGTGAAAAGTATGGATAATATGGTGGGACCAAGGTTGCGGGAAGCTAGTACACACAACTGTATTAAAAAGGTCTACCAAATAACTGTTGATGGTGGTGATCCCATGCTTGAAAAAATCTTCCTGGAAGCCTTCCTCATCTGTTGTTTTGTTGCAATTCATCACCGATATGGCCTTCTTAACATTTATGTAGGTGAAGATGTGGTAGGTGGAGGGTGGGGACACAACCTGGGTCTGGGGCTGACTAGGGATATCATATAGAGTGGAGGTGTGGGTGAACATAGTGTGGGGATCAAGGTCTGGGGGTAAGGGGGAGCGTCGGGGAATGATAGTACACCAAAAGCGTTTGGGGGAGTGCAAGAGTGAAGTGCGGAGATTCCTTCTTCTATGGGCAATAAAGGTACGCTTCTTGCTAGGTGAAGGAGATTACGATAGGCAATTTTGAGGGAGGGGAAGGATGGGAGGTCATGGGTGAAAGGCCATGCGGAGTTGGCGGTGAAGGGTTTTGCAGTCGTCATGCATACCATTGGTTCATGGGGCATGTCCTCGTACTAAGGGGCTTGGAGGTAGAATGGGCTGGTAGGATAAGCAAGGCTACCTCGTGGATGCAACATTGGCAAGAAGGTTGTACATCTTGTCAGTAGGGAGCATATTGAATTGGGAGATGGGGGGAAGAAGCTGACGGAGATGAAAGGAGACCAGCTGTTATGGAGTCACCCTCATCAAGTCATCAGAATGGTACGTGGCAGTGTTTTAAAAATCGGTCTAAACCGGAACTGGAACCGGCCAGGTTTGACCGGTTTGACCTTTTTTTGCATGTAACTGTTCATAGAAACCAGGATCGGTTTGACTGGTTTTTAGCCCAAACGGTCAAACTGGTCCGGTTTTGTCCTAAACTGTCCGGTCCAAGACTGTTTTTCCTTATACGGCGGCGACTTTTAAAAAATATTTTTTTAATTGTTTTTTTAAATTTTTTATTGTCTCTAAACCCTAATTTGGTGTTATAAATACACCCCCCCTCTATTCACTTAACACCTCTCTCATTGAGCATTTGTGAGCATAAGATTGAAGAGTTTATTTTTTGGAGTGAGCTTGGAAGTTGGAGGCTTGGAGCTTGTTTGACATTGCTTGTGGGCGCTTTGTGGTGATATTGGCATCTCATTTGTGAGCACCTCACCTCTATTTGTGAGCACCTGCTCTTATTTGCCCATCAGGATTTGGAGGATTGGGGCAACATTGAATAGTGTTCATTTGGAGTGAGTTTGGGCGTTGTTTGACATCAACTGTGGGCTCTTTGTGGTGGCTTTACATCTACATTTGGAGTGTGGGCTCACGCGTGTCATATACAAGCTTGGAGCGTTTCGTTCACCTCACTTGTGTGCACATTGAAATGTATGTTACATTTTAAACTTTGCCCCTTATTTGTAAATTTTATTAAATAAGAAATATCAAATTTTATTTTTTTTATTTGCATTTTCAACGATTTGTTTGCATTTGACAATGGCCCCCAAAACAAAAGACCCTACATGAACCCATGCAGACGTAATTGATAATCAAGTTTTTTGTAAATATTGTAAGAAACACATCAAGGGGGGGATTCATGAGGTTGAAACAACACTTGGCTGGTCAAAGAGTCAAGTTACCCCATGTGATGCACGTTGATATTGATGCCATTAGGTTGGAAATGAAAAACCTGCTTGAAAAACATGAAAAGAGAAGGCTAGGCAAAAAGAGATGGAAGCTGAAATAGGGAGGAGGGAACATGCCTTGAGTGTTGAAGGATGTTGCTCTGACTCCTTCTGTGACTGTTAGAGACCCCTTTTGGTATATGCCTCCAACATCCACTCATAGTCAAGAAAACCGCCCTAAAAAAAGAAAGACCATTCAAAGTCCCTTTTTCCATCTTCCACACCATGCTATTGCTAGTGCCTCCATGCTCAACACAAAATCATCCTGTCACCTTGGATAACCATCTGGAAGAAGCAATACAAAGAAGTCAACTTTTTTAGTACATTACTAGATGGTGGTATGATGCAGATATCCGCTTTCAATGCTGCCCTGGACACCTTATTACCAACCTTGTTTGATTCCATTGTTGCTGTTAGTAAGGCTTCAAAGGCCCTAGTATGCATGACTTGACAGGATCACTTTTGAAGAAAGAAGTTGCATCCATAGATGAATATTTGAAAGGTTGCAAAGCTTCATGGGATAGCAAAACAGGATGCACTATACATGTCAGACAATTAATGGTGGAGTGATGGCAAGAACCGAGACAATAATAAATTTTCTTGCCTCTTGTCCATTCAAGGTATCATGTTTTTGAAATCAGGAGATGCATCTGGGATAGGGTGAAAGATGCAAATTTATTGTTTGAGACTTTTGGATGAAATTGTTTTAGAGGTGGGGGTGGAAAATGTTGTACAAATCAAAATAGATAATGCCTCTATGTTCTTGTGGTAAGATGTTAGAGGCTAAACACAACCCAATATTTTTAGGACTCCATGTGTTGCACATTGCATAGACCTCATGCTTGAGGATATAGTGAAAAAAGATTGGATCAAGAACACTGCAGAGCATATGCAAAAGCATCACCAAATACATTTATGGCGGATCACTCATGGGTATTGAACTTAATGAGGAAGAACACTGAGGGAAAAGAACTTGTTAGGCCAGCCATCACGAGATTTGCAACAAACTTCTCTTGCACCCTTGTCAATGGTGCTTATTTCCCAACAATAGAACTTGAAAATGATGTTTTTAAGTGATGAATGGAATGCATCAAAGTGGAGCCTTGAAACAAGATGGGAAAGACACAAAGAAGAAACTTTTTGATAATTTATTTTGAGAAAAAAACAACAGAGATTGTGAAAGTTGCCGAGCCTCTTGTTAAGGTGTTGCAGGTTTGGTGGATGGGGAAAATTAGCCATGGGCTATATTTATGACTGCTATGGATCAGGCAAAGGAGCAAATAAGGGGGAGCATACAAATTTGAGGTAACTAAGTATGGGCCTATATGGGAGATCGTAGATAATAGATGGAACAATCAACTCCATCGGCCTATACATGCAGTTGGGTATTTCTTGAACCCGAAATATCATTACAGAGCTCAATCGTGGAGAAGATCAAACAGGAGAAGTAAAAGATGGTTTGTACAAGTGCCTAGAGTGCATGGTCCCTGATTAGATGCAACAACATGAGGTTCACCGACAGATCAACTTCTTTTGACTAATAGCCACAGTTGTACTTTTGGGAAAAAACCTTGCAAAGATTGCAAGGGATGTGGACCAACTAGGTAAGCAATTCTAAGTTTTTTGAAGTTCATTTGATTAAATTTTTTAATGAATAATCATGAATTTTTAGCATAAGACAATCTTTATCTAGTTTGTTGAATTACGCTTTAACCTTTAAGTTATACCGAGTTTGTATGCAATTTTACTGCTTAATCAAGCAATGTGTTGAACTTTTTATCGCCATTGTTTACTAATTAATGTTTATTGCATATTGTTGAGTGTTCACAAACAGCGATCTGTAGTGAGGATGTAAGTTCTTATTTTATTCTTGCTTTTTATGAGCAATTGCAAAAGTTTGACCGGAATTAGAGATCGTTCAGACCTGATTTTGTCTGCCCTTCTGGGTACTTGCTTAGTTGGTCAGTTTCTTTGAAGACTTATTTGCACGTAGAAGAGAAACCGTTAGGAACAACAATGGTTAGAATGATCTTGATTTTTGTGAGTACAATCCTTAGTTCAGCTGAGAATTAAGTATGTTGAGCTATTTGCAAGACTTGATCATTAAACCCCTTGTCTTTGGGTGATATTGAGTCATCCTATTGGGTAGTGGAGAGTCACTATTTGCAGTTTGATTTGAGTGAATTGAAGTAGTTTGGTTTGGATTGCCTAATTTTTATTGATCCTCATTTGCAGCTTTGCCGCCATCGTCACGAGACATAACAGGCACTATTCGCACTTGTGCTACTCCTCGACCCCGTGCCAATATAGTTGTTGCAGATGTACCTGAGGATTTGGATGGTCCGAGTCAGAGATAGAGGCCGGTGATGATATTGATGAGGATGACCTTGAGGATCCCATTTCCAGCAGTAAGGTGCAGAGTTTCGATGATTGATCATTGATGTCATCTAGTTTATTCTAGAGTTTTGTAACTTGTAGTATTTGTAACGTATCAATGATCATACGGGCATGTACGCTTCTTTTGGAGTCTCGAACTATGGAGGCCATTTAGAGCCTCATTATTTATGTATTTGTTTCGGAATCTCATATATGATTATGTATTGGAAGCTTGGAGTTGGTGCCATTTTGCTATAAACACCTTTCTTGCATATATATAAGAGCAAACTTCCATATTTAGTGTGTAATTGTTGGAATCATGGTTTTTAAGCCTTTCAAATATATTATTTTCATTAAAAATATAAAATTTTAGTGGGGAACATTTTTTAGTAAACCGGTTCATTTCGTTTGAAGCCGGTCCGGTTTCGGTCTGAACCTGGAGGAGGTTATGGGGTCACCCTTATCAAGTCTCAGAACATGGTACATGGATGGCAGTGAGGGGGTGCAAGGGGTTTAGGGGGGTAGTTTCCAAGGAGAAGGAGAGTCGCATGGTCAGCAAGGGGAATGGGGGAGATGGCAAAGTGATGAATAAAGGGAAGAAGGTCAGGGGTAGTCATGACGTAATCAACTACACTAGCGCCACCCCAGTGAGGTTTGTAGGTGAAGAACTGGGATTCCAGGAAACAAGATATGCCATTAAGGATCAATAGGTCATGAGATTCCCCCATCTGTAAAAGGTGTTGGCCATATGTCGTCAAGGGCCCTGTCACATTGTCATACTCCCTCTGAAGAACAACTGAACCCGAGTCCACCTCTGAAGTACAAAGAGCATCAACTGTCCTGTCATGCAAGGGAACGTGGGAGTTTTTGGCTCGGGCATTAAAATCACCCAAAAGGATGACCTCACCAACTGCAGAGAACTGATAGATGCTAGCATAAAGGTCAAAGTAGGGGTCCCCATCCGTGCCATTCTCAATGGCAAAAGAAGAAGAGACAGAGGGGAAGCAACAAACTGCAATATAAATGTCCCGGATAAGGTGTGGGGTCCGCCTAACCTTGATCCACAAGAAAAAGGGGCAAACTTGTCCTCGGCCGTCACATAAATCCTGCCTCAAAGAGTCTCTCTGACCAAACAAGCAATTTGGCCAGAACCCCTTACTCCTTTGGAGCTCCTAGTATCTTGCCTGCAAATAGAGAGCCAGTAGAATCCTCTAATGTCTGGGAGAGGACGAACGGGGCTCTCATGTGTTTCCGTTACAAAAAGGAGATTTGAGTGACCGAATGCTTTTAATAGGAAACTGGGTGAGGACCAGTTAGACCCGTTTCCAATCCAACATGTAGATGGAAATGCCCCTATTACGATGTCTCTCCTAGTGAGACCGTCATTTGGACCCGAGAGCCCAACTAGGTGGGAAAGTGTCTCGAATCACTGGTCTGAGGTTCCGAATCACCGCCCATTTACCTGCCTTCCATGTTGTCATGACTATCTCTCGGGACTATTTGAGCTTTGCCACCTGGGCTCTAGTGAGATCTTTATCAAGGAAGATCTTATCCGGAAGTGAGAATAGTCTCTTTTTAGCCCTAAGAGCCCGAAGCTTGTCTTCTGTTGATTTGAAGCGAAGGAAGAGGGTAGAATAAAGACCAAGCGATGCTCTATCAATTTGCACCTTCGGAAGCCCCAATTTGTTTGTGATGAAATCTGATGCGATGGCTAGAGGAACAGGAAGGAGGAGGTGTGGGCAACCCTTTTACTTTGAGATTGAGCTCTCTTGCTCGTCTGTTTCTTTCCTCCACAAATTTTGCTTGTACAACTTCCTCCACAACTGTAATAGGAGAGGTGTTTGGGTCCTTACTGTTCACAATTTGTGCCCATGAATCCGATTGTTTCCTGAGATTTTAATGTTGGATTTGGATCTCTTCCTGTTTGTGCTTCAAGTTTGAAATTTCTGCATGTAATTAATCGTTAGTACCTATAAGTTGCCTACGTAGAGAGATGTCCGCTTCAACTTTCTCCATTCAGGATGTCAATTCAAAAACCTCTGTTCGTAGCATTCTGTTAGATGATTCCACTATCTCAAGCCTATGCAGTAATTCCACTATGATGTTGGGTAAGTCTTGTTGACCCTGTTCGTTCTTCTTGGCGGAAAAGGTTACTGCGATGGCGGAAGTGGAAGGAGACATAGGTGAGGGATGAACTGCCTGTAATGGTGTTAAGACGAGGGGAGAGTTGTGGGAATCCCCCAATTTATTCGTATTACTGGCTGAGTAGCTGTACATAAGAACCTTGGCTGTGGGGGAGGAATTGCGTCCACAATTTGCTCAGACCCTGCTAGGGTTCGATTTGATAAAACTAAGAGCTTCGAATGATAGACCCTGAGCCACAAAAAAGGGCATGCAGGTTGCAGGTTAACCACAACTACAAAAGGAGAGGCCACAAACACGAAGTTACAGGGACCCACAGTTATGACAGTACTCCCACGAGTTACGAGTTGGGGAAGCCACAAATTGAGCCAAAGAAGAGCCATGATTCGAGCCCACAAACAAACACAAAATTGTAGAAGAACATATCCACGAACCGAAGAATCACGAGTCACAAAGACCATGAGCCCACAGACACGAGCAATAAATGAATCCTCGAGCCACGAAAGTTGAAGTCACAAAAGTCGTGAACAGAACCTTTGGGTTTTCAGACAGAGAACAATGGTGATCGAGAGAGGGTAAGTAATGAAAAACGTTGCAGAAAGCTGGGTGTCGAGAAGGGCATCACAACTGCGTGGGAAGGGAGCCATTGTTACCGCAGGATAGGGCACCGTCGTGAGGCATCATAGAAGACCAAAAAGATGCAAAGAAAGAATCAAAGCATCCTGACAGACATTACCTATTCCCACATTCACCTCCTTGTTTTCTTCCTGTTGTTTCTTCTTCAGGATGGGAACGGTTGTCTTCTTCACGGTTTTGATCTACATTCTTCTCTTCGCAGACGATGTGGTCCTTTTGGCTTCTTCCGCGAAGGGGTTATAGAGACAACTTGATGCTTTAGCCCTCTTCTATGATCATAGACAACTTATAGTCAACTTGGATAAAACCAAAGTCATGATTTTCAATGTACTGAAGACCTTCGATTTCCATTTATTCTACGGGGGGAGGAGCTGGAGATCACCAAATTCTACACCTATCTGGGGGTTCTCTTCTCTGGACCTCGCTTCAGTTTACGCCCGGCTATCAAACCCTGCATCAACAATGGGTATGGTTCCCTGGCGATCTTGGAGACATAGTGCTTCTGCCACCACTTCTAGGACACGTTGTCAAAGATGTCTCTCTCGGACTCTCTTGTGAGACCCACGGTTCTCTATGGTTCTGAGGTTTGGGGTCCTCCCTGCTCGAGTCGGATTGGGCTGCTATTGAGCGAGTTCAGATCCTTATGCTCAGACGAATCATCAAATGTAAAGAGATTGTTCCTCATAATATCATCCTTGCTGAGTTTGGGGCCTGCCCTTTTAGACTAGAGGTCATCTTTGGTCTTGTCTCACTCTTGCACCGTATCCAAGGACTTTTCGATTTTTCCACATGAAGAGATAGGTACATCTACCTTGCTTTCCGTTCTTCTGAGGCCATTGCTCTTTCTGACCATAGTGGATGTGTTCGCTGCTGGTATGCCGAGGCTTCTCTTCGTCTCCTTGGATCCCTTGGGATCAACATGGACCACCTCCCCCCTTTCAGCTACTCCATGGATGCTCCTGCACACCTCCTGAGCATTCTTGACCTGCACATAATCATCAGAGACGACATAAACAGACAATTCATGCAGATTATTTGGACTAACCCCCGTGATTAACTATGCCCAAAGATGGCCTTCTATGCCAAGCACTTCCTCGAAGTCAACAATGGACTCATCATTCGGCCCACCTATATCTCCCGTCATTGGATGCATGTTCTTCGCATATCCCTGGGCTAGTTCAGAGTTGGCTCCCACAGGGTTCGGGTCGAGAGCGATCACCATTTGGACCGGTCCGAGAGGATTTGCCATCTTTTGTCCCTCCAAGAGATTGAGACAGAGGAACATTTCATTTTCCGATGCCTCATCTACTATTGAGATCAGAGGGAGGTTTTATTGTCCTATTTCGTGAACGTCCAATGTTCAACGACCTTCTTCAGGTATTATAATCAGATGTGTCCTTGCTCTCTATTTATAGGAAGCTCTTAAGCTCCGTGACGGGGTCCTCCATCCCCCCTCCCCATGGAGGACTACTACTTGACCGGATCTCATCTTTCTTTGCTGCTGCTCCCAGGTGAGAGGTGGCCACCAAGCGGGGACCTGATTCCAGTGGTGATCCTCATATTAGATCTATCAGGACTCGAGGAGCTTCTTCCCAGACCAGAGGTATCCCGACTCAGACACGGTGGTGTTCCCAGATTCATCCTAAAATCTGTGACTAACCCCTATTTCGAATTTTTTTGTACTTTTAAAATAATGGGTCGTTTTGTTGCGTTTTTTATTGCCTGAAAGTTCTTGTATTGCATCAAGATATTCCCAAAGAGCCATATTAACCATTTCCCCTTCCGCCAAAATACCCAGATGCCCAAAATTGTTATATTCTGTCGTCGCGATTTGTCTGCGAGAAATTTATATTTAATTGTTTTGAGCCCCGTTTGAGGCAATTTACCGCTCCGATTTAACCCTATTGTGATTGAATATATCATTATTCTTATATACCAGAAGGGTTTCAACTAGGGAATAAGTTCTGGGCTTTATTTGTGACTTTTGGCAATTTTTTTGTGTTTTTGTGTTTTTTTTCCGTTTCGTTTTTTGTGAAAATTTCTCTAGATCAATTCCTTTGCCAGTTTGGCTCGATTCTTGACCCTGAGTAACTGGGGAACATATACGCACGTTATGCTAGAAGGAAGTTGCCATCGGAGGTTTGGTTCACTGGGAAAAAGACGAAGTCGCGCACCCAAAAAAAACCCTTCTTTCTGGGCTGGCCTGCATTTTTGGAAAGCAAAAGAATTAGAGTGGATGATGGGGAAAAATTAGAAGCAACAGGCAGGTGGGAATTTTGTACCTACCTTGCAGGGTACTTTTTCCTATGATAGAAAAGTCACTTAAGTTGCTGTGGGAAAATTTAGAGGCAGCAGGCAGGCGGGAATTTATTGCCTGCCTTGCAGGGTAAAAAATTCCCATTGTGGAATAAAAAAAAAGTCACTTAAGTGAATTATGGGATTTTATTGCCTGCCCTTGCAGGGTAAATAATCCCATTATGAAAAAACAAGTGACTTAAGTGAATCATGGGATTTTCGGGGCTGCCCATGCAGGGTAAAAAAATTCCATTGCTATAAAATTCTTAAAAATAGAATTCCTCTTTGGCCAAAAAGTGCGCCCCCCTTTGAAAAAGTAAAGGCAGCCTTTAAAAGTGATTAAATTAATTAATTTCTCTTCTAATTTTGGTGCCCAGGCAAGGAAGAAAGTCAACAAAAGTAAAGGGGAATAAAAGAGGTTGAAATAGATTTGTTTAAAAATTAAGTAAATTAATTTATTTAATGGCAGCCCCTTCATGACAAAAAGTGACCCCCCATTTGGGATATATTTAATGCTTTTTGAAGCGTTAATTGATTAAATTAAATTCTATTTTCAGTGGCTAGGGTTTAAAGCACACTGTAAAGCTTAAGCGAAGTGAAGTGTGGATGATTAAATTGATTAAATTTAATTTAATGGGATGGCTGTCCTTAAACCATGCAATTTTAGCACACCAGTTAAAGAGAAGAGCATGATTTTTAATTAATTAAATTGCCAGAAATAGGAAGGGCAATTATTAATTATAGAATTATGAGGGTTATATAAGCATGGGCTGCCATAAGAGTGAATTAATTAATTCATAGGTGAAGAAGTGCAGCCCAGAGGAAAAGTGCGCCCCCATATTGAAGAGGATTTTGCCCAAAAAGAAGATCAAATCAATGCTAAAAGCTTCCCAATTTTGGCGCATGCATTGAATGAGGTTGATTTGTGTTTGCATAATTGTTTGCATAAGTGATACAGGTGCTCAGGTGGAGTTGGAAAAAATTCATGCTCACTTTGTATGCAAATAAAACATCAATTTTTGGGGCAGCAGCCTTGAATAGCGCAGATTTTTATTATTAAAATTCACTGTTCATGTTCCGGTTGCCCATCTTTGTCTGAATTGCTTGCAGGAATTAATTACAGGTGCTTTACAAAAGAAAAGGAGCTTTAATCAATGTCCAATACATTGAATATATCATCCGAATCTGAAGAATTATCCAGATTTACACTAGTTTTTGAAGAAATCTAGCGAAATAAGAAGAAAAAGAATTGTTCAGACAAAGATAGACAAAGCCATGGCAAAAAGGGACGAAAAAGAAAGCACAAACAGAGTCGTGCATTACTTCCGAATTTGCAGACATAGGAGACACAGATCTAGGTCCGGAACCTCTTTTCCGAATTGATTGATAGATCCAAAGCGGGAAAAGACTTCACTCATGCGTGCAGTTAAAAAGCAGTGGAATTATCCGAGCTGCAAACCTTTCCATACACAGCCCAGTTGCCGGAGTTTGTTATGGAGTGCGTTAGATCTTACCATCCTTCATCCAGATCAGTGCGAGACGCTACGGGGGAAAACAATAATTCGGCTGGACGTAGAGTTCATCAATTATTGTTTGAAGATTCTGACGCAAAAAAGTAGTGACTTCCATTAGCATTCAGGATGCCGGTAGTAGGTGGGAGAAGCATAGAGTTGACTGCGTAAACATAATGAACAGATACATGAAGAAGCTCAGATCTCCTTCTAAGTTCCCAAGAACTCTTCTGCGGTCTAATCTTGTGCAGGAGGTTGATGATATTGTCAAATTGTTATGCAGGATTAATGGCGAGAGCGAATGCTCACACTTTCCGTATATGGATGTATGCTTTCATCAGGGCCATTGAAGTCAACAAGGTTGATTCCATAATCAATTGGTCGGAAATCATTAGCGACAACGTTGGTGAGCAACTCCGGAACGTGAAGCGTACTTTCAGCTTCAAAATGACTTCCTACTTGGTGTACGCTGCAGCTTCACAAGGCATCTCCAAACTGGATAGTTGTGGCGTTATTACTAAGGACCCCATTTTCGAGTGTTACCCACAGCTTATTGTACTTGCGTGTGAGAAAGATTTCAATGTGGTCAATGATGAATTTTTCTATGAGTTCATTTGCAAGCTAGACAAGGACCTAAAGGCCAACAGGGTGAGTAGGGAAGCGTGGGAAGTTGTATCCAAAATTGGCAGTCTAATCATTTAGTTTGCAGATTTCACATACCTCAGGGTTACTGGCTTTTCTAGAGAACCGGTTAAGCTACCCAGATATCCGAATGATAGATTGATCACCATGGAGCTGAGCAGACAACTTGTGGAGATACACGACCTTCAGTCGAAACGGCATAAATCTACGGGCTTCTTCCCGATCACTGTGGGACATTATAGCTGCCAGAGCATTCATAGAGCTCGAGGGATGGAGACGGAGATGTTATCCGAGTATGAGCAAGAGTTCTTCCCTGCACGGCTGAACTTCGATCCATTTGGAGTAGCCAGGAAGACAATCTCCCAGGAGTACGCACATGTGGCTTCATTAGAGGATTTCTGGATGAAGTGCAAAAGTGAGTACGAGGTTAGAAAGAGGGATTTCAGTAGGCTATCAGCATGACAAGTGTTCGACTTTGGACTAGTGCGGATACCCTGCGGATCTTAAAGATGATGGGAATGTGTTACTTGACACTTAGCATCAAATGGGAGGAGATAGAGCCGTACTTCAGGATAACGTAGGGGGCTGCCATACAATTGAAGAAAGGTTTGGCGTTGTTTTGGTGAATACTTCAAACTCGTTGCTGATGAAAGGATATTGCCTAGATGAAGCATTGATGAATCAAGTCATGGGCAACTTTGGCGCAGGAGATTCCCTCAAGAGGAAGCACAGAGGAGAGAGCAGCAGAAGGTTCGAGAAGTTGAAAGTACACAGAAGATCTCAATCAAAGGAGAAGATCACTTCCACGGCCATGACTTTAGCTCCGGCTTCTCCAGCATCTACTAATTCACCAACTGTTGCACCTCAGCAAGACACTTCCATGCCTCCACTAAATCCGGCAACATTCCTCTTCACTCCTCAGCCACTCCGTTCAGCACCCCCTTCTAGAAGAGATGTTGAAGCTGCAGATGGCAGAGTTTGAAATAGCTGTCTTTGGATGATTCAGAAGATGGCAGCCATAACACTGTAGCACTTTCTGATGGAGAGGAAACAAAGCGAGAGATAGTATTGCACTCAACAGTTTTTTTATTCTCCGAGAAGTAACTTCTCAGAATGGTTGGCTTCACAGTTGCTTCCAGAAGCGAGAGTGGAGATGAACTTGGAAGAACACGACTTGCAGCTACTTCAGAGTCTAGGCGGAAAAGACAGAAGGCCTAAAGTTGCTAAGGTAACTTCAAGGTTGATCATCGAGGAGTCGGGGTAGAAGTTTGCTGAGATGTCAATTCTGGCGGAAGGAAAGAAGGAGGATGAGTTCACGGCAGAAGATGTAACAGTAACCAGAGTACCCCCTCGGTCAAGCCACCACAGAAGGATTGAAGTAGGATACATAGACATTGATTGATGCTCTATTCCTTAGGCTTGACAGAGAAAAGGCGGAGAAAGACGAGCTTCAGAAGCAAGTATCTCAATTGTGCGAGAGCATAGCCAAGGTTGCTAAACCTTCCATTCAGCCCATTTCAGAGTAGGTAAGTGATCATTTTATGCAGGCAATGGAGGATGCAAACAATCAGGTGAAAAACTATCGATGAATGGAAGAATCTGATTATTCGTCAAACTTCTATGCAACTTGGAGAGGTGCCAGTCCGCCTGAAGCTTATGAATGATGCAGCAAATCAGCTGAAGCAACTGGTGATGAGCATAGTAGATATGAACACAATTGCTGAGGGTAACCTGAGTACTTTGGCTGAGATCAACAAATTGCCGGAAGATGTATTGGTTGCAGAGCAGATTGTACCGGACGGATCAGTTGAGAAGGGGAAGTAGCTGGAGTTTGCAGTATCTTTCCGTTTGGAGATTTGCAGAGTTTTGCTGAAGAGGATGCAGACACTTGAGAGTAGGACATCATCCTTACTAGACAGTATCATTTCTTTCACTGAGGAGGACGTGGTCGGAGATGTTACTTCATACGTACGGATTGTTCCGACCAAAGTGCCTAATTCCCTGGAAGGGTCTCTTCTGATGGTACAAAAGAGAATTGATAAAGCTACTAAAACCTTTCATGATGGATTCCATTAGCAGACTGGTGACACTGCAGGCAGATATTGCGAGGTTCGGGCCAAGCTTGGAAGATGTGGAAGTGTGCATCAAGGTGTTAATGAAGGATTGCTGCAGTTTAGGACATAAAAGGAAGCGGTGGCTAAAATAGATGGGAAGATGCTGAATCACATGTTCGACAAGTATATCTAATATCATGACAAAAAGAAGACATAAATGTTACAGTTGGCTTGACTTCTTCTATTCTTTTCTTCTTCTATTTTCCACGTTGTCGGATGAAATTGTAAGACTTTTAAGTTATTGGTTTTGAAACCATTACTTAAAGTCATGTGGAACAATTCTCTTAGTTAAGTGATACATGTGTCACTTAAGGAGAAGTTAGTGGAGGATGATTGCCAAATGTCATATTTACTTGTTTGTGTTTCAGGTCAGTTAGATTTTCCATTTGTACTTTCCCTCCTACATTCTATAAGTAGGAGAAGAACCTCCGGGTTAAGGATCATAATTTGTAAGCAGTAACCTTGTGTTCCAGACTTTGTGCTGAAACCCTTGAGAGTCACTTGAAGCAAAAGAAATACACAGGAGTAGATTTTCGGAGAACTTTTGTATCACGGTGTATTGTGTTTCTTACTTTTTATCTTAGATCTTTTAATAGACTTTGTGTTATTTCAGACCTAGATCTAGAGCTAACCTTTGCTTAGAATTTTGTCTTTATATCTACTGGTTTCTTTTATGTGCATGCAATCAATTTTGTTATCTATTGATTGGGATGCACATCTCCATTTCTTCTCTGTGTTTATATAATTCCCTTTCCCCTTTTTCTATAAATTTTTCCTTTTTTTAAACAGCTGCTTACTTGCTCAGAACTGTTCAAAATATGGTTCATGAACTGAGTAGTTAAAGTAAAACCCCATTTAGATATTAACATACTTTAATTGAAAAATCTAACACGGGAGCCTCACCGGTAAATGAGGGAGATTTATCTCATGACTGCCTAGGTTTTGTGCTATGCAGAAAATTTAGCCAACACACGGCCAAGGTCCCCTTCTCATAGTCGGCAGACCACTAGGTCCTCCCGAAGAGCTCGACTTTCCATGGATCATAGACGTCCAAAGACATCTCCCAGTTCTTGACACCAAACATCAGCACATCACTAAATTCTTTCTCTGGCTGGCCTTGGGCATCAGTCCTGAGGGTTGGTGTCGAGGCTTATCCCTCCACCTCCTCTCTCCTTCTTTGTACTCTCCTTTTTTTGTTCTCCGGGACCTTTTTTGGGTTCCGCCGTTGCTTTTGTTTTACTTTATATGGTGCAGTCCCATTGACCTATTTTTGTGGTCACTTTTTGACCATTTTAATATAATTATCTTATCTTATCTTGTCTTGAAGCTCCCAACAGTCCTTTGCATGCCCAGACTTTCCCACAATGCCAACATACCATCTTGCTTTTAGATTTTGACCCTAACCCAATCTTTTGATTTTCCCACGGCTTGCTCTATTCTTCTATCTCCCTGTAGTTTCCACCGTCAAAAGCATTCCCTGAAGTAGAAGATTCCCCAGATCTTTCTCTTCGCATTTCATCCGCTTATAATCACCCCTACAACGTCTTCAAACTTCAACTTTGAGTTAGCTGGAAACGAGTTGCTTACCCCGCCATTACCCAGTCTATTTCAACTCTCAAGTAAGGATCACAAAAATTATCAAAGTCCTAACTTCTTCAAAATCTATTGGAATTGAAGCTAGCATATTCACAACCGTATTGAATTCAATCAAATGTTCTGCTACTTAACCATTTTTAGGCATCTTCATATTAAACAACTTTTTTCATTAAAAAATATCTTGTTAGAGGCAGAGGGTTTTTCATATAATTTCCCTAATGCATCCATAAATTTTTTTGTAGCATTTTCCTTTGAAACATTAAATAATACCAAAGATGCAAGACATAGCTAGATTGTTCCAAGTGCCTTCCTCTCCAGCAAATCCCAAATCCACATCCGACATGCTTGAGGGTTTATTTCTTTTTTTTCAGACAGCGGAATATAATGATCCTTATGATAAAGGTAATCTTCCATCGGCATCTTCCAAAGACTAAAATTCTAGATGTTGAATTTATCAACCTTTGATCTTCCATCATCTGCATAAGCTCTCACTCAAGCTAATATGATTCAACACTTTAACAAACCAATCCAGGCTCTGATACCAATTGTTAGGAAAATAAGGAGATAAAAACATGCGGAAACGATTCCACACAGAATCACAATAGTTTGAAACTAATAAGTAGAAAAAATATCACATATCTAAAATAAAAGTGCAGAAAATAAAAGAACAAAGCATAGAGACAATATTTAAACGTGGTTCTCCTAATTTGGGGCTACGTCCACCAAGAATCACTTACTCAGAATTTATTACAAGCCACCTCGTTCTCTCAATACAATACCTAGATCTGTTTGGAGTTGTGCTCAACAAACACTTCTGAATGCACACTTGAACTCACATATCTACAATGTTATGTCTCCCTACCATATGCAAATAAACACATCAACAGGCAACTGTTTAAGTAGTTGTACAATACCATAAGTACCAAAATCATGGGCCAAAACTGCCCCATAAACCTATGGGTCAAAATACAACCCATATGAGAAGAGCATTTTTCCTAAGGTATCGAGGACATGCTCGAGGGTTTGTTCCCTTTTTCAGACAGCGGAATATAAAGATCCTTCTGATAAAGGTAATCTTCTATAGACTAAAATTCTGCTTGTTGAATTTATCAACCTTTTATCTTCCATCATCCGCCGTAGCTCCCACTCAAGCTAAAATTCCCTGCGATTCAACACTTTAACAAACCAATCCAGGTTCTGATACCAATTGTTAGGAAATAAGAGATAAAATATGCTTAACAATACCACACAGAATCACAATACTAGAAACTAATATGCAAAAAAATATCCCATATCTGAAATAAAAGTGTAGAAAATAAAAGAATACAACACAGACAATATTTAACCGTGTTTCACACCCAATTTGGGCTACGTCTACCAAAAATCACTTGTTCAAATTTTTATTACAAGCCACCTCTTTCTCTCAATACAATACCCAAATCTGTTTGGAGTTGTGCTCAACGAACTCTCTTAAATTCACACCTGAGCTCACACATCTACAATGTTATGTCTCCCTACCATATGCAAATAAGCACATCAATAGGCAATTGCTTAAGCAGTTTTACAATACCGTGGGTACCAAAACCATGGGCGAAAACCGCCCCATAAACCTATGGGTCAAAATACCGCCCATATGAGAAAAAAAAAAAAACGTTTTCCCCGACATATCGGACACATTTTTTGAGGAAAAAAATTATGGAGAAATGTACAATACTTTTAGAGTACAGTCTTCAAACACTTCCATACATTAGAACAGGATCCACAACCTAACAGGATGCGCCTGCATCACCCCTCCAATGGTAGTACCATCACCAACCAAGTTTTCTCCCTATTAACACTTCACCAATTTCCCACTCAAGCTCTCTTTTCCCTAACCTTTTCTTTGGTTCCTCTTGTTGGTGCCTCAAATTATTCGACCCTTCTATTTATAGAAACAATTAGGCGAAAGCAAAGATCCCCTTTAACAATAAAGATACCTCTGTAAAAAATACCATTTCCTTATTAGATAATTGTTGATTGAGATGAACCATTAATTAGGAAATCCTTCACAAGGGCATTACCTTCTAATTGGAATGCCCGAATTTCCATGTAATTTTTTGTAAAGAACATATATATGTTGACACATAGACATGGAGATAGGTTGACAGCTAATGATTAGTTGTTCAAGTTTTATACATGGTGCACATAGGTGTGCCCAAACTCCCAATTTGTTTGCCCAAGATCCTTCCCACAACTTTCAAACTGTTACACAAGATCTTGAAGCATTTCGTTGTGCAGGGCTTTTGGTCATTCTCGTAGGTTTGCGCTGCCTTTCTTACTCCCCCTACCACACAAATTGTTGTTAGATGATGTGGAGATAAATAATGAAGAGGAATTGGAATGTAGACATCGTAGATTGTGTGTACGTCATTTTTCTATGCAAGAGATAGTTACAAAATGGTTGAGGTGGTTACAACCGATCATTAGTTAATACATAACTAATAGTGTCTTAATAATTGAAGGCAAGCCTTATATTCAAATACCCCCCTCTTAAGGTTTTACTATACAAAGAGCAAAAACAAACTAACAAAAAATAAAATAGAGCCAAGTAGAAGCACACATCCTTCAGAAGCTCTCTTTGAAAGTAGTTCTTTGACTTGGTAGAATTCCATCAAGCTGCCTCGTAACCTTCATAAAGGTGTAGCTCCCGAACTGAACTCCTGAGTTTCTAAATGCCACTTCCCTAAACCCCTGAATTATGAACCTCTCAAATTATTGGACAACCATCAATGTTAAGATACATCCACAATGCTCCATCAAGTTGTCTCATGACCCTTCTAAGGCTATAACTCCCAAGATCTACAAATTCCCGAACTAACTGGGCAACCATCCATGTTGAGCTTTGTCTACACTAGATCCCTTCTTGTCTTCAAATTGTGGGCTTCTTAAAATATGTATTCTTCATGAACATTTTTTTCGCCCATTTGGTTTGTCTTTGAGCGTTCCCCTTTTTTATGTAGAAGGTAGACTGTTTAACAAAATAGCTTTGGCATCTTCATCAGCTACCATAATGATTTCATCATCCAGTTTACACACTATTTGATTACAGATTTGTAATTAATGCAGCAAAAATGATAGTTAACTGTCTATATTCTGAATTTCTCACTTCAGGAATGGAAATAAATGCAACAATACATCACCATAACCTGATTTTTCACTCAGAAATTGCACATCAGAAACTATATATTATGATTTCTAACTGCTGGCTTCTAGCCTCAGACCAAAGTATCGGAGCGTGAAATTGAAAATCTTACATTCGGGTCTGGTCTTTCAATAGTTGTGCCCTAGCAGGTGTCTGAAAAATGCATCTTCTCCATCAAAAACGTATGTGCCCTCACATTTATGCTTCTTATTTCTCTTTTAACAATCCAAAAACATGACTATATATTCTTTGTTTTGTTCTAGATACCTGCAAAAATCACATTGTTCCTCTTCCTCGTGATTCTGGATTGTGTTTTTTTGCAACTCATATTTTCCTCTGTTGCTTTCTGGCTGTCACGGTTTTTTCTTCTGAAAATGCCTTATTTTCCTGCTCTAACTGCACGAACAACCCTCACAAATCCTTTAAAAATTGTGACTTTTATTTTCGTGCCCTAAATTTCATGTTTTCTCACAATTCTGCACTTTACACCTTTCAAAGACTGTATTCTCGTGTTTGCCTGCCCTAGCGACTATATTTCCTGTCAGATTTCTCTTCGCAATTGTGTTTTGACTCACGATTTTGCCTAGATAAGATAAGATAAATATATTAATGTCCAATGAATGACCACAGAAGTAGGTCAATGGGACTGCAGTCCAAACAATATACAAAGTGCAAGTGGGGAAGACTCAAACGAGTTCCCGAGAACAGAAGAGAGAAAAAGAGAAGAACAAGGAGAAACCCCCAAGAAAACAAAACCCCCACAGACGGGGATAATGAGTCAGAGGGGGGAAGGAAAGCGGAGAAGAGAATGAAGGAGGGGGCTGGTCAGGAGCTGTTTGCTCAGAAATGGTAGTTCCATCCCTCCTAACATTCAAAGCTGATAAGAAGTAGCTACTGATGGAATGACTCCTCGAAGAGAGGGGTGAGGGCCCCCTCCCCCGCAGAGAACTAAGATTAGAACGATCACCAGGGAGGCGAGTAGATTTGGATTGCCCTCTGAGATGTGTACGCTGCCGAGCCGGCTAGTGGCCACTGGGGGAGCTGTGAAGGTCTAGCCGAGAACGAACTAATCTATGCCCTGTAATAGGATCAGAGTGGCTCTGCCGTTTGGTAGCACCCACTGCGGGTAGAACTGGAAAGAAAGATGTAATCTGTCTCGTGGAAATGACTCTCGGAGGTGGGTGAAGAATCTGGTCCCGGAGCTCCAGAGAGTCACGGATATAGAGGGCAAGTCACTGCTGGTCAATATATCTGAAGAAAACTGAGAGGGTCTGAACCCCTTTGAAGAGGCGATGAAATCGTCCCCTGATCTCATAGTATATGGGGCAACGGAAGATGAAATGGTCCTCAGTCTCAACCTCTTGGAGGCTACAGAGCCTGCAAAGTCTGTCACCGTGGTCAATATGATGATCTGTCTCACAACGCCATATGTGGGAGCCCACTTGAAACTAACCCAGGGGTATGTGGAGGGCATGCATCCAATGGCAAAAGGTGTACTGGGGGCAGATGATGAGTCCGTTGCTGATCTCAAGAAAATGCTCTACATAAAAGGCCATCTTAGGACGCAAGCCGCCAGGGGGGTTCACCCAAGTAGTCTGAATAAAACACCTATAAATATCCTCTCTGATGGACCTATTCAACACCTGCTTGGTGGGTAGAAGGTGACTGGGAGCATTTAGGGAATAATGAAAGGGGGGAAGATGATCCATCTGAATAACAACAGATCCCAACAAAGCTGAAGTAGATAACTTTGCTTGTGATTTTACTCACATTTTTGGTGTTTTTCAGAGTTATCATGACTGTACTATTTTTCAATGGCTTCAAACTCATGAATGACAACTTCTGCCCTCAAATTATCTCCTCACAATTTCCTCCTCAACCTTCATAACCTTCTCCTTGAACTGCGAATCCTATCGATCATCAATGGCTCTGATACCATGAAATGTCCCCATTCCTATGCGAGAGGCCTAGAGGCTTATTTCCGTCTTAGCTCTGGTCATGCCCAAGAGGCTAAAGACGTTGGAGGCTGTTGGGTATGAGTTTATTTCGTTACCACTTTCACTTTATGTTATATTCCGTCATTGACTTGAGTGATGTGTGACGAGGTGGTAGTTTATGTTTTATTTCTTCATTGGGACAACTTACGTGTATTTTTTAGAATGTGCACAATAAAGTCACTTAAGTTATTTTTTATGCATATGGAAATTTCCCAAAGGCGTCGATTAGGGTTTATTGGAGGAAAAAAGTTATAAATGTCCCTTTGAGGACTTTTGGAGATCATTCAGACATTCGACCATTTTCAGCTATTGTTATTTTCAACTTTTTTGCTTGTGGAGGTCTAATGTTCGGAGGGGTGTGGCTACCATTCCTGAGTAGATCATTGGTCCTCGTTTGCCCCCCTCTTCATTCCCTTCTTTGCTTCTCTCGTCTTTCTTCCCCGCTTGCTCCATTTCCCCTGCCTGTGGGGGTATTTTGGCTTCGGGTTTTCCTTTCTGCTTTGTCTTTTCTCATTTTTTCTGTTTTTTGGGAACTCGTTTTGAGTTGTCCCTGCTCGCACTTTGTATATTGTTTGGGCTGTAGTCCCATTGACCTACTTTTGTGGTCATTCGTTGGACATTAATATATTTATCTTTATCTAGCATCGGTGGTGAGAGATCCATCCCTAACTGGTAGAGCATTCTTTGGTGAGGATTTCCAATCCATATCCCTAGCTTTTTGGTTGCATGGTTCATATTTTTGGATTAGATTTGGAGAATTAATCACAGATTCATATTTAGAGGACAACAATCCTTCAACAAGGGTTTCATTTAATTTCAGATTTGGGGTTGGTAGGTGTCTATCACAAGTGGAACGACCTACTTGGGAATTTTGGGAAGCATTTTGAAGGGGTTTTCGTGGCCCGTTTTCAAAGATTTCAGATATGGAACTAGTTATTGACATAATGATGCCCAAAAAAAATATTCCAATCATTTTCTATTGATATTCTGGACTTTACTGTCAGCTGTACTTTTTCCTCATTTGTTGTCATAAAATTAATAAAATAAATTCAGCATTGACCATTAAAAATTGTTTTTCTGTTGTTGGCTAGATTTTTTGCATAGCTGAAAACCTAGGCAGTCATGAGATAAATCTCCTTCATTTACCGGTGAGGCTCTCGTGTCAGATTTGTCAATTAAAGTATGCTAATATCTATATGGGATTTTACTTTAACTACTCAGTTCATGAACCATAGCTGAACAGTTCTGCAGCAAGTAAGCAACTGTTTTAAAGAAAGGAAATATTTATAGAAGAGAGGAAAGGGAATTATATCAACACAGAGAAGAAATGGGGAAGATGTGCATCCTAATCAATAGATAGCAGAGTTGATTGAACGCATATAGAAGAAACCAATAGATATAAACACAAAATTATAAGCAAAGGTAGCTCTGGATCTAGATCTGAAATAACACAAAGCCTATTAAAAGATCTAAGATAAAAAGCAAGAAACACAATACACCGTGACACAGTTCTCCGGAAATCTGCTCCTGTATATTTCTTTGCTTCAAGTGGCTCTCAATGGTTTCAACACAAAGTCAGGAACACAAGGTTGCTGCTTACAAATTCTGATTATTAACCCGAAGGTTATTCCTCTACTTATAGAATGTAGAGGGGCAATTACAAGTTGGAAACTTTTAGTTGAATTGACACATGTGGAAGTCGGAGGAAAGAAACAACTAGCAATCTCCATCCTGGAATTCCTTTTTGCATGACATGTATGATTTGCAACTGAAAATAGAACCTTCTATTTTGCACGTCTGCCACCTATCTCCAAGTAGTTGACTTCTTCAAGTAATGACTTTTAAACCAATCATTTAAGTTGTATAATTTAATTGATCGCTCAATTACTTTGTCGGAGGAAAAAAGAAGGAAGAGGAAAGCTGCAGTCTTGTCCTTTTTCATGTCTGCATGGAGTTGATTCTTTTGCCTTTGATTCTCACCAAACTGGATCTGGGAGTAGTTGGATCTGGAAACAACAAGCTGAAATTGGAAATAGCTAGATTTTGCCTTCGCCTTGTCTTCTCTTTTATCTTTGAAGCTTTTGCAGTTCTTCTCTAGTACATGCATCAATGTAATGTTTGCCGTAGATAACTCATCATCCTTATTTTTAATTGCATATGAGCAATTAAAAATTCTGGAAAACACTCCGGATGAATGAAAATTCAATGAAGGCTTCAACTGGAAGATAGGAGCATTTGCACAAGATCTTGGAAGGAATTTTCCACGCACTGACTTCTTCACGTGCTGCATTCGAAACAAGAGGATGAAGCCTTTGTGCCGGAAGCTTTTGCAACTATGAGATCTGGATCTGGATCTGTCTATGGATTTGCATCTGCATCTGCATCTGGATATGGATCTTGACCTGCATAACAAACTCTGGCAACTGGGCTGTGGATGGAAAAGCTGCAGCTCGAATAATTCCATTGCTTTTAATCTGCACGCATGAGTGAAGTCTTTCTTGCTCTGGATCTGTCTATCAATTCAGCAAGAGGTTTCGAGCCTAGATCCGTGTCTCCAATAGCTGCAAATTTAGAAGTGATGCATGACTCTGTTGCGCTTTCTTTTTCATCTTTCTTCGCCATAGTTTTCTCTATCTTTGTTTGAACAATTTTTTTTTTAATTTGACTGGAATTCTTCAAAACTGGTGCAAATCTGGGTAATTCTTTAGATTCAGAGGATATATTCAATGTATTGGACATTTATTAGAGCTCCTTTTCTTTTGTAAAACATTTGTAATGAATTCTTGCAATTAATTCAGACAACGATGGCCACTGGAGCATGAATAGTGAATTTTAATTGTAAAAATCTGCACTTTTCAAGCCTGCTGCCCCAAAAATTGATGTTTAATTTGCATGCAAAGAGAGCATGAATTTTTCCAATTTCACCTGAGCACCTGTATCACTTATACAAAGAATTATGCAAAACACAAATCAACCTCCTTCAATGCATGCGCCAAATTTGGAAGCTTTTAGCCTTGATTTCACCTTTGTCTGAGCAAAAATCCTCTTCAAATGGGGCACACTTTTTCTCCGGGCTGCACTTCTTTACCTGTGAATTAAATAATTCATCCTTATGGAAGCCCATGCTTATATAACCCTCATAATTCTATAATTACTAATTGCCCTTCTTATTCCTAGCAATTAATTAATTAAAAATCATGCTCTTCTCTTTAACTAATGTGTTAAAATAACATGTTTAAGGACAACCATCCAATTAATTAAATTAATCCAATTTAAACATCCACTCTTCACTCAACTAAAGCTTCACAGTGTGCTTTGACCATAGCCACTGAAAATAGAATTTAATTTAATCAATTAATGCTTCAAAAAACATTAAATATATACCAAAAGGGGCGCACTTTTTGTCATGAAGGAGGCAGCCTTTAAATAAATAATATTTATTTAATTTTAGCCAATCTATTTTCATCTTCTTTATTCCCTTTTACCTTGTTGACTTTCTTCCATGCTTGGGCGCCAATTTTGGGTGAATAAATAATTATAAATATTTATTTAATGCATTATTATTCACCCAAGGTGGGTCGCACTTTTTGGCTAAAGAGAATTCTAGTTTTAAAAACACATGACAATGGGAATTTTTACCCTGCAAGGCAGCCTCGAAAATCCCATGATCCACTTAAATGATTTGACTTTCATAATGGGATTATTTATCCTGCAAGGCAAGCAATAAAATCCCATGATTCACTTAAGTCACTTTTCTTTTATTCCACCATGGGAATTTTTACCCTGCAAGGCAGACAATAAATTCCCTCCTGCCTGCTGCCTCTAATTTTCCCACAGCAACTTAAGTGACTTTTTTATCATGGAAAAAAGTACCCTGCAAGGCAGGCAATAAAATTCCACTTGCCTGCTGCTTCTATTTTTCCTATGATCCACTTAAATCCTTTGTTTTCCAAAAATGCGCCCAACCTCGCAAGGGCTTTTTAGTGCACGACTTCACCTTTTCGCAGTGAACCGGACTTCCGATGGCGACTTCCTTCTAGCACAATGTGTGTATGTGATCTCCGAATACTCCAGGCCAAGAATTGGGCTGACCCGACAAAGGAATTGATCTAGAGAAATTTCACAGAAAACGAAACAGGAAAACACAAAAACATGAAAAATTGCCAAAAGTCATAAATAAAGCCCAAAACTTATTCCTAGTTAAAACCCTTTTGGTATATAGGAATAATGATATGTTCGATCACAACAGGGTTAAAACGGAGCGTAAATTGCCTCAAACAGGGCTCAAAATAATTAAATACAAATTTCCCGCAAACAAATCCCGACGACAGAATATAACAATTTTGGGCATCTGGGTATTTGGCGAAAAAGGCTAATATGGCGCTTTGGGAATATCTTGAGGCAATACAAAAACTTTCAGGCAATAAAAACACAAAACGACCCATTATTTTAAAAGTACGAAATTTTTTCGGATAGGGTAATCACAAATTTCAGGATGAAATCTTTGTACACCAGTTGTTTATTGTTCTCTATATTTTTCTACATCTTTTGAAACTATTGGGTATTGTTGGAAGTGGTTATTTTGGAAAATATAATTTTTTTTAGATTTCTCTACCTTGCTGTCATGGAAAAATCCGAATTTCAGTTTGCAGGTTTTGATAAATTTCGGAATTTTAAGTGAAATCCTAGAAAGGGATATTTCATACCAATGTTAGAAGATGTGAAGAGAAATAATGAACATGAATCAGAATGCACACATCAGAGATGCGTGCTCATCATTCTATTATGCAATAAACAGTTACGAAATGGTTGAGGCGGTTATAACCAACCAATAGTTCATACATAACTAATAGCAACTTAATAATAAAAGGTTAGCCTTATATTCTAATAAAAGTTGCATGTGCGGCTATGCAATCTTCTTATTTCTAAATTAAATATGTTTTGGTGATGCAAGACAACTTGTGAACCTAGACAACAAATTTTCCAATAGATCTTTAAATATCTAATCGTATGAACGTACAAACTCTTCTGGCAATTATTGAATCATTTTAAGCATGGAAATGTTCTGATGTTCCAACTTAGGCTATTCCAATCATCCAATAATCCTATCTTGACCTCTTCTAGATTTGTGTGCGCTCTTCTAGGGTCAAATATATGATACTAATATTTAGTACGCCCATTCAAAGTGGCTACAAACATATGTATCCTTCAACCAAGATCTTTGACATTCTTTGCGAGTTAGGAAATCTCACATGCCTATTAATGGCGCACTGTATCCTCCACCATGGTAAGTATCTTGATTGCTAATTGTGAAGTTGCATAGATTATTGCAGTTATTAGACCCTTTGATCCTTCTGAATCTCCTCTGTTTGGGCACCACCACCTCCATATGGGCCTCCACCACCTCTAAATGGGCTTCCACCACCTCTAGGTGGGCCTCTGCCACTAAAAGATCTACCTTCTCCTCCATAAGAGCTGCTGCCCCAGAACCAATTTTAACATATTCACCACCCCCTATGGCGCTTCCTCCGAGAGAGGATTGAACCATATTCATCTATGGTTTTCGATGCTGCTATCACCATCCAAGTTGGTATATGCCTTAGATGCATGAGCCTCTGTAATGACCCTTTCAAGGGTTCAAACCAAACACACAAAATGCAGATCTGAATTTTAAATTGCAGCAGACCGTAAATATAAAATCAACGACTTTATCTATCACCAAATATGCCAAAAATCACCACAAAACACATGAATCAATTCGCCACAATTATGTGTATATTTTATGGAATATTATGAGCAAAATACACAAAGAAATGTTGAAGATCTCACTGCTGGAAATTAAATATGAACTGGAAATTGCAACCTCTGGAAAATTATGAAATATGGGTCTAGAAACCCTGTAAATTCACGAAACTTTAGATTCCGGCCTTATAAAATATTACAAATCAGATTTATCAAATTTCTCAAATACTTCACCAAAAGCTTCAAACCTTACCCAAGGCAGGTCGCTCAACCCTTAATAAATCAAATACCAGCTGGAAATTACAAATAACTCTTCAAATCAGTTCCTAGAATCTATCCCAAGCCAAGGAGAAGGGGTTTCCTCCTTCCCTTAACCTCTAGAAGGGTTTTTGTCCTTCTAGGCAAGTCGCATAAGGAGGTATTTGTCCCCAAATGCAAGAACAAGCAGCTCCAAGCCTACTTTGCTCCAATAAGATAAAATGTGCCAAGTCTAGATAGCAAATGGTGCCTATAATATTCTTTTATATCTTCCTTTTGGCGCCAAAGTACAATTAGAAAAGGCCGACCTGTATAAATAAGGAAACCACTAAAGAAAATATAAAATATTAGATAAAAACATAACACAATAGTGCTCAAGGTTCTTCTCCTTCATTTTTGCTTCTTTGCCATGGAGAAGGAATGGCAAGAAGACCAAATATCAGCTTATAGATGGGAAAAAAGGATATTATAGTCCTCCCTCCCCAAAATTGCTTGTCCTCAAGCAATTGCAAACTCATTACATTCGCTGCCCGAACTTTTTCTTCTTTCTTTGGAGGGTCTTCTTCCTCTAATGGTGAAGGTGCCGTCCTAGACAAAGCATCTGCAACCACATTTTGCTTCCCTTTCACATATTCAATGTCAAAATCAAATGCTTGGAGTCTACTCACCCATTTTTGTTGTTGGTTATTCAATTCCTTTTGATGAAAGAATCTCAAGCTATTGTGGTCGATTTTGACTACAAACCTTCCACAAATCAAATATTACCCAAACTTGGTTAAGGCATGCATAATGGCAAGCATTTCTTTATCATAAATGGAAAGCTTCTTCTCATGATCTTTGGATTTGCGACTTTCAAAAGCAATAGGGTGTTGATTTTGCATCAAAATTGCATTTGTACCCTCACCGGAAGCATCACATGCAAGCTCAAATGGTTTAGAAAAATTTAGAACAACGAGAACCGAACGAGAACCGAACAAGAACACATAACCTTTTTCAGCTCCTCAAAGGCTACATGGGCTGATTTGGACCAGCTGAAAGCATCCTTCTTTGTTATAGAAGTCAAAGGGGCTGCAATTTGTGAGAATCCCTTCACAAACCTCCTGTAGTATGAGCATAATCCCAAGAATCCTTTCAAATGAGTAAAACTGGTTGGTGTAGGCCAATTCAAGATTGATTGGATCTTACTTTGATCTAGATGGACCCCATAAGCATTGATAACATGCCCCAAGTAGAAAATCTCATTCATACCAAACTCACCTTTAGACTTTTTTGCATATGAAGACTGGTGGTTCAAAATTTCCAGCACTATATCCAAGTGTTGTAGGTGCTCTTTCCATGACTTACTATAAAGAACACAAGCATAAATTTCCTTAATTGCTTACCAAAGATGTGATTCATGCATGATTGGAATGTGACTGGGGCATCGGTCAATCCAAATGGCATGACAAGAAATTTAAAATGCCCAAAGTGACATCTAAAAGCGGTCTTGTGCACATCTTCTTCTCTAACTCTTATTTGATAGTATTTGGACCTAAAATCTATTTTGGAGAAATAGATTGCTCCATGCAATTCATCTATGAGCTTATCAATCCTTGGGATGGGGTACTTGTTCTTAATTGTCTTCTTGTTGAGCACACGGTAATCAACACTTCCTTAAGAGTATCATCTTTCTTTTTGACCAACACTACGGAAGAAGCATAAGGGCTGGAACCAGGCCTTATCAGCCCCATATCCAATAATGCTTTGATTGTTTTCTCAATTTCTTCCTTGTAAATGCGTACGTGGCGGTAGGGGGTTGTTATGACCGGTTGGGTACCTCGTTCCAACTCAATGACATGTTGGAATCCCCTATCCAGTGGCTGCCCATGCGGTAACTCATTGAAAACTTTAGCATGCCTATAAAGTATGGGCTGAATATGATCATGAAAAGTATATTGAATGGAAATAGAAGAGTTAGCTCTTACCAAACAATGGGCTGCCCAAGCAACCTGCCCCCTTTTGAAGGTTCTTTCCATGCTTTTTGCTGTCACAACTTGTGGAATTCCACCTTTCATACCATGCAACACTACCTCTTTGTTGTCCACCTTAAATTTGAGCTCCATACTTTGATAATTTTGGGAAAATTCTCGTAAAGAATGAAGCCATTGTACACTCAAAACCAAATCAGATTCACCAATGCTAATAACATAGAAATCATCCCTTACCATGTGCCCTCCCAAGGTGACTGTGAGCTGAGATATCTTCCTTGTGCAAGGAAGTATGAAGCCATCCGCAACCGTTACATTGAAACCTTTGAAATTTTCAGCCTTCAACTTTAATTTCTTCACCAAACTATTATCAATAAAATTATGTGTGGCTCCACTATCAGTCAAAACCATTACCTTTTGGCCATGAAGATCACCTTTCACACGAAATGGGTGATATCTAGGTGCCCCGTATAATGTAGCAAGAGTGCCCTCGAGTTTCTTTATGTCTTCTTCTTCCACAACATCATTTTGCTTAGCTTCATTAACAATGTCATCATCATCATCACAATCTGAAATTACTGCAATATAATGAACCTTACCTTTTCCCAAACAACGGTGTCCTGGAGTCCATGGATTCTTGCATGAAAAACACAAATTCTTCTTGCGTAATTCATTCTTTGCCTCCTCATGGCTGGTTTTGTGCAGACCAGTGTGAGCATGTGGCACTTTTTGAAGAGGTATCTTTGGCTGGTCCAAAGGGATGCTGCTAGGCTGATTGGGGGCTTGTTCCCCTCTCCAATTGACCTTAAGAACACTGCTGATTGCTACTGATTTTGGGGCAGCACCTTCAAGATCAAGAGCCTTCTTTATTGCCTCATGTAGAGACAAATGATCAAATGCACGAACTAACGCCTTAGGGGCTCAATCAAACCCTCTACAAAAAGTACAAAGAGTCTTCTTTCGGACACATTCGTAATCATGACGGAAAGCTTCTAAAAATCAGCCACATACTCCTCTACGGTACCTTTTTGTTTCAATTGAGTAAGCTCATAGAAATGTACCTCTAGATCCACTCTATCGAATCTATCAACGAGCCTTTGACAAAACTTATCATAGGCATGTATCTCACTATGCCCTTGAGTTACAAGTCCACGAAACCACCACTCATGGGAAATGCCCTCAAGATGTAGAGTAGCAAATTTAATGGCATCTTCTTCTAACATAGGCTTCAAAGACAAATACGTATTCAATTTTTGGATCCAAGCCCTAGCGGAGCCTTTTGTAGATCCGTCAAATGTAGAAAAAGACAACTTACCTAAAGCACTTTGTACCTCTCTTTGTGGCATGGCATGGCTAGGCTCGGGCTTAGATCTTCATCTATCCAACCTAATGAACTCGACAAGAGAAATGGCATCACGAATCTCTCTAGACAAGGCCATATATTCCTCATAACTCGCTGCAATATTTCTTCTTCCCATAGGTCTTGGCTTTTCCTCTGGAAAGGCCTCCTCTCTAGGAATGAAAATGGACTTCCAACTCGATCCTCGGGCTAATCCATTGGGTCGCTTGGCATTATTTGCTCCACTCGAACTCTCTTCACCATTTTGAACCCTTGGTTCAATGATTTTTTGGAGAGAAAGTGTTAGGAAGTCCATGGTATCTGTGAGCCTCTCTTGACCGATAATTAGTTTGTCCACCTTAGCTTCCTGAGAATCGTGATCAGCCATATTGTCTTCTTCCACCGAAACTGTAGGCCCTTTGAAGATCCGAGCTTTGATACCACTATAATGACCCTTTCAAGGGTTTCAACCAAACACACAAAATGCGGATCTGAATTTTAAATTGCATCAGAGTGTAAATATAAAATCAGCGACTTTATCTATCACCAAGTATGCCAAAAATCACGACAAAACACCATAATCAACTCACCACAATTATGTGTATATTTAATGGAATATTATGAGCCAAATACACAAAGAAATGCTGAAGATCTCACTGCTGGAAATTGCAGCCACAAGAAAATTATGAAATATGGGTCTAGAAACGCTCTAAATTCACCGAACTTTAGATTCCGACCTTATAAAATATTACAAATCAAATTTCACAAATACTTCATCAAAAGCTCCAAACCCTACACAAGGTAGGTCGCTCCACCCTTAATAAATCAAATACCAACTGAAAATTACAAATAACTCTTCAAGTCAGTGCTTAGAATCTTTCCTAAGCCAAGGAGAAGGGTTTTTGTCCTTCTAGGCAAGTTGCATAAGGAGGTTTTTGTCCCCAAATGTAAGAACAAGCAGCTCCAAGCGTACTTTGCTCCAATAAGATAAAATGCGCCAAGTCTAGATAGCAAATGGTGCCTTTGATATTCTTTTATATCTTCCTTTTGGTGCCAAAGTACAATTAGAAATGGTTGACTTGTATAAACAAGAAACACACTAAAGAAAATATAAAATATTAGATAAAAACATAACACAATGGTGTTGAAGGTTCTTCTCCTTCATTTTTGCTTCCATAGCTCTTATGGTTTCACACATCCCTAAACAATAGTGATAAATTCTTCAGGCACTTGGCTCTGCCAAACTGCTAAATTGAAGAACTTGACCAACTAATCTTCTTGTTTGTGAATCAAATCTTTTATACTAACTCCTATTGTATCTTTCTCAAATCTCATAACACTTAGTCTTCATTGGTACTTGCTCTTGGGGATTTCGTTCGTTACTAACTATTATTTGTGCAGTTGTGTCAGTGGCATGTTGCCCTATTTTTAATATAAACTTTCTATTGTTCATGGTTGTATCCTTCAGTTCCATTGACCTACTTTTGGTCATTTGTGGACATAGATATAATTTCTTTTTCTTTCTTTCTTTCTTTCTCAAGGATTTGACACAATTCCTCTGTATCACTTAAAGACTTGTCCAAATGTTTTGGTCTTGCTTGAGACTCTGACATGGGTAGGAAGCTGGGTTCATCTCCTTCAGATCTAATTCATCGTCATTTTTGTTCTCTATTCACTTTCAAAAGTGTAGCTCTTCACACTTCACTCCTGCCATCAACCTAGCAGTTTGGTAATTGGAGGAGTATCCTTCCCTCTTCACATGAACTGCCTCATATTCGGCATTCTATCTGCTTGTTCTTCTCAACAATCTTCATTACCTATAGCTTTGTTTCTCCTCTCAGAGTTGTTACCAAATGTGATACCATTTAATGCAATTAAGGTCAGTGGGTCAAAATTAATTACAACCGTCCTTGCAGCACAAACAAAGTCAGCTTAATAACCACCTTCAAGATGAAAGGAATTTGCAAAGATCACCCTATCATGAGTACATTCTTTCTTTAAACAAAGAAAACAACTTGCAAAGGGTTTCACATGCTGAATCAAGAAGGTAAAAAGATAAAGGTTATTGTTTTCAGCCCAAAGTCAATGAAAACTCACAACGCATCCATGAACACTTTTTTTTTGTCCATATAACTACATGTGAGGTAGCTTGAACTTTATTAACAACTTAAGAGTTTTTCTTCTCAAGCAAATTACACACATGGACTCAAAATAAGGAAAAGTAAATCGATCAAGTTCTAACATTTACGGTAGTTTTTCCAAGCATAAGACCCTTATTAAATAACCTACAACTCTTTTCAATCCTCATACAAGATATACAATGGAAAACTTTGGTTAAAGCTTTTTGTCAAATAATTAGCCTTAAATTTGACTATTAAAACCTGCTTCAAAACAATTCTGTTTTGTTTTTTAAGTTTGATTCTTGAATAAAACAAACCGTAATGTCCCCCTTTCCAAGCTAGTCACTATGGAAGACCTTATGCCCATTCCTCTCCCCTTGGGCATCAAGGAAGGAGCAAAGGAGGGAACTTGCCATGGTTGTAAGTGATGTTCCTTCATAATTAATTATTTTATTCACTAATCATGGCATTGGAATGGTTCGACTAGGGGGAAGAAGTCTTGTCAAACAAAAAAAGGAGAATTAGATAAGATAAAATAAGGTAAATATATTAAATGTCCAACGAATGACGACAAAAGTAGGGCAATGGGATTGCAATCATACAATGAAGGCGAGTAAGACTCCAACCAGAGTACCAAAAGGTCCCCGAGAACAAACAAAAAAGAAAAGAAAGAAGAGAAGAATGGGGTAAAGAGAGAGGCCTCGAGAAAGCCTGTAAAAAATTATAGAAGCCAAACCAGCAAAGGAAAGAGAGGGGAGAGGGACAACCCCTTAACTGATAACCAAAGATGACTAAGAGAAGCTAGTAATATGTTGAAGCCCGGTATCTGGAACTATGGAGAGTCTGGAGTGCTGATGCCTGGAGGAAGGATGAGCTCTCTATGTTTGTGTGGTGGATCTCAAGGGCCATCGACAGGGTGGCCTCGACCTCGTATGTGACTGAATGTCCCTGGTCTGTGAAATAATACCCCGAGACCAAACTGATCTCGTTTGGTAGTTAGGATTGGTACCACCCTACCGCTTAGTGCCTCTCCCAGGGGAGATAAGATAAGATAAGATAAATATATTAATGTCCAACGAATGACCACAAAAGTAGGTCAATCGGACTGCAACCCAAATAGTATACAAAGTGCGAGCGGGGACAACTCAAAACGAGTTCCCAAAAACAAAAAAAATGAGAAAAGACAAAGCAGAAAGAAAACCTGAAGCTAATACCCCCAAAGGCGGGGGCAATAGAGCAAGCGGGGGAGAAAGACGAGAGAAGCAAAGAAGGGAATGAAGGGGGGGCAAACGAGTACCAATGGTCTACTTAGGAATGGTAGCCACACACATCCTAACATTAGAGACTGACGAAAAGAAGCTCTTGATGGACTGACAACCCGAAGAAGGGGGTGAAAACCTCCTCCCCTGCTGAGATATGAGACTGACGCGACGACGGACAAATGGAGCTGGGCTGCCCTCTGGTACGTGTGTGCATCTGATTCTGCTGGCAGTGATTGAGGGAAGTGTGAATTTCCAACCGGGGATGAACTGATTTATGCACTGTATTTGGATCAGAAAGGCTCTATCGTTTAGTTCCTCCACCTGTGGGTAGAACTGAAAGAAGGCTGTAATTTGTCTCATGGGGATGACTCTCAGAGGGGAATGAAGAATCTGGTGTCGAAACAACAAAGACTCACGGATGTAGAGGGCAAGCACCGCTGGTCAATATATCTGAAGAAGACCCGGGAGAGTTTGAATCCCTCTGAATAGACAGTGAAATCGTCCTCTGATCTCATAGTATATGCTGCCGTGGAAGATGAAATGAGTCTCGGTCTCCACCTCTTGAAGGCTACAAAGCCTACAAAGTCTGTCCTCCTGATCAATGTGGTGATCAGTCTCGCACAGAAGTCTGTGGGAGCCGACTCGAAATTGACCCAGAGGTATACGGAGGGCATGCACCCAGTGATGAGAGGTGTACTGAGGGTGGATAATGAGTCCATCTCTGATTTCAAGAAAGTGCTCTGCATAAAAGGACATCTTAGGGCGTAAACCCCCCGGAGGATTTACCCAAGTAGTCTGAATGAAGCTCCTATAGATATCCTCCCGGATGGACTTGTTCAACACTTGCTTGGTGGGCAAGAGATGACTGGGAGCATTAAGGGAATACTGGAAAGGGGGGAGACGATCAATCTGGATACCAACTGAGTCCAATAAGGCAAAAGTCTCGACAAACCAACAACGACCCACAACTTGGGCAATACTTACAGAGGAACAGTAAGCGAGATATAGATACCTGTCCTGCTCATCGGAGAGATCACCAAACCTCCTGATATTGTGAAGAAAGGTTGATATGTCAAATATAGCCTCCAGATGGAAAGATCGGGCTCCAAACTCTGCCAAAATAATATGCTGGGGGACCGTCTGTTTGCATCTGATGAAGCAACGAAGGAGGAGAGTCTGAATCCTCTCAGTAGAAGCCCAATCTGTGTCCAAAAGGGAGGCCCCCCAGACAACAGACCCATAGAGAATAGTGGGGTGGATGTGGGATTTCACAAGAAACATCTTGGAGGAGATGTCTTGGAAGTGGTGCCGAAAACACTGTCTCTCGAGAATGGCAAGAGACCCATACGCTTTATTCACCCTCGGCTGAAGAGCATACCTCATACTGAATCTAGGCCCTGAGAATTGGACTCCCAAGTAGGTGTATGTATTAGTAATTTCAACCACCTGCCCTTAAAGAAGAAATGAAGGTGTGGTGTCCTTAAACCGTTGAAGACCATGACCTTGGTCTTACCCAGATAGACCGTCAAATGCCAAAGATCACAGAATAAAGCAAGTGCATCAAGTTGTCTCAGAAGCCCCTCAAGAGAAGAGGTGAGTAAAACAATATCGTCGCCAAATAGGAGAATAGAAATCAAGACGTGGTGAAGAAGGCAACCATCCCGTTCCTCAATGTGATCCCGAAGAAAAGATTCCAGCTCATCAATATAAATGCCAAAGAGGGTAGGAGACAGGGGGCACCTTTGTTTAACACCAATGTTGGCATTGTAAAAAAGGAAGTAATTCGTGGCGTAGTCGTCTGTCTAGAAGAAAGCCAAAGGGTCTCCCCCCGAAGCCTAAAAGTCTCATGTAGGTAAAGAGCAAGGCACCTCTTGTCATGGTATCTGAAGAATTTAGTAAAAGTAGGACGCTGTTTGAACACGTAGTGGTATCTGAAGAATTTTTATTTCTTCATTATGAGGCCAGTCTTCTAAAGTGAAGATTAAAAAGTGCATTAAGAGGTCGGCCATGAGGATTGAGCCTCTAATTCATCCATGGCGCCAAAGGTGTACTTAAGGAGGATCGAATTGAGGAGGATTATCATCTATCATCTATTTTGACATCTACTTGGAGTGGAGCTAGTGTAGGTTTCCTTCTTGGCATTGAAGGACAAAAACCCCTCATTGGTCAGCTATTAAGGACAAAAGCCTTCAATAGGATCACACTAGGCGGACAAAAACCCTCTTGTGTGTAAGGGTGATTGCACACGGAGGTCCACATTTGTACTTCAAAGTGATTTTATACGACTGATCTATATTTCCAGCCACAGGTGACTTGTTAGAGGGATGAGTTCGGTGCCTTGTAGGGCACATTTTCTTATTTTGAGTTGGTATTCTTGTTCCTCATAATTTATAAGGCCGGGAATCTACATTTTGGTAGTTTTAGGAGTAGTTTATCTATTTTTTCCAGCCATCAGTTTGGCTGTATGGTGGTTGTAATAAAAATTAATTACAACTGCGATTTATCATTCGTTTCTCCATATTTTTGATGTATTCCCTTACCCCGTTTGATAAATACCCCATGGTTCCAAAAATCTCAATTCATCTTGGCTCTATCATCGGAATTAGATGATACATGTTGGGTTTCTCAAGCTAGCCAACAGCCCAGTGAAGTCAACCATGCATACCTAATGGTTTATAACAGGAAAAATGCACTAAGAGTTGCTCATGTGATTGAGGTATTTGAAACTCTCATCCACTGAACCTGGTTTTTCCTAGATTCAACAGGTAACTAAACTGCTTCAATAAGATGCTGAATCATGTACTAAAGTTCAAACTTGAATTTTTACGAGACTCGGAAGTACTGGCAAGTTGAGTCATGAGCAGACACTCTAGCCCAGTCTGCCAAATAAACAGAAAAATAAATAATTAATTGAAAATATAAAATCATTAAAAATAATTCCTAAAAGAAATGCCTGATACCTTTTTATCCGAGTCAAAAATTGGCTTGCCAAGTCCTAGTCTTGTGACTGGTTTAAACAAATAGTGAAGTAAAACAAAATCAAAAGAATGCCCCCTCTTCGCGATACATACAATTCCTGTGTAAGCAAAAGAAGTCAGGCTGCCATTAACAGCCTTAAAATTTAGTTATCCACTGTTTTTTTCGTTTCATGCTTCAGTATCTTTAAACATGTTGCATTCTCCGTACTTGACTACTTTTTCCTCTTAGAGCGTATGTTATTCAACGTCGCTCTCTCTTAATTTGATCTATAATTTTAGCTGCAAGCTTCACAACTTTTCCTAATTCTTCTTTGGTAGATATAATAGGTTTTCTCAATTTTTTTTATTGAAGCTCATTTAATACAAATAAAACTAGACATAGACAGTAATCACCTTGAGATAGGAACCTAAGCAACAAATTTATACTCTCAGCCTACCAAAACAGGAGTTGAAGTTGCCGTCAAGTTTGGAATTTTTCTCATTTATATGATTACTGTTTTTAAGCCATCTTGTTCAGGCCAGCTTTATTCTGTTCAAACCCTGCAATAACTTATTTGAGTTTATTATGGGCGAAACCGAAACTATTAAAATGCCCACTTCTGAATCTTCAGATTTCTAAAGCCAACTAGCGAAGTCATTAGAAGCTCTGGATTGCCAACAAAGTCCTCTCAAATGGATCTAGGAAGATACCCAATTCTATGTCATTCATCAATAAAAAGGAATTGTACATTTTTCCCTCCACATGTTCATTATTACTAGGACATAATGTTTAAGTTTGGCTGGGTGCTTGGATACAGTTTTTTGACCATGTCACTGAACAGACCATGTCTTGTCATGTTCTGTATGTTAATTGAGCGATGGCTGCAAAACTATTGTGGAACCGCCACGACTTCCTTAGAGTAGAGGCTGCGTAACTGACACACGGCTCTGCACCAACAACGCCAATGTGCAAGTGTCCAGTCCGATTAGTTGCAAATGTTTGGGCTTCTCAAAATGGTCTTCTTTCTGCCTGTGTCCATCCTTGAAGCAGAGCGAATCTCTTAAACATGATACAGATCCATTGAAATAATTCTAAGAAAGATAAAATCCTATCAAGTTGAAATCATATTGTTAAATATCAAATTGGATTGCCCTGTCTGATTACATTGTGAAGGTTTTGTTCATAAAGAGCTTGTCAAGAAATATGTTGCAAAAATATAAAAAGGCAAGTAGATGAAAGTGGACAAGCTGGGATGCTTCTTCAATTTCGACAGTTCTCACAGTAAATTTCGGAATGCAATGGAGATTTATCATAGTGAAGGGAAGGGTATTTCTTACCCAGCTAGAGATTTTCCCACATTGGGTATTCTCCAGTGATCAAATTGTAAAAGCCATCTCATGTAAAAGCCTTCTAATAATTTCTACTATTGTGTGATTTACTCAGTGCCCACTGCTAAGCATGTGCGTGTATTTTGTTAGTCATGTTATTAAGCTATTCATTCTTTATCACATACATTAGGATCTATTTCATTGTTTAAAATAGGTAGTTTACGAATCAAAATATCGTCATAGAAATCATCCACAAGTTAGATAAACACTTTAAGTATTATTATATGGCAGTTTTATGCCAGTGAAAGTCAACATCATTTTGTAGGTCAACTGAAATACTGGTGTGTATCTACAACATAATTTACAACCATTAGTTTATTTTCAGTGCTTTTTTTTCTTCCTCTTTTAGTTAGTTTTCCAAACCCCAGGGTCCTTTTTAAAAATATGCACTATGATCTGCCTTACAAAATATGGATATATTCTCGACTCTCAAACTTAGAATGTACTTTCGTGCTCATTCGAAGGCACATTAATATATTTTTTTTCTTAGTGGCTCCCTAGGAGTTTTTTCAACTCGACAATGCCATATCCCTTGTGATCTGTCTCCTTGATGTCTTGAGTTGCTAACCAACATTGCTGATAGTTCGTAATGAATGACTTCAATATTCACACATCTTTGAGAGGGCACTAGTCTCGCTTTTCTTCACCTTTCATCCAGGATACTTCTACAAGGAATTCAGTTTCCAGTTATTCTGTCTGATGCCAGACTAATGGACTTTGTGCCCCTTAGTGAATTTGGAGTTTGATGCCAATCATCTTTAGAGACAAAGTAGCAAAAGAATGATAAATGCCTCACCAGATGATCAGTCAAATTAGCTATTTTTACTACAGAACAATGTACTCTTATGGTGGCGCTTACAAGAGTCTAATGTTTGAATGTTCATCAACCCCAGACCGACAAATTCCTAGAGGTTGTAAAATTGCACTATAAACTAAAATTTCATATTGGGAGCAATACAACTCCAACTGCCCCACTTTGTAAAGGAATGCCTATTTAATATTGAACATGCCTTGTGGCCATTTACCATTGCTAAAGATGGTTTGTGGTGCATATTTGTCTTCCCCTTGTTCATACTTAATGCCTCACTCGTTCAATTTGTGAAGATGTGCCATGGATGGAATAGTTGTCCCCAGATTTCACCCTGGTGTCCCCCGGACTCCCCCTTTAAAAAAAATTCGTTCTTTTTAAAATAACGGGTCTTTTCGTGTTTTTATTGCCAGAAGATGTCTGTATTACGTTAAGATATTCCCAATGAATCATATGATCCAATTTCAACAAATACCCAGATGCTAGAAACTCATTTTATCCCTCCGCCAAGTTTTGTCTGCGAATTTTTTTATTTAATTATTTATTAAATAAATAAAGCCCCCGTTTGAAGTAAATTGTGCTCCGGTTGAACCCTATTGAAGTTTTGCATGTCAGTATTCACACATCTCAATAGGGTTTTCACCAGGAATGAATTCAGAGCATTGTCTGCAACTTCTGTCAACGTTTTTTGTTTTTATTTATTTTTTTTGCATTTGTTTTCTGGTTTTCTCCGTGTTTCTTTTGTTAAATTTCTCTGGATCCGTTCTTTGTTCGGTATAGTCTTTTAATTGCCTGAAACATCTGGAAGTCCATCCATGGCCTCAACACCATGGAAGGAATTAACCTCAAAAGTGCTGACTTCTGATCGAAAAAGAAGAATTTATGCAGAAAAAGCCTCTCCTAGGCAAGTTGCACTTTTTGGGATAATGACATGTAAGTTGCCAGTGGCAATTTTTGGTAGTGGCAGGCAGGCAGGGAATTTCTTGCCTTGCCTTGCAGGGTACTTTTTTCCCATGAAGTCAAAGTCACTTAAGCTTGCCAATGGGAATTTTAGAGGTAGTGGCAGGCAGGTGGGAATTTCCTACCTGCCTAGCAGGGTGAAAATTTCCCATTATGTCAAAGTAACCTAAGCTGCACTGGGAATATTAGAGGAGCAGGCAGGCGGGAATTTCTTATCTGCCTTGCAGGGTAAAATTTTCCATTATAAAAGAAAAATCACTTAAAGCACCAGCGGGAATTTCTTACATTGCCTTGCAGGGAAAAAATTTCCATGATGAAAGTCAAATGCACTTAAGTGGAAGAGGGGATTTTTGGAGCTGCAGTGCAGGGTGGAAATTCCCATCAAAGTTGACTTCCTATTTTTGGAATTACCCTTGCTAAAAAATGCGACCCACCATGGTGAATAATAATGCATTTAATGATATTTATTAATGGTTTATTCACCCAAATTTGGCGCCACAAATAAAAAGAAAGTCAATGCAAGAGGAAGAGCTAAGGAGAAGTCAAGGATGCATGCTAAAAATAAATAAAATAAATTTATTTAAAAGCAACCAGAAGCATGCATAATTGAGCGCACAATTTGAGTGAATAAACATGATTGTTTATTAATTAAATTGCCAGAAATAGGAAGAGACAATTATAAAAAATAGCATGGGACGCCATAAGGGAGAGACAGTTAATTCTTTTTGATGAGGATTGCAGCCCAGAATTTTTGAGCCAAAAAGGATTTTGCATTAAAGTTTATTTTCCATTGCCAGGAAGCTTCTAGTTTTGGCGCCTAGGGTTGGAATAGCCTAATTTTGGTCATTCTGAGCATCTGCATGTTGATGTAAGTGCTCTGGTGAATATTATTTTAGCTTGCTTTGTATGCAAGCAAAACCTCAAATTTTAGGGCAGTAGGTTTTATATGTAGATTTTGGTGATAAAAATCAAGTATTCATGCCTTGGACTCCATCTTTGTCTGAATAAACTGCAGGTATTCATCACAGGTGCTCAAATCAATGTCAGGTACATTGAATATATCTTCTGAATATGAAGAAGTTGCCAGATCTGCACAAATTGATCCAATTGCAAGGGATTCTGACAGAATTAAAAGAAAAAGAGCTTAGACAAAGATTGTTCCAAGCCATTTTGAAGCATGATGAAAGAGAGAGGATCAACAGAATCATGCATAACTTCCAGATTTGTTGAAGTCAATGATACAGACATAGGCCCTGAACCTATCACCGATTTAATTGACAGATCCAGATCTCATAATTGCAAAGGCTTCTGGAAAAAATTCCAAAGGCTTCTGGAAAAAATTCATCCTCTTGTTTCTAACGCAGGCCGTGTGGAAGTTAGTGCATGAAAAATTCTTTCCAGGATCTTGTGCATGTGCTCTCAATCTTCCAGTTGAAGCCTTCATTGAATTTACTTGTATTTGCATTCACCCAGAGTGCTTTCCAGAATTTAAAATTGCTCATATGCAATTAAAAATAAAAAATGATGAGTTTTGTCTGAATTATTTACGACAAACATTGCACTGGTGCATGTACTGGAGAAGAACTGCAAAAGCTTCAAGGATAAGAGAGAAGACAAGTCAAAGGCAATACCCGCAAGCAAATCACAGTCATGCATAGCTTCCAGATCCAGTTTGGTGAGAATCAAAGGCAAAAGAGTCAACTGCATGCAGAATATGGAAGAAGAACAAGACTGGGCGGGTTGCAGCTTTCTTCTAATTTCCTTTCCTCTTTCTTCTTATCTCTTATTTTCCGACAAAGTAATTGAGCAATCAATTAAATTATAAAACTTAAGTGATTGGTTTAAAAGTCGTTACTTGAAGAAGTCAATTACTTGGAAATAGGTGGCAGACATGCAAAATAGAAGGTTCTATTTTTCAGTTATAAATCATGCATGTCATGCAAAGAGGAATTCCAGGAGGGAGATTGCCAATTGTTTCCTTTACAACTTCCACATGTGCTAGTTCAGTTATAGTTTCCTATTTGTAATTTCCCCTCCATACACTATAAATGAGAGGAAGAACCTACGGGTTAAGGCATTAGAATTTGTAATCAGGATTCTTGTGTTCCAGACTTTGAGCTGAAACCCTTGATAGCTTTCTGCAAGCAAAGGAATAGAGAAGAGGCAGATTTCTAGAGAATTTTGTGTCAACGATGCATTCGTTTCTTATTTCTTTTTAGATCTCTGCATAAACTTTGTGTTGTCTTAGATCTAGATCTGAAACTTTCCTTTGCTTCAAATTCTACATTTTAAGATCTATTTGTTTCGTCTATGTGCATGTGATCAACTCTGTCAACTATTGGTTAGGTTGCACATCTTCTTTCCTTTCTTCTGGTAGTTAATTATTTCCTCTCTTCTGCATATATTCATTTCGTACAGCTGCTTATTTGCTACAAAACTGTTTAGCTATAGTTCATGAGCTACATCGTTAAAGTAATACCAATAGATAGATACTAGAAAATATAATTGACAAAATCTTACACGGGAGCCTCACCGGTAAATGAGGGAGATTTATTTCATGTCTGTCTAGGTTTTCAGCTGTGTAGAAAATCTAGCCAATAAAAGCCTTCAATTTATATTATTTCGAAAAAGAGGACATCACAATCCAATATGCAAGTTGTTCTAAAAATGGCTCAAGATAGGGAAACATGGAGTTTCCTTCATTTAACAATGTGACCATGCACTTATTGGATGCACACACCTCCAAGAGAAAGCATCCAATTCTCCAACATTGAACACAACTAAAGCAATACTTCTACTTTGTTAGGATTAGAACCAAGATGAAGAAGCCAAAGCTTGCTTAAAAGTACTTATTGAATGCTTAATATTTATGGAGTACTTGTTACTTAAGACGACTAATGTTTTTGGTGATGCAAGATTTCTGGAACCTTACTTGAATGTTCCTGCCCAAAATGCAAAGCCTTCTGATAGAGTGGAACTTTTGTGGACTTTGTAAAACTATAATAGTCTAGCCAAACGATGAGTTGACCTTGGCATGGTTGACATCCATTGGTCACACACACACATGCACCCACATTATTATAACAATTGATCCAATTATAAGTAAACATTAAGTAGATCCTGCTTTGTATTTTATTTCTTTTCTCATTTTACAAGTATGAGCTGATTGCTTTTAAGTGATTTGATTTTCTCTGTAATCATGGATATAATGTATTTCTTGCAGCATACATGTTTGCTTGTTTAATTATTCTCTTTGGCATATGTAAAACTAAGGTTCATCATTTTACTTGAGTTTTTACTCGTATCAAATCTCCATGAGATGTGTATTGTGTGGAAAATATCATTCGTGAAATTTCTTTACTTGTAATTTTGAACAATATTTTATACATTTCTCTCTTCCTTTCAGTTGACCTTTATTTCACATCTTTTATTTTGTATATATGATAATAAGAAAATAAGCTTGTTAGGCAATGGTCAAAGGAAAATGAAGGTTTATTGATATAACTAGTTTCAGCGAAATTATGTACCTTAGCTCATTGCAACTCGTGGGAATCTTGAGTTTTGGCCTCCTTTTCAGATTGTGTCATTTGCTAAAATTGGTTGGTTAGAAAAAAAATCTGATTCTCTTTTCCTTATAAATATTGTACAGTTTCCAAGAGATGACAAAGGTTTATAGTGGAGTATTTCGACTAGGGGAAGCCACATCAACTTGGGATGCTGATTCACCGGTCAGTTTCATCACTTCTCATTTCTTAGCATGTTATCTGTTTTTTGAATAAAATCATAACACACACATTTTTGGAAAGGATTGTACAATGATGTATTTATAAGAACATAATAATATAATGTTGCAAAAACATTGCAACTATGGTTGTCAAATGTACTTCTTGAGTCCTTTTGACCGAATTTTGGTAATATGTGGACACTAATATAATTTTTTTCTTTCTTTATTCATGACATTTGTTCTATTTTGTAATCCTTGACTAGTTGCAATGTTTTTGTAACATTATATTATTATGTCTTATAAATACATCATTGTACAATCCTTTCCAAAAATGTGTATATATACATACATACATATACAAATCAACTGGCTGGCCCGAACCGTATATAAGGGGGGGGAGGGGTAGGGGGGCGAGGGTGGTGCAAATCTCCAATCCCAATCCTAATAAGATAAGATATATAGGTGGCAGTGGGGGCAATGGCACCAACAGGTCCAATTCCAATCGTATTGCATCGTGGCCATATATATAGATACAAATGATGCCATGTCCATTTCGGTTTATAGATATGTAGGGAATCCCTATATATATGGGACTCACAATCAATATGTTTAGGGAATTGTGGCAATATATAATATAATATATAGATATGGCCACCATATCTATATAATGGTTATACATAGATATGGTGGCCATACATTTTTATCAAGATATGGCCCATCCCATCTCCATATTAATGTATAGGTCCCTAGCCATATAGATCTACAGGGGATCCCTCTATATGTAATGCCCCCTTTTCTAAAATAAAAGGGTTTTTTGAAATATTTAAAGTATTTAACCTATTCATTATTATATGTTGGCTAAATGGATGAAAAGGAAGATACTTTATGAAATAAAGTGAAAACGTAAAAAGAAACTTATACTTCCACAAGGAAGTCGGTCCTCTTTGGAGAGGATTATCCTTTTGGTTTTGGTGCCAACTTTAGCTATATAAAGGGGCCACTTGGCTAGGAAAAGGACATACTTCGGATTTCATTTTCATGGAGTTGGAGCATGAAATTGCTCTCTTCATCCATTGAGGATAGAAACCTTCCATGGAGGTCTATTGAGGACAAAACCCCTCAATCTCAATCAGATATGAGGACGAAAATGTAATGTCCCTTTCTAGGGCCGAGACTGAAAATCAAAGAAATAGCACCAATCCCAATTGAGAGTAATCTTATTTTTATGACAACAAATCTAAAAATATTAGAAACCCTAGCAGTGAACTGAATCTATGCTTTTAGGGCATCAAACACCCTCCAAACAAGCTGAAAAAGGCGCATAAATGCTCTTAAATATTATATTAAACTAATCGAATAAACACCAAGCCAAAACATTCCAAAACATGTGCAAATTATGAAATTATTCCCGACTGCAATTAAATAAATGACAACAGTACAACCAAAACCAACGGCTAGAAATGAAATATCCCAAACCCGTTTTTGTCTCTATTTTTTTATTTTTATTTTTATTTTTCATTTTATAAATAATGCTCAGGTATGGAGCTGAACTGGTAATATCAAATAAATCCATGAAACAACATTCTCACACTGCATAACAATTAAAATACTGCAAACTCCCGCAAACCGGGTATATATAGAAATGGCGCCTAGGGTTTAAATGATTGATTTCTTCATTAATAACGCAGCCATACATTCAACATTGATTTCTAATGATAAATAATTAGGGCAAACACAAATAGAAATCTGCAAATGGAATAATACAGATACTGCCCAAAACTCAACCAGAAAGAATCCAAATCAAATCGATTTGGTATATATATGTGGCTGAAATGTACAACAATAAACTATCATGAAAAATACCTCTGATGATGCATACATCAACTGTAGAACAAGTCGCCCCACTCTAGAAGTTGCCTGAATGCCCACTGCTACAATTTATTTCTCTGTCTAAAGCTGCTGAATGATAATAACCTGTGTAAACAATGAAGATTCCTGGGTGGAAGCTTCTCTCACTGCTCCTGGTGTTTCCGTCCGCAAGAGTAATAATCTAGAGGGTTTCCGTCCTTGGATTTTGTCTGCAAAAGCTCTGTGCTAACTGCTCTGTGAAAATAATAATAATAATCTGAATCCTTTACTCTAGCCGCATTTTTCCTCATATAGCCAAAAACCCTCCAAAGGCCAAATCGCACTTTTTAGCTAACCCCATATAATTAATATTTAATTAATTATTTTTGCTTCACTAATCAAGTCGCACTTTTTGGGTATGTTTGGCCATTACCCAAACAAGTCACATTTTTGGCTAGGAAGGCATTTTAAATAATTTATTAATTTATTTAAATGCACTTTCCTAAGTCAAAATCACTCAAACAGTGTATTAATTCATTATGTGCTTTAATGATATTTTACTTCAATTTGAGCACCAAATAATAAAATAATAAACCGAAGTCACCCTTGAAAACACCCTTTTGGCCGTCGGGTAGACAAAACAGGCCAAAAGGTCTTTGACCGAACTAATCGAGAAAGAGGGACATTACAGTCCTCCCTTCCCGAGATTGCTTGTCCCCAAGCAACTGTAGAGCTGGATGCTGTAATATAATCTCGCCTTCCCATGTAGCATCCTCCTCTGGCAATTCTTTCCACCTCACCAGGAACTCCCGAATGACCCTGTTCCTCAGTCTCCTCTCTCGGCTGTCCAAGATCTCCTCTGGCACTAGGTTTAATCTCCCTTCCTCATCCAGGGGCGGCAAATCTGTAGAGGAAATAATGTTCTGTCCCAAAGCCTTTTTCAAGCAAGACACATGAAAAACATTATGTATCTTACTCTCAGAAGGCAACTCCAGCTCATATGCCACTTCACCAACTCTCCTCAACACCCTGTATGGCCCATAAAATCGCGGTTTGAGCTTTTCAGCCCCACTCTTCTTGAGAGTACTTTGCCTGTAAGGCTGAAGTCATAGAAAAACCATGTCCCTTATCTCAAATGATCTCTCCACTCGGTGCCTATCTGCATATATTTTCTGCTGATTCTAGGCCCGTTGAATGTTTTCCTTAAGCACCTTAAAGATTTCCTGAATATCCTGTAAACTCTCCTGAGCCTTAGGAGCTCTACTATCCCCAAATGCCATATCAACAAAGGATCTCGCATCATACCCATAAAGTGCTCGGAATGGAGACATACCAATAGACATATGGTAAGTGGTGTTATAGCAATACTCACATAAATACAACAACTTAACCCATGCCTTCTGCTGTCCTGCAACGTAGTTTCGAAGATAACCCTCTATCCATTTGTTCACAATCTCTGTCTGTCCGTCCGTCTGAGGGTGATAACTGGTGCTAAGCGTCAGCTCAGTGTAAACCAGACGGAAAAGCTCCTGCCAAAATATGCTCATAAACCTGCTATCCTGGTCACTAACTATGTTCTTCGGAAGTCCATGCAACCTGAATATCTGACGGGAGAACAAATCAGCCACATGAGGTGCCTTAAAGCTGGTAGGGACAGCGAAAAAGTGTGCATATTTTGTCAACCGATCCACTACTGCGTAAATGCGATCATTCCCTTGCACCACGGGAAGACCTGTAATGAAATCCATCGAAATACTCTCCCACTTCTGCTCCGGAATTGGCAATGGCTGTAGCAAACCTGCTGGGGAAGTATGCTCTGACTTGTTCTGCTGACAAGTCATACACTCACGGACATGGCGCAGGACATCATCCTTGAGACCCTTCCAGGAGAATATCTCTCTAATCTGTCTATATGTTTTAAAATACCCTGGATGCCCTGCAAGTGGTGCATCATGGAAAGCATGCATAATCTTCTCCTTAAGTTCAGATTCAGGAACTAGGTAAATTCTGCCATTATACAAAATCAAATCAGTCATTACCTTATACCGATCATCCTGAATTCTTCCATCCATAATGTCACATGCCCAAGTGTTTTTGGAATATTCAACTGACAGTTGAGATTTCCAATCTGCTGAAATCTCGCTCAAAGAACATAGGGCAGCGAGATGGGGTTTCCTGGACAGTGCATCAGCCACCACATTCTTAGTCCCCTTAACATACTCAATGTCAAAATCATATGCTTGGATCCTCCTGACCCATTTTTGTTGCCTCTCATTGAGTTCTTTTTGTTCCAGGAAATATTTCAAACTATTATGGTTGGTTCTCACCACAAATTTTCCACCCACCAAATATTGTCTAAACTTTGCAAAGGCATGCATAATGGCAAGCATCTCCTTATCATAGGTGGAATACAGTCTCTCATTATCTCTCAGCTTCCGGCTCTCGAAGGCAATAGGATGGCGATCCTGCATAAGAACTGCACCAATCCCCAATCCCGAAGCATCACACTCTAAAATGAAGGGCCGTGAGAAATCTGGAAGAGCCAAAACTGGACAGGTGCTCATAATTACCTTTAGCCTCTCAAATACTTCCTGTGCCTCATTTGACCAACTGAATGCACCTTTCCGTGTAAGATCTGTCAATGGAGCTACCAGCTGAGAGTAACCCTTCACAAACCTCCTGTAGTAACCGCATAACCCTAAGAATCCTCGCAAGTCAGAGATATTCCTGGGTGGTGGCCAATCCTGCATTGCCTGTATCTTCTCCTGATGGACCTTGACCCCATTGGCCCCAATGACGTGCCCAAGATACAATATGTCCGTAAGGCCAAATTCACATTTGGACATCTTAGCAACCAAAGACTGAGTCTCCATTATGCTAAGTACCTCATCAAGATGCCTCAAATGATCATCCCATGTCTTGCTATAAATCAGAATATCATGAAAAAACACCAGCACAAACTGCCTCAACTGCTTGTTGAAGAGATGGTTCATACATGATTGAAATGTAGCGGGTGCATTAGTGAGTCCGAATGGCATCACCAAGAACTCATAGTGCCCATAGTGACACCTGAAGGCTGTCTTGTGGATATTCTCATCCCGAACTCTAATCTGGTGGTAGCTTGATCGAAGATCAATCTTCGAGAAGTAGATAGATCCATGCAGCTCATCTAACAGCTCATCAATGCGGGGAATGGGATACCTGATTTTGATGGTTTTCTTGTTCAGTGCACGATAGTCAATGCACATCCTCATGGTCCCATCCTTCTTCACCAAAACTATTGAAGAAGCAAAGGGACTAGAACTAGGACGGATGTGTCCCATCTCCAAGAGCTCTCTAATGGCCTTCTCTATCTTATCCTTGTATGTCTTAGGATGGCGATAAGGCGTAGTCATCACGGGTTTAGCACCCTCCTCAAGCTCTATAACATGCTCAAACCCTCTATCTGGTGGTCTACTTGGAGGAATGTCACCAAACACTAGGCCGTGCTTATCCAGTATGGACTGGATGTCAATATGATTAGGCTGCTCATCGTCTGAAGAAGATTTGGACGAAATGAAACACTGGGCTGCCCATGCAACCTCTCCATGTCTCACTATAGACTCCATCCTGCGTGCTGAAACAACTCTAGGCCCACTGTCAGAAAGAGCCCGAAGCACAATCTTCTTCTTATCCACCATAAACTCCAACTCCATCATGCGGAAATCCTGCACATATCTGCCAAGGGACTGTAACCACTGAATACCCAATACTGTATCAATTTTACCAAGTCCAATAACATAGAAGTCATCGGTCAATGTATAGTCCCCCATTTGAATACTAAGTCGTGGAACCCTCTTAGTGCAACTGATAGCAAATCCATCTGCCACCCGTACACTAAACCCATCAAATTCCTCAACCTGTAATCCTCGCTTCGCCGCCAACCCCTCATCAATGAAGTTGTGCATAGCTCCACTGTCAACCAGACAAACAATCCGCTGTCCCTTAAGCACTCCCTTCAGCCGAAAGGGATGGTACGTAGGAACGCCTGAAAGTGTAGCGATAGTAACATCGGATGAATCCAATGCCTCGCCCTCGCCAAGCGTTATTTGGGGCTGCTCCCCCTGTGCATCATGGTTACCGTCCTCATCCTCTACATCTGTACCTGGGGAGTGATCATCCTCTCCATCTGAAATCACCTCAATGAGATGCACTTTGCCTTTACCAAGGCAACGATGTCTAGGCTCCCAATGGTCTTTGCAATGAAAGCAGAGCTTCCTCCTCCTTAACTCGTTACGAGTCTCATGATCCACCTTAGGAGGTGGTGCACTCTTCTGCGGGGCAGTAGAGCGCTGAAAAGGCGTGGAGCTCGTGGGAAACTTCTTATTAGGCTGATAAGAAGTGGGCTGATAGGAAGTGGGGGATGTGTCCAAGTCCAATGCCGTCTGAATGGCATCATGCAATGTCCTAGGCTTAAGAGCCTTGACCAATCCTCTCATCCTGTCATGGAGGCCCTCTAAAAATAACATCACCACCCGCTTCTCAGGCATCTCAGGAATCATAACGGCTATCCGCTGAAATTCGTTGATGTAAGAATCAAAATGTCCACTCTGTCTGAGCTGTGCTAAATCCCTGTAATATAACTCCACATCCTTGCGATCAAATCTCGCAATCAATCTATCACTGAAATCCTTGTATGAATGTAGAATCTCATGACCCTGTGTAACTAACCCATGGTGCCACCAATCATAAGCCACCCCCTCAAGGTGCAATGTAGTGAACTGTATGGCCTCCTGCTCCCTCATGGGCTTGAGGGAAGATAGGTGTCGAGCTTGTGAATCCAAGCCCTGGCACTGATCTTTCCACTACCATCAAAAGTGGAGAGGGTTACCTTATTGGTCACTTGCTACAAATCTCTGTTTTGCTGTGCTCTAGGTCTCCTATCCTGTCCAGCCCTCATGCTTTCTCTCCTTTGAGCACAATACTGTGGGAGGGGAAATGCATCCCTCACATGCTGTGGCAGACTCCTCCACTCATCACTGACTGCCATGATAGTATCTGGGAAAGCTGCTCCGTCCGACCGTCCCTCAATCTCTGGTGGGTCACCTCTAGGCAAGAAGTTAGGCTGCATGGGCCTATCTGCCGTCCGTGTACGTCTCCTCTCATCTGTATGGGTATGCCTCCACTCACGGCGTGGCGATCCCCTAACAGTCCCAAGCTCTAAAGGTGATCTGCTATGACCCCTGTAGCTACTGGCAACTGATACGGATTTATCCCTCCTGCCATGCCTGTCCCGTGGCCTATCCAGTGCCAGCTTGTCCAAAGTAGTACCCATGCGCTCCATGGTCTGTAATAACTGTCTCTGTGTAGCTGCCATATCTCGAATAAAATTCCAATTTGGATCTGCATGTTCCTCTTGAGGACTCTCAGGCCTCTCGCCCAAATGTTCCATTCTGTCACCTCCTGCAATACCAGCTTCGAGTCATGCTCGTCTGCGGGTGTAGTATCTATGTGTGCCGTCCTCTCTGTGATGCATTCAAAGCTGATTTCTGTTTTAATACCCTGTCTGTTCCTTCCCACACAGGTTGGGAGGGTACACTGCTCTGATACCATTGAAATATCCCAAACCCGTTTTTGTTTGTATTTTTTTTTAAAAATAATGCTCAGATATGGAGCTGAACTGGTAATATCAAATAAATCCATGAAACAACATTCTCACATTGCATAACAATTAAAATACTGCAAACTCCCGCAAACCGGGGATATATAGAAATGGCGCCTAGGGTTTAAATGATTGATTTCTTCATTAATAACGCAGCCATACATTCAACATTGATTTCTAATGATAAATAATTAGGGCAAACACATAGAAATGTGCAGATGGAATAATACAGATACTGCCCAAAACTCAACCAGAAAGAATCCAAATCAAATCGATTTGGTATATATATGTAGCTGAAATGTATAACAATAAACTATCATGAAAAATACCTTTGATAATGCATACATCAACTGTAGAACAAGTCGCCCCACTCTAGAAGTTGCCTGAATGCCCACTGCTGCAATTTATTTCTCTATCTGAAGCTGCTGAAATGATAATAACCTGTGTAAACAATGAAGATTCCTGGGTGGAAGCTTCTCTCACTGCTCCTGGGGTTTCCGTCCGCAAGAGTAATAATCTAGAGGGTTTCCGTCCTTGGATTTTGTCTGCAAAAGCTCTGTGCTAACTGCTCTGTGAAAATAAAAATAATAATTTGAATCCTTTACTCCATTCGCATTTTTCCTCATATAGCCAAAAACCCTCCAAAGGCCAAATCGCACTTTTTGGCTAACCCCATATAATTAATATTTAATTAATTATTTTTGCTTCACTAATCAAGTCGGACTTTTTGGGTATATTTGGCCATTACCCAAACAAGTCGCATTTTTGGCTAGGAAGGCAATTTAAATAATTTATTAATTTATTTAAATGCACTTTCCTAAGTAAAAATCAGTCAAACAGTTTATTAATTCATTATATGTGCTTTAATGATATTTTACTTTAATTCGAGCACCAAATAATAAAATAATAAACCGAAGTCACCCTTGAAAACACCCTTTTGGCCGTCGGGTAGACAAAACAGGCCAAAAGGTCTTTGACCGAACTAATCGAGAAAGAGGGACATTACAAGAAATGATAGATAAACTTATCCAAAAATCACCAAAATGTAGATTCCATCCTTATAAAATATGAAGAACAAGAATATCAGCCCAAAATGTCCAAAAATGCCCTAAATGATACCAAACTCTTCACTGAAACAAGTCGGTTAGGGTTAGAAAGGAAGAAGCAAACATGAAATCCTCCTTAAAGATCACTTGTGACTTCTTGGTGAAGCCACCAATGCACACAAGAGGGTTTCTGTCCCCAAGTGTGATCCTATTGAAGGTTTCCGTCCTCAATAGGTGACCAAGGAAGGGGTTTTGTCCTTCAATGGCAAGAAGAGAAGCTACACTAGCTCTAAATCCAAATAGGTGTCAAAATTGATGATTGATAACGATTCCCTCCTTGTCGATTCAAACCTCCTTAAGTATCCTTCTTTGGCACCAAGGCTCAATTAGAGGGTCACTTTTAAAATCCTAACCTTGCCTCCAAGAAGACCGACCTCATATGAAGAAGATAGAAATTCCATTGCCTAGTCGAGTCACTTCAAGCCATAATTAGTAGTCAAAAAAATAAGGAAAATACAACCACTTACAATTATGGCAATGTTCACCTCCCTTGTTGAAATATCCCTTGAAAATCTGACCCTGTTTTGGTGATTTGAGCTCCAAGGAATATTGTCGAACACTTGGCTTGCAAATTTGTACTTGCTGTTGTAGTTTCTTCATTTGGTGTTTTGGTTTTTTTTGATGATTGCAAAGGACTTGCAAGAAGTAATTTAAATGACTGAAATAAAGGGAGCGCAATGCTACAGCCTTACTCAATCAATATATGATTGAAATGACATGAGAAATGCACCTACAGCTTTGAGGACATTATTACAAACATTTGCCATGTAAATTGTTGATTGAATATGAACTGAAATAAGTAACTACAACAATGACATATTGACAAAGATTTGTTGTGCAACCTTATTTCTCCTTTATTGAATGCATAGACTTATTACAATCTTATCAAATGCTGATTACAATCTAAGTGCAATGCCAAGACTCTTGGCTTACATCGAATCATGAATGAGTGCTACTACAATGTCCTATACCAAATATTCATGCAACTACAGCCACTATATGGCAGCGACTAATACAATGCAATGTAGCCTATAAAAATGATATGAAATAGAAGAACCTGATATGCAGCAAATGATTGACCTCCTCTTAGCTGATAGACTTGCTTGGATGCCACGATTTTGAGATGCTGCTGCCACGATTTCCTTTTGTTTATTGCTCACACACTCTGATCATCAGATCGTCCCCCATGACTAAAATTTATACTCAATATTGCCCACAAAAACATCTGAAAATATCTTTAATAATTCCTTCGATTCACAACAATACATCAGCTGCCATGCCAAAAGAAATGATATTTGCAACACTACCTCAGTTGTTGCAACTCAACAATCTTCTCAATAAGATGCAATAATATATCAAGTATTGCACCCAATTAGGTAGCTCTCAGAATTGCAATAATACAACAACTATTGCAATTGATTGAATCCTTCAATGAAGCACAAATGGAAATCCTGAATAAATCTCCCACAATATGAATTGGGTTTTCGTCCAATCCACAATCCTCCAAGGGGTTTCGTCCTCGGAAAATAATAAGCACGAGCTGCTCTGAAATTGTCTTTGAAAACGATAGATGATCCTCCCCAAATGAAAGAATGAACCCTTTTTATAAAAACCCAAACCCTTGAATCCAAACCACCTTTAATTTTATTTTATTTGCCTTATTCCAAAGGGGGCGCCCAAGTGTGGAATTATACTAATTCCACTTTATAAAAATAAAATTCCACTTAACGTCATAATAAAATATTATATAAGTCACTTTTTCTGACTTAATAATATGATGTTATAAAGTAACTTTGTAACCCCACTTAATAAAGTCACTTTAATTAAAATAATATAATTTGCTCATTAAATAAATCATTCTGGTGCCCAACTCAAATGCGGAAAACATCTCATGCCACGGGAATCATCTCCTATCCACTGAATTTACCTACGGAGATGGATAATAGGATAATCTCATCATTTGAGTGATCGACCAGGAAAGTGGGGACATTACACTTGCTTTCCTTCCTTGAAGCCCACAGAAGGTGGAATGGGCTCGAGGCCTTGATAGTGACTAGCGTGGAAAAGGGGACATTATAGTCCTCCCTTCCCAAATTTGCTATACCTCAAGCAAATGAAAACCCATATGCCCAAGTATCATCATATTAAAGTGAAGGAACATGTTGTAGTGCTCCCATAATTTGGATCCCTTGCTTATTAAATGATGGAGCTGCAATCCAATCAAACTCATACCTCTACTGCCCCTCTCTTCATTGAAGTCTTCTTTATCTTCCACTTCAAAAACAACAGTGACATCTCTTTCCTTGGCGTACTTAGCAGTACCAAAATCTCTCCAAATTGTTGTAGTTTCTATCATAGAGCAAGAAATGGATGAATAATCAGCTTGACCAACTATCCTTCTGATTATAAGATGCAAATCAAATTGTGGATGGGCTGGAAATAAGTTACAACAGCCATAAAATACTTGGGACCTCATCCAAATCAAGGCTACCAGGTCTGGTTTATTTGTTTCTTCCAGTTGTATCCTTCTTCCCACATCATCCAATGATGAAGTCTTTCCTAAAAGTGCACGCTTGCTGCTGCCCATGACTACTAATGGTAGTCCCAACTCTGAATTTTGCATGCACAGTCATATGACATTGATATAACAACTAGCAAATTGAAACCTTACTGGAAGGGGCAATTTTATGAGTAGTGTAGAAACTGAAAATCGTCTTATAAGAACTGCAATTTTGAGAACAACAGATCTATAATGGAAAACATAAAATACTTTGGTCCTTAGTTCAAGATTCTTATAGCCCACACTTACCCCAACTTAATGTAGAAGATGGATTTCAACAAGAAAGCTCCAATTTGCTCATAATTCTTCAAGTGTCTCCCAAGAGGAAGTAATACTGTGCACGCAAGGAACTAACCAAAAATTATCACCATGAAATACCTTACCTAAGAGTAGACCTTGAAAGATGCCAAACCCTTTTTGCCTGAATACTTTTTTTTTTTTCTTACTCAAACTGCATAGGTAAATTAAATAAAACAAACCCTGCAAACTGGGTGAATACAAAAAAGGCGCCTAGGGTTTAACAGGCAAGTTTCTTCATGAACAATTCAGCCGTGTATTTAATAATGATTTCTGTTGCTAAATATTACGGCAATACAATTATAAATCTGCAGATAGATTGATAATAAAGATCGTTCAAAACCCACTGTAAATGATTCAAACCAAATCGATTTGATATATAACTGATATTGGAAATTACAATAATTATCTAGCATGAAAAATACCTCAGATACTGCATAAAACAACTGTAGAATAAGTCGTCCCACTCTAGAAGAAGTCTGTATGCCCATTGTTGCAATTTGTTTCTCTTTCAAACTGCTGAAATGATAAAAATGTGTGAATACAATGAAGATCCCTGAATAGGAACTCCTCTCACTGCTCCTGGGGTTTCCGTCCACAAGAGGGATAATCCAGAGGGTTTCCGTCGTTGGATTTTGTCTGCAAAAGCTCAAAGCTAACTGCCGGGAGAAAATAATAATAATCTGGAATGCCTTTCCCCAAGTCGCATTTTTTCCTTATAGCCAAAAAACCCTCCAAAGATGCAAGTCGCACTTTTTCCCAAATCGGCATAATTAATTTTTAATTAATTATTTCCTTCCCCAAGCAAGTCGCATTTTTTGCCTAGGAAGGCACATTAAATAATTTGTTAATTTATTTAAATGCACTTTCCTAAGTCAAAGTCACTTAAATAATCTATTAATTAATTATATGTGCTTTAATGATATTTTACTTTATTTTGAGCACAATATAATAAAATTAATAAACCAAAGTGATCCTTGAAAACACTCTTTGGCCGTTGGGTAGACAAAATGGGCCAAAGGTCTTCGACCGAACTATTCGAGAAAGAGGGACATTACAGTCCTCCCTTCTTGAGATTGCTTGTCCCCAAGCAACTGTAGAGCTGGATGCTGTAATATAGACTCGCCCTCCTATGTAGCATCCTCTACTGGTAACTCTTTCCACCCCACCAAGAACTCCCGAATCACTCTATTCCTCAATCTCCTTTCTCAGCTATCCAAGATCCCCTTTGGCCCTAAATCCAACGTCCCTTCCTCATCCAAGGGTGGTAACTCTGTAGAAGAAATAATGTACTGCCCCAAGGCCTTTTTCAAGCAAGATACATGAAAGACATTTTGTATCTTACTCTCAGAAGGCAACTCTAGCTCATATGCCACTTCACCAACTCTCCTCAACACCCTGTATGGACCATAGAATTGCGGCTTGAGCTTTTCAGCTCCACTTTTCTTGAGAGTACTTTTTCTATAAGGCTGAAGACGTAGAAACACCATGTCTCCTACCTCAAATGATCTCTCCACTCTGTGCTTATCTGCATACATCTTCTGCTGATTCTGGGCCCATTGAATATTTTCCTTAAGTACCTTAAGGATGTCCTGACTATCGTGTAAACTCTCCTGAGCCTTGGGAGCTCTACTATCCCCAAACGCCAAATCAACAAAAGATCTCATATCATATCCATACAATGCTCGGAATGGAGTCATACCAATAGACATATGGTAAGTGGTGTTATAGCAATACTCACATAAATATAACTATACCCAAGCCTTCTGCTGTCTTGCAACATAGTTACGAAGATAATCCTCTATCCATTTCCTCACAATCTCTGTCTGCCCATCCGTCTGAGGGTGATAACTAGTGCTAGGGGTCAACTCAGTGTGAATCAAACGGAAAAGCTCCTGCCAAAATATGCTCATAAACCTGCTATCCCCGATCACTATGTTCTTTGGAAGTCCATGCAACCTGAATATCTGACAGAAGAACAAATCAGCCACATGAAGTGCCTTAAAGATGGGAGGGACAGCGAAAAAGTGTGCATATTTTGTCAACCGATCAACTACTGCATAAATGCGATCATTCCCTTGCAGCACGGGAAGACCTGTAATGAAATCCATCGAAATACTTTCCCACTTCTGCTCCTGCTGGGAAAGTTTGCTCTGACTTGTTCTGCTGACAAGTCATACACTCGCAGACATGGCGCAAGACATCATCCTTGAGACCCTTCCAGGAGAATCTCTCTCTAATTTTCCTGTATGTCCTAGGCTTAAGAGCCTTGACGAATCCTCTCATCCTGTCATGGAGGCCCTCTATAAATAACATCACCACCCTCTTCTCAGGCATCTCTGGAACCATAACTGTTATACGCTGAAATTCGTTGATGTATGAATCAACATGTCCACTCTGTCGGAGTTGTGCCAAGTCCCTGTAGTAAAGCTCCACATCCTTGCGATCAAATCTCGCAATCAACCTCTCTCTGAAATCCCTGTATGACCGTAGAAGCTCATGACCTTGTGTAACTAACCCATGGTGTCACGAATCATAAACCACCCCCTCAAGGTGTAATGTAGTGAACTGTATGGCCTCTTGCTCCCTCGTGGGTTTGAGGGTAAGATAGGTGTCGAGCTTGTGAATCCAAGCCCTGGCACTGATCTTTCCACTACCATCAAAAGTGGAGAGGGTTACCTTATTGGTAACCTGTTGCAAATCTCTGTTCTACTGTGCTCTAGGCTTCCTGTTCTGTCCAGCCCTCATGCTATCTCTCCTGAGCACAATACTGTAGGAGGGGAAATACATTCCTCACATGCTGCGGCAAACTCCTCCACTCATCATTGACTGCCATAATAGTATCCGGAAAAGCTACTTCTTCCGGTCATCCCTCAATTTCTGGTGGGTTATCTCTAGGCAGGAAGTTAGACTGCATAGGCCTATCTGCAGTCCGTGTAGGTCTCTTGTCATCTGTATGAGTTTGTCTTCGCTCATCTGTATGAGTATGCCTCCGCTCACGGCGTGGCGATCCCTCAACACGCCCAAGCTCTTAAGGTGATCTGCTGTGATCCCTGTAACCATTGACAACTGATACGGATCTATCCGTCCCGCCGTGCCTATCCCGCGGCCTATCTAGTGCCATCCTGTCCAAGGTAGTGCCCATGCGCTCCATAGTCTGTAACAACTGCCTCTTAGTGGCTGCCATATCCCGAATGAAATCCCTATTTGGATCTGCACGTTCCTCTCAAGGAGGACTCTTTGGTCTATCATCCAAAAATTCCATTTTGTCACCTCCTACAATACCAGCTTTGAGTCGTGCCCGTCTGCGCGTGTAGTATCTGTGTGGATTGTCCTCTCTGTGCTGCATTCAAAGCTGATTTCTGTTTTGATACACTCTCTGCTTCCTTCCCACACAGGCTGGGAGGATACACTGCTTTGACACCATTGAAAGATCCCAAACCCTTTTTTCTTGAATACTTTTATTTATTTATTTTTATTTACTCAAAAACTGCATAGGTAAATTAAATAAAACAAACCCTGCAAACTGGGTGAATACAGAAAAGTCGCCTAGGGTTTAACAGGCAAGTTTCTTCATGAACAATTCAGCTGTGTATTTAATAATGATTTCTGTTGCTAAATATTACGGCAATACAATTATAAATCTGCAGATAGATTGATAATAAAGATCGTTCAAAACCCACTGTAAATGATTCAAGCCAAATCGATTTGATATATAACTGATACTAGAAATTACAATAATTATCTAGCATGAAAAATACCTCAGATACTGCATAAAACAACTGTAGAATAAGTCGTCCCACTCGAGAAGAAGTCTGTATGCCCATTGTTGCAATTTGTTTCTCTTTCAAACTGCTGAAATGATAAAAATGTGCAAATACAATGAAGATCCCTGAATAGGAACTCCTCTCACTGCTCCTGGGGTTTCCGTCCACAAGAGGGATAATCCAGAGGGTTTCCGTCGTTGGATTTTGTCTGCAAAAGCTCAAAGCTAACTGCCGGGAGAAAATAATAATAATCTGGAATGCCTTTCCCCAAGTCGCATTTTTTCCTTATAGCCAAAAAACCCTCCAAAGATGCAAGTCGCACTTTTTCCCAAATAGGCATAATTAATTTTTAATTAATTATTTCCTTCCCCAAGCAAGTCGCATTTTTTGCCTAGGAAGGCACATTAAATAATTTGTTAATTTATTTTAATGCACTTTCCTAAGTCAAAGTCACTTAAACAATCCATTAATTAATTATATGTGCTTTAATGATATTTTACTTTATTTTGAGCACAATATAATAAAATTAATAAACCAAAGTGACCCTTGAAAATACCCTTTGGCCGTCGGGTAGACAAAACGGGCCAAAGGTCTTCGACCGAACTATTCGAGAAAGAGGGACATTACAGACCTTGCTTGTCTTTATGCCTCGAGTGCTATGAAAATATGCCTCTTCCTTCGTCATGGTAGCCATGCTAGGAAATCCATCCATTCTACCTTGAAGTATTGCCTTCTTCCTTTTATCTTTGAGTTCCAACATAAGATGTAAACAATATATACCAATATTTATGCTCACCTCCTTTGGATGGTTGTTACCTTGCTGATTTGGAATTCCAATTGTTGCCTCCAAGCTGCCTCACTGATTTTTTTTCACAAATTAGTTTGGATCAGACCATAGGGGTGCAGATAAGGGGTTGTAATAGCCATGTACAACTCAAAATTTCTTTCCAAGCAATGCCAAAGATGTTGGGATGTTGGCTTTGCTTAATCTCAATGATTGAACCCTCTTACATATCATTTTAAGTGGGAAGATTGTCTGTATACATGCCCATCTCGTGCTGTCCAAGGAAGATATACACTGCCCCATACCTAAACTTGGGAAGAACAACCCATCATGGTTATAACATAGCACTTCCAACTCAAAAATCTTGGATGCTAGTAAAATAGGAAAAATTCAACAACTGCAATACATGGAATCCGGTTCACACATCATGTTAAACCCAAAGAGCTTCATCATATATGACAATCTACAACTGTCTAAGGAGAGTACTATCCATCCAAAATATGAATTCAGAAAGAACATCTTGCCATTTTCCCACACCAAGCTTATTGTTGCAACAACTCTAATTATCTTGATAACCTTTCCTTAGAGTGTAGAACTTGGCTTCAAAGAACACTCCAAGAGTAAATCCTTTACAACTTTGAATGGATACATAACAAGTTCAAAACGATCCTTCATAAAATTTCTTTTTAACCATATGCATGGAGTAGCAATATTGAATTCAACAAGGACTTCATTACGAGGTCGGTCTTCTTAAGTGAAGATTAAAAAGTGCATGAGGAGGTTGGCCATGAAGTTGGGGCTTCTAATGCATCATTGGCGCCAAAGGAGGGGTACTTAAGGAAGTTCGAATGGAGAGGAGGAGCATCATCTTTCATCTATTTTGAGTTTTACTTGGAGTTGGAGCTAGTGTAGCTACTCTTCTTGCCATTGAAGGACGAAAACCCTTCCTTGGTCATCTATTGAGGACGAAACCCTTCAACAGTATCACACTTGGGGACGAAAACCCTCATTTGTGCATTGGTGGCTTCATACGGAGATCACAAATTAGCTTTAAAGAGGATTTTATATTTATTTCTTCCCTTCTAACCCTATGCGACTTGCTTGGATGAAGGGTTTGATATCATCTAGGGCACTTTTGGACAATTTGAGTTGATATTATTGTTCTTCGTATTTTATAAGGCCAGGATCTACAATTTGGTGATGTTTGGAGAGGTTTATGAGCTAATTTTAACCCTTGTTTGTGGCTGCCCTGTTGTTGTCATAAAATTAATTTCAGTTGGGTGTAATCTCTTATTTTATCTATTATTTTGATGTAATTTGGATGGATAACTGTTGCCGTGCTTGAAATAATTATTTAGAAGCACTTTCAACTATTATTGCATGGTTGTATGTAATGTCCCCAACTTGGACAAATCAATATGCAACAAATATTTATCAAAACCCTTGATTTTTAAATACCCTGAAAAGTTCCAATGTCTGCAATTTCCAACCCAAATGGGGTTAGGAAAGAGCTGAGGTAAATGGAATGAATCAAGAAAAATCACAAAATAAAAACAGAAGTAAAATCTCTCTTTCAAACCCTAGGTGACTAGGGTAAAATTGTATTTGAGCCCTTAGAACTTCTCCAAAAAAATTAAGAAACTTGAAATGTGAACAACCCTTGAATTACCAAACACAATGGAACTCACGGAATCACAAAATACTGGAAATATGATTTTTAATTCGCGAAGGACAACTAAAACTTGTAAATTCAATAACTTGCTCAAGACTTAGAATTTTCCAGCGAATCAAAGATCAATTTCATCTACGAAACAACAACTTTCAAATCTACTATGAATCACAATTTTTGGATGGCAAAATCACCATCAAACACCACACTGAAAAGCCAATTCCAGTCGCTGCCCTAGAGGAGGGAAAAACATCGAGATACAAGTGAAATACTTCAACAATTGAAGTCTACGAACAACAACTACAATGGCCCCAAAACAGAAACTCAACTAGTAACAAAAAATCTTCAAATTCAGCAACACAAAGTCTCCGATCAGCAACAACATCAACGGGCATCCATCCCTTCCTTCAAGCATGAAGAAATATCAAATATATTAATCAAAATGCTTTCAAATGAGCCTTTCTTGTGCTCAAATACCCTCCCAAGTGGGGCAAATCACTTAGGGAGTGAAAATACAATTTGAATTCGCCCATTCTGGCTTATCTTGCTTTTAATCTTTTATCTTGTTCTAATAGCCAAAATTACATCGTTTTATATTAAATTAATTGCCAAATATAATTAGTAGTTAAAATTACTCTAAGGCAATAATTTAATAATTACATGAAATAAATAAATAAATAATTAATTCAGTCACTCATGAGAGTGATTAAATCACTTGAGGAAATAATTAATTAAAATTACATTAAGTACCTTAGTGTTTAAAACCACTTTTATAATGCTTTAGTGGTAATAACCACTTTTTAATTAGTATTCTATTAAATAATTAAAATTGCCTTATGTGGATAAATGATAAAAATCACTAATCGGGCAATCTTAATTAATTAATAAAATAAAGTCCCCAAATTAATCCTTTAGTCCACTGGGAAAAGTGAACTAAAGGTATTCAGTACCCTTTTAATAATGTCCCGGAAAAGGGGACATTACAGTCCTCCCCTCCCAAAATTGTTTGCCCTCAAGCAATTGTAATCTTGGATGCTCCAAAATTGACTCACCTTCCCATGTAGAATCCTCAAGTGGTGGTAAATCTTTCCATTTCACCAAATATTCTTTGATATTGCGGTTGCTTAATTTCTTTTCACGCATCTCAATGATGGTTTTCAGAATCAATATCAATCTACCTTCTTCATCTAGAGGGGCCAACTCTAAAGGAGTGGTATGTTGCCCAAGAACCTTTTTAATGCATGAAACATGGAGTGCATTGTGAATCTTACCATTTTTTGGAAGTTCCAATTCATATGCCACTTCCCCCACTTTGCTCTTCACCTTGTAGGGTCCATAGAAACGTGGCTTCAACTTCTCAGCACCTCTTTGTTTGAGGGAAGACTGCCTATAGGGCCGTTACCTTAAGAAAACCCAATCTTCTATCTCCAAAGACCTCTCAACTCTATGCTGATTTGCATACAATTTTTGTCTATTTTGTGCTTGTTGTAGATTCTCCTTCAATGCTTTCATGATATCATAGCTTTGCTGCACCAATGCATTAGCACTTGGTACTCTACTATCCGTCATAATCAAGTCCATGAAAGAATTTGCTTCATAACCATAGAGTGCCTTGAAAGAAGTCATACCTATAGACATGTGATGAGTTGTGTTGTAGCAATACTCAGCCATATGCAACCACTTAATCCATGTTGGTTGTTGCTCTAAAACATAGATCCTTAAGTATCCTTCCGCCCATTAATTCATAATTTCAGTTTGCCCATTGGTTTGTGGGTGATAACTAGTGCTTGGTGCTAGTTCTGTCCTGGTTAGATGGAAGAGTTCTTGCCAAAAATTACTCATGAACCTGTTGTCCCTATCACTCACAATGTTTTTGGGTAGCCCATGCAATTTAAATACTGAAATGTCCCTTTCACGACAAGTTTAGACCAATGAACTGAAATCTTCAAGCAGCGGTATAAAATATATGCCAAACACCAAATTTATTTCAATTAAGCTTGCCACAAATTAGAGATATCTTTTATGCAACCAATAAAACCATAAACAATGAAAAATTTGAACCAACCCATTGCTGGAAATTAATAAATGTCCAGCAAAAATCAGCCACAACAAAATTATGAATTATGGGTCTAGATTCCCCCAAAAATCATGAAATTGCAGATTCCAGCCTTAATAAATATGCCAAATCAGATTATGAATTGAAAATGCAAATTTATGGTCACTAAACCCTCAAACCCTACACCAAGGTAGGTCGCTCCACATGTAGGAAGCTGTAATGATCCTTTCAAGGGTTTAGACCAAAAGGAAAGGAAGTTAACTAAACACCAAAATTATTCAGACCTGATTTTTATTGTAGTAGACTGAAAATAAGAAATTAGCGAATTGTACCCTTCACAAATATATGCCAAACACGATGAAACACTTCAAATTAACTTGCCACAATTTATATCTATATGGTGTCCCCAAATTTCATCCTGAAATCTGTGATTACCCTATCCAAAAAAATTTCATATTTTTAAAATAATGGGTCGTTGTGTTTTTATTGCCAAAAAGTTCTTGTATTGCGTCAAGATATTCCCAAAGAGTCATATTAGCCATTTTCGCCAAATACCCAGATGCCCAAAATTGTTATATTCTGTCGTCGGGATTTGTCTGCGGAAAATTTGTATTTAATTATTTTGAGCCCCGTTAGAGGCAATTTGCGCTTCGATTTAACCCTGTTGTGATCGAACATATCATTATTCCTATATACTAGAAGGGTTTTAACTAAGAATAAGTTTTGGGCTTTATTTGTGACTTTTGGCAATTTTTTGTGTTTTTGTGTTTTCCCGTTTCGTTTTCTGTGCAATTTTTCTAGATCAATTCCTTTGCCGGGTTAGCCTGATTCTTGGCCTGGAGTATTCGGAGATCACATACGCACATTGTCTCAGAAGGAAGTTGCCATCGGAAGTCTGGTTCTCCAGGAAAAAGCGAAGTCGTGCATTAAAAAGCCCCTGCGGGGTTGGATGCATTTTTGGAAAACAAAGGATTCAAGTGGATCATGGGAAAAATAAAAGCAGCAGGCAGGTGAGAATTTATTTCTTGCCTTGTAGGGTACTTTTTTCCATGGAAGTTAAATCACTTAAATTACAATGGGAAAATTAGAGGCAGCAGGCAGGCGGGAATTTATTGTCTGCTTTGCAGGGTAAAAATTCCCATGGTGAAATAAAAGAAAAGTGACTTAAGTGAAATCATGAGATTTTATTGCCTGCTTTGCAGGGTAAATAATCCCATTATGAAAGATAAATCACTTAAGTGGATCATGGGATTTCCGGGGCTGCCTTGCAGGGTAAAAACTCCCATTGTTATGTGTTTTTAAAAATAGAATTCTATTATGCCAAAAAGTGCGACCCCTTTAGGGAGAAGATGACAGCCTTTAAAGTGATTATTTTAATTAATTCTTCTATTTATGGCGCCTAAACATGGAGAAAAGTCAACAAAACAAGGGAGAATAAAAAAGATGGAAATGGATGGTCTAAATTGATTAAATTTAATTTATTAAAAGGCTGCCCTCTTCATGCTAAAAAGTGCGCCCCCATTTGGGTGATATTTAATGCTTTTTGAAGTATTAAATGATCAAATTAATTTCTATTTTCAGTGGCTAAGATCAAAGCACACTGTGAAGCTTCAGTTGAGTGAAGAGTGGATGTTTAAATTGGATTAATTTAATTAATTGGATGGCTGTCCTTAAACATGCTATTTTAACACATCAATAGAGAAGAGCATGATTTTTAATTAATTAATTGCCAGGAATAGGAAGGACAATTATTAATTATAGAATTATGAGGGTTATATAAGCAGGGGCTGCCATAAGGATGAATTAATTAATTCATAGGTGAAGAAGTGCAGCCCAGAGGAAAAGTGCGCCCCATTCGGAGAAGGATTTTGCTCAGAGGAAGGTGGATTTGATGTTAAAAGCTTCTAGTTTTGGCGCATGCTTTGAAGAAGGTTGATTTGTGTTTGCATAATTGTTTGTAGAAGTGATACAGGTGCTCAAGTGATGTTGGTAAAATTCATGCTTGCTTTGCATGCAAATAAAACATCAAATTTTGGGGCAGCAGGCTTGAATTATGCAGATTTTTGTGATTAAAATTCACTGTACATGCTCCGGTTGCCATCTTTGTCTGAATTAATTGCAGGAGTTAGATACAGGTGCTTTTATAAAGAAAATGAACTTATATCAATGTCCAATACATTGAATATTTCCTCCGAATCTGAAGGATTATCCAGATCTGCACCAATTTTGAACAATTCCTGTCAAATAAGAAGAAAAAGAATTTTTCAGACAAAGATAGACAAAGCTATGGCGAAGAAAGATGAAAAAGAAAGCACAACGGAGTCATGCATCTCTTCTAAATTTGCAGATATTGGAGACACAGATCTAGGTCCAAAACCTCTTGCTGAATTGATAGACAGATCCAGAGCTGGAAAGACTTCCCTCATGTGTGCAGTTAAAAGCAGTGGAATCATTCAAGCTGCAACATTTCCATTCACATCCCAGCTTCCAGAATTCGTTATGGAGTGTGCTAGATCCAGATCCAGATTCAGATCCATAATTGTAAAGGCTTCATCCTCTTGTTTCAAATGCAGCCCGTGAAGAAGTCAGTGCGTGGAAAATTCCTTCCAGGATCTTGTGCATGTGCTCCCAATCTTCCAGTTGAAGCCTTCATTGAAGTTGCATTCACCTGGAGTGTTTTCCAGAATTTTTAATTGTTCATATGCAATTAAAAATAAAGAGTTATGACAAACATTGCACTGATGCATGTATTGGAGAAGAACTGCAAAAGCTTTAAGGATAAAAGAGAAGACAAGGCGAAGGCAAAATCCAGCGCGCTTCCAGATCCAGCTTGTTGTTTCCAATTCCAGCCATTTCCAATTCTAGCTTGCTTCCAGATTCAGCTACTCCCAGGTCCAGTTTGGTGAGAATCAAAGGTAAAAGGATTAGCTGCATGCAAACATGAAAAAGGACAAGACTGTAGCTTTCCTCTTCCTGCTTTCCTCCGACAAAGTAATTGAGCGATCAATTAAATTATACAACTTAAGTGATTGGTTTAAAAGCCATTACTTGAAGAAGTCAATTACTTGGAAATAGGTGGTAGACGTGCAAAATAGAAGGTTCTATTTTCAGTTGCAAATCATACATGTCATGCAAAGAGGAATTCCAGGAGGGAGATTGCCAGTTGTTTCCTTTCCCACTTCCACATGTGCCAGTTCAACTAAAATCTTCCGACTTGTAATTGTCCCTCTACATTCTATAAGTAGAGGAAGAACCTTCGGGTTAATGATCAAAATTTGTAAGCAGCAACCTTGTGTTCTAGACTTTGTGCTGAAACTCTTGAGAGCCACTTGAAGCAAAGGAATATACAAGAGCAGATTTCTGGAGAACTTTGTGTCACGGTGTATTGTGTCTTTTGCTTTTTATCTTAGATCTTTTAGTAAACTTTGTGTTATTTCAGATCTAGATCTAGAGCTACCTTTGCTTAGAATTCTATGTTTATATCTATTGGTTTCTTTTATGTGCATGCAATCAACTCTGCTATCTATTGATTGGGATGCACATCTTCCCTATTTCTTCTCTGTGTTTACATAATTTCCTGCTTCTATAAATATTTCCTTAAACAACTGCTTACTTACTGCAGAACTGTTCAGTTATGGTTCATGAACTGAGTAGTTAAAGTAAATCCCCATTTAGATATTAGCATACTTTAAATGACAAATCTGACATGGGAGCCTCACTGGTAAATAGGGAGATTTATCTCATGACTGCCTAGGTTTTGTGCTATGCAGAAAATCTAGCCAACACTATATTTTTATACATCCATAAGAGCCAAAAACAATGAAAATTCTAAAGAAACACACTGCTGGAAATTAATTAATGTCCAGCCAATCGTAGCCATAAGAAAATTATAGATTTTGGGTCTAGAAACCCCTAAAAATCATGAAAATTGAGCTTCCGGCCTTAGATATTATGCTAAATCAGATTATCAACTAAAAATGCACATATTTATTCACCAAACCCTCAAAACCCTACTCAAGGTAGGTCACTCCACTAGAAAGAAGCCAATAACAATTTGAAAATGATAGATATTTCCTTAAATTTGTCTTATATTTCAAATCCAAGTCAAGATGAAGGGTTTTTGTCCTTTTAGGCAAGCCACACACGAGGGTTTTCGTCCTCAAGTGGAAGAACAAGGAGCCACTAGCTCACAATGCTCAAGTATGATAAAATGCACCAAAGTCTAGATCTCAAATGATGTTTTAGCTCTCCTTTTATATTCCTCCATTGGAGCCAAAACAAAAAAAGGTAAGGCTGACCCATCTAGAGATGTTCTTTTCCTTCATTAGCTTCCATTAATCGATTAAAACCTAGCTGACCTGCTATAGGAAAGAAAACACTAAAAGAAAATATTAAAAATTTGAAAAAAACATATCAAACGGAAGCTCAATGTTCTCCTCCATCTTCTGCACTTTTTTGCCATGGAGAAGGAATGACAAGAAGACCAAATAATAACTCTTAAGTGGAAAAAAGGGACATTATAAAAGCAAATAACAATCTGAAAATGAATGTTTTCTCCACAAATCTGCCTTTTACTTCAATACCAAGCAAAGATGAAGGGTTTTTGTTCTTCACCGAAATCACTAGAAGGGTTTTCGTTCTTCTAGGAAGTCACATAAGAGGGTCACATTCTCAAGTGGAAGAACAAGGAGCAACAAGCTCGCAATGCCCAAGATTAGGAAAATGTGCCAAAAGTAGATGCCAAATAATGTCTCAAGACTCCTTTTATATTCCTCAATTGGCGCCAAAGCTTGAAAAGGTAAGGCTGACCCATAAGAGATGTTCTTTATTAGCTTCCTTTATTTGACTCTAACTCAGCTGACCTGCTATAAGAGGGAAAACACTAAAAAGAAAATATAAAAATTAGAAAAAAACAAAACAAATAGAAGCTCAATGTTCTCCTCCAACTCCTTTACTTCTTTGCCATGGAGAAGGAATGACAAGAAGTCCAAATAATAGCTTTCAAGTGGGAAAATGAGACATTACAAATACTTCCTTAAAAAAACACATCAACAACCATTGGAGCATTGTACTTGGCTGAAAGTGGATAAAAATGTGCATATTTTGTGAGTCTATCCACTACAACATACAAACAATTTTTACCTTGTACCATAGGCAAACCGGTGATGAAGTCCATGGAGATGCTTTCCCATTTTTGAGATGGAATAGGGAGGGGTTGCAAGACTCCAGCTGGAAATGCATATTTACTCTTATTCCTTTGACATACGAAGCACTCCGAATGTATTTGAGGACCTCCTTCAAGCCCTTCCAAAAGAATCTTTCCCTCACAAGTTTGTAGGTCTTAAAATACCCTTGATGACCAGCTAATGGAGTGTCATGGGCAGCCTTTAAAATCAGGTTCTTCACCCTAGATTCTGGAACCAAATAAATCTTTTCTTTGTAGAGTATAAGCCCATCCAACATTCTGTACCTTTCATCAACAATTACCCCCTCAAGCAAATTGTTAGTGAACTGTTTTTTTTTTGCATATTCCGACATCATTAACTCCTTCCAATCTGCTGTTATAAATGACAAAGAACAAATTTCTGCATCCTCTTGTAAAGCTTTGTTGAACATAGAATTAGCTTGGGGTGACCCATTGAGCATGCCTTGAAGTGTTACTTCCTCGGCACCCATCTTGAATTTAAGCATCAAACTTTGATAATTGAGGGTGAATTTCCCCAGTGAATGCAGCCATTGGACCCATTCAACACAAGATCCATATCCCCAATGTCAATTACATAAAATTCATCACACACTTCGTACTCACCTAAAGAAATGGTAAGCTTGGATATTCTTTTAGTGCATGGCAAAGAAAACCCATAAGCTATGGTAACCTTAAATCCCTTGAACTCTTTTACAACCAAATCAAACTTCGCCACCAAATTTTTGCCAATGAAATTTTGAGTTGCCCCACTATCAATCAAAATGATTACCTTGTGTTTATAGAATGTTCCTTTCACCCGTAAAGGATGGTACTTGGGTGCTCCCGAAAGAGAGGCAAGTGTGCTGCCCACCTCTTTGGCTTCCTCCTCATGATCATGCTCACTAACAACATCCTCATTTGGTACAGTATTAGTATTATCAAAATCAAAGTCTGAATCTTCATCAATTACCTCAATGTAGTGGATTTGTCCCTTGCCCTTGCAATGATGGCCTCTAGTCCACAGATCCCTGCAATTAAAGCACAAACCCTTCCTCCTCAACTCATCTGTTGTGTCTTTATTGTTGCTGCTGTTAGGCATTGTTTTGTGAGGTGGTGCGTAGGACTGGAATGGCTTCTTTGGGGGCTCATTGGGTGCTGCCCTAGGCTGTCCACTAAAATCAGACCTTGGCTGTCCCATATTTACAACTTTTGACAGCGAATGAGTGGCTGTCCCTTGCTGTCCTTTCTGCCATACATTGCCTCTATATGCTGAACATTCTAAATCCATGGCTTTAGTGATTGCATCTTGTAATGAAGTAGGGTTGAAAGTTCTTACCAAAACTCTCAAGGGCTCAATCAAACCCTCAGTGAAAAGGAAAACCGATCTCTTTTAACTAAAATCCGATACCATGACTGAATTTTTTTGAAAACCAACAACATACCTTTAAACATCATGTTGTTGCTTGAGCTGAGCTAACTCACGGAAGTGGATCTCCAGATCCTTCCAATCAAATCTCTCCATTACCCTCTTGCTGAATTCTTCCAAGGTGGTAATAGATCCATGGCCTTGGGTGATCATGCCATGAAACCACCACTCATGAGCCATACCCTCCAAGTGAAGCGTGATGTACTTGAGAGCTTCATCCTCAAACAAAGGGTTGAGTGAAAAATAAGACACCATTTTCTGCAGCCAAGATCTCACCGGAATTCTATCAGTGCCATCAAAAACTGGAAGGGAAACCTTACCCAAATTCTACTTTAAATCTCTATGGGTTGCATACTTGGTCTCCTTGGTTTTGATCCAATCCTCAAATCACAAAATTCATTGAAATTCAAGATTGCTTGTGTAGCCAGATGTAGGGTGGAATACTCTTGTCTTTGTGCATCAAACAATTCACCTACTGATGTCTCCTCTTCCTCAACTGGTTCTCTATGCAAGAAGGTGCCTTTGAAGAATTTGGGGGTGGGGTGGGTAGAAATCCTTTCACCACCATTTGAATTTCCCTCTCCATTAGTATGATAGTTTTTGCTTGAATCTAGGGCATCTTTCAACATGGCTGCCACTTGTGTACTTATGGTGTGTTGTAGATCCTTATGGCTGCCTTTGACCAACTCTTGCAAAAACTTCACTTGATCCGAAGTGAACTCTTCATCATCCATGGATTTCTTTCTCCTTTAATAATATAGAATTTCTTTTTCAGCTTGCATTCAAATCTCCATCCACAAACCCTCACACGTGTACTAGATCGCTGCTCCGATACCACTGTAATGTCCCCAACTTGGACAAATCAATACTCAACAAGTATTTATCAAAACCATATTTACGCGGGGACGCGTCCCCCCCTAAATTGACACGTTCTGGACGTCTTGGGGACGTGGGGACATGGGGGATAACGTTTCCCCCATGTTTCCCTTTTTTTTTGGGTTGGGAAACGTCTGAGGGACGTCTGGAAGTGTTAGGAAACGCTTGGGGGACGGGGGGACGTCCAGACGTCCCCCACAAATTTATTTCCTTTTTTGGCATTTTTTTCCATCTTTGGTGAAAAAAATCATAAGCATAGCAAAATGATCAATTTATGCCATTTTTGGAAAGGGTCCGGGTAAGATGTAGCAGCAAAAACTTGCATTTGCCATAACTTTCATTTTGTGGCTCCGTTTCAGGGGTCGTTTTCTCTAAAAGTGCATATTTTCTTGAGCTATAACACTATGCATTGATGGCAATATTTTTCTTATTTTCATAAAATCTATTTTTGCACCTTTTTGGACTAAGCAACTTCTTGCAAACTTCTGAAAGAATCTAGGAGTATTAAGGAATGTATTTGATGTTTATGAGTTCAAGTTTCACCTTATTTAAATCTCAAATGGTTTTATTTCAGCTTATTTATATAATTTAGTCACTATATCTTTATATTTTAAATATTTATATATTTTTTAATTAGCCGTCCCCCCGCCGTCCCCAAAATTTAGAAATTTTTTGCCGTCCCGGAAACCCCGTCCCCCCGTCTCAGGTAACTATGATCAAAACCGTTGTTTTTTAAATACCCTGAAAAGTTCCAATGTCTGCGATTTCCAATCCAAATGGGGTTAGGAAAGAGCTGAGGTAAATGGAACGAATCGAGAAAAATCAAAGAATAAAAACAACAGTAAAATATCTCCTTTAAACCCCAGACGACTAGAGTAAAATTTTATTTGAGCCCTTATAACTTCGCCAAAAATTAAGAAATTTGAAATGTGAACAACCCTTGATTTACCAAACACAACGGAACTTTCGGAATCACAAAATACTGGAAATATGATTTTTAATTAGCGAAGGGAAACTAAAACTTGTAAATTCAATAACTTGTTAGAGACTTAGAATTTTCCAGCGAATCAAAGATCAATTTCATCTACCAAATAACAACTTTCAAATGAGCCATGAATCACTTTTTTTGGATGGAAAAATCACCATCAAACACCACACTGAAAAAGTCAATTCTAGTTGTTTCCCTAGAGGAGGGAAAACCATTGAGATAGAAGTGAAATACTTCAACAATTGAAGTCTACAAACAACAACTACAATGGCTCCAAAACAACTCAACTAGCAACACAAAACCTTCAAATTCAGTAACACAAAGTCTCCAATCAGCAACAACATCAATGGGTATCCATCCCTTCTTTCAAGCATGAAGAAATATCAAATATATTAATCAACATGCTTTCAAATAATCCTTGCTTGTGCTCAAATACCCTCCCAATAACAAAGAGAACTCTTTTATCTGGGAGAAAATTAAAATTAACATAATGGAAAGCCTCAAACATAAAATACAATTACCTCATAGTCTGTCACCGAAGTGGGTACATCTCCTCAAACAAATATCTATTGACCCTATGGATGCTATGGTTTCGAGGAGGCAAATCAATCAACGAGCTATAAGTGTAAGTCCTTGGACAAAACCTCCTTTAGGATATGGAAAGTTGAACACATGTGGCACTTCTCAAGGGAATCTAGGAAGAGCTGCTATGGGAGGCATTGCTAGAAACAGCCAGGGGGAAGTGCAATTCTTCTTTGCAGAGAATATGGGTACTACTACTAACAATATTGCGGAGGTGAAAGCAATCTTTAAAGGCATGCAAGAGGCTTTAAAGATCGGATGGAAAAAGCTTCAAATTGAATCGGTCTCTCAAATTATTTTAAAGTTGTTATCTGATGACCGAACTGATTCTTCCTTTAACTGGCGAATAACAAAAGAGGTAGGGAGGATACAACAATTGAAACACCAGTTCCAGGAAGTTCAAATGTACAACATTCCCCGTGCTCAGAATAAAGTTGCTGATGGATTAGCGAATTGGGCCTTAGATAATAGAGATCTCTTCTGTTATGGCATGCTGCTTGCATGGTGGTCCAATAAGCTTCAAGTGGATATCTGACATATTCTAAGCCTGGACTCCTCACCATGATAATGTTTTTAGTTTATCCTTTGTATCATGCTCAAGCCTGGGAAAATAGTTTTTAGCCCTGACATAGTCATATATGTATTTTTTACTTCTAACTAATATAAAATTTTGGTGGTTTTTAAAAAAAAAAATTAATTTAATAAATAAATGAAATAAATAATTAATTAATTCACCCACTCATGAAATTGATTAAATTACTTGGGGAAATAATTAATTAAAAATACATTTTAAGTACCTTAGTGGTTAAAACCACTTTTATAATGCTTTAGTGGTAAGAACCACTTTTTAATTAGTATTCTATTAAATAATTAAAATTGCCTTGTGTGGATAAATGATAAAAATCACTATTCGGGCAATCTTAATTAATTAATAAAATAAAGTCCCCAAATTGATCCTTTACTCCATGGGGAAAAGTGAACTATAGGTCTTCAATACCTCTTTAATAATGTCCCGGAAAAGGGGACATTACATTGTATGATGATATAGTTCGCTGCCCTAAAGGACTGATTATTGATTGCTGGAATAAGGTTAAATTATGTTTTCTGTCATTTTCAGATTGATGCTTGTTGGTTGATGATGTATTTTCAGATTTGATTCATTTGGGGTTGTTGCTAAACCCTCATTTTCAGTTTTAGCCCTAGAAAGGGATATTACAACATCTCACCGCCTCTTCTTCCAGTTGTCATTCTATCTAGAGTTTCTGTCAGTCGGCCCTCAGGTGTTAGGAGAGTTTTGTTTACCACCCCCTGATAGGCATTCCTCATTGCCTCTCCTAGGGCCTTATTCTTTTCTTCTTGGGCATTTCCATCTCCGCCATTTTGGGTTCGTGGCGTGTCCGTTCCTTCTTTCTAGTTCTGCCTTCTCCTGCTTTTCTTCCTTTGTATCGCTCCTCTTTTGCATTGTACTTCTTTTGGGAACTGTTTGGTTCTCCCGCTTTGTATTGACATGTGTACTCTGCAGTCCCATTGACCTACTTTTGTGCTCATTTGTCAGACATTAATATATTTATCTATCTTATCTACATGTGGTACAAGATGCCGAATAGACTCTTAGAGGCTCAGTACTGCAGCAATGCACAAGAAATCTGCAAGACTTGTGCGTGTTTGTGTGCAAGGTGCACACCACAAGAAGGGAGAGGAGTGCAGGCTGCACAGGTGTGCAAATGACTGTGAAGTGAGGGAAGCTCTACGTGTGGTACAAGATGCCAAATAGGCTCTTAGAGGCTCAGAAGGCTAAGTACTGCAGCCATGCTTAAGAAATCTGCGAGACTTGTGCATGTTTGTGTACGAGGTGCACAACACAAGAAGGGAACTCTAAAGTGAGAGGTGTGCAGGCTGCACTGGTGCACAAATGAAAGTGTTTGTGGCTGCATGGCTGCACACAGATGAGAATATATTATTAGTAATGCTCTTTATTATCTGACTCTTGAATGAATTTGTTGATTATCTTCATTGGATGTGGATCTGACGGAGGTACTCAAATAGTTTTCTGCCATAGTTAACAGACCGTACTAATGTTTTCCTAGATATTTGCAGAAATGAATATTGCCGTCCATCATATGAAGTTTGGAACCCTTCTAGATCTCTTGTAAATGTGTTTCCCGTCCATCTTAAGCAAAGCTATATTTGTTGTCCATCTCCTTACCTATTAATTGTTATCCTTGATGAACATCTATAGGTATCTTCTGTTGTATGAAATCCTTATTGCATGAAATTTCGACAATGCTTCTAGTTCTAATTGAAAAAGTATGTTTCACATGCATTTTTGCATCTTAATTGACAACTATTTGTGAATTTTGTGGCATTCAACACATGTCGTTCTGACTATATATATCAGTGTTTATTATTATCCGACTCTTGAATGAATTTGTTGATTATCTTCATTGGAGGTGTGTTATCCCGTAAAATTGGCAAGGGCAATTTTACAGATAACCATACCGAAATTTTGTTCCGATCCCTCGTTAGGGACTCCTTGCGTTCGGAACGTTGCAAAATCCCTTCCCGGGAAATCTGGTTTTTCGAACTTAGTCGTTTTTTGGTCTTTTTGGCCGGGCGCATAGAATGACTATGCAACATCAACTTTTGATGCGCCCACTTTAAAACCTTTGGCGCATGTTGTCTTGTGTCAGCAGGCGTTTTGGTGCGCCTTTGCCTGTTAAGGCTTCCCTGCGTGCGCCGAGGCGCATGCGCCTAGGAGCATGCGCCTCCCTGTCGACAGATCATTTGTTGCGCCTCTTTTTGGTGCGCCAAAGGCGCACATTTTCCTCTGTCAACTCCACTTCCGGTGCGCCATAGGCGCACGTATCTTCGTGCTGACAAGTCTTTCGGTGCGCCAAAGGCCGCATGTTTTCTCATGTCGACAGTTCATTTGGTGCGCCCCTTTAAAAAGTTGGTGGCGCATTTATTGCTGCCTCGCCTATAAATAGGCGTGTCTGTGCTGTCATTGTCACCGATGCAAAACACGTGATTTTTCTCTGAGCTTGTCAGCGCACCAGCCCCGTCGCTTTCGAATTGATTTGTGGACCCGTTCTCACGCTTTTTCATCGTTTATATCCGGGTAAGTGGCCTTCTGTCTTTCATGCGTTTTGTTTTTGTAGTTTTTGGCTGCTAGGTTGGTTCAGTATGGATTGAAAAGAATAGATTATGAGTTTGCTCCCCCCCCCCCTTGCTACCTTTCCACATTTCCTCCTCTTTCCAGATCTGCTGGAAGAGAAAGCTCTGTCCTAAAAAATGATAGCTTGAAAACCCTTTTGGTATAGCACCTCTTCATATCCTACAATGAACCTTGTTATAAAAGCTAAGCCATATGTGGAAACACCTCTGAGAGAAAGATCAAAACTAAAAAGAAAACTGTTTTCTCCTTTGGCGCATGAGCTTGCCATGCAACATTAAAAACAGTTGCGCCCTCGGCGCATCTGTCGCCCTTGCAACATGAAAGAGCGCTTTCCCCACCTGCTACATTATAAAAAGATGCGCCCTCATGGCGCACTTCCCTCGCATGCTGCAAATGCTTCCCATGCGCCCCTTGGCGCATCAAACTTGTATGTAACATAAAGAATTCCTGTGCCCTTTGGCGCACCCTGCGCCCATGTAACAACTCTTTCATATGTGCCAAGTGTTAAGCTATAAAGACGCAGGCGCGTTCCTCATCGCAGCAACATCATGTTGTGCAAACCCTCTATGCACCGCGCCAATTTTCCTTAAAGCGCGCTAAAAGCACACGTTACACAAACTTTATATGCGCCCTTTGGCGCACTGATGTTCCGTGCAACATGAAAGATCCATGCGCCACGGGCGCATCCTGTTCCCATGTAACATAAAGATTTCGTGCGCCCTTTACAAAGTGCATCCGCATGGCGCAGGCGCACTTGTCCTTGCAGCAACACAGAATGTACCCTGCAGTGTCTATGCGCCATGCGCCTTTTGGCTCTGATTTATCTCTTGCAACACCCTTTTCCTGTGCGCCTTGTCTATTTAGCTCTGCAATCTGTAATATTCATGCGCCATGCGCCCTGAAGCCTCAAAATTGCTAACTCTTTCTTCTGTCAGCATTTCAATGGAAAATCAAGCAGCTGACACGGCTTTCTTCGATTGGGTTTCACGTCTTATTCTTGCAGATCAACAATTAAGCTCAGAAGAACATATGTCAACATCAAGCAAGAGACCCACCAAATCCAAAGGCAAGGCCAAGCTTACAGAGGAAGAAATGAAATATAAGTATCAGAGGGCCAGAGGTCACTTTTGACGCAGAGTCCATCAATGACCTGCTGGCCTGTCGGGATTTCATTGGGTTCCTCACAGAAGCGGAGAAAGACTATTCCAAACTCCCAGAGAAGCTCATAGACGAGCGGGAGACTTGCGAGGCGATCAGTGAGCGACACAAGGATCCTTCCCAGGATCAACTAGGGCCCATGATCAGCAAGTTCATGGAATACCGCGCTCAATTCCACATCTCGTCACCTGAGCAGCAAAAGCAGGCTACTCCCTTTCGGCTGCAGGATGACGATGATGAATAGTGGCTTCTTCTTCTTCTCTCTCTTTTTCGACTTTCTTTTTGTAAATATCTGAAGTATGTTGGCACAAATGATGACATCATCCATGTTGCACCATGAGATGATGTCATCCATGAAGTTGTCAAAAGTCAACATGACTTTAAGATATTTTGTATCTCCTTGTAGATATTTTGTAAATATCTTTGTAAATAAGTGGTTGGCTCCTTTTTGTCTTCCTTTCTCTCCTTCTTCTATAAATACCCCAATACTTGTTGTGGTGTGCATGGGTGGATATCTTTCAGATGAAAAATAGAAGTGAGGAGAAAAGACTTTGAGCTTTTTGTAACAGAAAGAATTATTAATACAATATTTAGACTTTGTGCTGAATACGTGTGTTATTTGCATTGGATCTTTCTTACGTTAGATCTGTGTGTTTGTTCTGTTGAATTTACTTCTGTTTTATTGTCATTTATTCATCAGTATTGCTTTGCTCGTTTATGTAGGTAGGTTTGGCTCTGTTTACTACCAATCCCAAAACATAAACCCTCTGACCTTTCTACTTTGGAATTCATTTCTTTTCTCCCTTCGGACCTGCTCTTCCTTCATCCTCTCTTTTATTCCTTTCTTTTCGCAGTCGGAAACATCCTACTGGGATGAGATCCCAAACCCCCGAAGGCAGAATATTGTGAGACTTGCACAAATTCCTGCTAGTAGAATAACAATAAACCAGTTTCGCTTTGCTGACTGAAAGAGGGGCTATGCCCTGCACACTGTTGGCTCGTTTATCCATAGATCTGCACGAGTGACAGATTTTCGGACCAACAAGGTGGAGCTGAAGGAGGCTCTCAAATAATTATCTGCCATAGTTTATAGACAGTACGTAATTTTTCCTAGAGATATGCCCATTATATGAAGTCTCGGATCCTGCCTTTTGCATGAGCCCTGGGAGACCCCTATGTAAGATAGCCTTGAGGTTGTAGAGGGAGTAGAATATTCCTTTAATATGATTACTTTCTGTGTCAAAGGTGAGGAGAGGGGACCTACTATTTGAGCAATTATGTGACTTCATATGAATTTTTTAATAGATACCATCTATATCCATGTCTTGATGATATTGTTAGTGTTGCGGATGGCAGCGTCTAGTTGATGAAGGTTACCTTTATAGCTATAGAAAGTGGCACACAAAAACAATGTTGGTTACTTAAGCCAGTATTTTATTTCTGCAAAATTGTAGTGAGTTGTATCACATTGAAATTAATTTCTATTGCTGTTTTTTATGCGATGACCATTAACTGGATATTGGAATGGCTGTTATACAGTTCTAGATGATAGATGTTTACTGCATCATGCTTGAGATTATGACATGAAATCAGATTATGTACAGGTCATTGAAAGGGATTCTTGGGAACACATTAAAGATGAGGATATTCAAAAAGCTGCAAGGTCATTTTATGGAGAGATATGGCAAGTTCCACCAATGTTTTCAGCTATCAAGGTGTGGTCATGTTTTGTTGCATGAGTGTCCCACACTGTTTGTAGTCTCTCTTTTGGAAAATCCTCTCTGAGTGTCTGAAATTGCTTTGTTTTTTTTAAAATATGTGTGGGGTGAAGTGTAATGTTATTGAGGTTCAATTGATTTATCTCAGTGATTGGTTGAACATTGGGCCTAATATAGCTGGGATTTATGGAGCACACCTCAAACCAAACATCTTTTCTTGCTTCTTTTGATTTCATGTTATAATTTGGTGGGATCCTCTTTCATGTCCAATCTCTCTTCTTATTGTTTTATGATTACAATCAGTTAAGATATATTTGTCTTGGGATATGCACTAAAGAACCTCTCATTGATTATATCTGGCTCACTGATCTGTTTTTCAATCTCATTGACGTCCTTTTGTCACTTAAGGACATCAATAAAGTATCAATTTCTTTTTTTGCACATTTCCTCTTCCCAATAATCCATTTGTATCTGGATGTGCAATAAGTAGAATTTTAAGCGTATGCAACTATAACTTTCTTATTTCTGTTGGCGGTTGCAGGTGAGGGAGTGGCAATTCAGTATTTACTTGTGATATTCATTTTATCAGCTCATGTTGACAGTGTTTCAAAGATTTCAGAATCTGTACCTATTTTTCGTTGTTTTATCAATATTGTCAACGAGCTCTTACAACATCTATGTTTCATGCAATTGTTTTTTTTCTGTACTTGAAGGTTGGGGGAGAGAAGATGTATGATAAAGCAAGGAGAGGAGAATCAATAGACCTTCCACCAAGAAAAGTTTCAATATACAAGTTTGGTGTACAGCGAAGCTTAGATGATCGGTGAGTATGGATACTTGGATACTATTTCTGAGCGTATTTCCCATATTCCTTGTAGGTGATCATTTCCTCAGAGTTGCAATAAATAAATGTGTACCTGAATGGTACAAAGGGATATTTTACCAGCAGGTTAGGTATTTGGTATATTGTATACAATTTTTTATTAGAAGGTATGATTTTTCTTTTCTCATTTTACCTGGTTTACTTGTCCTGGCTAAAATGTTTTCAACTTCTTCTGCTGTTAATTATCTAAAATAATTATTTTTCTTGAACCTTCTCTTCTACTCTTTTCTAACAAATCCTGAGAGATATTTTAGCAGGAAAGAAATAAGCACCCATTTTGTGTTCTTCATTGCAGACAAAACTTAATTTTCAAAGTTACTTGCTCAAAAGGAACATACGTGCGATCACTTTGTTCTGATTTTGGAAGAGCTCTTGGCAGGTATTTCTTAACGATAGACAGGACAAGTTGTTTTCTACAGATTTTAGTAGATTATATAGTCTTCTGGGATATTGTTTTAATTTGTTGAATTACTACACATAATTTGGCTATATCTTAAAACCTAACATTACACGAGCAGCATCAGCATACAATTCTGAAGTTCACAGATAAGCTTTGTCATCGGTGGTCCAGTGAAAGAAAAGATTCTCATTTATATTACAAAAACAAGTAAAATAGGTTCATATCTAGTACAAATTCTAATTCTAGTTTTAGAATTTGCATCAGTATCCCCTATTCGATATTATTTCTAATACATGTTTTTTTTTGTGAAAAAGGTAATGATTTTATTTAAAGAAAAAGTGAGATTACAGATATAATTTGCTTGATATAACAAAAGGTATGCTAAGGGAGAAGATCAAAGGATGTTGGCATGATACATCATAAAGCTTGAGCCCAGATCTCCTTTAACGAAAACAGTCAGACCCGTTTAACACTTTCAATTCTAATAGTATGATTTATCCTAGCACACTTGGGTATCCTACTGGTGGTGTTTATGTCTTGAATATGTGCAATGTCCACATTCTTGCGCTAGAGGCCTAGAGGCTTATTTCCATCTTAGCTTTGGTCATACCCACGAGGCTAGAGACATTGGAGGCTATTGGATATGGGTTTATTTTGATACCACCTTCACTTTATGTTATATTTCGTCATTGACTTTAAGTGTTGGGCGACTAGGTGGTACTTTATGTTCTATTTCTTCATTGTGACAACCTAAGTGTATTTTTTAGCATGTGCACAATAAAGTTACTCAAATTATATTTATGTTTTTGAAAAAATAGCCAAAGGGGGTCGATTTGGGGTTTATTAGAGGAAAAAAATTATATATATCCCCTTGAGGTCTTTTGGAGATCATTTAGACATTCAACTATTTTCAGTTTTATTGCTTGTGGAGGCCATATTCTGCAGGATCCCTAGCTTCGATGGTGAGAGATCCATCCCTAGCTAGTAAAACGTTCTTCGGTGAGGGTTTTCCACCCCATATTCCGAGCTTGCTATTCAATTTTTTGGATCAGATTTGAAGAGTAATCAGAAATTCATATTTAGAGGAAAACCATTCTTCAACAAGGGTTTCATCTATTTTCAGATTTGGGGCTGGTGTCTCCCACAAGTGGAGCGACCTACCTGGGAAATTCGACAATCATTTTGGAAGGGTTTCCGTGGCCCGTTTTCAGAGATTTCAGATTTGAAGTTTGATCTTGTCATATTGATGCCATTAAAAATTATTCTAGACATTTTCTATTGATATTTTGGAGTTTATGGTCAGCTGTACTTTTCCCTCATTTGCTGTTATAAAATTAATAAAATAAATTCAGTGTTGGCCATTCAATTTTTTTTTCTCAGTTGTTTATTGTTCTTTATATTGTTCTACATCTTTTGAAGCTTCTGGGTATTGTTGGAAGTGGTTATTTTGTATTGAGTATGAGCAATTTGCACAACAAAAAATAGTCTTCGTATTAATCCACTGTTGTAATTTTACAATGTATGGAGGGCTATTATATAGCCATCCAAATAGGAAAACCAACTTCATATTTTATAGGGAGTACAAACAACATAGAACCCATATTATTATATTGTTATACATTTGTTATAACAATATATTAACTAACCAAATACGTTACTAACAAACTAGTAATTCACTAATTACTGTAGTAATAATATATTCACCTTACGATAAATCACATGTGAATACTATATTCCTAACATTCCCCCCTTAGTGTTTACATGGTAGAAAAACATTCACACTTCTTTTGCATCCTGTTGCCCGTGCATGCTCATGATCTTGACACACACTCGAACTGAAGGTAAAAGAAGGAACACATCAACTTCTTATCGACTAAGCACTATCGGGAACACATCTGACCGAACTAGTGTGGGAACACGTATAGGAAACATTGCTTATCAACCGATCACTGTATGGAACACATCTGACCTACTCATTGTGGGAATTGAGGTAGGAACCATCTACACAACTTTTTATGGTTTCACAAAGGTTTACCACAAACCTAGGTATGAATAGGAACACATCTGACTCTTCAACCTTTTCAAAACTCATGATGCTGCATTTCACTGTGCTATATGTTCTTCACTATGTTATTACATCAGGGAACTATGTAGGAATAACCACATACACACGTGAATAGGAATGAACGTCTGCCCTTATTTTTTCACACCATACTGAAAATCTAAAAAACTGAAATCCACACCACACAACCGAAAAAACAAGTCACCATACCAGAAGTGTGGCCTAGTTGTTGGCGACCGATGAGAGGTCGCTGATTGATCTCCAACCTCCGATGCCTTTGTTCTCCATTATCACGTTGCTTACTCAGCAAATTGGATGTTGAAGCTCAAATATTTCCACATTGTTTATTTACTCTTCCCCACTCAATGTGAAATTTTGATTGGACGTCGGGTAACACCGAAAATGCATTCGTGAGGCAATTTTTTTTCTTTTACAAACTTTTTACAATGACGCGACTTTTGACAACTCATAAATTTGATGACACTTTTGGCTCGGACAAGAGGACTCGACTAGAAATTTAAAAAGTAATAAAATGAGATTACTTTTTAAATGAAAATGAGTTTTACTATGACACATTGACTTACATTAGATGATATTACTAACTAAACTACAAACTACGACATATAATAATGACGACTCAAAAAAAATTGTATTTGACTAGACAAATAAAAAATAATTTAGGATTACTTTTTAATACATGATAAAACTAACCGATTTAGACTTTTATTGACTAAACTAAGCACCCTAAGAATAAACTTATTACAAAGACTCATTTATATGACCACAAATGACACTAAACCATTGACCCGCGGTTTTGCCAAAAAATTAAAACCATGCCTCTTTATATGGAAATACCACGAATTAACTTATAGAGGCATTTTTTGAAGATTATTTCAGCAAAGAGCAATTGGATGCACTCCAATGAAAATCCGAGTGGGATAATGCCACGGTGGAATCAATTCACAGACTTTTTTATACAAATTTGAGCACAATTTAATGTGTGTCCTCTCTTGATTAATAATGCCCTTCAATTTTTGTGCACTTAGTGAGCAGTCAATCAAGCATACTTTCACACGATTCAACTATGTGATGAAATACTTCAAATACATATGGGAATTGATATATGTAACATGATATTCGAAACACAACTTTGTATGTGGGCTGAGTCAAGTTGGCTGCATTAAATTTATGGTCTTCAATAAAATATCCAATGCAATGACAGGCATACTCTGGTAAGAAGTACGTGGATGTCATAAATTGGGGCTTGATGCAAAGAATAAGGACTGACCGCATGAGCTCTGAGAGCTTGCAACCGATCAAGGGAAGTTGGGTTTCCACAGGGGTGCGAGAAGAGACGTTGTGTCAACAGTACCTCATCTCCCAACAAACAGCCACGTATATCTCCTGATAAACAATGCTCGAACTTATCTTTATGGCCGTTGACAACTCCCTACAGGCATACGTGCAGAGTCCACACAAAAACTTATAGTAGACACGTACAGAGGATTGTGGTAGACACAATTCTAAAATGCCGATTAGACTTGGACTACTGTGTAAAATAAAAGATGTGGAAGGCTGACCAACATAGGAGGTAGCATGAATAGAGAATAAGGATCCTATTCAACTTGGTATTATGCTCAGGCAGGAATTACCATACTTCCACTTTGGATCCACTTCTGAAATCTTCATATACAGGAAACCATGAATTTCAGTGGAGTTTTCCCTCATAAAATCAGGACTGCAACATGCTCTGATACCAAATATTGAGTATGAACAATTTGCACAACAAAAAGATAGTCTTCGTATTAATCCACTGCTGTAATTTTACAATGTATGGCGGGCTATTAAATAGCCATCCAAATAGGAAAACCAACTTCATATTTTATAGGGAGTACAAACAATATAGAACCCGTATTAATATATTGTTATACATTATAACAATATATTAACTAACCAAATACGTTACTAACAAAGTTGTAATTCACTAATTACTGTAGTAATAATATATCCACCTTATGGTAAATCACCTATAAACACTATATTCCTAACATTTTGGAAGATATAATTTTGTTTAGATTTCTGTACCTTGCTGTCCTGGAAAAATCAGAATCGAAGTTTGCAAGTTTTTGATAAATTTATTAGCTTTAAAGTGATATCCTAAAAGGGATATTTCAATGGTATCAGAGCAACCTTTTTTCCAGCCTATTGGGTAGTGAATGAAGGTATATTCCAAGAGGAATACACCTCGAAGAGAAGGTCAAAATATGGTAGATCAGGAAGAGAATGTGGAAGAGCTCAATGAAGATTTTATGAAGAAAATGTTCATCAACATGGTGAAACAACAAGAGACAACCAACCTCTAGTTGAGCCAGCTCACATAGAACATGAATAAGATCAAATTTGGGAATAATAGGGAAAAATGTGAGAACAGTAATTCAGGGAAACAATCCGCTCATTCTTCTAACAAGCCTTTGAGTCTTCATGAGCCCTCTTTTCTGAAATATTCCTAAGCGTCACATGTAGGGTAACAAACAAAGGTGATTGATGACGAGTCTTGTTGGGAAAAATACCAATCTTTGAGTGAGGGTTTTAAAGATAATATGTCATTTCTAGATTATTGCAGGATGAAGATTGGCGGCAATCCCAAGAGAGATCATCATATGTCGGTACCTGAATTACAAAGGCATTTGGGACATTTCTATTCCACACTTTGATGGCTCTAAGAAGTGTACCACATGGTCATGGGTCCAAAAGCTAAAGACATTTTGATTTGAAACCCATGCGTGAGGAGGATGCAATTAAATTTGCGATGCTACATCTTGAGGAGGATGCACATGATTGGTGTTATCATGGACTAGTTGACATAAGGGCACATGCACATTGCTACATATGCAAATCTCACATGAAGGTTCGAGGAAAAATTTGATAGGAGACATCCTGATAGATTCTTTAGGGAGTTGACTCACTTGAGATAGATAGGTTCCTTGGATGTGTACATTGCGAGTTTTCAGAGAAATGGGTCTTAGTGATGGTTCCTGATATATTTGAGATGAGGTTGACTTCATTATTCATAACAGGGTTGACATATGCTTTGGCTGGATTTGTGAAGGCATTTGAGCCTCCTTCATTACATGAGGCCATTAGGAGAGCTCGAGATTTGGAGTTGTCTACTCCAAATTCTAGATTTCCACCCAGAGTTCAATAGAAAATGCTTCCACCTTGACAGGATGACAGGAGACAGGACTTGGCTAGGAAGCCAGTTATTGCACCAGAGCTTAGGGAGGAATTGAGGTGGAAGAAACTATGCTTTGAGTGCCGTCAGCCATGGGCAGCGTGGACATAATTGCTTTGGAAAGGGCAAGGCCCATTACATTGAGGTCTACGAGGATAGTGATTGAATGAGGGAGAGGAGGTAGGAGAACCTCATGAGCTTGATGACAGTGATGCTTAAGATAGTGTAGGTGTTAAGACTGCAGAGGAGACCTTTCCACACTGAGACCATAGCTACATTATCAAGTACCCCTAGGTACAAAACTTGGCAATTAGGGCTCGAGGAGTCATGTAGGGACAATAAAGTGTGGTAGTGCTTATTGATTTTGGGGTCACCCACAATTTTATTGATGCCATTATGGTAGAGAGATGGGGTCTACATGCAGAACACTTCGAGGGCTTCAACGTTGTTGTTGCCAATGGGGAGTCCATGAGATGTACAACGGAGGGTTCCACAGTTGAGCATTACTATGGGTAACTATACAATTATCAATGATTTCTATATTGTTGGTATTAGAGAGACCAACATAGCGCTTGGAGTGCAATGGCTCTAGTCGCTTGGTGAGTTCCAGACCAACTTTCAGACGATGGAACTAAAGTTTAAGTTCGATGGTAACAATGTGGTCTTGAGAGGATTATCTTCAGATGCACACTGGAGTTGTCACGGCCAAACAGATGAAGAGGATTCTCAGGCACAATAATGTGGATTGGGTAGTTCAGTGCTTGGTTTCAACTAAGAATTTAGGCGAGGATCGACCAGAGTATCATGTTTGATGTCCAGACCCTACAGGACGAGCACAATGCAATTTTCAGCGATATACCTCCAGGTGTACCTTTAAATAGAGGATTTGAGCATTTGATCAAGCTTGAGGACAACAAGCTCGTGGTCACAAATCCTTACCACATCACCCCAAACGATTTAACGATGAGATTGAGAGGACCATACATGATCTTCTAGGCACGAGACATATCAGGCCCAGTTCTAGTCCCGTTGCTTCTTCGGTAGTTTTGGTGAAGAAGATGGATGGAACCATGCAGATGTGTATAGATTACCGTGCGTTGAATAAGAAAACCATTAAGAATAAGTATCCCGTGTTTTGCATTGATGAGGTTGATGGATGAGCTACATGGTGCAACCTATATTTCTAAAATAGGGATTTGCGATTTGAATACCATCAAATTAAGGTCAGAGAGGGGGATGTGCAAAAGACAGCTTTCAGATGCCACTATGGTCACTTTGAGTTTCTTGTGACGCCATTTGGATTGTTTAATGCACCTGCTACATTTCAATCTCATATGAACCATGTGTTCAACCGCCACCTGCTGATGTTCGTGTTGGTATTCTTTGATGACATTCTAGTCTATAACAGGACATGGGAGGAGCACATGAGACATCTTGATGAGGTATTGGGTATTCTAGAGACTAATTCGTTATATGCGAAGGTTTCTACATGCGAGTTTGGCATGACAAAGTTGTTATTCTTGGGCCATGTGATTGGAGGAGGCGGAGTCAAGGTTGACAAAGCAAAGATTGAGGCAATATTAGATTGGCCACCGCCTAGGACCTTGACACAGTTGAGAGGGTTCTTCGGTCTATGCACTTGCTACAAGGGGTTTGTGAAGAACTTTTCTTGATTAACTGCACCTTTGAAATATTTGACCAAGGAGGGGGATTTTACTTGGTCAGAATCAACACTACCGGTTTTTTATCACCTTAAGGAGGTGATGAGCTCATGTCCAGTTCTTGCACTACCAGATTCACTCGGCCATTTGTACTCGAGTGTGATGCATCAAGTGAGGGCATTGGATCGATACTCATGCAAGAGAGGCATTCCATTGCGTATGAGAGTTGGAAGTTGAGTAATGTGTAGAGGGGATACTCAATTTACGACAAGGAGATGTTGGCCATTATGCATGCATTGGCCAAATTCTAGTAGTATCTTGTGGGTAGTAAATTCGTGGTTTGTATGGATCACAATAGTTTGATGTTTTTGCTAGGGCAGAAGGATCTCAATGACCGCCAGCAGAGATGGATGAACAAGGTTCAAACTTATGATTTCGACGTAGAGTACACAAAAGGTAAGAATAATATGGTAGCTGATGCATTATCTAAGAGGCCTCACCTTACCTCTGTGATTAGTTCTATGCCAGAGGTTTTAACTGATTGGAAGGCTCACATGTTGAGTATTCCAAAAATCAGTTTGCATGTGAGATCATGGATGGCATTATTCAGGATGACAGATACAAAATCTTGGATGATCTCATATACTACAAGGATAGGATTTTCCTTGTACCCAAGTCCAAGATGAAGGAGAAGATCCTTCGAGCAGTGCATGATACATCTCTAGCAGAATGTCCTAGGTATTTTAAGACCTACAGGTACATCAGAGAGAGATGCACATGGAAAGGGTTAAAGGACGATGTTCTTATTGACCATATTAGGGAGTGTTTGGTTTGTCAACAAACCAAGGTTGAGCATTCTTTCCCAACAGGACTTCTACAACCTCTTCCTATACTTGAGCATAAATGAGAGAGCATATCTATGGATTTTACTACAGGCCTTCCCTCAGTGCATGGGCATTATTGCATGTATGTGGTGATTGATTGGTTGACCAAGTATGCCCATTTCTTTTCTATGCCTTCTGGGCATAAGACACCATAGGTAGCTCAAACATTCTTCATAGGTATTTTTAGGCTTCATGGTTTGCCTAAGAGCATTGTCAGTGATGTGGAAAAGATTTTCATGAGCATGTTTTGGCAGGGGATTTTCAGACTTGCAGGTATGGAGTTAGCTCCTAGTTCTAGCTATCATCCACAGACATATGGGCAGACAAAGATAGTTAATAAGTGGATAGAGAGCTATTTGCGTAGCTATGTTGCAGGACATGAGCATGCATGGGTTAGATGGCTACACATGGGTGAGTATTGTTACAATACCACCTATCATATGACTATTGGCATGGCTCCATTTCGGGCATTGTATGGATATGATGCCTCATCGTTCGTGGACCTGGTATTATCAAATAGCCGAGCTCCCAAAGCTGGTGATTGGTTACAGGAGAACTAGGATATTATGAAGGTCCTCAAGGAGAATCTGCAAAGAGTACAAAATCAATAGAAAATTTATGCAGACACAGGATTGAGAAATCTTTTGAGATAGGGGATTTAATCTTTCTACGATTACAACCATACATGCAATCCTCACTTAAGAAGAGTGGTGTTGAGAAGTTGAAACCTCAGTTCTATGGGCCATATAGGATAGTACGGAGGGTTGGGGTAGTTGCATATGAGTTGGAGCTTCCAGAACAGAGCAGGATCCACAATGTCTTTCATGTTTCATGCCTTTAAAGGGCACTTGGACAACATATTATGCCTTCTATAGATTTGCCACCTTTGGATGATGAGGGAAAGCTAGTCTTATAAGCAAAGACTATCATTGAGGTGAGGCAAAGGAAGCTCAAAACTAGGGTTATTATTGAATATCTAGTGCGGTGGAAGGATTTGCCACTTGAGGATGCTACTTGGGACGGTGAGCAGATTTTACAACATCCTGGTTTGCATTTGCTTATGGGCAAACAAATTTCGGGAAGGGAGGACTGTAAAGTCCCCATTCCTATGCCGGAGGCCTAGAGGCTTATTTTCGTCTTAGCTTTGGTCATACCTAAGAGGCTAGAGACGTTAGAGGCTATTGGGTATGGGTTTATTTTGATACCACCTTCACTTTATGTTATATTTCGTCATTGACTTAAGTGTTGGGTGACTAGGTAGTACTTTATGTTCTAATTCTTCATTGGGACAACTTAAGTGTATTTTTTAGCATGTGCATAATAAAGTCACTTAAGTTATATTTATGTTTATGAGAAAATATCCAAAGGGGGCCGATTTGGGGTTTATTAGAGGAAAAATGTTATATGCATATCCCCTGAGGTCCATTTTGGAGATCATTCAAACATTCAACTTATTTTTAAGGCTGTTGCTATTTTCAGACCTTATTGCTTGTGGAGGTCAGATTCTTCTGGATCCCTAGCTTCGGTGGTGAGAGATCCATCCCTAATTGGTACCTCACATTATTCGGTGAGGGTTTTCCACCCCATATTCCTAGCATTGCCAGTTCAGGGATTTTTGGATCAGATTTGGAGAGTAATTAGAAATTCAACTGATTTAGAGGAGGACATCCATTCTTCAACAAGGGTTTCATCTATTTTCAGATATGGGGCTGCTGGGTGTCTCCCACAAGTGGAGTGACCTACCTAGGAAATTTGGCAAGCATTTTGAGCAGGGTTTTTCGTAGCTCGGATTTGTCATGGAGATTTCAGATTTGAAGGATTGTTCTTGTCATATTGATGCCAAGGAAAAAATTATTCCAGGCATTTTCTATTGATATTATGGAGTTTATGGTTAGTTGTACTTTTCCCTCATTTGCTGTCATAAAATAAAAAATAAAATCAGCGTTGGCCATTAACAAATTATTTCTCAACTGTTTATTGTTCTCTATATTTTTCTACATCTTTTGAAGCTTCTAGGGCTATTGTTGGAAATGGTTGTTTTGGAAGATATATATTTTTTTTAGATTTAATGTACCTTGTCCTGGAAAAATCATAATTGCAGTTTGCAGGTTTTTGATAAATTTCTGAGTTTTAAAGTGATATCGTACCCATAGGGATATGGGTATGGTCTCGTGTACGTGACCTTTCTATACCTAGGACGTACCCAGGGCCCGTGGGTGACGGTATACGTTCCTGAACCGTACTAGTACACCATTACGTATTAGGTCAGAATATGGTAGATCAGGGGGAGTACTGTGGCATTTCTCAATGAAGATCTTAGCTAGAGGCTTATGTTCCGTCTTAGCTTTGGTCATACAACAAGAGGCTAGAGACCATTGGACCTCTACTTGGGCTATGGATTTATTTTGATACCACCTGAATCAGACTTAATGTTATACTTTGTCATTGGACTTAAGTGTTGAGAAAAGCAATTCAGGTGGTAGCTTTATGTTCCCATTCTTCTAACAAGCCTTGGGACAACTTCATGAGCCCTATTTTTCTAACAGATTCTGCAGCGTCACATAAAGGGCAACTTAATTTATGTGATTGATGACAAGTCTTGTTGGGAAAATTACCTAATCTTTTGAGCAATTAGGGTTTCATTGGAGGAAAATTTTCCAGTTATACATTATCCCAAGATGAGGCCGTTTGGAGGTCATTCACACATTTGACTATTTTCAGCTATTGCTATTTTCAGCCTTATTCGCTTGTGGAAGTTAGATTCTTCTAGGATCGCTAACTTCAGTGGTGAGAGATCCATCCCTAGCTGGTAGAGCACTCTTTCGGCGAGGGTTTTCCAATCCTATATTCTCTAGCTTGTTGTTTGCACGGCTCAGATTTTTGGATCTGATTTGGAGAATTAATCAGAGATTCTGTTTTAGAGGAGGACAACCATATTCTACAACAAGGGATTTCATCTATTTTTCAGATTTGGGGGCTGCTGGGTGTCTGCTCACAAGTGGAACAACCTACATAGGTAAATTCGGGAAGTATTTTGGAAGGGGTTTCCTGTGGCCCATTTCCAAAGATTTCAAATTTGGAGCTTGTTGTTGCCATAATGATGCCCTAGAAAATTATTCCAATCATTTTCTATTGATATTCTGGAGTTTACGGTCAGCTGTACTTATTCCTCATTTTCTGTCATAAAATTAATAAAATAAATTCAGCGTTGGCCACTACAAATTATTTCTCAGTTGTTTATTGTTCTCTATATTTTTCTGCATCTTTTGAAGCTTCTGGGTATTGTAGGAAGTGGTTATTTTGGAAGATATAATTTTTAAAAAAAGTTTGTCCCTTGCCGTCCTGGAAAAATCATAATACCTTGGCCAAACGGTGGAGTTTGGAGCCGACTTTTTTCTCCAGAAATGTTTTTTTGAGTCTTACAGATTACTCTAGCTAGATTGACACCATTTTTCACTATTCGGTGAAAATTTTGTGAAAAAGGCAATGGTGTTATTAATGATTTTGGCATGCTAAAAATCCAAGGTAAGGGCTTTGAGATTCACATCTTTCGGCATTTTTCAGACAGATGTATTTAAGATGTCTGTACCAGTCATATGCCTTAGATATATCTAGTTTTATGAACATGCTTGCATCTTTCCCTTTTAAAATTGTGTGAATTGCTTCCTAAGCTGTCTCTATACCATCCAATATTTGTCTGCTTGCTACAAACCCCGTCTGTACCTCTCAAATTAGCTTCAACAAGACCTTAGACCGATTATTGAGTTGGATTTGTATCAATGATTGTTAGGCACAAGACCTTAGACCGATTATTGAGTTGGATTTGTATCAATGATTGTTAGGCATAAACATACTTCTGTGTCTAATGCCCAGGCCTGGACTAATAGTTTTTATGCTTAGCATAATAGAATATGTATCTTTTGATTTCTCCGTAATATATATCTTTTCCTTTTTAAAAAAAGAAAAAAAAAGAAGCTTTGGAAGCCATTAGCTTGAGCCTTTTTGCCATTACCTTTGCTACAGGTTTGTATGAGGGATTGTATAGAGCTATTGGCTGGAAGTCACTAAAAGTCAAAGAATTGGCTCTTTTAGGAATCAATACTATGAATGTGGGAATCCCTGCTTCTGACATTTATTTTGAACCTATTGATTCATGCACCGTGGCCACAATATCTTCTTTGCTTATAGCCCAACATAACTGACATATATGTGCAATGAAACCATCCGGCCCTCAAGCTTTAGAATTTAGGCAGCTCAGAGGGCTGCTTCGACCTCTTTCTCTGTTATTGGGACAATTAACATCTCATTTGACTGGGATTTACAATTAGAGGAATGTTATTAATCAGCTCCTGTTTATTGCAAGGATGCTTCTCCTGAGACGCTGTGTAAATTTCTGAAGTATGAATTTAACACCCTCTTGAATTTTCCCAAGCTCTGCTTCCAGCGTTTCCTTTACCCTGAAGATATTTCCAAAATCTTCAACATTTCATTTTTTTGTTTTCATTTTTACATAGTCCAACTTTATCTTTAGAATATGTATCTTACTATCATGGGCCACCATTATCCATGATTTCTCTACACTGTTTTTTTTAACGGATCTTTCCTATATCTCACATTAGAAATAATCCCCCAGAGGCTCCATTAGCTTCAGAAATAAGGCTATTTGCTCTATGCCAAACCTTTGCCAAGATTTTGCTGCTGTTTCCTGCATTTTGGTTTCTTGTATGACAACTATTAAAGACTTAATGTTTTTCAATTATCCATTTTAAAGCTCCTTTTTGGGGTTTTCCCCTGCTCTTATATTCTAAATGGTAATGCTCATCTTACTACTTTTGAAAGGGGTCTAGGGTAAGAAGTGCTTGCTTAACTGCTGTAACTTCTCCTTTTGTGATTGCTTGATTGGCTAGAGCTTTTGATTTTGTGCCTCATATTACTATGCTCATATGCTTCAATTCTATTCTTTTTTGGTCAGGCATTTTACCCCTTTTCTTTGTTCCTGCAGTTCTTTTGCCGTAAGCAGAGACTTGCTTTTATGAAATAATGTATTATTTTATATAATATATGCTGTAATAGTTTTTTAATATTATTTCAAATAATTTGTTTGAAATTTTATGTTTTGTAATGTTAGTATTGCAAAAATTTAATGGAGTGTCCATTATTGTATCGTTTAATGTCTTATGTATATGATGTCTATTGTTATGTAATGTCTAGTATAAAAGTAAAGTCATCTTGAAAAGGTACTGAAATGAGTTTTTTTACAATGTTCATCAATATTTTAATTATGCTAAGAAGTGTTCTACAATGGCAGCTGGGTGTGGTTGTGGGCTGTAATGTCAGTGAGTGTGTTCGCTTTTAATTTCAACCTTACATTTGACATCCATTTGACTGTCAGTAAGAAGTTTTTCCTTTTTTCTCGGAGAAGTTTGAAGCCCATTTTTTTTCTCTCTAGAATTATTATTTCGAGCCTTACATGCGTGTAGCTAGATTGACATCAGTTGTCACCATTCAGTGGGAAATTTTGAGCCTTACATGTGTGTAGCTAGATTGACACCATTCATCACCATTCAATGGGATTTTTTTGGAGGAGGTAATGAAGTTATTAATGATTGTGGTATGCTAAAAATCCAAGACAAGGGGCCTTAAAATTGATCTCTCTCAGCATTTTTCAGATAGATGTATATAAGATATTTGTAATAGTGAATATATGTTTATTAGTTTATCAATGTTTAATTTGTTGTTCTCTTTTTGAGATTCTATTACGCCACACAACTATGGAGATTTAACCCTCATCTATCTGAAGGAAAACAAATGCATATTAGGGATCTAACTTTTGCACAAATGATGTTTGCTCACTGCGCATATTTGGTGGTTGAACTTGGGCTCTACAACTTCACATGTTGTAGCAAGGATACAACTTTCCTTCAGTGTAGAGTGATGACCCAATTCTTTGTGACACTCATGCGGCTCACTTCCTTTTTGCAGCTTGTCTTACCTTTGCGGCATCTTGCAACAAGTATACAACTTAATGCCATTGAGCGCAACCCTTTGCATCATTTCGTGCAACTTTGTATTCTTTTGCAGTTTGCCCAACACGAAGCATCTTTAATTGAGTCTTGTCACACCTTGGTGCTTTGCCCTGTGCAATTCCTTGCATCCTGTGCACTTGCCTCAGAACCCATGTTTCCACTGCAGTCTTATGCTAGCATTGCGCAACCTCTATGGCTTCTGCAATCTCACGCAAACCATTCCAAGTCACATTCGTAGCTTTGGCAATGTTGTGCAAGCCTCTATGATGCTTGTAGTTTACCCCAACGTTGCGTAGTTCCTCGTGGCTCTTTTGTGCGTCATCACACTTGTGCCTTGCTTCCTTGCATGCCATTTGTCACTGTGGATCTGCACGAGATTGTTTAACTTAAGAATTTGCTTGTTAACACCTTTTGCCAAGCGGCATATCTTGTGCCAAGCCCTGTCGGAGCATCTTTGTGGCATGTCATATGTCGGATCCCGACTGTTACGTGAACCAAGAAGATGAAATGACTCTAGCCATCTCTCCGACAACCGTTGCTAGTTGTAACTGCTATTGTCATTTGCATACATGTATTGTAACCACTACAATAGAACACACACTCACAAGAGATTTGAACTTGCACTCTCTAGAGACACACCATATAGTTTTGCTTGGTTCTACTTTGGCTCTAAATTCATCTATTTATAATCCTTTGTAGTAGTCTTGACAATCAATAAGAATGCATTCCCCTTTTGATACAAGAGCTTGCCCTATTCATTGTTGATGAATGGAAGTTGTATTTCTTGCAAATAAGTCTTCTGCTACATTGTTGTGTGTTTGGTTCATTGCATTCGATAACCCGTACACACTATTCTAATTCTCATTGCTCCAACTAGCACTGGATTGCCCCCCACACATGGTCCTGGGCTCCATGGTGTTGATCATTGGTATCATAGCATAGCTCTTAACCTTTTTATGCCTGTAAATACACAAGTACAATGAGAGAAAGGACAAGAAGTCAGTTCAGTTTTCACCTACTTGGAAGAATGTCGTAATTACTGTAAGATAGATGACACCTAGAGATAGCCTTAGGTAATCTTAGACATCCAAAAGGTCATTAAGGATGCTTTGGAAGAACAACACAACAAACTCTTTTGCCAATTCTGTGAGTTCATGGTTTAACTAAACTTAATGGGACTACCCTCTTTCTCTTAGTTGTTTTACATGCAATTTCAGCATTAGATCCCTTTCAATGTCCAAGTGAACCTTGATATTCCAATATTTGAAGGCAAGATTGATGCCGTGACACTAGTTAAGTGGATGCGCCAACTTGAGGCCTACTTTTTTGTCAACAACTTCACAGATGAAGAGAAGATCAACTTTGCGGCATTGAAATGTCCATTTTAGCGTCCAGTGGAGACATTCAACACAAAATGCATTAGAGATATCCAGCCCATTTAGACTTGGAATGTTTTTTTCAATGCTATGTAGGAGTGTTAGCCCCTCAAACATTTATGAGGATGAATACACGAGTTCAAGCAGTTGTTACAATGCAAGGAACAATCAGTTGAAGACTTCACTAGTGAGTTCCATGATTAAGTTTTGCGCCATTGTGAGGAACTCTCAGAGCAACATAAGGTGTTGAAGTACATCAACGGACTCTCACCTTATCTATGTGCCAAGATGGAGTTCTTGATTTTTGACTCTTTGCGTGAAGCATACCACAACACCCCAAAGATTGAAGACAAGGCCAATGTGAAGCAACACTTTGTATCTTCATCCAATGGTGTGCGCAAGAGTTAGCCAGTACACACCACACCATCTCAAGTCCCTGCACAAAACAAGCAAAAGGCTTTGCATAGATGTGAGCAACCTAAGAAGGCTGTGCAACACAACTAGTTATCTTTTCCACCTTCCAACTTAGACAAAGGCAAGAAGATGAATGACAAGTATTGTTATTGACATTGCTCGCACACCCATAACGATTCCGATGGCCATGACAACAACAATCACTGCTTGCGAAATCTACATTGGGTCCCGTGTAAATGGATGACATTGATCCAAATAGTTCTTGTTTGTGCACCAACGTGTAATATCCCTTTCAAGGGATTAGGCCAACAATCAAGGAATTTGTAATGTCCCCTTTTTGGGACATTAATTAATTAAAAATATTGGAGACCTTTAATCCACTCTTCCCATAGATTAAAGGATAAAAAATTGGGAAAATGTCATTGCTCCTATTTTTAAATTAAATAATTAATTCTCCTCTTATGTTTTATTTTTAATATTAAAAGGGGGGATTAATATTCTATTTGGAGTTTTACTTTTCAGGAGAGAAGACTATTTTTAAAAGAGACCCTTCTACATGAGGAAATGCACCATAGAAAGGAGGGAAACTTGGAGATTTGAAATGCCAAAAGCTATATAAGGAGATGCGGTGACCCCTTGGGGGCATGTTGAGATTTTTATTAAAATATCTTCATGCTTGAAGAGGGATGTATGCTCATGTGATCACATTATAAAGGTGTTCTTCAACAACACCATTATTGTGGAGAGTGTGAGACCTTCTAAGCTTTCGTTGAGTGAATGTTGCATGATATATTCATTCTATGTTTGGCGCATTTATTTGAGAAGGAAATCTGCATGTTATTGATTATTGTTGAGGGGTTTAATAGCGCTTTATGATCTGTTGTTATTGCTGCAATTATTAGAGCCGTAATGACTTGCATGAGAGGTTGTTTTGGCATGTTTGGGTGTCTTTTGAGCTAGATCTGCAATCTGATCTGTATTGGCGTATTTTTCCAAGTTTGGGGCAGATATTTTGGGTGTGTTGGAAGGTTAGAAAGAGCTGATAATAATTTATGCAATTTATGCTAACCCTAGTGACTTGATATCATATTTTTGGGGCTGGTTTAAGGTGGTTTTAGTGATCAGAAAATTCAGATTCATAATTCATTGGAAAGGCCTTGATTTCTAGTTTATTGCGCATTTTATTTCACACAAAAATACCAAGTATTGAATGAGTTATTAATTTTTGAAGTTTCAACTGTTTTTGGTGCAATTTTAATTAATTAACTGCTGTTATAAAATAAGATATGGAAAATATTAGTTTTCTAATTGGTTCTCCCATCTAACCCACTACTTTAGCCTACTCCAACCCCATTTGGGTTGTATTAATGCTGACATTGAGTTATTTGAGGTCGAACTAAGAGGATCTAATCCTTCTAGAGTCGATTTGAGTTAATTAATTTGCAGATTTAAATAATATCCCAAAAGGGGATATTACAGAATTAGCTTCAAACACCACATAACCAAATTTGATTTCTATGGATAGATTCTTTTATGCTCTAAAATATGCATGTTCACATACATAACTCAATGACACCCTCCAAATCAAAGGCCAAAGGGGATGTGTTGTGGTAGGGCCTTTGAATAGATGATCGTGATTTTTGAGCTAGTAAGATAAATTACGTTTGATGGTCGTGATTCTTCCTGGTTGCGATTCTTGATTCGTTAAGCTTGTTTCCTCTGATACATTTTTCATTACTCGACCCTTGGGGGTCGTGCTAGGTCGTTTTTCGTTTTTGTGTGCTTTTTTTTGATGTTTGTTCTCTTGCAACCACTATTGTGGCCATAGTCAAGTTCTTTTGGCCACGTTTTTTGTTTTTTAGTGCCCTTGTGTATTGTGCCCTCTGCCAACAAACATCTAGGTTTCCACTTTTCTATGTATGGAGCCTATTTGTGAGGGGTTTTTCATGGAAACTAAAGGGATTCTGATGAATAATCCAAGGGATCAAGGAGTTTCGACCCACTTGGATTCAACTGTGCCTACTTTTAAAGAAATTATGGGAAGGAATTCTAAGTCTAATTTGCAAGGACGAAATTTTCAAAAACCTCCGTTGAGAATGCCTCAATTGGATCCCGGGAAACATGAGAATGACTGTATGAAAGCAGCTGATGGCATGCCAGTGATAAAGCTTCAAAAAGCATATGTTCAAAGTGGCATAGAAGCTCTGGAGAATAGAGGATGAATTGTATGTTTTCTTGGATTTAGGCCATCATAGCCAGCATTTAAAGAATGGGCACAGAAAATGTGGAAGACCCCTGGCGAGTACACCATTTCAGTATACCCTAATGGTTATTTCCTTGTTTTCTTTGACTCATCTGTAGATCGTGAATTAGTTTTTCAAGGAGGCCCATGGTTCTTTGGAAGAGCGGGTTTGTTTATGAAACCGTGGCATACAATGTTTAAAACAAAGGAAGAGTCACCATCGGTCGCTCCAGTTTGGGTTAGATTATTTGGTCTTCTAGCTAAATATTGGAATCAACATGTCTTCATGGAGATTGGAAATAGTCTGGGAACTTGTATGATGATGGCAAATGCCTCTTTTAAGTAATAACAAATGATTTACACACTCATACGTTTGCCAATGGATCTAAATCAGCCTTTATCGAAAAAATATTTCATTGGCAGTGGAGGATGAGACATGGGAGCAAGCACTTGATTATGAAAACATCCCTTTCCGTTGTCGTAGTTGTCATGAATATGGGCATTTGGTTAGAGATTGTCTTCTCAAAATACCAGATACCACTGTAGAAGGAAGAAAACAAGAGGAATTTATCAAACCAAAAGGAAAAATAACAGCCAAAGAGGATCCTAAAGCAAAATTGGAAGTAGTCACAATCGATTTGCTAGTTTGCAATAGGTAAAAGAGGAAGAAGGAAATGAGGAATTAATGGAATCCCAAGTCCCTGAAACACAGCCTAATCAGCTTACTCAACAGGAACAAAGCATGGATCAACAAAGGAAAGAAGATCAAAATCAGTTAGTGTTTATTCAGCAACAGCCTATATCAAATTCAACAGGTAAAAATGTGAAGAGCTATTAGAGGAAAACCAAATATCAAGATAAATTTTTGGATGTAGAGCCGCATATCTAGGTAATGGAAAATATGGATCAAGCACTGGTCCTTTTAATCATGATAAGGGAAAACAAATTGATGAATCCTCATTAGGAGTTGCTCAGGAACAAATGAAAAAACTAAAAGTTGATAAAAATATAAAACTAGGTCATAAATCAACTCAAATATCTCTTCAAAATGAGGGTAAGAAGTTGAGCAATGTTGGGATGGTATGAGATTTATCCCAATTTTTCCAAACTCCATCATGAAGATAATTACTTGGAATGTTAGGGGGCTAAAAGGCAACCCATCTAAAGTTCAGGAAATAAAACGAATGATTGACACTAACCGTCCTCTCGTGGTTTTCATTCAAGAGACTAAAGCTTCTATAGATCTTGTGGCGGCCACTGTTGAGAGAATTTGGCCTAAAGCCCTTCATATTGCTTTGAGTTCGTAAGGATCTTCTGGAGGTATTATTACTTTATAGGATCTTAAAGCTGTTACAGTGTTAAATTCATGTGCTATTCATGGAGGGCTTCTAATTCATGTGTATTCTGAAGTAGATGCCCAAAATTTTGTATTAATTAATGTTTATGTCCCTCTGGATGTGGGTGCTAAACAAAAACAATGGAATGAGATATCTTGTATGGCTAAACTGTTTATAGAGGCCCCTCTTATTTTAGGAGATTTTAATACTATTCTTGATCCTCAAGAAAAACAGGGTGGAAATAAACAATTGAATTCTAGTTCTTCAATTATGTCTCAACAGATCCAGTCACTCCATTTAGTGGATGTTCCAACGGGAAATGGTGTTATGACATGGAATAATAGAAGACAAGGACAACAATATATTATGGAAAGATTGGATTGATTTTTAGTATCTAAAGAATGGTGGCTAAAAGATTTTGTTCCTAAGGCAAAGCTTCTGAATAATATAGGTTCTGATCACTAGCTTGTGTCTATTGAGTTAGGGAAATCTTATTGGCATTATGTGCCCTTTCTATTCCAATTGATGTGGCTGTGGCATGAGAATATCAGAAATTATATCCAACAGTGGTGGGTGGAGTGATTTTGGAGATATAAAGGCTAGGAAAACAAGAATTCTGGAACAATTGGAAGCTATCAATTCTCAAATGCACCAACAGGGAAATATAAGCGATTCTCTTTAGCAAGAACAAATTTTAAAAGCTAAATTGACAGAATGGAAAATTCGAGAGGAAATAATGTGGAAGCAAAATATAGAATTCAATAGTTAATTGAAGGAGACAATTTTTGCTTTCTTCCATAAATCATTACTAGATAGAAGATTGCATAATCATATTAATTCTTTGAAGAGCAAAGAGGGACAATAGATATATTCTCTGGATGAAATGAAACATGAGGTTATGATTTTTACAGAATTATTCACAGCTCAACCTCTTAATTTAGAGAACCAGCAAAAAGTGTTAGATGTTCTGCCTCGCTTGATTTCTCAAGAGGAAAATGAACAACTTATTCAACCAATTACTGAACAGGAGTTGTATACAGTTGTCTTCAGTATGGCGAAAGGTAAAACACTAGGTCCGGATGGATTTCCCATTGAATTCTATCAATTTTTTTGGGATATCATTAAGTATGATTTACTTAGTGTTGTGGAAGAGGCTAGAATTTCAAAATCTATGCTTAAGGAAATAAACAAAACATTCATTTTTTTCATTCCCAAATCTGTGGATGTGACTGAAATTTCGGATTACAAACCTACAACTCTATGTAATGTTCTGTTTAAAATTATCACAAAAGTCATGGTGGAAAGATTAAAACCTCTTTTACATAATATTATTTCCCTTGAACAAGGAGGGTTTGTTCCAGGACGTCAACTTCATGATGAAATTGCTATGGCTCGAGAAATCCTGCATTCTATGGATCTCCAGAAGTCTCCTTATATGTTTATCAGATTGGATTTATCCAAAGCATATGATAGAGTGGATTGGAAGTTTCTTAGTTAGGTCTTAGCGAAATTTGGTTTTTCTGATGATTGTATTAAATGGATAGAGGCATGTTTAACTTCAGTCTCTTTCACTGTGTTAGTTAATGGTACTCCTACAAATCTGTTTTGTGCTTCCAAGGATATACTCCTTTGTCGCCTTTTTTATTCATTATTTTGGCTGAATGTTTGGGACGACTAGCAAATAGAGCTTGTCAAGAAAAAAGAATACAAGGTGCGCAACTTGCCAAATCTATAAAGCCTCTTTCTCATTTGCAGTTTGCAGATGATTCTACTTTGGCTGGGAAAGCCACTCCAGTGGAAGCTAATCAATTTGCTAAAATTATCCATGTGTTTTCTTGTGCCTCTGGTCAACTTATCAATGAAACTAAATCAAGTATTATCTTTTTTCATTGCTCTATACAACAGTAAGAGAAAATTTTCAAGATCTTCCATTTCAAAAAATGTTCTCTTCTTATTAAATATCGGGGAGTTCCTCTTGTTGCTAAACAAAATAAAAATTGGAAGTGGCTAATAGCAAAGATAAAAGGTAAGATACAAAAATGGACCAATAAATGGCTCTCTACAGCAGGCAAAATGATTTTGGTTAAGGTTGTCCTTCAGGCTGTTCCTTTTGATGTTTCATCTATTCTTAATATTCCTAAATTAGTTTTGAAAAAATGTGATGCTATTTGTCAGACTTTTTTGTGGAATGGCACACAAAATTAACACAAATGATCATTAGTAAATTGGGATGCTCGTTGCCACCCAAAAAGGAAGGTGGATTAGGCTTTAGATCATCTGTTAAACAAGCACATGCTCTTGTTGGCGACCTTTACTGGAGGTTGATTTCATTTCCAAATGAATTGTGGGCTATTAATATTAGAGTCAAATATATGGAAAATTATCCACCAGAATATATTATTAGATTGTCCCTTCCGCAAAGAGAATCTCCTATTCTGGCTGTTCACAAAATGGGGGAAGACATTATCAAAAAAAGGATTTTTTGGATAATAAATAATGGGGATGAGGCTTATTTTGGCTTGATTCATGGGATGGCCAGCCTCCATTAATTCAGCAATTTCCTCATTTACATAATCTTATGGCAGAAATGCATCAAAAAGGATGGACAAGAGTTATGCATTATAGTAGACAATCATCCCTTCCTTGGGAAATGGGAAGATGCTGGATACCTACTCATGAATGGCCTGTTCAGATTGGGTAGCAAGATCAAGTCTTAATTGAACATTTGTTACAAAAGTATCCTCTTTCTTCATCTAATGAATTAGATGTAATAGGATGGGGAAATACTTAAGCGGGAGAATATACTGTTCAATTAGGATATGAGGCTTTACTTAAAAGTATTTCTCACCCTTTCAAGCAATGTATAACAAACAAACACAGGTCTTCCATCAATGTCGAGATGACCCTGATGCGCATGGAGGTGATATGTATCCGTCAATAAAAACTGCATAATGACAGACTGCTTTGTACAGATTAGGGTGATGGAACTCCACAAAAGAATATCTTCACATTAAAAGCACGACTATACCTTAAATCTTTCTAAAGCAACCTTAACTTTATAGAGAATACCTTAAATGAGGCTAATTAAACAATTCTCACATCATAATGCTACATCATAGGCATAATCAAAGAGACTGTTGTGATACCAATTGAAAGAAATATACCCAATACCTTTATTCATATGACGAAAACCCTTCAGTGGTCGGGACTGAGGACAAAAACCCTCATACCCAATTGGTAATTCCATCCAAGGGTTACATCTATGCTTCCACAATAAAAATAAATCTCTTGCCATTCTCAGACTGTGTTAATGTTATTTAGTGCATCTATTTCTAGTGATATACATTCCTGGATGACTTGTACAGTTGCTACATGTATTCCGTCATCCGACTACTACAATAGTCTGTACCATGGCTACAGTAGTTCATACAATTGGCACAGTATTCTGTAAGAACGCTACAGTAATTCGTACCATTCCGTTGAGAGTGTGTGTGCAGACTCTCCTCCTTCGGACGTTTCATCATATGCAAACAGACGGTCCCCCATAATCATATTATTTTGGCAGAGTTTGGAGCCCGACCTTTCCGTCTGGAGACTATATTTGTACATTCATCATCCTTTCTTCACCGTATCAGGAGGTTTGGTGATCTACTCCGGTGAGTAGGACAAGTATCCATATCTCGCCTATTGTTCTTCTGTGAGTATTGCCTAGGGTATTAGGCCGTTGATGGTTTTCCGAGGACTTCTGCTATATTGGAAATAAAATCAGTTGGTATCCAGATTGATTGTCTCCCCCCCTTCCCAGTGATTCTTTGAATGCTCCCAGTCATCTCTTGCCCACCAAGCAAGTGTTGAACAAGTCCATCTGGGAGGATATCTAGAAGAGCTTCATTCAGACTACTTGGGTGAACCATCCCTAAGGGTTTGCGAGGTCCTAAGATGTCTTTTTATGCAGAGCACTTTCTTGAAATCAGAGATGGACTCATCATTCCGCCTGCAGTACACCTCTCGTCACTGGGTGCATGCCTTCAACTATACCTTTGGAGTCAGTTTCGAGTCGGCTCCCACAGACTTTGGTGCGAGACTGATCACCACATTGATTGCGGATGGACAGACTTTATAGGCTCTGTAGCCTTCATGAGGTGGAGACTGAGACTCATTTCATCTTCCATGCCCCATATACTATGAGATCAGAGGACGATTTCATTGTCTCTTCAGAGGGATTCAAACTCTCTCGGTCTTCTTCAGATATATTGACCAGCGGTGTCTTGCCCTCTACATCCGTGAGTCTCCTGTTGTTCCGAGACCAGATTCTTCATCCCCCTCTAAGAGTCATTGCTGCCACGAGACGAATTACAGCCTTCTTTTCAGTTCTACCCACTAGTGGAGGAACTAAACAGCAATAGCCTTCTGACCCAATTTAGTGCATAGATCAGTTCGTCCCCGGTTGGACCTTCACATCTCCCTCGATCACCGCCAACAGAATCGGATGCCACACACGTACCAGAGGGCAGTCCAGCTCCATTCGTCTCCCCTGGCCGTCGTGTCAGTCTCAGATCTCAGCAAGGGGAGGAGGTTTTCGCCCCCCGTCTTTGAGTTGCCAGTCCATTGGAAGGAGCTTCTTTTTGTCGGCCTCTAATGTTAGGAGGGGTGTAACTACCATTCCTGATTAGACCATCATGGTCCTCGTTATGCCCCCCCTTCATTCCTTCTTCTGCTTCTGGTCGTTTTTCTCCCCCCGCTTGCTCCATTGCCCCCCGCCTGTGGGGGTTTGGCTTCGGGTTTCTTTTTTGTTGGTCTTTTCTCTTTTTTTCTCATTTTTGGGAACTCGTTTTGAGTTGTCCCCGCTCGCACTTTGTATATTGTTTGGGCTGTAGTCCCATTGACCTACTTTTGTGGTCATTCGTTGGACATTAATATATTTATCTTAGGGTCTTATCTTATGCTGAGCAATTTTCAAGGGTCTAGGATACAATGTGTTATTAGCCCTAATTTTGACTTCCAAAATTACTAAACTATGCAAATTTTAGAAATATTTCAAAAGTGTTCTATGACAGCGTGATTTACTCTTTATGGGCAGCAAACGTGATCGTCTTATTCTTGTGATTCATTGTTGTGTCTTTTGTTTCATTCATTTCGCAGGTGAGTCCTCTCAAACGCAAACTGCATTGAATAGTATTTAAATTAATATTTAATTAATTTATTACCCTTTGGTTTAATAAAATTAATTTTATTAGGATTTTGGGGTTTTTATTAAATAAATATTAATTTAATATTTATTACAAATCAATCATTTCAAGTGGAGTTTTAGGAATTGCTGGGAGGAAATAAAGAATTCAACGTCCAATTTCTGGGAAAGTCAAATTGGCTTTCAAGGGACTCGGATTTCCCTTTCCTGGAAAAATCTTCTTTTTTGGACTATGGATGATTTCTTGATGTTGATTACCAACCCAACCGAATGGAAAAATGGAAAAAAATCTCCCAATTTCCCACATGGGGAAATAAATGGGAATTTCTAGCCTAATTTCCATTTCCATGGGCAAACAATTGAGTTTTTTCCCATATTTCCCTAGCAATTAATTCCCACTACCCAAAGAAAGGGAAATTGGTTATTTCAACGGAAACAAATAAATGGTTATAGGGAAACTTCTTTAATCTTCGAAACAAATCCTCCGTGAAACTCTGTGGAAGAAGTTGTGTGTAAGAAGTTGAGGTTCTTTATTTCTAACTTTTTTTTGTTATTTCTAAATTCTTCTTATTTCCTCGAACATTGTAGAGATTTTTTTTCCAAAGATTCATATTCATCACAGGTTTTTGAGGAGAATAAGTTTTCAAAATACTATTTGTCCACACATTGGAGGAAGTCCACATTGAGAGATCAATTCCTACTGCATTATTGCCCAAGGAGTGGCAATATGCAAAGTGCAAGCGGGATAAAAACCCAACGTGTTTATTCAAAGAAATTTCAAGTGGAAAAGTTCATGTGGGAAGAAAAGAAGCCAATATTTCAAGTTAGGGAGAGATCCAATGGAAGAAAACAATTCAATGTTGAGGCAAAAGAGTGTAGACACTAAGAATTGGGTCACACTCCCCTTGGTCTCTCGATAAATAAATACCTGTGTCACATCCACCTAAATGGCCCCCTTCACCCCACTATAATATTAATTTAGGCCGACGAAAATTAATTCATTATCCTCACCATATTTATGGATTTAAAATTCTAATTGGGATAATGCCGACATATCCACCTCACCTAGACATCATCAGACCTCACCCCAAGACCTATTCTTAGTAAGTTGCCATAACTAACTAAGACCTACCCAAACCCTAAAAAATCAAAGCCTGCATTCCCTCTAACCATGTTCCTGCATGTTATAAGGAAACTGTCCATGTTAATCCATGGAGTAAACGAAACTGAGATCCCATAAAATCAAGGGGACTGCCCAATTTAGTAAGCCTAGGAAATCCCACCCTAATCGTTTAGTTAACCTTAACTTCTGTTGGTTAAGCTGGAACCACCATCAGGTTACCATTTAATCCCAAAAACAACTTTATTTTGAGGTTGGCACATTTTTTGAAGAAGAGATCTTCTGAGAACAAGTGAAGAAACTCAAAGCTGCATGTAAGGGCAAGAACCATCATCTGGTCAATATAGCATGAAGAACATCCCTGAACCAGCACCTGAAGCAGACCACGAAATCGTCCTCTGATCTTCATGGGAGCATATGGGGAAGTTCCAGTACCACATCAAGTGATTTCTTTGTCTCCCACCATTACCAACCAAGCTATCAAGTTCATACAAACAATAAGTCTTGTCCAACACCTATTCATTTGGTGATTCAGTAGATCCTTTTACCATTTGTTAAGTTTCTGGGAGCCATTTCTATTCCCCCATCATTTACCTCCATGCAAACTTGACCATATTTTTATCCACAACCTTACGATCGCCTGTACCTGGGGCTTAATCATTCATGTCCATACCTCAAATCCATAAAGACCTCTGTCATTGCCCTTCCATCTTCAGGGTGCCAATCTCCCAGATCTTCACCCAAGCCAAGTTTTATTGAGTTTCTGTGTATCCTCGACCATATCGACGTTGGTCACCCATAACTGTCGCTGATGGGCAAACCGATATCGGTCTGGGAGTCTTTTACCAGAAACCTGGATCAGGGGGGAGCCTCAAAACCTACCACCAAATCCAAAAATTCCCAGAACCTGGAAAACCTAACTAGTACCAGTACCCTGATAGTGCAATGACCTTCAGATTCAGTCATAGCTAAGCCTATTGTGATACGAATACTTGTCACTTGCTAGATGAAGAGATCACCTAAATCATTTTTATACTATGAAGAAAGGATTTACTTTATCAAATATAAGTTGTCCAGAAACAGGTCGGATTGACAACCATCTAAGAATAATCACACTTCCCAGATCTAGCACACGCTGAAGCAATCCAAGGATATATTAGTTTAAATTTTATTTGGTGGTCCAATGTTCCATTCTAAAGGTAGTTCCCCCAGACAAGCAAAAAGAGAATCTGGGGCACAATCAGCTGTGGATTTCAGAAGAAACATACGGAGTGTCAACAATGGTACAACCAACATCTCTCTCGAGGTATGGCTCCTAGCCCATTACCCTTTATTTGTTTCATCAACATTCGAAGAAATGCCTCATAGAATCTAGGTGAAACAAGGAGATCCCACTGCAGGTGAAAAGTATTAACATTGCAATCATAGCTCCATGCCCCAGCAAGAAGAAATGGATGTGATGTCCAAGGAAACCGTTGAAGGACCATGACACTTGGTCTTGAGGATTGAGAGTTCAAATTCCAGTAGATCATAGAAATCAAGCACAGTGCAAAGGATTAGCAATATCCATGCTCAAGAAAATAAAAATATCCACGCCTGGTTTGAAAACAATTTCCAATGCAGTCAGAGAAGAGAAGGATTTTTAACACCATAGCTAAGAAAAAATCACACATTATAGAAGGTAGAAGTACCATGTTTTAGCTGAGAAGGGTTCCACACAAGGAAAAAGGAAGAAAATCCAACACAGGGATTAAAGACAAAAATCCCACACACTATAGCAGTGTTTTACATGCACCACCAATAGCAGGGAAAATTCAACGTTGAGGAGTAGTCCACACCAGGGAAAGATAAATAATTTCCATGCAACTGTTTTGAGAAGGGTCCCACGCAGGATGAGGAAGGAATAAAGACGAAAGTCAGAAATAATTATCCAACGCATTTAAATACGAATGAAAAGAAAAATTACAAGTTCAAAGTATTGCTAGAAAATCAAAACAATTATTCACATTGAAGTAACTTGAATCAGGCGAGGCAAAGAAATAATGAATTAAAAATATTAAAATTGATCCTACGTGTAGCCATTACAATCGAGAGAATTTAATTAAAAATAAATATTATTATTGTTTCTCGATCTATAACTTGAGCTTAGTCTCAATATTTTGCTTGTATTAATATTTAAAAAAAATTTAATTTGGGATCAATTATTATTATTATTTTGAAAATAATAATAATAATAATAATAATTAAACAAGCAATATTTCTCTTGTGTTGATAGTGTTTCAGAGACTAAGACCCGACACCGTTTACATCGTTTTATGTGCCTGAGTCATTTTTCTGTAAAATTCATAATGGACAAAAAATCCAATATATTTGCAGGAAAATCGAGGAAGCTAGTGGAGAAGTCAAATAAGTACACACTCAAATACGACTTCCAAGGGGTCATTCCTCCCACTTCCATCAAGTCTGCATACGATAATATCACCGACACTAATCTTGGCCATGTTAACATGCAAAAATTTTGTGATCGGGTGAAAGTTGAAGGCAAGACCATATTCTCGGATAGGCTTTACCATAGTGGTCTACCCCAAGCAGCGGCATTTCATGTCTTAGTGTAATGTCTAGAGTTGGTCATCGCCTGTGTAGAGCATTATTATCCCAAGAGATGAGAAATTTATAAAGGTGATCGTGATCCATTTCTCTTGATCATACCAGAGCATATTGAAGAATTGCTCAGCATACCTGACTTCCCTAAGAATGCTAACATCACTCGAAAGTCAACACAAGATTTTTGGGATGAGGAACCCCTCAGGTGGAGCAAGATGGTCAATAATAACTGATTAGTGACCAAGAGGCCTCGTGTTGACCAACTTCCTAAGGAACTATACCACGTTGATTTCATGGAGGAAATCGATGACATGATCACTGTCCTGAGCCGAGTCTTCGATCTACCCTCTGCGAGGATCTTCCACCCATGTATGTATCAGTTTATTAGTATCATCCTTACCAAGAGAGAGTTTGTGGATTGGGCCACTATCATTAGTGATACTCTTCACAAGCAATTGATCAAAGTGAAGATGACTGGATGTTTCTACATGACATCATACCTGAATTATGCAGTGGCTAGAAGGAAGCTATTTTTGGGGCTAGAAACGAAAAGAGTCATGGGTTTATCAAATAATGTCTTCTATCATTATCCATAGTTAAGTTTCAAAAATAGATCTCATCATTTCAGGAGAGTTACCAGTGCATTCACTTTCCGCGTGATTCGAAACTTGAATAGGAATACAGAGGACAAATTCTCTAAAGATGCCATGGATGTCATTTCCCAGTGGGGAACATGGTTTATTCAATTTCCATCCTTTTCCTACATTTGCATGAGTGGCTTTGCAGGTACTCCATAGAAGCTTCCTAAGTATGTCAATGACAAATGGGCATTGATGGAGCTTATGCGACAACTATTCCAAGTTCATTGTCTCCTCAGTGAGAAGCAACATTCAAGCATTCATTTCTCAATCCAAATTGGGGAAAACCAATGTCCAAATATCTTCAGTGAGAAACTCATGGAGAAAGAGTTTTCTCTCATCACTATTCATCCATATGTGAAGAAATTCCAATTTGATATCAATGGATATATGCAGAATATTCTTGGAGCAAAGTATTAGCACAACCCTACCATGGAAGATTTATGGGCTGCTTGTTCATATGAACATGAAGTGAGAAGGTGAGATTTTTCTCATCTGACCCTTGTTCAAATCAAGGCCTTTCTCATAAAAAACCCTCCAGATTCATTGGTGGATGATGGTGAAGATGTTGTTGACCCTTCATATGATGCCATTGCTTTCACTCCCTTGCCCCAAATTGACTAGACCAAAAGAGATGAATTTTATTTTGATAATAAGAATTAATTGATTCTTAAAAGAAGCATAGCTTAGTATGAATGAGAGCTTGCAAAGTTACTATCAATTCAAGTTCATACCTCAGGAGTACAAAAATTTACAACTCGAGGAGGTCTCTAGCCGACCAAATCTTCTTCTCAGCAAATCTCTATGCCATCTACCCATACGCATCAAACAAGAAAAGAGTGGTTTCCCAAATCCACTTCTTCAAAGAAGGTCCCATAGGGTGAAACATCTAAGAGTCACTAGCCCCTAGTGAAGGAAGAGAGTGTGTATTGGGAATTTTCACTTCAAGTAAAGATTCTTCTACTCACATTGCTGATAGTTCGAGGAAGCATCATAACAAACACTCCTCAACTGTATCTTGCACAAGAGTCTACTCAAGTGCAAGTGGTTGAGATATCAAATGCTTCTGAACCTACGGTTCACAAAGAGATTTCTAAAAATTTCCCTTGATGTTTAAGAGGTTGATATCGAGGTTATTTCTCTAGAGATTGAAGTTTTGGAAAGGATTCTCATAAAATCCAATGACATTGAGAACAATGTGAATGTCACTTCTGACTCTAGGCTCCTATATGCGGAATTGGTAAATAAAACTCCTTCTTGGGTTGATTGCGAGATCAAGAAAAGAAAGAGGGTTGTCAAGGAAATTGATATTGACTTCGATGCCCTTTTCAAGCTTTTGAATGATGTTATTCCTAAGAATCCTAAATTTTTCTTGTGGATAATGGTGGATGATGATGGGAAACAAATTTGTGGATCTTTCCATCCCACAAGTTGACAAGGAACGTAATGCCCGTGACACCTTCTGATAATGAAGATATCCAGACTTGGACATGGGAAGTCCACATTGGAAAGTGACATGACGATGGCTCGTGACTCAATGGATATTGTGCTAAAGAGGCTTGAGAAATATAAATCTCAGAACTCTTAGCTCAAGGCTAAAAAGAATCAATTAGTGGATTATGTTCAACATATGATATATCCAATATCATCCACTTTCCCAATACCTGATGCAGTGGCTACTCCTGATGAAGAAATTATCAATCTATCAAAGGAAATAAACACATTGGGCCATGCCACTAAATCATGGCTTTAAGAGATTCTCATTATTTAGGTGGAGGGACGATCAAAGCATTTGTTAAGCTCTAAGAATATATTAGTGCATATCTTGATCCAATTCTTTCTTTAAAGGAATATTTTGTTTCTAATATATCAAATTTGGGATGAGATATTGCTTAGCCTACATAAGATGACAAGTATGAAATCCTCAACTCTAACTCATTGAAGGAATCCTCGAATTTTAATGCCGAGGGACACACTTTCTTTAGTGTCTACATCTCAAGTCAAGGAAGACAGCTTCTCGAGGATTCTATGATCCATTACGAGAGTGTATGCAATGAAGCCTTCACCTCACTTGCCTCGATTCAGGAGTTCATAGTTGAGATCCCTTGTGATCTTGTAAATGAGAAAAATTAAAGGTATTCATTAGAACATGTTGAGGAGACAATTCTTCACAATTGTTCAAAGGCATGTACATTCCTACCATCAATTTATCTTTAGCTTCAAATGGATCGTTGCATAAAATTAAGGAACTTGTTTGAAAACCTTCAATCAAAGATGGTCAATCTGAATGATATGCCAGGTAGGATCTTGGAATTGTAGGTGTTTTGTGAGGTTGTGCTTCGACCGAGTGAATCTCCTAAGGAAGAAAAGATGTTCAAAACATTGGGAAGGTTCAGATCCTTTCAATTAGTGTAGGTGGTGGATCCTAATTTCACCTGATGGGACGAGCAATATATCTTTTTTGGTATGTAATGAAGTGGGAGAGTCCATTTGTCATATGTGTCTGAGATAGGCAGACCCCACTTTAATGGATAAGGCAATGGATTTTATTATATGTTTAAATGGTATTTTCAGTGGGGTTATTGTTAAACTCACTTTTGGAAAAAAATTTGGATAACTTAAGTAATTTCTATTTTTAGTTAGCTTTTTATAAGTTGCTTGAAAAAATTCAAAGTCATTTAAGATGCCTTATTTAATGTTCATGTAAACCCTAACTACTTTATAACCATCTTTTGGGTTATAAAAGAAACTTAGGGGCTCATTTATAAAGGTGAATTTGAGAGAGGAGAAGAAAATACTTTTGTGTGCAAGCTTTGTTTTAGGAAAGAAACTTTGTGTTCTTTTGTGAAGACATTTTGGAGTTAATGAAATACAAACTTTATGTCCCATTCATTGTCTCTTGTAACATTTGATGCTCTTATGTTCATTAGATGTTAGATGTTTAAATATTGCATACAAATGTTTTCTTTGATCTTATTTTCAATGCTATTAATCTTGTGTTCTTGTTCACAGTGATCAAGCTCTGAGATTTACTTGCTCATGTGTGTTCCATTTTTACTTATTCTTGTTTAGCTTAATTCAAACTCCACTTTATTTGAGTTAGTTATTCATTGATTTCCTCTTCATACAATATTAGGATCTGCTCTTTACCTAACTATTGTGTGTTCCTTCCATTCATTTCCTTTCCATTCCTTTCCTTCATTTCATTCCATCTCCCTCATTCACATTTCTTTCCATTGATGTTCCAAAACACCCCCCACATACAATTTTGAATGTACATATGTAAATACAGTTTTGGTTTTCAATAAAGGCAGCCTCACCTTCATTAAGGAGGGACTTCATTCCCATACTGATGCATGTTATTTGCATGCGTGCAAATCTATACGCTAAAAATATGTAAGGTGCTTACTTTACAGGCTAAAAACTCCTCTTTACCTGTTTTTAATCTGCCAAGGAGAGATGACATAAAGAAACCATGGGTTCCTCCTCCTATGTAGTTTGGAAAATTGAATACGGATGGGACTTCTAAGGGAAATCCAGGGATTGCTGCAATGGGGGGTATGGGAAGAACTCATGATGGGAAAACAACCTTTATGTTTGCTACAAAACAGGGTATCACTACAAATAATTTTATTGAGGTAAGAGCTATTTATCGGGGATTTGTTAGCATATGGATTTGCACGCATGCAAATGACATGCAACAGTGTGGGAACGAAGTCCCTCCTCAATGAAGGTGAGGCTGCCTTTATTGAAAACCAAAACTGTATTTACATCTGTACATTCAAAATTGTATGTGGGGGGTGTTTTGGAACATCAATGGAAGAAAAGTGAATGAAGGAGATAGAATGAAATGAAAGAAAGGAGTGGAATGGAATGGACTGAAAGAACATGCAAGAGTTAGGTAAAAACAGAGCCTAATATTGCATGAAGAGAAAAGATGAATAACCAACACAAATAAAACGGAGTTTGAGTTAGCCAAACAAGAACATGCAAAAGGGAACACACATGAGCAAGTAGATAGTCAGAGCTTGATCACTGTGAACTAGAACAACTGATTACTAATGTTGACAATAAGATCAAAGATAATATTTGCATGCAAGATTCAAACACCTAACATCTAATGAACATAAGAACACCAAATGTTACAAGAGACAATGAATGAGACACAAAGTTCTTATTCTATTAACTCCAAAATGTTTTTCACAAAGAACACAAAGTTTCTTCTTGAAACAAAGCTTGCACAAAAGTATCTTCTTCTCCTCTCTCAAAGTCACCCTTACAAATGAGCCCCTGACTTCCTTTTATAACCCAAAAGTTGGTTACAAAGTAGTTAGGGTTTTACATGATCATTAAATAAGGCACTTAAGTGACCTTTGACTTTTTCTAACCAACTTTATTAAATACAACCCAAAAATAGAAATTACTTAAAATATCCAATGTTTCCCAAATAACAACACCTTTAAAAATATACAATAATAACCAGTGCCTTATCCATTGAAACGGGGTCCGCCTATCTCAAACGTATGAGAAATGGACTCTCCCAATTCGCTAGATATCAAGAAAATCAACTTCCTACACCGCCGGTGAAATTAGGATCTGCTGCTTTTGATAATTGAAAGGATCTAAACCTTCCCAAAGTTTCAAACATCTTTTCTTCTTCTGGAGGTTCACTTGGCCGAAGAATAGCCTCACAAAATACCTGCAATTCAAGAATTCTACTTGGCATATCATTAAAATTAACAATTTTAGACTGAGCATTCTCAAACAAGTTCTTCAATTTGATACACCGTTCCATGGAAACCGACGAGAAATTGTTGGCAGGAGTGTACATGTCTTTGAACAATCGTGAAAATTGTTCTTCCACCTGCTCCGATGAACACCTTTGATTATGCTCATTTACTAGGTTGCAAGGAATCTCAGCTATGAAATCCTGGATCGAGGAAAGTGAAGCGAAAACTTCATTGCACATGTTGTCATAATGGATCATAGAATCCACAAGAAGCGTCTTTCTCGATTTGAGATGTAGACACCAGAGAAAACGTGTCCCTCGATGTTCAAATTCGAGAATCCCTTCAATAGCCAACACTGAAGATTCCATACTTGTCATCTCCTGCAGACTGGGCAATATCTCATCCAAATTTGATATCGTAGAAACAAAAGTTTCTTTGAAAGAAAGAATTGGATCTAGATATACACTGATATCTTCATGAAGCTTAACTGCAGTCTTGATCGCTCCCTGGCCCAAAACGAGAATCTCCGAAAGCCAAGTTTTAGTGACATGGCCCAACGTGTTTATTTCCTTTGACAAATTAAGAGTCTCTTCATCTGGGGCAGCCACCGCATCAGGTACTGGGAAGGTGGATGATATGGGATTTATCAAATGCTGAACATACTCCACCAATTGACTCTTTTCAGCCTTGAGCCGAGAATTTTGGGACTTGTATTTCTCCAATCTTTTTAGCACGATATCAATTGAATCTCGAGCCATCGCCATGTCACTTTCTAACGTGGATCTCCCAAGTCCTAGTCTGGAAACTTCATAGTCGGCTGGCGTCATAGCATTACGCTCTTTATCCACTCGTGGAATGGCAAGGTCTGCAAACTTGTTTCCATCATTATCCACCATTATTTGAGAAAGTACCTTGGGCTTCTTAGGAATGGCGTCATTCGACAGTTTGAAAAGGGCATCAAAAATCAATGTCGATTGGCTTGACAACTCTCTTCCTTTTCTTCACTTCAGAATCAACCCAAGAAGGAGTTTCATTTACTATCTCGGCATATAGAATCCTGGAGCTTGAATCAATATCCTCATTATCCCTGACATCATGAGATCCTTCTTGAATCCTATCAACGGCCTCGATTTGAGGAGACACAAACTCAATGTCCACTTCCTGATCATTCGGGAGATTTTGGGAAATCCCTTCATGAACTACGTGCTCCGAAGTATTTGATATTTGAATTACTTGCACTTGAGTGGGTGTTTGTTCGAAGCATGGCTGAGGATCATTTGCTACCAGCGTATGAGTGCTATTAATGATGTGAGTGGAAGAATCTCTACTCGAGGTAGAAAATCCAGACACACGCTCCTTTCCTTCTTCAGGGTTTGGATCTCTGGATCTCTTTCTTCGTGACACGTTGCTCGGCGAAGTGGATTTCGGCAACCATTCTTTTCTTGTATGTCGTGTATGATTGGATGGTAACGAAGTTGATCGAGAAGAAACCTTGATCGAATGGAGGTGTCCTGATATAGGCAATTTTTGTGATTCTGAAACGGGATTCGGAATTGATTGAAATTTGGCAAGTTCCCTATCATACCAAGATATGCTTCTTTCGATAATTGGTTGGTTCTTGCCATCGAGAGAAAATTCATCTCTTTTGGTCCAGTCAATTCAAGGCAACGGTTTGAAGGCAAATGGCATCATATGAGGGATCGACGACATCCTCATCATCGGTTATGAATGAATCGGGAGGACTCCGGATGTGGAAGGCCTTGATCTGAGCAAGTGTTAGGCGAGAGTACTCCCGTCTCCTTACCTCATGTTCATCCGAGCAAGCGGCCCTAGGATTATGTTGATACTTTGCTCCCATAATTGTTTGCATATAACCATTGATATCGAACTGGGCTCTCTTCACATATGGATGGATGGTTATGAGAGCAAACTCCTTTTCCATTAGTTGTGCACTGAATAAGTATGGGCATTGGTATTCCCGGATTTGGATCGGGAAATGAATTCCTGGACGGTGCTTATCACTAAGTAAGCAGTGAACTTGGAACAATTGTCGCACCAGCTCCATTAACGCCCACTTATCACTGACGTACTTGGGAAGTTTCCACGGGGTCCCAGCAAAGCCACTCACGCGAATGTAGGAAAAAGATGAAAATTGTATAAACCAGGTTTCCGATTGGGAAATGACACTCATGGCTTCTTTGGAAAACCTTTCCTCGGTATTTCGATTCAAGTTCCGGATCATGCGGAAGGTGAATGCATCGTTGACTCTTCTAAAATGGTGAGAACTATTTTTGAAGCTGAGCTGAGGGTAATAGTGAAAAACGTTGTTTGATGACCCCAGGACTCCTCTCGTTTCAAGTCCCGAAAATAGCTTTCTTCGTGCTACCGCATAGGTCAGATATGAGGTCATGTAGAAGCATCCAGTCATTTTGACTTCTATCAATTGCTTGTGAATGGTGTTGCTGATGATGGTGGCCTAGTCCACAAACTCCTTGTTGGCTAGGATGATACAGATAAACTGGTACATCCATGGGTGGAAGACCCTTGCAGAAGGTAAACCAAAAACTCGACTTAGGAGAGTGATCATGTCTCCAATCTCTTCCACGAACTCAACGTGGTACAGTTCTTTGGGGAGCCTGTCAATCCGAGGTCTCTTGGTTACCAGCCAATTGTTGTTAACCATTTTGCTCCATCTTAGGGGTTCTTCGTCCCAGAAATCTTGCGCAGACTGGCGAGTGATATCTGCATTCTTAGGAAAGTCAGGTATCCCGAGCAACTCCTCAATGTGTTCAGGGATGATTAAGAGGAAAGGTTCGTGGTTGTCTTTATAAATTCCTCGTCTCTCAGGATCGTAATGCTCTGCACAAGCAATCACCAATTCCGGACACTGCACCGAGACAGGGAATGCTGCTGCTTGAGGTAGGCCACTGTGGTAAAGCCTATTAGAGAAAATGGTTTTGCCTTCAGTTTTCACTCGCTCGCAAAACTGTTGCACGTTGATGTGACCCAGATTTGTATTGGTGATGTTGTCATATGCCGACTTAATGGAGCTAGGAGGAATAATTCCTTGGAATTCATATTTCAGGGCAGATTTATTAGATCTTTCCACTGGCTTCCGCGATCTCCCTGCAGATTTGGATCTTTCGGCCATTATGAATTTAATCAAAAGGTGACTCAGGCACGCCAAACAATGCAAACGGGGTTGGGTCTCAGTCTCCAACACCCCATCGATGCAAGAAAAATATTCCCGTTATATATTATTATTATTATTTTAAAAAACGATAATAATAATTATCTCGAATTACAACCTTTAGTATGTTAATAAACAAATCGAGACCAAGCTCGAATTCTAACTCTGACAATAACAATTAAAATCCCCCGATCTTAATATTTACGTGAATGGAGTTTCCTTTCTTCGGCATTTCTTCTGGCTTTAGGCAAATAAAACAAATTTATTCTCTGGTTGTCTATTGTTGTCTTCCTTGGCTGGGCGTCTCCTCCCAAAGAATGCGGGGTTTTCTTGTATTGCGTGGGCTTTGGCTTGATGTATTTTACCTCTGGTTGTGTGGAACTAAAACTTTGGACCAGCGTGGGAATGGATTCTTTCTTTTGTCTTCTTTTGGACTGTATCTTTTTCCTCCACCCAACACGCAGCTTGCTATGTATCAGAGTTTTTGCTATTCGTGACCTTCATTTGTTGCAGCCTTTAGCAATTAAGCTGTAAGCTTTATCAGGGCCCCAGATCCATCCATATGCAATATTATGCATTCTTTCTGAAGGCCGATGAAAATGCAGAATATAATAAGTCGCAAAAACAATTCATTTTTTTTAAAACATACTTGCCCACGGTTCAGTTGGGTCACGTTTTTATTTATTTATTTATTTTTAAAAACTACAGGCAAACTTATAATAATGCAAACAGTAAAGACAGTATGGGCGTAGGATCAATCGATGATGTTCTCCAGAGTATGGGTCGCGCACTGTTCCGTATGTTTCCTGTTTCTGTCGCCACGCACTGTACTGTTCCGTCTGCTTTCCAAACTCGCGCGCACTGTACTGTTCCGTCTGCTTTCCAAACTCGCGCGCACTGTTCCGTCTGCTTCCTAAACTTCGCCTTAAACCACGAATGCTTGTCGGCGCTCCATCAAATGCTGCAACAGATGAATGGCTGGTGCGTGTGGAGTTTAGGAAATTTGTTTTCTTCCTCCAAAACAAAACAAATGTTTCTTTCCGTCCATGCGTGAAGTTGTTAGAAACTATTCTCTGCTTCAGCCAATGCGTGGCTTTTGGTCAATTTATGAGTCTTTTAAAAACTGTTCTAGTTCTCTTTGTCTTTCTTTTCCTTCAGCCTAGGCGTGGATTTGCTGTTGGAAACAAAACCAAAGCATAATGCTAAGAAAATATTATGTCTTCTGAAGAAAAAGAAGCTTCTGACTTTTTCCACCGGGTTTGATGGAGGAAGTTACGAGGATTAATTCAACTTCCTCTCATCCCGGGTAGTGGCTTAAGTGCCAGGGGGAAATGGGAAAAGTAACGGGCAATTGCCAACGGGAATGGCAAAATGGGTTGGCAATCCCCGTCCAATTTCCCCATGTGGGAAATTGGGGAATTTTATGCCCGTTTGCCAATCCATGATTTGGCAATTGGCAGAGGAAAACCCACGTGCGGGAAATTTGAAGGAAATTGCCAGGAAAGTGGAAATCCGGGTTTGGGATGCCAACCCGGCAGTTGGAAACAAAAGCTAACTTCCCCGGCACTAAAACTTGTCGGATGAACCTTAATTTATATTTATTTAATTAAATACTCCTTAAGTGAATTTTTAAAAATTAATTTAATCAAACAAGGAGCAATTAATTAATTAAATACTAATTAATTATTTTAATGTATTTTAATGCGTTTTATAGCCTGGCGGGAAGAGTTCTTGCCCGAAAATCACGAAATGAAGACCGAAACGATCACAAAAATAAGACGATCGCAAGGAGTCCAATGAACCACGCAAAGTAATACTTTTCAAAATTTTCTAATTTTTAATTATTCAATTGTTTTTTGACAATTTTGCGCAGTCAAAATTGGCTGATAACAGGATTGCAAGAGGCTATTAAGCGTAGATGGACTTAAGTGTAGGTGGAATCTGATTCTAAGGTCATTGTTAGGATGCTAACTGTTAATGGGACTTAGAGGAGCTCAAACTGGCATATTGCGAGAGAAATAGATTAAATTAAAGGTCAGAGGCACAATTTCAGACTTTCCAAATTGCATATATTCCTAGACAGAGAAATCAAGTGGTAGATGCATTGGAAAAATGGGCTCTGGATAATCATGACATAAGCTGTTATGGCGATCCTCCTCTTTGGTGGTCTCAACTTGATCAGGAAGGTATACAGGCTATTCCGAAACTTGACTATCCTTAATGTTTTCTGATATGTTTATTTTCCTTTATAGTTCTTTGGATTGGACAAATAGTTTTTAAGCTTGGCATCGATGTAATTGTAGAAATATTTCTCTTATGAAATAAAATATTTGTCTTTTTAAAAAAAAATTGATTTCTATAAGCAGTAGATTGAAATTAAAACCAGGGAACTGATTTCTCCAAACGGTATTAAAATGTATGCAAATCACAAAATTCACTCCATTAACCTTGCCACAATTTAGATATATATTTTAGGCATCCAATAGAACAATAATCAATGAAAAATATCGGTCAACACACAATTGGAAATTAATAAATAACCAGCGAAGAGCAGCCACAACTAAATTATGAAATATGGGTCTAGAAACCCTCAAAATTCATGAGAATGTAGATTTTGGCCTTATTAAATATGACAAATCAGATTATGAACTGAAACATCAATTTTATGTCCTCTAAACCATCAAACCCTACACCAAGGTAGGTCGCTCCACTTATAGGAATAAAATACAAATATAAGAATGAATATTTCTCCCCAAATCTTCAAAACCATGCAATGTTGAAGTATTTTCGTGCTATAACAAAACTACTAGAATGGTTTTCGTCCTTAGAGGAAGCCACACAAGAGGGTTTTCGTCCTCAAGTGGAAGAACATGGAGCAACAAGCTCTCAATGCCCAATATTAGAAAAATGTGCCAAAAACTAGATCCCAAATGAACTCTTCTAATCCTCTTTTATACCTTTCATTGGCGCCAAGGCTCAGAAAAGAAAGGCCGACCCCTAATAAGTCATAATCTTTTATTAAGCCTCATTAAAGGCACTAAACCCAACCAACCCACTAAGAATGAGAAATACAAAAGTAAATCATGAATATGGATGATGAAAACTGAAATATAATTCATGATCTTCTATTGTTCAACCATTGCTTGCTAAGGAATCCTTTATTTTAGATTAACTAGAAAAAGGGGACATTACAGTCCTCCCTCCCTAAAATTGCTTGTCCTCAAGCAATTGTAAGAACTCGGATCCCAAATGAATCTTAACTGCTTCTTCTTCAACATTCCTGCACATGAAGCAAACATATCTATGTTGTCAGGGTTCGCCCAAGACCCCCCTGAACCCTACCTGATATGTATCTGGTACGGATACGTGAGGGTATGTAATGTCCCCATTTTTGAAGACCCTTAGCCTATCATTCCCCGTAACTTTTAGGGATGTTGTAAGGAGAAATTATATTAAATAATTAGATAATATTGCTTGGAGAATGATTTTAATCATTTGACATTATAAAACAATATTTATTTAATTATTTAATATTTATGGAGCAAGTAATATATTTAATTATTTAATTAAATTTCCAAAATGCAAATGAAAAAGGGGAATTAATTAAATAATATTAAAGTGGCTTTTAATGTCATAAAGACCCTTAGAAAGGGGGCGTTGCACTTAGAGGGGGAAATTAAAATTAAAAAGGGGAAATTATAAGCATGCCTTATAATTTCAAACTATGGTTTTGCCTCCAAAAGGGAATCGCTCCACCCTAGGAAGAATCTATAAATATATGCTTTGACATTGAGGAATGATTATGTTGGATGATCATTTGATTTCACTCCATGCTTGAAGTATTGAGATGTATGCCCTAGTTCTTGCATTTTGCTCTCTTTCATTTGGAAGCCATTGTTGAAGATATGGAAGATTTTATTGTTCTCTCCATTGGGATCTCTTGTGTTGGTATTGGCGCATTTATTTGGATGAAAAATCTGCATGTTATTGAATATTGTGAAGGGTTTTATGGTGCTTTTATTTCTGCTGTTACTGCTGAAATTATTTTAGCCATAACGACTTGGTTTGGTGATGATTTGTTCATGTTTTGATGCCATAAATGCTAGATTTGCAAATTTGCTGTGTTATTAATTATTTCAGAGCAAAGGGCTAATTTTTGGTGTATTTGGAGGCTAGGAAAGAGCTGGAAATTATTTAATTAATTTCCTCTAACCCTAGCGATTTGAAATCAGTTTTTTGGGGCTGTTTTGGTTAGGTTTTAATGCTCAAAAAATTCAGATCCTTAATGCTGTAGAAAGTCCTAAATTTCTAGTTTATTTTGCATCTTGTTTCATAGAAAAACGCTAAGTAATGAAGGAGTTATGAATTTTCTAAGTTTCAGCTGTCCTAGGTGCATGATTATTGATTAACTGCTGTTATAAAATTCAGATCTGCAGTTTGGGGTCAATTTAATTATTAATGTGATTGTGGAAATTAGGAGAAATTAGGAGAAATAAGGAGAAGGTGATTTCATAATTTTTGGAGCAGATTTGGTGCCCTAAATGTGCTGGGCGACCTACTTTTTAGGTCAAAATTAGGGTTTCGTGTTGGCTGTACAAAATCTAGTTTTTGCACATTGTTCTTCATATTTTTGTGACAAAAAATCCAAAGTTAGATTTTTGCTTGGATGGTTAAGCGGGAATTAATTTTGGAAAATTGCAGTAGTTGGGGTTTTAATTTTAATTAATTATCTGCTGTTAAAAATCAGATCTGGGTAATATTAGCTTTCTAATTAGTTATCCCATTCAGCCCACCTCCTTGGTATACTCCAACCCCACTTTGGGTTGTATTATTGCCAACATTGGGTTATTTGAGGTCAAACTAAGAAGATCTAATCTTCCGAGGGTGATCCGGATAATTAATTTTTGCAGATTTGCATAATATCCCAAAGGGGAATATTACACTGGTATCAGAGCATGTTCTTCTGCACCTGTGTGGTTTGATAGTACCTATGAATTATGGATTTATCAAGTGAAGGTAACATGAAGGCAAGATTACGGAAACTTAGTAGAGCACTCAAGCACCTACCTCCATCAAAGGGTGAGTTGCTCAATATTCTGGAAGAAGCAACAAGTTTTTTGGCAACAATAGAGCAAGATGATTATGGATCCATGCTTCTTGCAAGGGATCCCTTGGTGGTGAAGTTGGCTAAGCATGAGTTGTTGGATCACAAAGATGGGGAAGTCAGAATTATGGTCATCTTCTACATTAGTGAGGTCATGAGGATTGCAGCCCCTAAATTGCCATATAGTAATGCCATCACGGAGGACATATTCGAGGTCATGGTAGGAAGTTTCCAAGGCCTTTGGGACCTTGAAAGCCCTTGCTTTGGTAAGCGGGTTAGCATTTTGAATACTTTGGCAAAAGTAAGATCTTGCGTTATAATGATGGATCTAGAATGTAATGATCTTATTTCTCACATGTTTGAGGTGTTCTTTGATGTTATATGTAATGATCACGCTCAAGAGATCATGATTTCCATGCAAGCCATTATGTCTTTGATATTAAATGAATATGAGAGTCCCCCAACACACTTGCTATCTATGTTGGAGGAAGGATTAGGTCAAGAGGCATCATGTGTTGCTCATACACTAGCCCAAGGTTTCCTAGAGCAATGTTTGAGCAAAGTGTTGACTATGATTTTCCAAGGTATGAATTCTTTGGTGTCTAATGATAAAAATTTGGTATCTAATACTTGCATAAGAGTTGGCATTTGCATAGAAAAATCAGATTTAGTTCAAAAGTAAAAGAAAAAAGAAGAGCCCCTAGATGCAAATGAGCAAGGTAAAGAGTTATTGTTTGAAGAGGTTTCCTTGCCTTTGTATGATTGCATGCATACTGATAAGATAATCATGGGAGATAAGTCCAAGAAAGAAGAGAAATCTGATTTGCAAGTTTGCATGGACAAGCAAAATGAGGACAGCCAAGAGGTAAGTAATGATCATTATTTAGTTGTTACTAATGCTACTTGGATTGGCAATGAATGCAACGATGAGGGGATGAATGATAGGAAAGAAGAAGAGGCATTTTTAGGCACTTTAGGACATTCTCAGCTTGCTGGTCCGTATGGTACTGCTGTACATGTGCAGTGAAAAACATGAAAAAAAAGAGCAGCCAAGGTCACTATTGAGTGATCAAACACAAGCTTCAAAGGGGCAGCCAAGGGTAGACCTCAACATGGCCTTAAAGAGGTCTATTTTACCATATCTCCCTCCACATAAAAAGCAACCACTTAACAACTACATTGAGGTAGTAAATTATTCCAAGTTTGATTTGGTTAGTACTAATGATGGAGTTGTTGATGAGCATGTGCATGCTAAAACGGAAAAATCAGATTTGAAGGATACCATTCACCTTCATCATGAGCCATTTGAAGGACAAGAAGGGAGAGGATGAGTCTCATGGTTACTCCAAGTCTTTTCCTACATGACATGAGCATTGATGAAGGAGAAAAAGGGCTTTGGAGGAAGAAAATGAAGGAAAGAGCGCTGTCTTAAACACAGAAATTTTGAGTTTTATATATGATGGGAACAACCCAAGGTATGGTCTTTCTTATTTTATTTCTACTCATATGTTGAGCTTTGATGGGTATGTTCATAAGCATGTTAGAGGGATGGATATAAGGTATATTGGTCATATTTTGATTGATATTTTTGCTCCTAACCCTTGGGTGCATGCGGAACATAATGGCAAAGGAGAAAGAGTGATTGATACTCTTTCCCACGGAGGTATGATAAACAGCCCACATAAAGTCATTCCAAGGTATGAAGAGAGTGGATTATGGTTGCATACTTTTCTATCTCAGATTTGTACTTCTAATGATAGGCATGCAAGTATCAAAGATAAAATGAGGATTAGGAAATGCAAAATGGAACAAGAAGACTCCTTGGGACAAGATCATGCACATGGGCACTCAAAGGTATGGGAACCAATGATCTTTTCAAAAGAAATCAGATCTGATTTTCTGATTTTTTCAGCTGGTTTCATGTGTCCATGTAAAGTTTCAGATTTGAATATGGTGAATAAAGGTGTTGGCAAGCATGTCCTAACATTGATGGACCCGGAAATCAATGGGAAGGGTAATTTTTTGAGTGGTAATAATAATTTTCAGTTTGAAGAACTTGTTAGGACAGCCCCTATGGATTTTGTTGTTCATTATTGTGATGGTACACTTGATATGAGCAAGAGCAAGTTGTGTTACAGATTGGTTTTCTCTCTTTGCATGGTTTGCATTCACTTGGAATGTTGGCTAGAGTTGGGAGTGAATTTTCAGTCATGATGAAGACATTCTTCTCAACTAGTTTGTTGTTCCTTCACATTCGGATAGATTTTTTGATGTACGATTACTGCTGTACCGTCATTTCTATGTTTGTCATCACTATTTCCAGCCCTCTTATCACTTCTACAGTTGAGTTTTTAGCCATGAAATGGATGAAATTTTTGTTGGTGATCATTGTTGGCTGGTGCATGGTTACATTGGGATATATACCAGCCACTTTAGTGCCGATTTTTGGGAAAAATATGCACACATACAACAGTATTTGGGGGTGGAAACCAGCCACTCAATTCTGATTTTGGAGATTACAACAAGACTTGGGGCCACATAACAGAGTTTGGGGGCAGCCCATACATGGAAGAGTTTTACATGCCATGGAGACACATTGGAAAAGTTTTTTTAACACTTATTTTTCTAATTTGTTTGCTTCATGCGCAGGTTTGAAGAACAAATTACAATAGACTACACTTGGAAATCTTCGTCGGGCACAAGGTTCGGTTGAAGAACTGGAGCTCGTGCAGAGGGGATCGTCATAAAGATTTAACCAAGCATTGGTTAACGATTCCTGAATCCCCAGCGGAGTCGCCAAAAACTGTTAGCATATGGATTTGCACGCATGCAAATGACACGCAACAGTGTGGGAACGAAGTCCCTCCTCAATGAAGGTGAGGCTGCCTTTATTAAAAACCAAAACTGTATTTACATCTATACATTCAAAATTGCATGTGGGGGGTGTTTTGGAACATCAATGGAAAGAGAAGTGAATGAAGGAGATGGAATGAAATGAAGGAATGGAGTGAAATGGAATGAACTAAAAGAACATGCAAGAGTTAGGTAAAAACAGAGCCTAATATTGCATGAAGAGGAAAGATGAATAACCAACACAAATAAAACGGAGTTTGAGTTAGCCAAACAAGAACCTGTAAAAGGGAACACACATGAGCAAGTAGATAATCAGAGCTTGATCACTTTGAACTAGAACAACTGATTAATAATGTTGACAATAAGATCAAAGATAATATTTGCATGCAAGATTCAAACACCTAACATCTAATGAACATAAGAACACCAAATGTTACAAGAGACAATGAATGAGACACAAAGTTCGTATTTCATTAACTCCAAAATGTTTTTCACAAAGAACACAAAATTTCTTCCTGAAACAAAGCTTGCACAAAAGTATCTTCTTCTCCTCTCTCAAAGTCACCCTTACAAATGAGCCCCTCACTTCCTTTTATAACCCAAAAGTTGGTTACAAAGTAGTTAGGGTTTTACATGATCATTAAATAAGGCACTTAAGTGACCTTTGACTTTTTCAACCAACTTTATTAAAGACAACCCAAAAATAGAAATTACTTAAAAATATCCATTGTTTCCCAAAAACAAATAACAGCACCTTTTAAAATATACAATAATAACCAGTGCCTTATCCATTGAAATGGGGTCTGCCTATCTCAAGCGTATGAGAAATGGACTCTCCCACTTCGTTAGATATCAAGAAAATCAATTTCCTGAACTGCCGGTGAAATTAGGATCTGTCGCTTTTGCCAGTTGAAAGGCTCTAAACCGTCCCAAAGTTTCAAACATCTTTTAACATGTCTTTATCTTCTTGTGAAAGTTCACGAAGAGCTGGACCATTATCATTTCCTATTGAGGTTAGTTTATCTGGAACTAACCCAGAAGGATTTGAATTTGTTGGTACAAGAGAACGGACAGGTGATTTAATTGGAGACTTACTGCCGTTGGCATTGTTTCTAGCCTGATTCACAAGATGATGAAGCCACACAATCAATTCAAAAATGTAAGCTTCTGTCTTCTCTTTCTCCGCATAATGAAAAGTTTGAATGAGTGTAAAATCACTATGCCCTGGCAGCCTTCTATCTAATGTGGATCCTGTATTTGCCCACTTGCCAACCCACCAAAAAGTGCTTTGGTTGTGTTTGTAACAACTGGAACAAGCCACGTTAATATTTTCTCCATCTCCGCTTTAATCTGTGGAACTGTAAGCTCCTCTCTGACTGGGTCTGATAAGAGCTTCGACCGCAACGCTGACCTTTTACTGGGTTGGAAATCCTCGATAGAGTGTATCTCTGGTGTTAGGAGGGATTGAACTGGGTTGTGAGACAAGACTGTCGATTTGATTGACGATATTTGCATAGTGTAATGCAAGGCCAAGAGGACCTAGTCTCTGAGGGCTTCCCTGCAGATTCTTTTTTGCTGACAAATTTCTCACTTTCAAAGTCAGCATCTGTAAAATTCTCCTGGATTTCTTGATGTAAGAAATATACAATATCCATAAGTTTCTCCATAACCTCATCTAAATTTTTAGACCAAAGCGATTTCTTCTTCAAATTCCTCACATGTTTTCTTTGGCTCTTCAACTCGCTCCGCAAGATTGCAAGACTATCTCCTCTTTGAGATGAATTTAATGCTTCGTCCTCGTGGAGCTTGCGCTGATAGTCTTGCTCAAATCTGTCCAAGGCATGTAATTCATGGTACAATTCAGCTGTATATTGTGCCAATGTCATCAAGTGTTGCATCACTGTTTCCGCTTCTTCCTTTGATTGCTTTAACGAAGGAAGTTCTGTACCCAACTTCTCAAAATAGCGGTCTAGATGATGCCATTGAGGATCTTTACAGTGGTTTCCAAATCGTACTACCTCCCCTGCAAACACCTTCAGCTCATTCTTTTTGTCTGCAGCTGCAATTTTCAATAGCTCATCCTTGTCATTAGACACAAGCCACTGGACACCTTCCGAACAAAGAACTTCTTCCTTCAAAAGCTTGACATTTTCTTCAGAAAGTGATTGCTTAAGATTTGCGCCCTTAACAATAGTGTTTGCAACTTCAAATGCCAGTATACCTATCTTGTTGCCTTTGGATGTGGCTCCTGAAGCAAATCCACTACTCAGATTTAAACTTGTCATACTGCTGCCAAGTGTATCCAGAACTTCTACTGCCTAATGTGCAGCTTTTAATAAAACAAAACCAACGCCTCTTTTCCTAATACCTACATGGAAGATTGCTGTCCTTCCTCTGCGTGAGAATCAATCTTTATTTCTGTTTTTAAAACCGTTCTTATTTTCTTATGCTCTAGCGTGTAGACTTCTCTTCGCTGGGCGCGGTTTTTCCTTGGCGTGGGAAATTTTAATTTTCTTGTTTTAAAAACTGTTCCTTTTCTTTGCCAGGCGTGGGAACTTTGTTTGGGCTGTGCGCCTCTTGCTGTCTTCTCTATCCAAATGCGTGGAAAACTGCGTTTGGACTGTTTTTAGTCTTTAAAAACTGTTCTTTTCCCCTTTAGGCGCATGGAAAATTTTAACTGTTCCTTATTTCCCTTTGCATTCGTGGAGTTCTCCTTCTTTGGCTGCGTGGAACTACTCCTGCATAAAACCTCTTGTATTTCTTCTTCACAATGGCGTTCACAATATTGTGGAATGTGATAAAATATTACTTCCTTCAAAAGAAATAAGAAGCAAAGCTTTGCATGACTTTTTCCAACGGGTTTGACGGAGTCAGTTATGGGATTAATCTAACTTCCTCTCTTCCCGGGTAGTGGCTTAAGTGCCAGGGGGAAATAGGGAAAGCAACGGACAATTGCCAACGGGAATGGCAAAGTGGGTTGGCAATCCGCGTGCAATTTCCCCATGTGGGAAATTGGGGAATTTCTTGCCCGTTAGCCAATCCATGATTTGGCAATTGGTGGAGAAAAACCCACGTTTGGGAAATTGGAAGAAGATTGCTAGGAAAGGGGAAATCCGGGTTCGGGAAGCCAAATTGGCTTCCCAACAGTTGGAAGCGTAGGCTCACTTCCCCCGCATTAAAATTTGTCGAATGAACTTTTTAATTAATATTTATTTAATTAAATACTTCTTTATTTAAAAATCAATTGTATCAAACAAGAAGCAATTAATTAATTAAATATTAATTAATTAATTTTAATGTATTTAATGCGATTTAAATCCTGGCGGGAAGAGTTCTTGCCCGAAAAGGACGAAACGAAGACCGAAACGACCACAAAAATGAGACGGTCGCAACGAGGGGAATGAACCATGCAAAGTAACACTTTTCAAAATTTTCAAAATTTTCATTTTTATTATAATTTTGCAAAGTCAAAATTAGCTGATAACACATCCCCCTTGTCATGCCTAAGAAACATGACATCTGACTCTCTTCTGTTGCTTGATGCCACTTCATCATTTTCATTCAGATGATGACTTTCCAATATTTTAGCAAGGCTGTCCCAAAAATAGCTATGAGCATGCATTTTTCCTTCAAAAATCAGAATATTTAAATCTGAAAATATCTCACCACAACTTGAGTTCTTCCCTCCTTCCAATTGGAATCTTCCTTCCTCATTTTTCCATGAGGGAATGCTCTCAAAAAATTTAAACATACTTCTGTTCATGACTGAGAATGGCAGCCCCAAACCTGATTTTTGAAATTTCAGTCTTATACTCATGACAAAACAACTAGCAAACTGAAATTTCACGAAAAAATGGGATGTCCATGAGTAATGTGGAGGCTGAAATTTGATTTTTATACACTGAAAATTTATGAGCAGCAAGCCTACAACTGAAACCAACAGATATATTGGCTGTAATCTTAAGAAAATCACCTTTCTCTTTACCCCCCATGAATTCTGATTTCATCATAATTGCTTCTCTTTTTCCAAACTTTTGCTGGTTCTCTCATGGAACCATAGGTTAGCAAATCATGGAGAGAAAATGCAAAATTTCCCTTGAGCTTGTGTTTTCTTAAGCATTGCATGCTAGGATTTTCTTTCATCCAATTCCTTAAGGAAAGAGGAAAACTGAAATTTTTACCTTTGTCTTCTTTGAGTCTCAAGGTTTTACCCAGATTCCAAGGATGCAAGAAAACTTTGTAACTCTTCATCATCCCTCCTTTTCTCTCAATCATCATATGCATGGCAATCCCTATCTTGAAATCCAAACTCGTGACAAAGAGTTTGTGTTGATCAGCCCAACAAAATCATAAGGAGGGAAACAATAGATCTGAAATGTGTGAGTACCTTGGTCTATCATAAAAACCCACTTTATTGCTTGGAAAATACATAGTGAGTCCTTGGCAAAGAGCCTTCTTCCCACCTTGCACCTTGTTAACATAGATATGATTTTCCAAACATGGCCATGATACATAATGATGAAATAAACCTTTGACATGATCAAATAGGACATCATAGGACTTACCATGGGCTGCTGATCTGAAATTTATAGCGGGTTGAAAGGGGCCATGGACACCCGGAAATGCTCTTGTCTCACTTATGCATCTCTTAACATTGTCCCTTGGAAGATTCACTTCATCTTTGCTTATGTATTCAGATTTTTCACCCCTTATAACTCCTTTTCTAGCTTGTCGATCCATATGTACCGCCACTTGCCATGTCTTACTAGGGGGCCTCAATAATGTCATATTGTTACCGAATGGCTCAACAACAAAACTGAATTGGAGTAGAAGTAAGCAATGATTTTCGAACACATTCATAGCTTTGGACATCCTTAATGTGTTCAATTCACTCTATCCCTTGAAGCTTGCTTGGTATCTTTTCAACATCCTCTTCATTCTCTTGCTCCTCATGCTTCTTTCCATCCTTTTGCTCATGCCTCTATGATCCTATAGTATCTTGCCACATGCAACCATTAAAAAGCAAAGGAATATCATGAACAACCAAAAGTCTTTTAACTTCTTCTTTGCTTGATGTTTGCTTGACAATTTCCCCATGCTCTTGAGCTTTTATAGGGCTGTGATTTACCTCAAATGAGCTTCTTTTGACTGCTGTTAGGAACAGACCGACCACTTCATTTAGTCCCTTGTTGGGTGTTTCTTTCCATTTCTTTGTCCATAAAAGGCTTGTTGAAGTACCATCAATACAAATATCATTATGACCCTCATTTCTTCCTTCAAACACAAGCATATCAGATGGATTATAAACCAATTGGAAAAAAAGTATTTACCTTAATATGCATACTGCTGGTCTTGGAGAGAATGTTCTCTCTTATCAATATAACTTTAGTTTTTGATCCTAAAGTGACAATTGTCTTGATGCATGTATAACTTGAGGGACACCGGAAAGGGTTCACGTACCCCTTACTACTCGAGGTGCACCTTGTTTTGCCCATATTTGTACCAAACTGATTTAAATGACCAGCTCCATGTGATGGCGAACTAAAGAGCAATAAATCTAAAATATATTGGCTCCTTGGGCTCTCAATAAGATTTTCCTTCCCATTTTCATTTGCCTCTTTGATCCTTGGTGCCACAACCACCATACCTTGTTCATATGTACATGGAATGTCTTTTTGGTTCTTACCGAAGTCTAATTCTTCGTCTTTGGGCTCTTTATTGTCTATTGTTATAAACAGACCAGCAAGCTGACTGTTATCATTTCCACTTGGGAAATGGGTTCCATCCATCCCTTTCGCTACCTCTTCTTGTTCACAACTCTTTCTTTCACCTCAGAATTCATTATATGCAAAAATATCATCATTATTAGTCAAACAATGATCACTAATTACCTCATAATGTTGACTATCCGTAGCAATAATGGAAGTAGGGGCTGAATCATTCTTCATGGCTCCCTTTCCTCCATGGTTCAAATCTTGAATATTGTGCTCCTTCTCCTTCCTTGGCTGGTGTTTAACAATTTCATCAAACCCTTGTGTCGTTAAAGTATTGTTAGGAAAACCAACCAAGAGATCAACCATGGCAAGAGGATTGGGGAGTTCTAACTCTCCCCAAGTGCTACTCCCTCTCAATAACCAGTTGCTGCAATATACCATCCACTTTCTTGTTTTTAAGGCAATAGACATGCCCATCCTACTCTAGCGAACTAGGGAGTTTGGTCCCTTCTCTAACAAATTCCGTAGCCACTCCTTGCTTTTCCAACAAGATGGGGTTTTTTTCCTCGAAGGTTGGGATGTTTTGCCAATTACCCTTGTTCATGGCTTGAGGTTTGGACCAAGTTCTAATGCCCACTCCATATTTTTCCAAATTCATGAATTTTGAAAAGGTTAGGGCCTTTGAAACCCTAGGCCCTTCCTTGAATGTTCTTCCTCCTTGTAGGCTTTGCATGGTGGAGGTAAGAGAATCCAAGGTACCTGTTAGTCTTTCTTGCACCTTTATGAATCTATTCATTGAAACCCTAGGCCTTTGAGAATCCGAGCTCTAATACCACTGTAATATCCTTTTCAAGGGATTATGCTAACAATCAAGGAATTAGCTTCAAACACCAAATAACCAAATCTGATTTCTATAAGCAACAACCTGAAATCAAAACCAGCGAACTGATTTCTCCAAACAACTGTATTAAAATGTATGCAAAACCCAAAATTCACTCCAATAACCTTGCCACAATTTAGATATGTATTTTAGGCATCCGATAGAACAATAATCAATGAAAAATATGAGTCAACACACAACTGGGATTTAATAAATAACCAGTGAAGAGCAGCCACAACTAAATTATGAAATATGGGTCTATAAACCCTTAAAATTCATGAGAATGTAGATTTTTTCCTTATTAAATATGGCAAATCAGATTATGAACTAAAATATAACCTTTATGTCCTCTAAACCATCAAACCCTACACTAGGGTAGGTCGCTCCACCTATAGGAAGCAAATAAAAATATGAAAATGAATGTTTCTCCTCAAATCTTCAAAACCATGCAATGATGAAAGGTTTTCGTCCTTCAACAAAACCACTAGAAGGGTTTAAGTCCTTCTAGGAAGCCACACAAGAGGGTTTTCGTCCTCAAGTGGAAGAACATGGAGCAACAAGCTCTCAATGCCCAATATTAGGAAAAATACGCCAAAAACTAGATCCCCAAATGAGGTCCTCAAGACTCCTTATTTATAATCTTCCTTTGGCGCTCAAAGCTTAAAAAGGTAAGGCTGACCCATAAGAAGATCATTCTAATCTCTTTATTAAGCTTCTTTTATTTGCACTTTAACCCAGCCGATCCTGTATTAAGAGGGAAAACACTACAAAAGAAAATCATAAATATGGATGATGAAAACGAAAGCAAATGGAAGCTCAAGGTTCTTCTCCAACTCTTCTACTTCTTTGCCATGGAGAAGGAATGGCAAGAAGTCCAAATAATGACTCTCAAGTGGGAAAAAGGGGACATTACAGTCCTCGCCTTTTCAAATGATTGCTTTGTCCCCAAGAAATTGCAATTGTGCGCATGTTCTACATGAAGTTGCTGGTTCACAGGATAACCTCTCCATGTAGCATCCTCAAGAGGAGTCAAAAGAATATCATCTCTCAACGAACCAAATACTCCTTGATACTCTATTCCTCAATTTTCCTTGCACTACACTTCTTTGGATATTTTCCGGAATTAGGAACCAAAATGCCCTCTTCATCCAAGTTCGGTGGAAAATCATACGTTTTAGGAGTAAGATGCTGCCCAAGTGCCTTCTTGAGGACATGAGACATGAAAAACATCTATGTAGGTTTGCAACATATTTTCTAGGAAGACTCAAGGTCATATGCAACCATACCCAACTTTCTTGTTACCTATGTAGGTAACCCTAAAAACGAGTGTTATCATTATATTTTCCACCACCTAATTGTTTGGAATAGAAGATTGCCTAGCAGGGCTGACAATCTCAAGAATACCAAAGAATCTCCCACTTCAAATTTTTTTTCCAAATCAACTGATGCTGATCTCGAAATATCAGCTAAATCTGATTTCTAGTAATTTGGGCACGAAGAAGCTTCTCCTTAAGCTCTTTCAAGATAGTCTTGGTTTTTTTGAATTAAATCTATGCAAATCCTTAGGTACTCTAATTATCAGTCATAGCCAAATTGCAACACTTCTAGTGGAATTCGATCATACCCATACAAAGCCTTAAAAGGAGACATGTCAATGGACATTGTGGTTTAATGCCTGTTGTAGACCCAAGCAACTCAGATTTGAATGTAATAACTCAACTTATATGCTCAAGGTGATTAATTATAAGCACATAGGCAATGTCACATTCCGTAGGTATCCTTCCACCCACTTATTCACTATTTCAGTTTTACTCAATAGCACGAAATTGGGGATGGTAATCTAGTCACTGAGGAGCTCAAATGTTGATTACCCACCAATTGAAGACAATTTCATTTCCAAAACATGGTAATCCGTTTAGTGGGATGGTACATCCCAATAGGATTTCAATCTCCAACATTCTCACATTTTAAGATCTTCATTTTATTCATGTTATATTTGTAGTATATATAAATTTCCATATATTTATTTATCAGACGTCCCCCATGCCATGGCGCCAAAATTTGAAAAATCACGATTCTTCATCTTCTTACGAAGGATCATGTTCCTCTAGGACGTAACCCTTCATAATTAATAGCACCTAATTGGCCGACCCATAACATGTGGCCTCCTTTATCTCTTGGCTTTTGATCAAAAATTGGAATCCCATAGATCTGAATCAAGCAACCCATCAAAGCCTTCATTGAACATGATCCTCTGGAAGGGATGTTCCACAAATCTAGGACCCCCGGGAATGCCAATTGTCTTTATTTTTTAGAGAAAAGGGGACTTACAGTCCACCACAATCACCAACATTGCATTCCCTCAAGCACACCCCAATTACCTGGGTCCTACATGAATTATCACTTGTTGTCTGTGCTTCTAAACCTCAGCCATACAATTTCGAGCAAATCCCAACAGAAAAAAGATCCAATGAGGAGACACAATAACACTCCTCCAAATCATTCCAAGTGATCTTTTTGCCTGAGGAATCTGTGCCTAGCAGAGCTTCAAGGAACTTTTGAAGGATCCCTAGATGCCAATCTGTAATCAGCAGAATTTACATTTTGAGGTTATAGACCTCTGACAAGGCTAGGCTGGTTTTATGTCCTTAGTAATTTCTAAAATCATCTTGCACCATCAGCTTTACTTTCATATTGTCGTTTTCGGTTAATGTAAGGGCATGTTATGTCCATGCTCTATTATCAGATAGCGCTTGCAGTTGTTAGTTTGAAGCATAACATGCTCTTCTACTATTCAAGACTTTTCCAGATTCAGCTGATAAGTTTTTTTTTATATTGATTTTTCCAACATGAATTCATATCTTATCCTTTAATTGATCAAAATAAATAAGGGCCTTTGTACTATTGTAGGGGCTGGAAAGTCAGCAACTTCTTATCACTAATGCCGAGGATACATTTAAAATCAGGAAAAATATTATGGCATGCTGACTAGATCATTAAAATGGAGACCAATCCACATTTCTGTTAGTTGCAACGCAGAGTGACATGATAATGTTCTTCAAAGAAACTAAGGCTTCATCCTTACATAGCTATTTCTAATCAACATCACTCTTGTGTACCGCTGACTTTCAAATGTTTTGGAAAGTATTCATGCCATGTCATATGATACTCTTCTCATACCTTTTCATTGAAGTCAATGTTAAATTCGTGAGATAATGCATACTTTGGCACATCCTCTGCCAATTACATTCATACGAAAAAGGAGCGTTTTGCTAGCTCAAAATTACAAGACAAAGGACTTACCATGCACCAGGGATGGTCAACAAATAATTACAGACTTGATCTCAACTTTCCGTATGGATGAAGCAGTTGGCAGCATATCAAAAATAGATAAGAAAAATGGCACTCGGAAGATTATTCTACATTTGTATACCTATGCTCCCATAGATCTACAAACTTTGCAGCCAACTTCTGAGTTTTGAGACAGCATTATAAGCTTCTTCATCGTGGCAAAGACTAATTTTATATCCATGCCAGGTGAGTGATGATTGATAAGGATTGTAACATGAGATCCACCCTTTCCCTCATGTTTTTTAAACGATTCATGGTGAAGACGAATGACTGTTCTTCTGGCAACAGCATTGATTTGTCCCTTGTTATAACCTTCAATCATGCACACAATTGAATTACTCCAATGTCCTTCAGGTATTGTGCAAAATAGAAATTTAAATCCATTCATTTCAACTATTTAAAAACCATAAATATAGTAACAGCTAATCTTTTAGGAACTATGGAATATGGATATTGCAAAATTTCCCCAGGAGACCATCTAGTCTTAGCATCATCCCATCAAAATAATACCTAGAAAAGATGCATATTTACAACAGTCAAAGTCTCCTTTGGGTGTGCCAAGAATCTGTTTGTGCTTGTCAAGTAAGCTCCCAGCATATGATGATACTGATGTTTGCAATGATAGCATCTTACCAGAATATAGGGCAGCATCAATGTGAGAGATACAATCATCCCTCAACTCTTGTAATTCGTATGCAAGTAGGCACCTCCTATTTTTGAACGACATTTGTAATGTCCCCCTTTTTTGTGAGACCCTTACCCTATCTTTCCCCGTAGGCTTTGGGATGTTGCAAGAGGAAAATTTTATTAGCAAATTGTACCCACTATGGTATTGCCTAGCGCTACAAGTGGGAGTTTCTAGGTCAGTTGACATAAGAATGTGCACATAGGTTAGTTAATTATCTTAATTATTAAGACTATTTAATTTGATTCCCAAAATATAAAATTAAAGTGCACAAGTAGTAACTTAAATAAATATTTTTATGGCTTTTATTTTTAAAGTCACCCTTAGAGAAGGGGACGCCACACCTAGGAATGATTGAACTGCTTTTATTGGAGAATTGCACCTTTCCTAGGGATTTCTGAATATAGAGGGGTCACATTTCCTATGAAAGGAGTGCTTAGATGATTGTTACTTTCATGTTATGATAAGATCAATTTGATACTCCATGCTTGGAGCCAGGATGCATGCCCATTAATGTTCTCTCTCTTTCTCTCTCTTGCGTGGGAGACCGTTGAGGTGACTTGAATATTCATTGAAGTATTTGCTTTTGGTTCCTTTGCAAATCGATTGTTGTGGTGTGTGCTTATATCCAGCTTGGGCGACTTATTTATGGTGTGTTCTGGAATTATTCTCATGTGTTCTTGCAAATTTACTGGTATTGTGTGATTCCTACTTAATGTTGTGACTGTTTTTGAAGAATCTCTGATGTTTTGTGATCACTCTGCCCAGCTGAAGCTAATCGATTTGATATACAAAATATTTGCATAGGATATGGCTGCTTCCAATGGTTTAAGATTGGTGAATTCCTCCTGTGCCTGAGGAACGGGTGTAGCTTCCTGTTAGTTGCAACGTTTTATTAAAAACACCACTTATAACCTCAGTAAGTTTATGCTGATTTTTATGCCTGGGTTTGTGGATTATTCTATTTGCAATCTTAGTGGGATCGACCAGCGAATTTGGAGTTGTGTTCCAATATACAGCGATTACCTTGGGTAATTATTGAAGAATTTAATGCATTCCTGGAATATTCTAAAGTTCAGCGACTAGCTTTATTATGAACGTGGAGTGGTTCGAAGTAGCATTTGGAGTAGATCAACTAGCATTTTGCATGTTTTCATTATATATATATATATATATATATATATATATATATATATATATATATATATATATTGTAGCGACTTATTCATTAATAATTATGGACTGTTTGTTTGCTTCATTTGGTGTGGATTTATCAAGTTTGAATGCATGATGATATCCCACAAGTTTGGTAATTACTTCACATGATTATTACTTGATTTTTATTCATACAAATCTATCAATCCTTCCCAGACATCACCGACTGGGTTTGAAGTGTTGGGAATGCTTGTTGAAGGTCCAAAGTATCCAGCGAATCCTATCTTGCTCTTTGATTGATATATCCTGACTATTGTGAACTTGATTCGCATAAGATTGAGAAGATATAAGAAGTTCTGGTTGCAGATTTTAATATAAAATATTTCTGAGTAAATCGACTGGCATAGGCATGTACTTAGGATGTGATTAAGTCTCTTCTTTGACAGCGATTTGTTGGTGATTGTTTGGTAGAATACTGAGTATTGTTGCAATACATTTATACTTAATCAAGCAATGGTTAAGGCCTGTGGCAGAGAACTGTGTTAGGAGGACCCTGATCCATATGTTTAATGCATATTGTTGAGTGTTTACAAACAGTGAGCTCATCTTTGCATAATTTCTATTGATCCCAGGCTAAGGGACATTACAGCATGTTGGTTACAAGTCAGCAGTAGATGAGAAAGTGAGGAGGCATAATTCCCCTTCTCCTTGCTTGATGATTGCTTACATTCTTGTGCTTTAGTGGGGCTGTGATTAGTTGATGCCTTTGGCTGCCCATTTTGTGTGTTCGGGTGCTCACGAATTTCAGACCTTGGCTGCCCTACATTGCCTCCTTTGGACAGCAGATGAATAGTTTCAACCATCAAGCTCTCTTCGTAATTTAGGAGCTCTAATTTTGCTCCCTTAGATTTTTTCTTCGTTGTTTTCCTTTCATCATAATGGATGCCACCATTGGATGTTAACAATTCATTAACAACTATCAAGGAACTCACACCTTGCATAGAGATCTTTGCTGCCCATGATAAAAGAGGTATTCTTCTTTGGCATTGTTCGGAAACCTTCACACTTTGATTGAATCCACAAAAAATCTGAAATAATGTGTGATACTGCTGTTCCAAACCAGCAGCATTAAAGCTTGTAATGACAAGCTCGGAACACCATAAATTCACCCTTATGCCCGGATCAAATAAATAGTGCTCATTCCAAATGTGCTCTTCCGCCTCAAGCTTGCATGATTGGTATGGTTAAGCATTTTCATCATATTCTTTATGAGGAGTTTTCTTCTTTTCCCATATCCCCATAGGACTAACACAACTCCAAGGAAATCTTTCCGACATAACCATATCGAAAGGATGATCAACCAATCTAAGAGTAGAGTACATACCATGATTCTTCTTAGCTCTTTGTGATTGCATACTGGGAAGCAACATATCTGAGATGATCCTCAGACCTTGTTCACATACCTCTGGAGTGACTTGGAGACTCATTTCCAAGTTCACTTCTTCGTCTTCATTGTCCATTATGAATAACGGATCAGCGGGCTGTTCTTTATCATCCCCATCTTGAGTTTTATCCCCTCCCAATATTATAGCTTCTTGTTTACCATCCATGTTCTCCTCAATTTTATCAAATGCAACATTATCATGATTAATGTGACATTGATTAATACTTACTTTTGGAGAATTGACGGAGGTAGGGGCTGAGTCATTCTTCTTGGCTCGTTCTTCTTCTTTTTCCTCCGTCAATGCTTCTTGTTCACAAAATTTCCCGCTCTGATAAGAGTAAAATTTCAAAATTTTGAGTCTTAAGTGTTTTTCTCTGAGGTGCCTAAGTCGTGAAATCGAAAAAATCTGTGTTCTGGGTCGTTTTGTGTGATTTTCGGGCCTGTCGGAACTTTTTGTCCCATCTGTCCCAAGTACGAAAGTGTCTTCTGTTCTCCGATCGGCCGAAACCTCCGAATTTGTCCCATTTTCGGGCCTGTCGGAAGTTTTTGTCCCAAGTGCCCCAAAGCCAAAAATGCAATCTGTTCCATTTCGGCCGAATCATCCTTCCCGCGTACTTCGCACTTTCCTGTCCCGAATGTCCCAAGTAAAAAGTGCGAGTCGTTCCATTTTCACCCGAACCGGCCGAACCGCGTACTCCGGAACTTTTCGTCCCAAATGTCCCAAGTTCGAACGGACCTGTTGTTCCATTTTCGGCCGATTCGCCCGATTTTGTCCCAACTGTCCCGAGTTCCAAATTGCTCTCTGTTCCATTTTCGGCCGGTTCGCCCGGACCGCGTCCTTCGCGCAATTTTGTCCCAACTGCCCCATTTGAAAAAGTGCGAGCTTTCCCTATTTCGGCCGAGCCGGTCGAGTCGCGTACTTCGGAACTTTTTGTCCCGAATGTCCCAAGTCCAAACGGGCCCGCTGTTCCAATTTCGGCCGAAACACCCGAATCGCGTACTTCGCACATTTTCGTCCCATTTGTCCCAAATACATTTGTGCGTCTTCTCCCTGTTTCGCCCGAACCGGCCGAGCCGCGTGTTTCGCGCATTCGCGTCTCACCTGTCCCAAGCGTACCAAGTGTCATTCACACTTAGTTTTTCCCGCTCGACCCGAATATGCTGTTTTTCAAAATATGAATTTAAGTTGCGGCTCTGATGCTATCAATCCGAAGATCAAATTTCAAGGACAGCTGGCAGAAGGACGAAGCTCTCAAGACGCTGGTTGCATCAGTTTTCAAAGACACTCATTGTCATCCTCAAGATGAAACGTCAGTTCCACGTGGTAGAGACAGAGCTGAGACGTTAGAAAGATTCAAGCAGCGGTTTCTGAAGACAGTGGGTCCTTCTCAGAACTGGACACCTGTCTCCTTCTCCTTTCTTTTCTCTTCTTCCCTTTCTTTTCGTATTCTTTGTAATCAGTTAAGGTATTGCGATTAGCATTCCCTAACTATTCTTTAGTTAAAAGAAACGGTTACGAAGAGTAACTGATTTGTAAGCTATATAATGGCCTTTCCACGCCATTTTAAAGGAGGAAGAACTTGGATATTTGCTGAAAGTGTAAATAGATCTTAAAGAAATCAATACAAAAGGGCTTTCCGTTCTTTGTCTATCTGATTCTTGTTGTCTCTGTGTTTTCCTTTAATATTGTGAAGATCATTTTGTTCCTAACTCGTTTAGTCTCTCTGATTGCATACTGTTCAGTTTTGCAAGTACAGTGATCTTGTACAACCAAGAAGGAACTTTGTGTCCTTGATTAACAAATCTGAAGAAGGTTATTTACGGAACTTTGTGTCTTTAAATTTAATCCCATTCAGCTAATGCAAATGATCTTGTCTTAAATCCTTTGAAGCTTCGCATACACGAAGAATTATTCTGCTATCTATAATTCTGAATGTTGCTATTCTGCTCATCTTCTTATTCCCCTTCCTCAGTCCTGGCGTAACTGATGATCCTTGTGGAAAACACTTTCGTAATATCCAAGTTTGACCATAAAATAATGTTCTGTACTATTTGTAAATAAGTTCGTTTCAGAATAAGGGAACCTCTCCCATTAAAGAGGAGGGACTTTTTGTCCCCTGACTGTTGCTCTTCTAAAAAGTCCTATTTGAAAACCAACAGTTTTTGGCGACTCCGCTGGGGAGGAAATTTGCATTCCAGCTCCGCTGGGGAAAATCGCATTCCAGTACTGCAATTTTTCGATCATCCTTTGATCTGGCGACTCCACGTTTCACTCGAGGGAGAAGGGCCCTTGGTATCGAAGATTCTCAGTTTCAGCTTTTGGAGCAACAGGGTTTTCCTTTCCCTTCCAATAGAAGAACTCGTTCGACGAGCACTCCACCTGTCCAAGATAGAAGTCCTGCGGGTGGTATTCCTTCAGAGCCTGCTAGTCCCAATCTACAAGCTTTGATCCTTGCTGGTGTTACAGTTCCCCTCCAAGCCGTATTTCCAAGAAGAATGGCACAATTACCATGGGGTCAACGTGTCGGGCCCCTGGCTCTTGCGCAGCCTTTGCATGAGTTACCTAGAGGTAACCGAAAGAACTTCCCCAAGTTTAAAGGAGATGGAAAAATTCACCCTGATGAACATATTGCAGCATTCATAGTTGCATGTGGAGTCTTGGGGGTTGAACATGAAGACGTCTCAGTAAGACTGTTCGTTGAGACGTTACAGGATAATGCTGCTGACTGGTTCTATCACCTTCCGGCTGGTGCCATCACCGACTGGAATACAATGAGAACTCAATTTGAAAGCCGTTTCAAGCCGGCAGAAGATGTGCATGCCCTGCTTGCCCAGATTTCTCAGATAAAGAAAGATCCATCAGAACCTATGAGAGAATTTGTGGCTCGGTTCAACAGATTGATCAACAAAATTCCTGTAAATACTCGACCGGTTGATCAAATTCAGAAATGTTTCTTTTTGAATGCCCAAACGCCTAAAGTCAGTTATGCTCTAAGAAGGGCTAATCTCGGAACGTTAATTCTAGATCAAGAACTGGCTGTTAGTGTCGAGGATGACCTGATCATGTCAGGGAAGTTGAGAAGAGATCCTCCTAAATCTAAATCTGCTGCTTCTTCCTCTTCCACCTCTGGACCCAATACTGATCCATTAGTCCAGAAACTTGCAAATGATCTAGTGGCTATAAAGAAACAATTAGCCCAGCATGCACCATATGCAGACGTTCCGAGAAGAAATTTTCAACCCAGAAACCGTTTGCCAGCTCCCCACACAAGACTGGCACTTGAAGGACCTCCTGTCAAAGTTCCGGTGAATGCAACTTGTGAGGTTGAAGAGCCAGAAGATGATAATGAAGCTTGTGAGGAGTTCCTGGAGGAATTCGATGATGAGGCAGAAGAACTCGAAGGATCTCGAGTCAATTTCTTTACCACTGAAGGCATTGATGATGGAGATGACTATGATGAAGTGGTAGCAGACATGAACAGTGAATCATTTGCTGTCATGACTCGAGAACAGACAAGGCAGAAGGAGAAGGTGACACAGCCCCTAAAGAAATCTAAGGAGCAGCCGGCAACTATTCCCTGTAATTGCCAGAAGAGGATCTCCTATCCCTACCTCATCTGCACCAAAGGTAAGTACTGTCAATCCTGCTCCCAAAGTTGCTTCTTCTTCTTCTTTTTCTCCCAAAGTTGATAAGCCTAGAATTCCAAATGATGATGGCCCATCCACCTCTGGATCCTTTGATATTGTTGATCATCTTAAAAGGACTAAGGTTCAAATTTCAGAAGCTGAATACTACCAAACCCATCCTAAAGCTTTTGCCAAGATGATCCAATTTGTAAATTCCCATTCCAAGACCACCTCTAAAGGCCTTTTGCCCACACCTCCTTCTGCACCACAACCTAGTCTGGTAGCTGCTGTCACCTCACCTGGAGACAAAATCAAGCCTTTTTATGTAACACTTCTTATAGCTGGCCATAGGCTCAGTAACTGTGTCATAGATTCCGGAGCCTCTGATAATGTGATGCCTGCTAAGGTAGCTCATGCTTTAGGCTTGACCCTTACTCGCACTTATGGATCTTGCTACTCCATGGAAAGTAAGGAAGTACCTTTAGTTGGAAGGATTAAAGATGCACAAGTGGCTTTTGCTGCTTTACCTGAGAAGAAGGTCTTGGCTACCATCCTAGTAGCAGACATTCCTCCTTCCTATGGAATGTTGCTAAGTAGGAACTTCTGTAAAGATGTGGGTGGAGAGATTCAAATGGATTGGTCACACGCACTCATACCTGTCAATGGACAAATGAAGAAGTTACTACCTGAGAAGCAGTCCGAGTATATTGTGCAGAAGACTGATGATCCTAAGGCACAAATACTCTATGAGGACAGGGGCCATGGTAATTACATGATTTTATCCCCTGATGAAATCCAACCCTCCAAAGTATCACCAAAAGATCCCAATGGTGTCTGGATTTTAGAATTTGATGGAAGTTGTTCCTCGGCTGGTTCTGGAGCTGGCGTCTTGCTAGTATCACCTGAAGGCTGCCTGCACCCTTTTTCATTTAAGTTGCAGTTCGAGAACACCAACAACACGGCAGAGTATGAGGCTCTCCTTCTTGGACTGCAAGTAGCCAAAGAACAAGGTGTAAAAAATCTTCTGGCTCGTGGTGATGCAGAGCTGATTGTGAAGCAAGTCAGAAGCCTTTTTCAGGTAAAGAATGGGAGGCTGAAGCATTATCGGAATCAGGTTTGGGATTCAATTGAATTCCTTGATGCTTTCTCTATTGAAGCAATACCTAGAGAAAAGAACAGCAGGGCTGATTCACTGGCTGTCTCGGGGTCACTACTGATTCCCCATCCTGAATTCTCTCAGGATAAGTTCACTATTGAAATGGTCCATCGGCCTAGTGTCCCTGACAATACCAATAACTGGCAAGTTTTCAACGATGACCAGCATCTGCTTTCCTTCCTGGAACTCAAGGGGAATTTCGAGCAACTTTATTTTGAGGGAAGTGACAACCTGCCTCGTGAGAGTGTGTCTTCTGACCAAGCTGTCACCCAAGGAGAAGAAACTGATCAGGAAGGGTGCATCAAGCTCAAAGGAAACAAGATTCCCAAAGGTTTGGTGAGTTTGGAGGAGTTGTTTGATAAACACGACAGATACGTGAGATCTAAAGCTTCTACCGGACCTCAGCAATCAGCTGAGTATGATAAGATTGATATTGGGAGTTCTGATGACCCGAGGCTGGTAAATATTGGGAAATGTTGCACAACAGAAGAGAGGAGAAGAGCAATTGATCTTCTAAGGAAGTATAAGGATGTTCTTGCATATTCTTATGAAGATCTAAAAGCCTTCAAGCCAAAGGAAATGCAGCACTCTATTCCTCTCAAACCAGGAATCAAGCCTTTCAAGCAGAAGCAAAGGCAGTACAATCCAAAAATAGCTGACACCATCTTTCAGGAGATCCAGAAGTTGTTGAAGGCTAAGATTATTTTTCCCATTCACCATTCAACATGGATTGCAAACATTGTGCCTGTTAGAAAAAAGAATGGAGAGATCCGCATCTGTGTTGATTTCAGAAACCTGAATCAGGCCTCTCTGAAAGATAACTACCCTCTGCCTATGATGGATCAGATTTTGCAAGCAGTAACAGGATCCGAGATGTTATCTATGCTTGATGGATTCTCGGGATACAATCAGGTAGAGGTTGACACTGCAGATCAACACAAGACAGCCTTCACCACTCCTTGGGGTACCTTTGCCTACAAGAGAATGCCTTTTGGGCTGATTAATGCTGGTGCCACTTTCCAGAGAGCTATGGATTTGGCTTTTGGAAGCTTGAAAGGGAAATGTATAGTCATATACCTTGATGACCTGACAGTGTTCTCAAAGACAAGAGCGGATCACTTCGACCACTTGGAAACAGTTCTGCAAAGATGCCGAGAGCATGGGATTTCCTTGAATCCTAAAAAATCTGTCTTCTGTGTTACAGAAGGAAAGCTATTAGGGCACATTGTCTCAAAGGACGGCATCAAGATTGATCCTGAACGAGTTCAGGCCATCCAGCAAATTCCTCTCCCGACCAGTAAAAAAGGCGTGCATTCCTTCTTCGGTAAGATCAATTTCTTAAGAAGATTTATCCCTGATTTTGCTGAATTAACGTTGAATATTTCTCAGATGATGAAAGGGAAGCAAACATTTGGTTGGTCTTCTGAAGGAAAGGAATCCTTTGAGGGTATCAAGAAAGCCATTGCTAAAACTCCAGTTTTGGCCTGCCCTGACTTCAGCAAAGATTTCATCATCTATTGCTACGCTACAGACAATACCCTGGCTGCTGTCTTAACCCAAGAAGATTCTGATGGACATGAGCTACCAATTGCCTTCATGAGCTATATCCTGAAGGATCATGAGCTAAAGTACACCATGATGGAGAAGCATGCTTTTGCAGTAGTCAAGGCTGTTAAGCAGTTTCGCTTTTATATCCTCAATTCTCACTCCATGGTGCTGGTTCCAGATACGACTGTTAAGTCAATCCTTACACAACAAGAATTTGGGTCCAAGAGGGGAAACTGGGTGGCTAAGGTCCAGGAGTATGACATTGATATCAAACCGACCAAGCTGGTTCGTGGAAAGGGTCTTTGTGAGCTCATTGCTGAAGGAGCCAAACATGAGTTGCTGGAGGAGAAAGCTGACGTTCCTACTGTTCTATTCCTTAGTTCAGTTGATGAATGGTATGCTGACATCGCCCATTTTCTCACCTATGGGGAATGCCCATCTCATTTAACTGCCAAGGAAAAGAGGACTGTTAAATTGAGATCAGCGCAATATGTACTGTGGGAAAATGCTTTGTTCAAGCGTGGCTTAGATGGGAGATTTCTGAAATGTGTTGATAAGGAACAACAGAGAAAGTTGCTCTCAGCTTTCCATGATCAGGCATGTGGAGGGCACTATTCATCAACAGTCACAGCTCACAAGATACTCCGGGGAGGATATTACTGGCCTTCCTTGTTCAGAGATGCATCCAAGTGGGTGGATAAATGCGAGGCCTGTCAGACTTTTGTGGGAAGACCTAAATTGGCCGCTTTACCTCTCAAGCCAGTTGTGATCGAGGAACCATTTCAACAATGGGGTCTAGACTTCATTGGTACACTGAATCCTGCCTCTAGTGCTGGCCACACGCATGTGCTAACTGCCACTGACTACTTCACCAAATGGGTGGAAGCTATTCCGGTCAAGAGCACTACTTCTGAAGTTGTATGCAACTTCCTCAAAGAGAACATCTTGGTAAGGTATGGTGTACCTAACAAGATTGTAACAGATAATGCTTCGAACTTCTCCTCAACTGAGATCATGGATTTCTGCTACGGGTATGGCATCTCTCTGGCTCATTCTTCAGATTATTATCCCCAGGGGAATGGACAAGCAGAATCCACCAACAAAAATCTGGTGACTATCATAAGGAAGTTGGTCAATGAGTCTCAGCGAAACTGGCATAAGAAGCTTTATGATGCTCTTTGGGCAGACAGGATCACACCTAAAAGAGCCATTGGAATGTCCCCCTTTCAAGTAGTGTATGGAGTAGAGGCCCAATTGCCAGTGACAGTGGAACTGCCAGCCTTGCACCTGATGAAGGCCATTGAAGACACTAGTTTCAGTGATGCTCTGGACAAAAGAATCATGTACCTGCACAAACTGAACGAGGATAGATTGGAGGTTGCTGACAGAATATCTGCTCACCAGCAGAAGGTGAAGGTTCTGTTCGATAAGAAAGCTAGGTCCAGAGAGTTCCAAGTTGGTGATACCGTGCTGTTATGGGACAAAAGACATGAACCTCGTGGCAGCCATGGAAAATTTGATTCTCTGTGGCTTGGACCTTTCAAGATAAGACACTTTGCTGGTAAGGACTCTTTCTATCTTGATTACATGGATGGTTCTCCCCTCCCACTTCCTTATAGTGGGCAGTATTTGAAGTTGTTCAAGTCCTAGGTGACTAGGGAGTCCCTTTGTATATTATGTACAGTGTTTTTGCTTTTTCTGCTTTTGGTGTGTTTCCCTTCTGTTGTGTGTGTTGCCCTCTGTATTGGTTTGTTTTTGACTCCTTTGCCCAATGGATAAGGCACTGGTCTGCTTCACCGAGTTCTCTAAGTTCTTGCCTTGTCTCATTCCATGAATTTATACCAAGTCATCCCCAGAAGGAGCCAGCTGTTGTCCACTCAAAATTTCCCGCTCTGATAAGAGTAAAATTTCAAAATTTTGAGTCTTAAGTGTTTTTCTCTGAGGTGCCTAAGTCGTGAAATCGAAAAAATCTGTGTTCTGGGTCGTTTTGTGTGATTTTCGGGCCTGTCGGAACTTTTTGTCCCATCTGTCCCAAGTACGAAAGTGTCTTCTGTTCTCCGATCGGCCGAAACCTCCGAATTTGTCCCATTTTCGGGCCTGTCGGAAGTTTTTGTCCCAAGTGCCCCAAAGCCAAAAATGCAATCTGTTCCATTTCGGCCGAATCATCCTTCCCGCGTACTTCGCACTTTCCTGTCCCGAATGTCCCAAGTAAAAAGTGCGAGTCGTTCCATTTTCGCCCGAACCGGCCGAACCGCGTACTCCGGAACTTTTCGTCCCGAATGTCCCAAGTTCGAACGGACCTGTTGTTCCATTTTCGGCCGATTCGCCCGATTTTGTCCCAACTGTCCCGAGTTCCAAATTGCTCTCTGTTCCATTTTCGGCCGGTTCGCCCGGACCGCGTCCTTCGCGCAATTTTGTCCCAACTGCCCCATTTGAAAAAGTGCGAGCTTTCCCTATTTCGGCCGAGCCGGTCGAGTCGCGTACTTCGGAACTTTTTGTCCCGAATGTCCCAAGTCCAAACGGGCCCGCTGTTCCAATTTCGGCCGAAACACCCGAATCGCGTACTTCGCACATTTTCGTCCCATTTGTCCCAAATACATTTGTGCGTCTTCTCCCTGTTTCGCCCGAACCGGCCGAGCCGCGTGTTTCGCGCATTCGCGTCTCACCTGTCCCAAGCGTACCAAGTGTCATTCACACTTAGTTTTTCCCGCTCGACCCGAATATGCTGTTTTTCAAAATATGAATTTAAGTTGCGGCTCTGATGCTATCAATCCGAAGATCAAATTTCAAGGACAGCTGGCAGAAGGACGAAGCTCTCAAGACGCTGGTTGCATCAGTTTTCAAAGACACTCATTGTCATCCTCAAGATGAAACGTCAGTTCCACGTGGTAGAGACAGAGCTGAGACGTTAGAAAGATTCAAGCAGCGGTTTCTGAAGACAGTGGGTCCTTCTCAGAACTGGACACCTGTCTCCTTCTCCTTTCTTTTCTCTTCTTCCCTTTCTTTTCGTATTCTTTGTAATCAGTTAAGGTATTGCGATTAGCATTCCCTAACTATTCTTTAGTTAAAAGAAACGGTTACGAAGAGTAACTGATTTGTAAGCTATATAATGGCCTTTCCACGCCATTTTAAAGGGAGGAAGAACTTGGATATTTGCTGAAAGTGTAAATAGATCTTAAAGAAATCAATACAAAAGGGCTTTCCGTTCTTTGTCTATCTGATTCTTGTTGTCTCTGTGTTTTCCTTTAATATTGTGAAGATCATTTTGTTCCTAACTCGTTTAGTCTCTCTGATTGCATACTGTTCAGTTTTGCAAGTACAGTGATCTTGTACAACCAAGAAGGAACTTTGTGTCCTTGATTAACAAATCTGAAGAAGGTTATTTACGGAACTTTGTGTCTTTAAATTTAATCCCATTCAGCTAATGCAAATGATCTTGTCTTAAATCCTTTGAAGCTTCGCATACACGAAGAATTATTCTGCTATCTATAATTCTGAATGTTGCTATTCTGCTCATCTTCTTATTCCCTTTCCTCAGTCCTTGTGTAACTGATGATCCTTGTGGAAAACACTTTCGTAATATCCAAGTTTGACCATAAAATAATGTTCTGTACTATTTGTAAATAAGTTCGTTTCAGAATAAGGGAACCTCTCCCATTAAAGAGGAGGGACTTTTTGTCCCCTGACTGTTGCTCTTCTAAAAAGTCCTATTTGAAAACCTCATATTTCGTATAAATAAATTTAAAATAACGATAATAAATTATTAATTTAAAATTTAACCTAAACTATTTTTGTTATTAATTTTATTAGCCTAATAATCATTAATGAAACTATTATTTATAATGCCAAAAAATTAAACGTAAATTTTATTAAACCTAAAAACAAACTATAAATGTGTAAATTTTATTAAATGTAAATTTTATTTAACCTAAACACGAATACCTAAAGTTTAATAAATTATAAGTTATAAACAAAGTTTACCGAAAATAAAATACTTGTTGCTGTTGTTAGCGGTGGTCACTGGAGAGATAACTTGAACTAGGAAGCAATAATGGCGGTGGTCGCTAGAGAGGAGAGTTGAGCTTGAGCTTCGAAGACTGCAATAAGCACTACAAAATCACGAGCTTTCTCAGTCACGACTCACAGAATCACGACTCACACTCAGTCACAACTCAGAAATTAGAATACTAATCACAGTCACTGCATTCATATTTTTTACCTTCGAATACCGTGACTGCATACATACGATTATATTTGCGAATTTAAACGAATTTTTGGGCTCCTAAAGGTATTCGCCGAATTTCACATTTTGGGGATTAAATCCGCCGAATGCGGTGACTTAGATTATCGCTGATGTTATTTGCCTTTTGTGGGAGGTCTTGATGGCCATTTATTTCCTCTTCAAGCACATGCTCACCTAGAATACCGAATTCCCATCTTATGAAATCTGGAAATGGCATGGCATTACAGATGCCTACTAGTAAAGTTTGGTATTTTTTGAAGAGTTCTTCCACTTCCGTGAAAGTCTCTTGTCCCACCATGATGTCATCAACTGAATTTCTTCCATGCCTTAGAGGAAAATGCTCTGATACCACTGTAATAACCCTTTTGGGGTTATTATCATATTTTTAATAATTTCTGGAATAAACTTGCAGCAGACTGAAATTTACGAACAACGAAGAATTATCACCAAATCTTTATGCCAAATCAACTGAAAATGATTTTCAAATATTACTAAATTGATTTCCAATAATTTGCGACAATTTATGACCCAAATCGACTTAGTATGGGCAAATTATGCAAATCTGGAAATTAATTGTAGACTGTCAAATCACAGCACTTCTATTTAATTCGATTTGGCCTCAAATTTGCATGGAAATGCATGTAAAGTGTAGATTAATCCTTTTTAGACCCAAGCGACAGATTGGAATGAAATAACTCAACTTATTCACATCAAAATAATTAATTATAAGCACATAGGCAAGTTGCATTTCAAGGAAATTGCACCGTTTGAATCAGATTTACAAAGTAGCACGAAATTGGATAATCTTCAATGAAAACTCAAATGTTTTAAATCAATTCAAGAGGGTTTCGTCCCTTGAATGGACTTCTAGTGGGTTTGATGTCCCCAATAGGATTTTATGAGAAAACAATCTCACCATATCAGATTTCAATATTCATAATAACATGTACAAATGAATGTCCAAACCCTTATTTATAGAGTTTCTCATGCTTGGCACCAAAGGCCAAGAATCGCGACTCTTCATCTTCTTATGACTTTTCATATTCCTTATGACTTTTCATGCTAATTTCTCCACCTAGGCCGACCCATACTTATATTTATTTTATAAAATATTATACAATAGTTAAATATTAAATCGCAGCCTTCTTTTTTTATTTTCTCTTCTATTCCTCTTAGGGCCACGAATTAGGACTGCTCGTGAATGCCCATTGTCTTTAATTTTTAGAGAAAAGGGGACATTACAACATATCATGTGAAGCCCTAGAGATGTATAGTTTAGACCAAGGATCAATCTATTTGATTCTTCCCCAATGACCAAGGTCACATTGGTCTCTACCAAACATTGTTGTAAACTCATCTCGTAGGTGCAAAATTTTGTGTTGCTAATGGTTTGCCCATAAACACTTGCACACGAGAGAAGTAGTCAATTGCAATGCACAATGTGCCGACATCATCGTAGCAACAATAGCTTGACAAGTTACTGAAGCAACAAAGTGAAGTCTTCGCAGAACTGAAAGGCCTTGCAATGAACTATGCAGTAAAATCATTGATTTGATTTGGTCTCTGAATCACTTTGGGGGAATGATGAAGTTTGACATCAAATGCAAGAGCTCCTCGATGAGGGCAAGATTAGGCCTAATTCTTCACCTTGTAGAAACCGATTGTTCTAGGGCCCAACAAAGATGGGACATGGTGACTCTGCATAGACTATTGTGCTCTCTACAAGCTTACAGTAAATTATCAGTAGCCTCTGCCATGCATTGATGACCTCCTGGACCAGTTCTGAGGTGCACAATACTTCACCAAGATTGACCGAGAAGTCTTGTTACCACCAAGTCCTAGTGCATCCTAAAGACGTTTGGAAGAGAACTTTAATGACACGGGAAGGATTTTACGAATCATTGGTTGTGCCCTTTTGGCTTGACCAACGCCCCAAAAACATTCATTCACGATCTAATTTGGCCCTACCTCAACTCCTTCGTCATTGTCTACTTGGATGACATCCTCATCTTCAACAAGACTTGGAAGGTTCATGTGGAGCACATCTCAGGCGTCTTAAACACTTCGCGGAAACACATGTTACAAGCGAACTTAGCGAAGTGTTCATTTGGCGTAGTGGAGATTCAATACTTGGGCTATATCATTGGCTGTGTAGGAATACATGTAGATCCAAAGAAGTTCAAAGTGTTTCAAGATTGGCCTAGTCCGCGCAATCTCATAGAATTGTAGAGCTTTCTTGGACTTGCAAATGTATACGTCATGTTCATCCTTGTTTTTTTGCACATATCCTAGCCCCTCAACCAGATAGCGCATGTCAAAGCCAAGTATGATTGAACTAATGCACAATAACGTGCTTTTGAGATTTTTGCGCAACGACTTTGTGCAATGCTTGTTCTCACAATGCTCGACATTGCACACACCCTTGAACTTCATATTGATGCATCAAACTATGCACTGGGCACAAAACTCTTACATCATGGACATCCGGTCACATACCACTCAGAGACGTTCAATGCCATGGTGCTTAGGTACTCCACCCAAGCAAAAGAGTTGTATGCTATGTGCAAACAGTCAAGCAATGGTGGCACATCTTGGGAAAGAAGACTATTATTCATTTTGATCATAAGCCACTTCAATTTTTGCAAACACAAAACAAGCTAGAGAATGCATGGCATATGTATTGAATGACTTACCTTCAACAACACTAGCTCGTGATCGACCACAAGAAGGGAAAAGATAACAAGGTAGAAAATTTCCTTTGCTGACCGTGTGTACATATGCTCATTATAGTGCTCGATACATGTACATGATGATGTGCCTCGCCAAAGACTCATTTGGGAGGCGCGTTACGACAAGATATTGGGACACTTCGGCGTTACAAAGATTCTAGCCGCATTGTAGTCAAACAGATGTGGAGCATCACATCAAGTCTCGCATTCCTTGTTGCATTGCCAAGCCCACAAATATGAAGCTGGGACTTTTCACACCTCTACTGGTTCCATCCAGACCATGGGAATTTGTTAGCATGGACTACATGACTAGATTGCCTATGACAAAGTGCCAAAACAATGTGGTGTTTTGTTATTGTGGATAACTTTTGGAAGATGGTCATCATGGTTCCTATTGATAAAAACATTGATGCAACTAGCACTGCTTGGGCTTTCTTCACACATGTATGGGTCTACTTTAGACTCCCGATGTCCATCGTATTCGACTATGATCCTTGTTTTGTTGGTCATGTTTGGAAAACACTATGGAAATTGATGGGTACATAGCTATATTGTCAACCACATTTCATCCTCAAAGAGATGGACAAAGAAAAGTTGTCAACCACACTCTAGTTCATCTTCTACGCATATACAACAATGTGCATGCCCACACTTGGGTTGATAACTTGCTTTACATCCAACATGCCTTCAACAAAGCTAGTCACAGTTCTACGTGGCATAGTCCATTCTAGACATGTTTTGGGTTCCAACCAATAAAACCTCTAGACATCTCCTATTGCGCACCAACTGACATCGAGTTATGCACACATGAAAAGGAAGCTGATTAAGACAAGTTTTTCCACCATATTCAATTTGTTCATCATCAAGTTCAATAGATTGCTCTCGCTCTCAACGAAAGTATAATGATGCACATTGCAAAGCTCGTGCATTCTAAGTTGGTGATAAATTTTCGTTGCAGCTTTAGAAGGAATGCTTCAAAGGTCCACATTGGAAGATCAAGCCCCTTTGCTATGGTCCTTACACTATTTTCTGTGTAGTTGGTGAGTATGCACCTTTGTTCTTTATATGCCTCCATACTTGGGCATACACCCCGTCTTCAATATTGAACCTCTCAAGCCTAATTTGCCTTTGTTTCTTGATCCAACAATAATGCTCCATCCTTCTAATTTGGACCTTGAACATTTGTGACCTGTAGATAAGGACCAAATTATTGAAGTGAGGGACACACACACTAGCCATGGCGCTCATAAGTTGTTTTGAGTAGTCAAGGCCAAGCAATATGCTGATCAAGCCACGTGGAGCAACTTTGAGTAGCTTCATGTTCAGTTTCCTCAGCTAACCTCCAATGCAATGAGACCATTTCTTCTAAAAAAAGTGCGAATAATTTGTGTGCAACATGTCTCGCCGTTGCTTGCACCTGCACAAGCCTCCTCATCACACTTGTGGAACTTGGGCTCTACACCTTTGCAACATCTCGCAACAAGGATACAACCTTGTGGCAGTGTGTGGCGATGACCTAGTTCTTCGTGGCATCCCACGTGACTTACTTCCCTTGTGTAGTTAGTTTTACATTTATTGCATCTCAAGACATGGATAAAACCTCACGACATTGAGTGGAACCCTTTGCATCTGTCCATGCAACTTCCTACTCCACAACTTGCCCAACACTTAACATCTTTTGTCGAGTCCCATGGAACCTTGGCGCTTTTCCTGATGCTAACCCTTTTGTCTCACACACTTGCTTCACAACCCGCACAACTTCTGCAGTCTTGTGCTAGCACGTCACAACCTTAGTACATTGTGCAAACCATTCCACATCGCATTCACAGCTTCTACAATGCCGTGCAAGAATCTGCTACATCTATAATGTACCTCAACATTGCATGGTACCTTGCAGCTTCCACATGTCATCACACTTATGCTTTACTTCTTTACATTCCATTTGTCATTGTGGAATTGTATTGGACCGTTTTACTTTAGCGTTCACTTGTTAGCACTTTGTTGCCAGGTGGCATCCTAGATGGCACATCCCGCACTAGGCCATGTCAGGGCATCTTCATGACATGTCACATGTTGGATCCCAACTGCCACACAAACTAGGAAGATGGAACGATTGTAATCATCTCCCTAGCAATCATCGTTAATTACAAATACTATTGTCAGTTGTATATATGTATTGTAACCACTACGGTGAATGTAATGTCCCTTTCTAGGGATGAAACTGAAAATAAGGGTTTTGGCTCAAACCCAAATGGCAACTTCTAATTTTTTTAAAGCCACCGGTCAATCACTTTAATCTTAGAGGAACAAACGGAAAATAGTATTAGCAATAGAGAGAAATCTGAATATTTATAACAGCAAAGGAATTCATATGGCAGCCAACAATATCACCACTTAGCCATAGCGATGAACCTGATTTTATATTTCCTAGGGCAGCGAACTGTATGGGCTTTTCAACACAATAGTCTCATGCAATATACACTGAAAATCAATATAGAAATATCTCAAACACTTCATAAGTCCAACAAGATGAAATTTGTAGCAAATATATATTTTATAATTTTAATTCAAATGCAAACATAGCTAAAACTTAAAAAAATTCATAACTCCATCAATACTTGGAGTTTCAACACAAACATATGCTCAAAATGATCACGGAGAGACCAGCTATCAAATAAAAGTTAAATCACAATTTTCCAGCCATGGAAACCCCTCCAAAAGTGATCCCGAACTTCCTAGGTGGGTAGATTAGGTGGAGGAAGGGTGTCAACACCCTTGAAAGTGCCCTAGTTGGAGTAGAAGTGCTCTATGCATGGATAAAAACCTTGTTGTTCCATAAATCTGCTAATGAAGTCCATTTGTGACTCCCAAATAAAGCTACCAATGCACACAAGAGGGTTTCCATCCCCAAGTGTGATTCTATTGAAGGTTTTCGTTCTCAATAGGTAACCAAGGAAGGGGTTTCGTCCTTTAATGGAAAGAAGAGAAGCTACACTAGCTCCAAATCCAAGTAAATGTCAAAACGATGAATGATAATGATCCCCCTCTGTAATCTCCCCTTTTCCAAGCTAGTTCGATATGGAAGACCCTATGCCCATTCCTCTTCCCGTGGGCATCAAGGAAGGAGCTAGAGAGGGAAACTCGCCATGGTTGTAAGTATTGTACTCTAGTAATTAATTATTTTATTTACTAATCATGGCATTGGACTGGTTCGACTAGGTGGTGGAAGACTTGTCCAACAATGCAAGGAGGATTTCTATTTCTTCGTTATGGAGGTATGTCTTGTGAAGGCCTACATGGCGACTTTAAGGTTCTTTTCCGTCATTAAGGGGGTTCAGTCTCTCTAGAAGATTCTATTTTCCCATTGACATCTTTAAGCCCTATATAAGGTGGTTTGACTTGCTAAAGAAGGGTTATACTGATTTTGATATTGATTTTGCTTGAAGGTGGAGCAAGTAGCTTCTCTTCTTGCCATTGAAGGACGGAAAACCCTTCCTTGGTCACCTATTAAAGACAAAACCCTTCAATAGAATCACACTAGGGGACGTAAACCATCTTGTGTGTAAGGATGATCTCACACGGAGGTTACATTGGTACTTCAAAGTGATTTTATGCAGCTGATCTATATTTCTAGCCCTAAGCGACTTGCTTGAGGGTTGAGTTTTGTGCCTTCTATGGCACATTTTGGTATTTTGAGTTGGTATTCTTGTTCCTCATAATTTAGAAGGCCGGAATCTACATTTTGATGATTTTAGGAGTTCATCTATTTTTTCCAGCCCTTGGTTTGGCTGTATGGTTGATGTAATAAAAATTAATTACAGCTGTGATTTATCATTCGTTTCTTCCATATTTTTGATGTATTTGAGATTGATAAATATTGCCATGGTTGGATAAATTATTTTGTTGGCATTTCATTTTTATTTGCATGGTTAAATGTTGATGTGAACCTTGTATGCAATTTGTTGCGCGAGAGGATGGATTTATATTGTGTGTTGATTGTTTGTAGAGCATTCTCAGCTATTTCAGTTTGATGTTTGTGTGTTTGAAGGTGCAATTTCAAGTTTGGGTTTAAGGTCAAACCCTTATTTCCAGATTCAGCTCTAGAAAGGGGCGTTATACCCTTCTCTTCCATTCGAACATCTTTAAGTACCATTTTTTGGTGCCAAGGATGAATTTGAAGATCAATATTCATGACTGACCTCTTAATGAAGGGGAAAGGGCACTTTTAATCTTCACCGAAGAAGACCGACCTCATAAAAAGGGAAAGAGTATTCCTTTATCTCCATCATAGCTCTCAAGATGACCAACTTTAATGAAGGAGAAAATAGAAGTTCCTTTTTGCTTTATCATTCACCTATTAGCTGATCGAATCACTACAAGCCATAATTAGTAATCAAATAAATAAGGAAAATACAATCACTTACAATTATGGTAAAGGTCACCTCCCTTGCTTTCCTTCCTTGAATCCCACGGAAGGTGGAATGGGCCCAAGGCCTTCCTAGTGACTAGTGTGGAAAAAGGGACATTACAGTCCTTCCTTCCCAAATTTTCTTTCCCTCAAGTAAATGTAAACTCATGCCCAAGTATCATCATATCAAGGTGGAGGAACATGTTGTAGTGCTCCCGTAATCTAGATCTCGTGCCTATTAAATGAATAAGCTTCAATCCAAAAAAACTCATATCTTTGCTGCCCCTCTCTTCATTGAAGTCTTCTTTATCTTCCACTTCAAAAATAGTAGTGACATATCTTTCCTTTGCATACTCAGCTGTACCAAAATCTCTCCAAACTGCTGTAGTTTCCATCATAGAGCAAGAAATGGATGAATAACTAACTTGACCAGCTATCCCTCTGATTACAAGATGAAAATCAGATTGTGGATGGGCTGAAAAACAGTTACAACATCCATAAAATATTTGGGACCTCATCCAATTCAAGGCTCTCAGGTTTGATTTATTTGTTTCTTCCAGCTGTATCATTCTTCCCACATCATCCAATGATGAAATCCTTCCTAAAGGTGCATGGGCATAAGGTCTTCCATAGAAATCCCTTGCTCCTTCCTTGATTCCCATGAGAAGAGGAATGTGCATAAGGTCTTTCATAGAGAACTAGCTTGGAAAAGGGGACATTACAACTTTCTGGATCAATAAGGACACCCTAATGAGGTATTTGGACCATTTCACGTCATGCACCTTATTTGGACCCAATATTGAGTACTTAGGGAACTTTAACATTGTGATCGTTGATTTCGTGGATCATTTGTCGTTTATGACAATGTCAGACCGTGTATGTCTTCAAAAGTTTGTGTTGTCACTACAGAAAGTGTCTTTTGACCCCTAGAAGAGCCCAAATGGTTATTTTCCATGATTTTGGATTTGGGTCCTATTAATAAATTGTAGAAAATTTACTCGCATAGTACATTCCTAAAGAACACTATATAAATCCCTCTCAATTTTTTTGAAACTGAAAGATCCCAAACCCCTTTGCCTGATTATATACTATATATATACACACATTTTTTTATAATATATTTCTCAAGCTTGGATCTGAACTGATAATGTCAAAGGAAATCATAGAACACCATTCTCATACTGCACAGACAAATTAAATAAAACAAACCTGCAAGCCGGGTGGATATAGAAAATGCGCCTAGGGTTTAACAGGCAGATTTCCTCATAAATAATTCAGCCATGAATTTAATATTGATTTCTGATGATAAATAATTAGGGCAAAACAACTAGAAATCTGCAAATGGAATGATAACAAAATATTGTCTAAAACCCAGCCGTAATTGATTCAAACCAAATCGATTTGATATATATTTGAGGCTGAAAGATACAATAATGAACTAGCATGAAGAATACCTCAGTCACTGCATAAAACAACTGTAGAATAAGTCGCCCCACTCTAGAAGATGTCTGAATGCCCACTGCTGCAATTTTATTTCTCTTTCTGAATTGTTGGAATGATAAATAACCTGTGAATGCAATGAAGCTCCCTGTATAGGAACTCCTCTCACTGTCTCCTGGGGTTTCCGTCCACAAGAGGAATAATCCAGAGGGTTTCCGTCCTTGGATTTTGTCTGCAAAAGCTCAGAGCTAACTGTCGGGAAGAAAAATAATAATAATCTGCATAGTGCCGACACAAGTCGCACTTTTCCCTTATAGCCAAAAAACCCTTCCAAAATGCAAGTCGCACTTTTTCCAAAAGAGCATAATTAATTTTTAATTAATTTATTCCCTCTCCAAAGCAAGTCACATTTTTGGCTTATTTAATTTCTCCCCAAAGCAAGTCGCACTTTTTGCCTAGGAAAGCACATTAAATAATTTATTAATTTATTTCCATGTACTTTCCTAAGTCGAAGTCACTTATTAAGTCTATTAATTCATTATATGTGCTTTAGTGATACTTTATTTTATTTTAAGCACGATATAATAAAATTAATAAACCGAAGTCACCCTTGAAATCACCCTTTGGCCGTCGGGTAGACAAAAAGGGCCAAAGGTCTTCGATCGAACTATTCGAGAAAGAGGGACATTACAGTCCTCCCTTCTCGAGATTGCTTGTCCCCAAGCAACTGTAAAGCTGGATGTTGTAATATAGACTCGCCCTCCCATGTAGCATCCTCTATTGGCAACTCTTTCCACCTCACCAGGAACTCCTGAATAACTCTATTCCTCAATCTCCTCTCTCGGCTATCCAAGATCTCCTCTGGCACTAAATCCAACCTCCCTTCCTCATCCAAAGGTGGTAACTCTGCAGAAGAAACAATGTGCTGCCCCAAAGCCTTTTTCAAGCAAGATACATGAAAGACATTGTGTATCTTACTCTCAGAAGGTAATTCCAGCTCATATGCCACTTCACCAACTCTCCTCAACACCCTGTATGGTCCATAGAATTGCGGCTTGAGCTTTTCAGCTCCACTCTTCTTGAGAGTACTCTGTCTGTAAGGTTGAAGACGTAGAAATACCATGTCTCCTACCTCAAATGCTCTCTCTACCCTGTGCCTATCTGCATACATCTTCTGTTGATTTTGGGCCCATTGAATATTATCCTTAAGTACCTTAAGGATGTCTTGACTATCCTGTAAACTCTCCTGAGCCTTGGGAGCTCTACTGTCCCCAAACGCCAAATCAACAAAAGATCTCGCATCATATCCATACAATGCTCGGAATGGAGTCATACCAATAGACATATGGTAAGTGGTGTTATAACAATACTCACATAAATATAACAACTTTACCCATGCCTTCTGTTGTCCTGCAACATAGTTACATAGATAACCCTCTATCCACTTGTTCACAATCTCTGTCTACCCATCAGTCTGAGGGTGATAACTAGTGCTCGGAGTCAACTCAGTGTGAACCAAATGGAAAAGTTCCTGCCAAAATATGCTCATAAACCTGCTATCCCGATCACTAACGATGTTCTTCGGAAGTCCATGCAACCTGAATACCTGACGGAAGAACAAATCAGCCACATGAGGTGCCTTAAAGCTGGTAGGGACAACAAAAAAGTGTGCATATTTTGTCAACCGATCAACTACCGCATAAATGCGATCATTCCCTTACACCACGGGAAGACCTGTAATGAAATCCATCGAAATACTTTCCCACTTCTGCTCCGGAATCGACAATGGCTTGTAACAAACCTGCTGGGAAAGTATGCTCTGACTTGTTCTGCTGACAAGTCATACACTCGCGGACATGGCACAAGACATCATCTTTGAGACCCTTCCAAGAGAATCTCTCTCTAATTTGCCTGTATGTTTTTATCCTGGATGTCCTGCAAGTGGTGCATCATGGAAAGCATGCATAATCTTCTCCTTAAGCTCAGATTCAAGAACTAGGTAAATTCTGCCCTTATACAAAATCAAATCAGCTATTACCTTATATCAGCCATCCTGAATTTTTCCATCCATAATGTCACATGCCCAAGTATTTTTGGAATACTCAACTAACAGTTGAGATTTCCAATCTGCTGAAATCTTGCTCAAAGAACATAGGGCAGCGAGATGGGGTTTTCTGGAAAGTGCATCAGCCACTACATTCTTCGTCCCCTTGACATACTCAATGTCAAAATCATATGCTTGGATTCTGCTAACCCATTTTTGTTGCCTCTCATTGAGCTCCTTCTGTTCCAGGAAATATTTCAAGCTGTTGTGGTCGGTTCTCACCACAAATTTCCCACCCACTAAATATTGTCTGAACTTTGCCAAAGCATGCATAATGGCAAGCATCTCCTTATCATAGGTGGAATACAATCTCTCATTATCTCTCAACTTCCTACTCTCGTAGGCAATAGGATGGCGATCCTGCATAAGAACTGCACCAATCCCCAATCCCGAAGCATCACATTCCAAAATGAAGGGTCGTGAGAAATCTGGAAGAGCCAAAACTGGACAGGTGCTCATAGTTACCTTGAGCCTCTCAAATATTACCTGTGCCTCATCTGTCCATCTGAATGCCCCCTTTCATGTAAGATCTGTCAATGGAGCTACCATCTGAGAATAGCCCTTCACGAACCTCCTGTAATAACCACATAACCCCAAGAATCCACGTAAATAAGAGATATTCCTGGGTGGTGGCCAATCCTGCATTGCCTGTATCTTCTCCTGATGAACCTTGACCCCATTGGCCCCAATGACGTGCCCAAGATACAATATCTCAGTAAGTCCAAATTCGCACTTGGACATCTTAGCAAATAAAGACTGAGTCTCCATTATACTAAGTACCTCATCAAGATGCCTCAAATGCTCATCCCATGTCATGCTATATATCAAAATATCATCAAAGAAGACCAACACAAACTTCCTCAACTGGTTGTTGAAGAGATGGTTCATACATGACTGAAATGTAGCAGGTGCATTAGTGAGTCCAAATGGCATCACCAAGAACTCATAGTGCCCGTAGTGACACCTGAAGGTTGTCTTGTGAATGTCCTCATCCCGAACGCGAATCTGATGGTATCCTGATCGAAGATCAATCTTCGAAAAATAGATAGCTCCATGCAACTCATCTAAAATCTCATCTATGCGAGGAATGGGATACCTGTTCTTTATGGTTTTCTTGTTTAGTGCACGGTAGTCAATGCACATCCTCATGGTCCCATCCTTCTTCTTCACCAAAACAACTGAAGAAGCAAAGGGACTAGAACTAGGACGGATGTGTCCCATCTCCAAGAGCTCTCTAATGGCCTTTTCTATCTCATCCTTATATGTCTTAGGATGGCGATAAGGCGTAGTCATCACAGGTTTAGCACCCTCCTCAAGCTCTATAACATGCTCAAACCCTCTATCTGGTGGTCTACCTAGAGGAATGTCACCAAACACTGGGCCATGCTTATCTAGTATGGACTGGATATCTATATGAAAGGGCTGCTCACTATTGAAGAAGGTTTGGATGAAATGAAACATTGGGCTGCCCATGCAACCTCTCCATGCCTGACTATAGATTCCATCCTGCGTGCTGAAACAACTCTAGGCCCACCGTCAGAAAGAGCCCGAAGCACAATCTTCTTCCTATCCACCATGAACTCCAATTCCATCCTCCGGAAGTCCTGAACATATCTGCCAAGGGACTGCAACCACTGAATACCCAAAACTGTATCAATCTCACCAAGTCCAATAACATAGAAGTCATCAGTCAATGTGTAGTCCCCCATCTGAATACTAAGCCGCAGAATCCTCTTAGTGCAACTAATAGCAAACCCATCTGCTACTCATACACTAAACCCCTCAAAATCCTCAACTTGTAATCCTCGCTTCGCAGCCAACCCCTCATCAATGAAGTTGTGCGTAGCTCCACTGTCAACCAAACAAACAATCCGTTGTCCCTTAAGCACTCCCTTCAGCCGAAAGGGATGGTACCTAGGAACTCCTGAGAGTGTAGCAATAGTGACATCGGATGAATCCAATGCCTCACTCTCACCAAGCTCTACTTGGGGCTGCTCCCCCTGTGCATCATGGCCGCTGTCCTCATCCTCTGCATCTGTATCTGGCGAGTGATCATCATCCTCATCTGAAATCACCTCAATGAGATGCACCTTGCCTTTACCAAGGCAACGATGTCCAGGCTCCCAATGATCTTTGCAATGAAAGCAAAGCTTCTTCCTCCTCAACTCATTACGAGATTCCTGATCCACCTTAGGAGGTGGTGCACTCTTTTGTTGAATGGTAGAGAGCTGAAATGGCTTGGAGCTCATGGGAAACTTCTTATTGGGCTGATAAGAAGTGGGCTGGTAAGAAGTGGGGGATGTGTCCAAGTCCAATGCCGTCTGGATGGCATCATGCAATGTCCTAGGCTTAAGAGCCTTGACCAATCCTCTCATCCTGTCATGAAGGCTCTCTATGAATAACATCACTACCCTCTTCTCAGGCATCTCTGGAACCATGACTACTATACGCTGAAATTCGTTGATGTATGAATCAACGTGTCCACTCTGTTGGAGCTGTGCCAAGTCCCTGTAATAAAGCTCCACATCCTTGCGATCAAATCTCACAATCAACCTCTCGCTGAAGTCCCTGTATGATCGCAGAAGCTCATGATTATGTGTAACTAATCCATGGTGCCACCAATCATAAGCCACCCCCTCAAGGTGTAAAGTAGCAAACTGTATAGCCTCATGTTCCCTCATGGGTTTGAGGGTAAGATAGGTGTTGAGCTTGTGAATCCAAGCCCTGGCACTGATCTTTCCGCTACCATCAAAAGTGGAGAGGGTTACCTTATTGGTAACCTACTGCAATTCCCTGTTCTGCTGCGCTCTAGGCCTCTTGTCCTGTCTAGCCCTCATGCTATCTCTCCTCTGAGCACAATATTGTGGGAGGGGAAATACGTCCCTCACATGCTGTGGAAAACTCCTCCACTCATCACTGACTGCCATAATAGTATCCGGAAAAGCTACTTCTTCTGGCCGCACCTCAATCTCTGGTGGGTCATCTCTAGGTAGGAAGTTAGGCTGCATAGGCCTATCTGCAATCCGCATAGTCCTTCTCTCATCTGTATGGGTGTGCCTCCTCTCACAGCGTGGCGATCCCCTAACACTTCCAATCTTATGAAGGTGATCTGTTGTGATCCCTGTAACCACTGGCAACTGATACAGATCTATCCCTTCTGCCATGCTTGTCCCGTGGCCTATCCAATGCCAACCTGTCCAAGGTAGAGCCCATGCGCTCCATAGTCTGTAACAACTGCCTCTAAGTGGCTGCCATATCCCTAATGAAGTCTCTATCTGGGTTTGCATGCTCATCCTGAGGAGGACTCTCCTGTTCTATCACCCATAAAATCCATTTTGTCACCTCCTACAATACCAACTTCGAGTCGTGCTTGCCTGTGGGTGTAGTATCTGTGTGAACCAACCTCTCTATGCTGCATTCAAAGCTGATTTTTTTAATTACTCTCTGCTTCCTTCCCACACAGGCTGGGAGGATAACTGCTTTCACTCTGATACCACTGAAAGATCCCAAACCCCTTTGCCTGAATAATTTTTTTTAAATATATTGCTCAAGCTTGGATTTGAACTGATAATGTCAAAAGAAACCATAGAACACCATTCTCATACTGCATAGACAAATTAAATAAAACAAACCCCGCAAACCGGGTGGATATAGAAAATGCGCCTAGGGTTTAAACAGGAAGATTTCTTCATAAATAATTCAGCCGTGAATTTAATATTGATTTCTGATGATAAATATTTAGGGCAAAACAATAGAAATCTGCAGATGGAATGATAACAAAATATTGTCTAAAACCTAGCTGTAATTGATTCAAACCAAATCGATTTGATATATAAATGAGGCTGAAAGGTACAATAATGAATCTAGCATGAAGAATACCTCAGATACTGCATAAAACAACTATAGAATAAGTCGCCCCACTCTAGAAGATGTCTGAATGCCCACTATTGCAATTTATTTCTCTTTCTAAATTGCTGGAATGATAAATAACCTGTGAATACAATGAAGTTCCCTGAATAGGAACTCCTCTCACTGCTCCTGGGGTTTCCGTCCACAAGAGGAATAATCCAGAGGGTTTTTCGTCCTTGGATTTTGTCTGCAAAGCTCAGAGCTAACTGTCGGGAAGAAAAATAATAATCATCTGCATAGTGTGACACAAGTCGCACTTTTCCCTTATAGCCAAAAAACCCTTCCAAAATGCAAGTCGCACTTTTTCCAAAGAGCATAATTAATTTTTAATTAATTTATTCCCTCTCCAAAGCAAGTCACATTTTTTGGCTTATTTAATTTCTCCCCAAAGCAAGTCACACTTTTTGCCTAGGAAAGCACATTAAATAATTTATTAATTTATTTCCATGTACTTTCCTAAGTCGAAGTCACTTATTAAGTCTATTAATTCATTATATGTGCTTTAGTGATACTTTATTTTATTTTAAGCACGATATAATAAAATTAATAAACCGAAGTCACCCTTGAAATCACCCTTTGGCCGTCGGGTAGACAAAAAGGGCCAAAGGTCTTCGATCGAACTATTCGAGAAAGAGGGACATATGGTTTAATCAAGGAAATGGTAGCCTTCTATCCACAAGGTCATCGACAGCTTCAAACTGAAAGATCCCAAACCCATTTTTGTCTGAATATATATATATTTTTTTTTGTTATATAATGCTCTGGTTCAGATCTGAACTGGTAATATCAAAATAATTCATGAAATATCACACTGAAACTGCATAGATAAATTGAATACAGCAAACCCGACAACCCGGGCAAAAGCAGAATAGGCGCCTAGGTTTTAAATGGCAGATTTCTTTATAAATATTTCAGCTGTATATTTAATAATGGTTTCTGAAGCTAAATATCACAGCCATACAATTATAAATCTGTAGAAAGATTTAATAACAAAGATAGTCCAAAAATCCACAGTAAATGAACCAAAACCCTAGCCGATTTGCTACATTTGCTGCTGGGAACTACAATAGATATCTAACATGAAAAATACCTCTGACACAGTAATGAATAACTATAGAAGAAGTCGCCCCCACTCAGATAGATATGCAAAAGCCCACAGCTGCAATTTATTTCTTTCTCTGAAATTGCTGAAATGCTAAATAACTGATGTAAACAATGAAGATTCCTGGATGGAAGCTTCTCTCACTGCTCCTGGGGTTTCTGTCGCAAGAGGAATAATCTAGAGGGTTTCCGTCCTTGGATTTTGTCTGCAAAAGCTCTGTGCTAACTGCTGAGTGAAAATAATAATATTCTGAATGCTTTACTCTAGCCGCATTTTTCCTCATATAGCCAAAAACCCTCCAAAGGCCAAATCGCACTTTTTGGCTAACACCATATAATTAATATTTAATTAATTATTTTTTCTTGACTATTCAAGTCGCACTTTTTGGGTATATTTGGCCATTACCCAAACAAATCGCATTTTTGGCTAGGAAGTGGTGTCACCCAGATTTCATCCTGAAATCTGTGACTACCCTATCCGAAATTTTTTCGTACTTTTAAAATAATGGGTCGTTTTGTATTTTTATTGCCTGAAAGTTCTTGTATTGCGTCAAGATAATCCCAAAGAGCCATATTAGCCTTTTTCGCCAAATACCCAGATGCCCAAAGTTATATTCTGTCGTCGGGATTTGTTTGCGGGAAATTTGTATTTAATTATTTTGAGCCCCGTATGAGGCTATTTGCGCTCCGTTTTAACTCTATTATGAGCAAATATGTCATTATTCCTATGTGCCAGAAGGGTTTTAACTTGGAATAAGTTTTGGGCTTTATCTGTAACTTTTGGCAATTTTTCATGTTTTTGTGGTGTCCCGTTTCGTTTTCTGTGAAATTTTTCTGGAACAATTCCTTTACCGGGTAAGGCCGATTTTTGGCTTGGAGCAGCTGGAAAACATATACACACATTATGCCCGGAGGAAGTCGCCATCGGAGGTCTGGAGCACTGGGAAAAAGCGAAGCCGTGCACGGAAAAGCCCTTGCGGGGATGGATGCATTTTTGGAAAACAAAGGATTTAAGCTACAATGGGAAAAATAGAAGCCTCTGGCATGATGGGAATTTTATACCTGCCTCGCAGGGTACTTTTTCCCGTGTTATAAAATTCACTTAAGCTGCAGTGGGAAAAATAGAAGCAGCAGGCAGGTGGGATTCTATTGCCTGCCTTGTAGGGTACTTTTTCCCGTGATAGAAAATTCACTTAAGCTGCAGTGGGAAAAATAGAAGTAGCAAGCAGGTGGAATTTATTGCCTGCCTTGCAGGGTACTTTTTCCCGTGATAGAAAATTCACTTAAGCTGCAGTGGGAAAAATAGAAGCAACAGGCAGGTGGGAATTTTATACTTGCTTAGCAGGGCACTTTTTCCTGTGATATAAAATTCACTTAAGCTGCAGTGGGAAAGTTAGAGGCTGCGGGCAGGCGGGAATTTATTGCCTGCCTTGCAGGGTAAAAATTCCCATGGTGAAATAAAAGAAAAGTGACTTAAGTGAAATCACAGGATTTTATTGCCTACCTTGCAGGGTAAATAATCCCATTGTCAAAGTCAAATCACTTAAGTGGATCATGGGATTTCCGGGGCTGCCTTGCAGAGTAAAAAATCTCATTGTCAGAAATTCTTAAAAATAGAATTCTATTATGCAAAAAAGTGCGACTCACCTTGGGTGAATAATAAGGCAGTAAATAAATATTTGTTAGTATTTATTCACCCAATTTTGGCACCCAGGCTTGTGGAAAAGTCAACAAAAGCAATGGGGAATAAATCAATTAGAAATAGAATTCCAAAATTAAATAAATTTAATTTATTTAATGCAGCCCCTTTTGAGAAGGAATTAATACTTTTTAAAGTATTAAAAGATTATATTAAATTCTATTTTCAGTGGCTATGGTCAAAGCACACTGTGAAGCTTAAGTGAAGTGAAGTGTGGATGATTAAATTGAATTAATTTAATTGATTGGATGGCTGTCCTTAAACATGCTATATTTAAAAGAGCAGAGCTTGATTTTTAATTAATTAATTTCCTTTAATTGTTAGGGCAATTATTAATTATAGAATTGTGAAGGTTATATAAGCATGAGCAGCCATATGGGTGAATTATTTAATTCACAGGTAAAGAATTGCAGCCAAGAGGAAAAGTGCGCCCCCATTTGAAGAAGGATTTTGCTCAGGCAAGGTGGAAACAAGGCTAAAAGCTTCCAAATTTGGCACATGCTTTGAAGGAGGTTGATCTTTGTCTGCACAATTATTTGCATAGGTGTTACAGGAGCTCAGGTGTTGTTGAAAGGATTCATGCTCTCTTTATGTGCAAATTAAACACCATTTTTTGGGGCAGCAGACTTGAAAAGTGCAGATTTTTACAATTAAAATTCACTCTTCATGCTCTGGTGGCCATTTTTGTTTGAATAAACTGCAGGAATTCATTACAGGTGCTTTACAAAGGAAAATGAGTTTTTATCAATGTCCAATACATTGCATATATCCTCCGAATCTGAAGAATTATCCAGATCTACACCAGTATTGAAGAAATCCGGCCAAGTAAGAAGAAAAAGAATTATTCAGACAAAGATAGACAAAGCTATGGCGAAGAAAGATGAAAAAGAAAGCACAACAGAGTTATGCATCACTTCTAAATTTGCAGCTACTGAAGACACGGATCTAGGCTCGAAACCTCTTGCTGAATTGATAGACAGATCCAAGCAAAAAAGACTTCACTCATGCGCGCAGATTAAAAGCAGTGGAATTATTCGAGTTGAAGTTTTTCCATCCACAGTCCAGTTGCCAGAGTTTGTTATGCAGGTGCAGATCCATATCCAGATGCAGATGCAGATGCAAATCCATATGCAAATCCAGATCCAAATCTCATAGTTGCAAAAGCTTTTGGCACAAAGGCTTCATCCTCTTGTTTCAAATGCTGCCCGTGAAGAATTCAATGCGTGGAAAATTCCTTCCAAGATCCTGTGCATGTGCTCTCATCTTCCAGTTGAAGCTTTCATTGAATTTTCATTCATCCGAAGTGTTTTCCAGGATTTTTAATTGCTCATATGCAATTAAAAATAAAGATGATGAGTTATCTACAGCAAACAATGCATTGATGCATGTACTGGAGAAGAACTGCAAAAGCTTCAAGAATAAAAGAGAAGACAAGGCGAAGGCAAAATTCCAGCTTGCTTCCAATTCCAACTGCTTGCAATTCCAGCTTGTTTCCAGATCCAGTCGTTTCAAGATCCAACTAATTCTAGCTTGTTTCCAAATCCAGTTTGAATCAGCTGCATGCAAACATGAAAAAGGACAAAATCAGCTTTCCTCTTCCTTCTTCTTTCCTTCGACAAAGTAATTGAGTGATCAATTAAATTATACAACTTAAAGTGATTGGTTTAAAGGCCATTACTTGAAGAAGTCAACTACTTGGAGATAGGTGGCAGGCATGCAAAATAGAAAGTTCTATTTTCAGTTGCAAATCATACATGTCATGCAAAGAGGAATTCCAGGAGGGAGATTGTCAGTTGTTTCTTCTCCGACTTCCACATGTGCCAATTCAACTAAAGTTTCCAACTTATAATTGCCCCTCTACATTCTATAAGTAGAGGAAGAACCTTCGGGTTAATCATCAGAATTTGTGAGAAGCAATCTTGTGTTCTAGACTTTGTGCTAAACCCCTGAGAGCAACTTGGAGCAAAGGAATACAAAGGAGCAGGTTTCCGAAGAACTTTGTGTCACGGTGTACTGTGTTTCTTACTTTTAATCTTAGATCTCTTAATAGACTTTGTATTATTTTAGATCTGGATCTACAGCTGCCTTTGTTTTATAATTCTGTGTGTTCATATCTATTAAGTTTCTTCTATGTGCATGCAATTAGCTCTGCTATCTACTAATTGGGATGCACATCTTCCCCATTTCTTCTCTGTATTTCCTTTACTTCCTTCTTCTATAACTTTCCTTTCTTAAACAGCTGCTTACTTGTTGCAGAACTTCTTAGTTATGGTTCATGAACTAAGTGGTTAAAGTAAAACCCCTGATAGATAATAACACATTTTTATTGACAAATTTGACACGGGAGCCTCACCGGTTAAATGAGGGAGATTTATCTCATGACTGCCTAGGTTTGATGCTATGCAGAAAATCTAGCCAACAGGAAGGCAATTTAAATAATTTATTAATTTATTTAAATGCACTTTCCTAAGTCAAAATCACTCAAACAGTCTATTAATTCATTATATGTGCTTTAATGATATTTTACTTTAATTCGAGCACCGAATAATAAAATAATAAACCGAAGTCACCCTTGAAAACATCCTTTTGGCCGTCGGGTAGACAAAACAGGCCAAAAGGTCTTCGACCGAACTAATCGAGAAAGAGGGACATTACAGTCCTCCCTTCCCGAGATTGCTTGTCCCCAAGCAACTGTAGAGCTGGATGCTGTAATATAATCTCGCCTTCCCATGTAGCATCCTCCTCTGGCAATTCTATCCACCTCACCAGGAACTCCCGAATGACCCTGTTCCTCTGTCTCCTCTCTCGGCTGTCCAAGATCTCCTCTGGCACTAGGTTTAATCTCCCTTCCTCATCCAGGGGCGGCAAATCTGTAGAGGAAATAATGTTCTGTCCCAAAGCCTTTTTCAAGCAAGACACATGAAAAACATTATGTATCTTACTCTCAGAAGGCAACTCCAGCTCATATGCCACTTCACCAACTCTCCTCAACACCTTGTATGGCCCATAAAATCGCGGTTTGAGCTTTTCAGCCCCACTCTTCTTGAGAGTACTTTGCCTGTAAGGCTGAAGTCATAGAAAAACCATGTCCCCTATCTCAAATGATCTCTCCACTCGGTGCCTATCTGCATATATTTTCTGCTGATTCTAGGCCCGCTGAATGTTTTTCTTAAGCACCTTAAGGATTTCCTGAATATCCTGTAAACTCTCTTGAGCCTTAGGAGCTCTACTATCCCCAAATGCCATATCAACAAAGGATCTTGCATCATACCCATAAAGTGCTTGGAATGGAGTCATACCAATAGACATATGCTAAGTGGTGTTATAGCAATACTCACATAAATACAACTTAACCCATGCCTTCTGCTGTCCTGCAACATAGTTGCGAAGATAACCCTCTATCCATTTGTTCACAATCTCTTTCTGTCTATCCATCTAAGGGTGATAACTGGTGCTAGGCGTCAGCTCAGTGTAAACCAGATGGAAAAGCTCCTGCCAAAATATGCTCATAAACCTGTTATCCCGGTCACTAACTATGTTCTTCGGAAGTCCATGCAACCTGAATATCTGACGGAAGAACAAATCAGCCACATGAGGTGCCTTAAAGCTGGTAGGGACAGCGAAAAAGTGTGCATATTTTGTCAACCGATCCACTACTGCGTAAATGCGATCATTCCCTTGCACCACGGGAAGACCTGTAATGAAATCCATCGAAATACTCTCCCACTTCTGCTCTGGAATTGGCAATGGCTATAGAAAACCTGCTGGGAAAGTATGCTCTGACTTGTTCTGCTGACAAGTCATACACTCACGGATATGGCGCAGGACATCATCCTTGAGACCCTTCCAGGAGAATCTCTCTCTAATCTGCCTGTATGTTTTAAAATACCCTGGATGTCTTGCAAGTGGTGCATCATGGAAAGCATGCATAATCTTCTCCTTAAGTTCAGATTCAGGAACTAGGTAAATTCTGCCCTTATACAAAATCAAATCAGTCATTACCTTATACCGATGATCCTGAATTCTTCCATCCATAATGTCACATGCCCAAGTGTTTTTGGAATATTCAACTGACAGTTGAGATTTCCAATCTGCTGAAATCTCGCTCAAAGAACATAGGGCAGCGAGATGGGGTTTCCTGGAAAGTGCATCAGCCACTACATTCTTAGTCCCCTTAACATACTCAATGTCAAAATCATATGCTTGGATCCTGTTGACCCATTTTTGTTGCCTCTCATTGAGTTCTTTTTGTTCCAGGAAATATTTCAAACTATTGTGGTCGGTTCTCACCACAAATTTTCCACCCACCAAATACTATCTAAACTTTGCAAAGGCATGCATAATGGCAAGCATCTCCTTATCATAGGTGGAATACAGCCTCTCATTATCTCTTAGCTTTCGGCTCTTGAAGGCAATAGGATGGCGATCCTGCATAAGAACTGCACCAATCCCCAATCCCGAAGCATCACACTCTAAAATGAAGGGCCGTGAGAAATCTGGAAGAGCCAAAACTGGACAGGTGCTCATAATTACCTTTAGCCTCTTAAATACCATCTGTGCCTCATCTGACCAACTGAATGCACCTTTCCGTGTAAGATCTGTCAATGGAGTTACCAGCTGAGAGTAACCCTTCACAAACCTCCTGTAGTAACCGCATAACCCTAAGAATCCTCGCAAGTCAGAGATATTCCTGGGTGGTGGCCAATCCTGCATTGCCTTTATCTTCTCCTGATGGACCTTGACCCCATTGGCCCCAATGACATGCCCAAGAAACAATATCTCCGTAAGTCCAAATTCACACTTGGACATCTTAGCAAACAAAGACTGAGTCTCCATTATGCTAAGTAACTCATCAAGATGCCTCAAATGATGATCCCATGTCCTGCTATAAATCAGAATATCATCAAAAAACACCAAAACAAACTGCCTCAACTGCCTGTTGAAGAGATGGTTCATACATGACTGAAATGTAGCAGGTGCATTAGTGAGTCCGAATGGCATCACCAAGAACTCATAGTGCCCATAGTGACACCTGAAGGTTGTCTTATGGATATCCTCATCCCGAACTCTAATCTGGTGGTAGCCTGATCGAAGATCAATCTTCGAGAAGTAGATAGATCCATGCAGCTCATCTAACAACTCATCAATGCGGGGAATGGGATACCTGTTTTTGATGGTTTTCTTGTTCAGTGCACGATAGTCAATGCACATCCTCATGGTCCCATCCTTCTTCTTCACCAAAACTACTGAAGAAGCAAAGGGACTAGAACTAGGACGGATGTTTCCCATCTCCAAGATCTCTCTAATGGCCTTCTCTATCTCATCGTTGTATGTCTTAGGATGGCGATAAGGCGTAGTCATCACGGGTTTAGCACCCTCCTCAAGCTCTATAACATGCTCAAAACCCTCTATCTGGTGGTCTACCTAGAGGAATGTCACCAAACACTGGGCCCGTGCTTATCCAGTATGGACTGGATGTCAATATGATAAGGCTGCTCATCGTTTGAAGAAGATTTGGACCAAATGAAACACTGGGCTGCCCATGCAACCTCTCCATGTCTCACTATAGATTCCATCCTGCGTGCTGAAACAACTCTAGGCCCACTATCAGAAAGAGCTCGAAGCACAATCTTCTTCTTATCCACCATAAAATCCAACTCCATCCTGCAGAAATCCTGCACATATCTGCCAAGGGACGGTAACCACTGAATACCCAATACTGTATCAATCTCACCAAGTCCAATAACATAGAAGTCATCGGTCAATGTATAGTCCCCCCATCTGAATACTAAGTCGTGGAACCCTCTTAGTGCAATTGATAGCAAATCCATCTGCCACCCGTACACTAAACCCATCAAATTCCTCAACCTGTAATCCTCGCTTCGCTGCCAACCCTTCATCAATGAAGTTGTGCGTAGCTCCACTGTCAACCAGACAAACAATCCGTTGTCCCTTAAGCACTCCCTTCAGCCGAAAGGGATGGTACCTAGGAACGCCTAAAAGTGTGGCCATAGTAACATTGGATGAATCCAATGCCTCGCCCCTCGCCAAGCTCTATTTGGGGCTGCTCCCCCTGTGCATCATGGTCACTGCCCTCATCCTCTACATCTGTACCTGGCGAGTGATCATCCTCTCCATCTGAAATCACCTCAATGAGATGCACCTTGCCTTTACCAAGGCAACGATGTCCAGGCTCCCAATGGTCTTTACAATGAAAGCAAAGCTTCCTCCTCCTTAACTCGTTATGAGTCTCCTGATCCACCTTAGGAGGGTGGTTGCACTCTTTTGCGGGGCGGTAGAGCGCTGAAATGGCCTAGAGCTCGTGGGAAACTTCTTATTGGGCTGATAAGAAGTGGGTTGATAGGAAGTGGGGGATGTGTCAAAGTCCAATGCCGTCTGAATGGCATCATGCAATGTCCCTAGGCTTAAGAGCCTTGACCAATCCTGTCATCTTGTCATGGAGGCCCTCTATAAATAACATCACCACCCTCTTCTCAGGTATCTCAGGAACCATAACGGCTATCTGCTGAAATTCATTGATGTAACAATGAACATGTCCACTCTGCCTGAGCTGTTCTAAATCCTTGTAATATAACTCCACATCCTTGCGATCAAATCTCGCAATCAATCTATCACTGAAATTCCTTGTATGAATGTATAAGCTCATGACCCTGTGTAACTAACCCATGGTGCCACCAATCATAAGCCACCCCCTCAAGGTGCAATGTAGTGAACTGTATGGCCTCCTGCTCCCTCATGGGCTTGAGGGTAAGATAGGTGTCGAGCTTGTGAATCCAAGCCTTGACACTGATCTTTCCTCTACCATCAAAAGTGGAGAGAGTTACCTTATTGGTAACCTGTTGCAAAATCTCTGTTCTGTTGTACTCTTGGTCTCCTATCCTGTCCAGCCCTCATGATGTCTCTCCTCTGAGCACAATACTGTGGGAGGGGAAATGCATCCCCTCACATGCTGTGGCAAAACTCCTCCACTCATCACTGACTGCCATGATAGTATCCGGGAAAGCTACTTCTTTCGACTATCCCTCAATCTTTGGTGGGTCACCTCTAGGCAAGAAGTTAGGCTGCATGGGCCTATCTACCGTCCGTGTAGGTCTCCTCTCGTCTGTATGGGTATGCCTCCGCTCATGGTGTGGCGATCCCCTAACACTCCCAAGCTCTGAAAGGTGATCTGCTATGACCCCTGTAGCTACTGGCAACTGATACGGATCTATCCCTCCTGCCATGCCTGTCCCGCGGCCCTATCCAGTGCTAACCTGTCCAAAGTAGTACCCATGCGCTCCATGGTCTGTAATAACTGCCTCTGTGTAGCTAGCCATATCCCGAATAAAATTCCTATTTGGATCTGCATGTTCCTCTCGAGGAGGACTGTCAGGCCTCTGGCCCAAATACTCCATTCTGTCACCTCCTGCAATACCAGCTTCGAGTCGTGCTCGTCTGCGGGTGTAGTATCTATGTGTACCGTCCTGTCTGTGATGCATTCAAAGCTGATTTCTGTTTAAATACCCTGTCTGTTTCCTTCCCACACAGGCTGGGAGGATACACTGCTCTGATACCACTGAAAGATCCCAAACCCGTTTTTGTCTGAATATATATATATATATATATATATATATATATAATGCTCTGGTTCAGATCTGAACTGGTAATATCAAAATAATTCATGAAATATCACACTAAAACTGCATAGATAAATTGAATACAGCAAACCCGGCAACCTGGGCAAAAGCAGAATAGGCGCCTAGGTTTTAAATGGCAGATTTCTTTATAAATATTTCAGCTGTATATTTAATAATGGTTTCTGAAGCTAAATATTACAGCCATACAATTATAAATCTGTAGAAAGATTTAATAACAAAGATAGTCCAAAAATCCTCAGTAAATGAACCAAAACCCTAGCCGATTTGCTACATTTGCTGCTGGGAATTACAATAGATATCTAACATGAAAAATACCTTTGACATAGTAATGAATAACTGTAGTAGAAGCCGCCCCCACTCAGATAGATGTGCAAAAACCCACAGCTGCAATTTATTTCTTTCTCTGAAACTGCTGAAATGCTGAATAACTGATGTAAACAATGAAGATTCCTGGATGGAAGTTTCTCTCACTGCTCCTGGGGTTTCCGTCCGCAAGAGGAATAATCCAGAGGGTTTCCGTCCTTGGATTCTGTCTGCAAAAGCTCTGTGCTAACTGCTGAGTGAAAATAATAATATTTTGAATGCTTTACTCCAGCCGCATTTTTCCTCATATAGCCAAAAACCCTCCAAAGGCCAAATCGCACTTTTTGGCTAACACCATATAATTAATATTTAATTAATTATTTTTGCTTCACTAATCAAGTCGCACTTTTTGGGTATATTTGGCCATTACCCAAACAAATCGCATTTTTGGCTAGGAAGGCAATTTAAATAATTTATTTATTTATTTAAATGCACTTTCCTAAGTCAAAATCACTCAAACAGTCTATTAATTCATTATATGTGCTCTAATGATATTTTATTTTAATTTGAGCACCATAGTCAAAATCACTCAAACAGTTTATTAATTCATTATATGTGCTCTAATGATATTTTATTTTAATTTTGAGCACCATATAATAAAATAATAAACCGAAGTCACCCTTGAAAACACCCTTTTGGCCCTCGGGTAGACAAAACAGGCCAAAAGGTCTTCGACCGAACTAATCGAGAAAGAGGGACATTACATAAACCTCACATTGTCAAATGGCCTTAGGACTCTAAGATTGGGGTAGTGGTATTGATCATCCCATTGGGACTTCTAAGGGTTCTTTACACTTAACATTGAAGATTTTCCTTTATCGTCACATTGAAGATTTTGATCATTGCTTATGTTAAAATGCATCTAGGGTTTCTTTTGCGTTATGAATGTTCTTCTATCATGTGACCATTTGGGAATTGAAAAATTTGAAAAGGTGTATGCTCAAGTCCGACTCTTTTAATTTTGTAATTGGAAGAGGAAATATTATTCAGGTTATTGTTTCTGTTAGATTTGGGTTATTTTTATCTTTTGTATATTGCTTGTCACTTTTATTATTGCAAATAGAGTTGGTAGCATATACTTGCTTGATTGGGAACCTATATCTATTCAAAGCCTAGAAGCCTTGTTCGATATCCTTGTTGATGTTTATGATTTTTACCCTAGGTTGATTAGTTATCCTTAAAGCTTGTCCATCACACGATATTCCTTCATTATGTTGGTGAAAGTCCTTGTGTAATACTTTTCTTGCTTATTTGTTCCACCTTCTTAGCATTGTGTCATCATTCAAGTTTTTGCGGTTACAATCAATATCATTCAAATTAAATTAATTAAAAATATATGTTTTGTTTAGTCTGAAATCCTAATGATGGTTAGCTCTAAATTTACTCGACACTAGAGCATATTGTGGTGTGAGTGTAAATACTTTCTTTTCAATCAAATACTTGTTAGGTCTTATTACTATCCTCTGTTTTTCGTGTATATCGTGAATCATATTTTGAAAACTTAATTCAGAAGCTAGTTTATTCAATTGAATAATATATTTTTTGTTTTGAGACTTGATTATGTGGATATCTTATTAAATTCTATGCGATTTTTTAAAATATAAATGGACATCTACAACTATGGCTTATAGTGCATTGCTATGTCCTTGCAGTTGTGCACATCTTACATCATTACGGCGAGATCAAATAGGTAAGTCCCATTTCAGTGTCTTTCCATTCATTCTATTGCATGGTTACTGTAAATGTGATATTTACACTTACCAATATCAAGCTATAGGCTAAAGTGTGTAGAAATTTATTAAATGAACATTTTATAGAGATTACCTTTAGATGGTGCTTGGAGGTTGCTGTTCTAGACATTTATATACATTTCAGTACTATTAATTGATTTTGGTCATTTCTGTACGCAATATTTTTGGTCATTTGTCTCTGTTCTGTTGCAATAGTTGACTTGTTCTATCTTCAAGTTCAATTTTCCTTTCAATATGGAGCACTTTCAATTCCATCTTAAGCACATTCAGAGACTGTATGGCAAGCTAATCAATGAAGACTTGTTTGGAAAATCTAAGATTCGTATTGATGAGTTGAGCTATGGAATTTCCATGCTAATTACGGATCAGATTGTTATTAGAGCTGTTTTTTGGTCCATGTTCTTTGGTTTGTGTGGTGTGACTGTTTTGTAGATTTATGCCCATTACCGAAGGAGCAAGTGCTTGTGGAAGTGAGAAGCATAGCACGTGAAGATGAGATAATACCTCAAGATGATGAAAGAGATTCCGTAAGTTGGAAGAGGATGTTGCCAACATCTCTGAATCCACAATGAAAGATACTTTGGAGAATATTATGGAGGTTCTCGTGGGGAAGCTGGGAGTTTGTATGGAATTCCCGAAAGCAAGTGAAGAGTTTAAGACTGAAGACCATGAGAATGTAATATCCCTTTTAAGGACTGAGAGTGAAAAAGAAGGAAACCACACAAACCCAGTGAAGTGAATTCTGATTTTTTATAACAGCAGCTGTAATATCCTTTAAAACCCTAGGGCGAATTGTATAAGGGCTTAGAATTCATCATACAACCATGCATAACAACTGAAAAATACTTTTAAATGATTATTTCAATCACGGCAATCAATATCCATCCAATTGACAACAACAAATGGAGAAAATCAACGAATATATACTACTGTAATCAAATTTATGACAGCAGCATGAAAACCACAAACAAAGGCTGAAAATAATAGATAAACAAAGGCTGAATATAAAATCGAATATGAAATATGTGCCCTAGAAAGCATCAAACCAACGTCAAACCCTAGTCGTTCCTCTAGGGAAGAGCTCCAACAAATGATGTAAAGCTTTGCAATCCTTCTTGATGTCTCCAACCCAAATCGACAAGCAATCCTTCAAGAGATGTCTTCAATTCACCCACATGGAGAGTTTTCATTCTCCACCAAGCCACAAGGAAGCTTTCCGGCTTCCTTTGATGCCACATAAGAGGGTTTTTGTTCTCAAATGAAAAGTTATTGAACAACTTGCCCAAAAAACCAATAGTAGATAAAATGCGCCAAAAGATGATCTCAAAATGAGACCACACATCTCCCTTTATACCTCTTGCTTGGCGCCAAAGGCCAATTAGAAGTGCACCGACTTTTTTAAGCTTCTTTTTGTCTTTTAATTTTCCTTTATGAGTCTCTCAACACAATCGACTTGTCTCATAAAAGAAAACACTGAAAGAAAACATTAAATCTAATAAAGGAAAACTGAAATGAAATGTAATTATTTCCCTTGTTCATCCATACTTCTTTGCCACGGAAAGGGAATGACAAGAAGTCCACTTTTAGGCCCTCAATTCAAAAAAGGGGACATTACAGTCCCCCCTTCCTGAAATGCAAACTCAACTGATCTGAAGACTTGGTTTTTTCTTTCTTTCCATCATGTAATTCCACATTGCCAAATGAAGTAGAAGTGGCTTCCTTGATAAGGCATCTATTACCACATTGTGTTTTCCCTTGACATATTCAATACCGAAATCATATGCTTGAAGTCTACTCACCCATTTTTGTTGCTGGTCATTTAATTCTTTTTTTATGAAGAAATAATATCGAGCTATAGTGGTTGGTTTGACCACAAACCTTCCTCAAATCAAGTATTCCCAAAACTTGGTCAATGCATGCATGATGGCCAACATTTCCTTGTCATAGATGGAGAACCTTTTTTCATGATCCTTCAATTTCCCGCTCTCATATGCAATGGGGTGCTTTTCTTGCATCAAAACAACCCCTATACCTTCACTGGAAACATCACATTCAAGAACAAAAGGCACATAAAAATTTGGAACAGCAAGTACTGGGAAAAAACACATCACCTTTTTAATTCTTCAAAAGCTATTAGGGCTGTTTTTGACTAGCTGAAAACTCCTTTTCTTGTTAGAGAAGTCACTGGGGCTACAAGTTGGGAAAACCCCTTCACAAATCTTCGGTAGCAAGAACATAAACCCAAAAATCCTCTCATTTGTGTAATGTTGGTTGGAGTTGGCCTATTCGTGATGGTTTGGATCTTGTGTTGATCCACATGAACCTCATGTATATTTATAACATGCCTCAAATACAAAATTTCAACCATTCCAAACTCACATTTTGATTTCTTTGCATAGAATGACTGTTCTAAAATTTCCAGCACCTTATCCAAGTGTTGGAGATGATTTTCCCATGTTTTGCTATATACCAAAATGTCATCAAAGAAAACCAACACAAATTTCCTCAAATACTTACCAAAAATTTGAATGCATGATTGGAAAGTGGCCAAGGCATTGGTTAACCCAAATGGCATGATAAGGAACTCAAAATGCCCAAAGTGACATCTAAAAGTGGTCGTGTGTACATCTTCATCCGTCACCCTTATTTGGTGGTACCTGGATCTCAAATCAATTTTGGAGAAATAAACCGCTCCATGTAGCTCATCGATTAGCTCATCAATCCTTGGTATTGAGTACTTATTCTTGATTGTTCTCTTGTTTAGTATCCGGTAGTCCACACACATCCTTGGGGTGCAATCCTTCTTCTTCACAAGCACTACGGAAGAAGCAAACGGGCTGGAACTGGGCCTAATCAAACCCCATTTTCTAACAATTCTTTGATGGTTCTTTGAATTTCGTCCTTGTAGATCCTTGGGTGACGGTAGGAGTAGTTATTACCGGTTTGGTACCCAATTCAAACTAAATAACATGTTGGAATCCTCTATCCGGTGGCAGCCCATGTGGTAATTTATTGAAAACTTTGGCATGCTTGTTAAGTATGGGCTGAATATCATCATGAAAAGATTGTTGAACGGAAATAAAAGAGTTAGACCTTACCAGCAATGAGCAACTCATGCAAGCTGCCCTCTTTTGAAAGTCCTTTCCATGTTCTTGGCGGTCACAACTTGAGGAGTTCCACCTTTCAAACCATGTAACACAACCTCCTTGCCTTCTACCTTAAATTTCAGCTCCATACTTTGGTAGTTTTGAGAGAATTCACCCAAGAAATGTAACCATTGAACACCCAACACTAAATTTGTTTCACCAATACCAATGACATAGAAATCATCTTTTAGCTTGTGTCCACCCAAAGAGAGTGAGTTGAGGTATTCTTCTTGTGCATGGAAGTATGAAGCCATCCGCCACCATGACAGTGAAACCCTTGAAATTTTCAGCTTTCAAGTTTAATCTTTTTACCAAACTTTCATCGACAAAATTATGTGTGTCTCCACTATCAATCAAAACCGTGACCCCTTGCCCTTGTAGGTCACCCTTCACCCGGAATGGGTGATATTTAGGTGCACCAGATAAGGTATTAAGAGTGCCATCTAATATTTCCAGATCCTCTTCCGGAATACTATCTTGCTTGGCTTCATCAACACTATCTTCATCTTTTTCACAATCTGAAAATACCTCAATGTAATGCACTTTACCCTTACCTAAATAACAGTGACTAGGATTCCATGGATCGTTGCAAGAGAAGCACAAATTCTTCTTTCATAGTTCGTTTCGAAAATCTCCTTCATTGCTGGATTTGGGCAGCTCCTTGTGAATAATAGGCATTCTTTGGAAGGGCTTCCTTTGCTGGTCCAAGGGAGGGTTTCTAGGCTGTCCCAAGGGTCCTTTGGGTTGTCCTCCTGAAATAACCTTGGAATGTCCGCTGATTGCTGCTGTTTTTGGGGCAGCACCTTCGAGGTCCAAAACTTTTTGGATTGCCTCTTGAAGAGACAAAGGATCAAAGGCTCTAACCAAACCCCTGAGTGGTTCAGTCAAACCCTCAATGAGGAGAACCACAAGTCTCCTCTTTGTGACATCCGTAATCATAATGGAAAGCCTTTGAAATTCCTCCATGTATTTATCCACTGTGCCTTGTTGCCTCAATTGTGCATGTTCTTGAATCGAATTTCCGGATCAACTCTATCAAATCGATCAATGATTCTTTTGCAAAATTTATCGTATAAATGGATCTCATTGTGCCCTTGTGTCACTAACCATGAAACCGTCACTCACGAGCAATACCTTCTAGGTGAAGGGTTGCAAATTTGACTGCCTCATCCTCTATCATAGGCTTCAAGGAGAAATATGTATCCAGCTTTTGGATCCATGTCCTAGTAGTTCCCTTGGTCGATCCATGAAAAGTAGAGAAAGTCATCTTCCCCAACACATTTTGCACCTCCTTCTGGGGCATATGTTGTCTTGGCTCTAGCCTAGACCTTCCTCTGCTTAAGCCAATGAACTCGGCAAGTGTAATGGCCTCACGTGTCTTCCTTGGAAGTGCCATATACTCTTCATAGCTTGTAGCAATGCTTTGCCCCATAGAGGGCCTTGCTCTCGCCTTTGGAATGACTTCTTCCCTTGGAAGGAAAGTAGGCTTCGTGGCTAATCCGTGAGCTGATCCCAATGGTCGCTGTAAATTATTTGCTCCGGATGTGCTGTTGTCTCCATTATGAACCCATGGTTCATGAAACCTCTGAAGTGATAGGGATAGGAGGTCCATGGTGTCTGCCAATCTCTCTTGACCTTCAATAAGCTTGTCTATCTTGGCTTCTTGAGGATCTTGGTGAGCCATACTATCCTCCTCTTTTGGTTGGTCCTCTTTCCTTTCTCTCCTATGATAGTAGAGGAGACCCTTGTTGCCCTCTTCCATATAACCTTGGGATGGGAAGACCGAAGATTTGATACCACTCTAATATCCCTTTCAAGGGTTGAGACTGAAAAAGAAAGAAACCACACAAACACAAGTGAAGTGAAATCTGATTTTTTTATAACATTTGTAATATCCTTTAAAACCCTAGGGTGAACTGTATAAGAACTCAAAATTCACCATAAAACCATGCGTAACAACTGAAAAATACTTCTAAATGATTATTTTAATCACGGCAATCAATATCCTGTTAGGAATTAGTATTCACATGGTTGTTAGTTTATTATTATTGGTTAGTATGTTTGTTGATATATTGTTATAACAAATGTATAACAATATATTAGTACGGGTACGTTATTGTTTTGTATACTGCCTATTTTATAGTAAGTTGTTCAACAACATTCCTGGCTATATAATAGCCATTGTATTAGCATGATTAGATCAAGAAGAAATCTAAGAATTATCATTGTGTAAATCTGATACTGTGCTATTATTTGGTATCAGAGCGACTGTTCTGTAATGGAAGATTAATTTGATTACAAGGGCAAATATAATTTTTCAATTGCCCTGCTGTATGGAGCTCATTTACTGATATATCCATATGAATTAGTATATAATAGTTCTATATGATTTGTTTTAAAAAAGGCTTAGATAGAGACCATCTGTACGTGTACATCTGTCACGCTCTTGAAGCACTTGAAGGCGACATGAAAAAGCAAAGAGAGGGCTTTGTATAGATCTGTGAATCATATGTCGGGTGAAGCATCACCAAGAAGCGCGTTCACGAATCTTAATCTTTCTCTCTACACAGATTTCAGTCAAAGCAGTGGTTTGGCTTGATTTTTATTGATCTCTATCCAGATTGCATTCTCATCTAGATCACAGTGTTTGCTGACAGGAGACAGAAGGGCCTTCACGCAGATTTCAAAAACAAAGCGGCCAATTCATTTGTGCATTATTATTGAAAATTATCAACTCAGCTTCTTTGCATCGCCATCGTTGTCAAGCATTTTTGCATTGGATTCTCCATCGCCATTCTGGCTATCACCATCTATTTTAATCTTTTCAGGCCTTTGGATCATGTCCTCCATCGTGTGATAGTCTTTGGCGATCAGTTCTGCACCTGCCCAGTTTTGATAAGAGGTTTTGCAGATTTGTGGCATTCCATAGATGCAGATCTAGTTTGTCCTATTCAATGGACATTGCATGCAAGTCGGTCGTCGAATTATTTCCCGTAGTTGACATGGAATCCAACCTTCTTTATATACATGCTTCTGCATCTAAGGACCTGTGTCCCATGAAATCAATCTGCAATTAGATTGGTATAGCCGAGGATAAAAATACTACGCCTTGTGCCAGCGGGTCAATGATATTAGTGATCTATTTTTAGTCATTCCATATTCATGTATAACGGATTCATCCACCTCATTAGTAAGTCATTTTATGAATTTTTAAGTAGTCAGTTTATTGTTCCATTATTTAGTAGTTGTGAAAGGGTCTTTGTTATTTTGGTAATGTCCTCTTAAATTCCAGTAAAAAATTAAAGTTGAGTCTTTCAAATTGATAAGTATTGTTTTTGAAAGTTAGATGTCAATGTCAAAGAGTCTTGTATAAGTTTCAAAGCAATAATGGTGTAAAAAGTCATGTCGTTAACAGTATAAGTGTCTTATATAGCACCATTAGTGTGTTTGTCGTAAAGTGTCATGATATGTATATATGATAAAATAGTCATTTTTGTGTCTATTTTCAAAAAATCAAGAGTCGATTTTTGTTTAGTCGTCAAAAGTTCATTGTGGGTCATTACTATTGTAAAAAGTGTCGTCTTCCAAAGTTCGAAAAATAAAAAAAAATTTGCTCGCATTTCAATTTTGGACGCATTTTCGCTTGTACGCGACGTCCAAATTATTGAAGGTATTTTGAGCTTCATGATCATATCCGGCTGAACTAGCAGCACGTATAATGGAGGAAGGAGGCATCGGAGGAAGGAGGTCGAACATCGACCTCTCGTCAGTCACCAACGACGGGGCCACGCAGAAGCTGTGGTGGCATATATATGGTGTGAGTATATGATTTTCAGTGTGGATTCCATTTTCTCAGTGTGCTTCAGTTTGCAGTGTTCTTGTTGCTTTGAGTGGTGTGATTTATTGTTAATACTGGAAAAGAATTGTATAAGAGAGCAGAAAACTACGGAGATCCTCTGACTGCAGAGATCCTCTGACTGCCGTACTTCGTTGGAAGATGATCGGTCAGTGAATACGTTCATTGGCATTGGTGATCATGTGCAGCAAGATCAAGACAGCAAGATCCAGTTAGTATGATACAACACAATACATTTTTCCCTTTCTGATTTCTTATTTGGAATTTCACATTGTGGGGGGGAATACATACCAATGTTCCATTCCCATTCTGCACCCAAAATGACTTAGTCAAGGAAAGCTTCCAGTGGCAGTGGCAGTTTTCTATGCTGTTCGAGATCGAGTGGCAGCGATCAATGACAGAGACTACAATTAAGAACATTACGATTCTTATAGGAAGTAATGTGAAATATTTTCAGTATTTCTTCTATTGTGCAGTTTTGAGATATGCATGTTGTGTTTCCTACATAATTCCCTGATGTATAAGCATAGTGGTGAACAGTAGCACCAGAGTAAGTCAGTTCATGGATCCTGAAAGGGTTTGTGGGAGGATCCAGAAAACCACACGAGGTTGACAGTTGATGAGGTTCCTGTCGCGTCAAGGTTTGTGGTAAGCCTGTTTAAAACCATGGAAGGAGCGAGCCTTTCTTTTGGATCAAGGTCATGAGTCACAGAATTGGACATGCCACAGGGGTGAGCATACTGCAGAAGAGCGTGTGGATGTTTTTCTACCATGTTGACACTAAGGGGGGGAATGTTAGGAATTAGTATTCACATGGTTGTTAGTTTATTATTATTGGTTAGTATGTTTGTTGATATATTGTTATAACAAATGTATAACAATATATTAGTACGGGTAAGTTATTGTTTTGTATACTTCCTATTTTATAGGAAGTTGTTCAACAACATTCCTGGCTATATAATAGCCATTGTATTAGCATGATTAGATCAAGAAGAAATCTGAGAATTATCATTGTGTAAATTTGATACTGTGCTATTATATCCATCTAATTGGCAACAACAAATGGAGAAAATCAGCGAATATATACTGCTGTAATTAAATTTATGACATCAACAAGACAGCCCAAAGGCTAAAAATAATAGATTAACTCCGCCAAAAAACACCAAAATGTAGATCCCAACCTTATACGTTATGGAGATTCAGATTATAAAATCTGATATGAAATTTGTGCCCCAGAAAGCACCAAACCAACTTTAAACCCCAATCGCTCCTCTCAGGAAGTGAAATTTTCTGCTTCCTAAGATAATCATGACGAAGACCCTTAGCCCATTTTGTCTTCCCGACGGCTAAGGAATACACTTAAGAGAGACTTAAGTTATGATAGTTTATTATAAAGTGCAAAAAAATAAAAGAAAATATTATAAAGCACTTATAATAAATTATTATGAACTTAATAATAAATTGAAAAAAGAAAAAGGCAAAAAGGCATTAGCAAATGTTAAATACTCGAGGGAAAAATGCGACTTGCCTAGGAGAGAAAAGCAAGTGGGGGAAACTTGAAAGTATTAAACGAGGGGAAAATTTTGATTGGATGTGAAAGTGGCCATTTGGGCCCTATTCTTCTATTTAAGCAAGTCTTCTTGCTTGGAAAGGGGCACTTGATTATTCTCTAATTCCTTATTGTGTGTTGAGCAAATTTTGCTTGCATCTGCACTCTTAAGGACGAAAAATCCTCCAAGAGTTCTAGAGAATGACGAAAACCCTTCTTCTAGTTTGAGAGGATTCTCCACCTTGGGGTTTCCGTAGTGCACAAAAGAGTTATGTGATTTCCAGTGGTTTTCCAATCATTTTGAGGGCTGAAATTTTGTAGAATTTCATAAGGGTTTGAAGAGGAAGATTGGAGCTATTTTCTTCCTTTATTTTCAGCCTCTTCCATGGTGGTACGACTTGCTTAGGGACTGATTTGCATGTGTGTGGAGCTGCTAAAACATCAGATTTGGTCACTATTCCCATTGCAGATTTTCAGAAATTTGAATCAGTTTTTGTGGAGGGGATTTTGACTCCAAAGTGTCATTTTTACAACTGTGTCTGAAGACAAGTTCTTCTCAATTTATAACAAAATTATTTCAGCCTCTTTGTGTCTCATTCTAGAATTTTTCTTCATGTTGGGTTTATAAATTCGGTGGATTAGTTTAGGGTGGAAATATCATAAATTAATTGCTAATGTTTATGAGTATCTTCTCCTACCCTAGTCGCATTTTCTAGCATAAAAATCAGATCTGTAGAAATTAGTTTGGAATATCTTTTATAATTTGCACTTTGGGGTTTGGATTTGCCTAAAATCCATTTGGGGGTCAAAATTGTCCTTTTGGGGACATTACAGTGGTATCGGAGCATTGATTCTCCCAACCTATGAAGGGAAACTCATATTTGCATGGACAAAGGTGACGAGGGTTTTAGATACCACTACTCAAGAAGAACTCCAGGAAGGGGAGATATGGATGATAGAGAAAGACCTCCTCCCAATGATGAGCTGAGTTATATGAATGAGATATTCTCTAGATAAGATAAGATTTTTATATTAATGTCCAACAAATGACCATAAAAGTAGGTCAATGGGACTGTATAGTACAATGCAAGAGGTGCCAGAAGGGGTCATCCAAACAATAAAAAAAAGAGGAAAGGAGGAGAAGCAAAAGCCATCATGGCCAGAAGAGTGCAAATGGATGGAGCTAAAGAGGAGGGTGGGAGAATCCCACTACTGACACTATCACCTAGAATTTGAGGTCGATTGAAAGTAGCTGGCAATATACCTGTATCCTGTAACTGAAGCCGTGGGAAGATTGGGACGCTAATGTTGAAAAGAGGGATGAACAAAACGGGCCCTCTGCGTCCTCCTGGACAGACATGGCCTTTGAGAGAGGACCCCCAACTGAGTGCGATCACGAATACCTCTGGACTTGGAGGTAGCCCCCCGGGTCCTGACAGATCTGGTCTGGGAATCCGGGTTGGTATCGAAGTGCCTCTTGGTGGCCCTCACCTAGGGGAGCACCGTAAAGAAAGAAGTAATTTGTAGAGTAACAACTTGTTTAGGAGGAGACTGGAAGGGTCTCATTCCGGAGCCTGAGAGCCTCCTGCAGGTAGAGAGCAAGATACAGTTGATCACGGTACCTGAAGAAAGCTACAAAAATCAGATGCTCTAGAAATAAGCAATGGAATCTCCCTCTGATCTATTAGTAGATAGGACACCTGAAAATGAAGTGATCTTCTGTTTCGATCTCCTAGAGAGAACAGAGCTGGCAAATCCTCTTAGAGTTGTCTAGCTGGTGATTCTGCACGTGGAGCTTGTGAGAGCCCACTCTGAACTAGCCTAGGGAAATGCGGAGTGCCTGTAATCAGTGTCAGGAGATATACGCGGGTCGACTGATAAGCCCGTTTGTGATCTGAAGAAAATGTGCAACATAGAAAGCCATCTTAGGGTGAAGACCATGCAGAGGGCTGATCCAAGTATGCTGGATGAACTGCCTGTAAATGTCTTCTCTGATAATTCTGTGTAGATTCTGCTTACCTGGTAAGAGGTGGGCAGGTGCATCGAGGGAGTTTCCGTAAGGTGGGAGATGGTCCATTTGAATCCCAAGAGAGCCAAGAAGACGTGAGACTCCAACATACCAACAACGGGAACAACCACTATGGTCAAAAAGAGCAATAGCCTCAGAGGAATGGTAGGCGAGGTAGAGATACTTATCCCTGCTTGCGGAAGAGCCTGAAATCCCTTGGATGCGATGCAAAAGCGAAACCAGGCTAAATATAATCTCCAATCTAAAGGGATGAGGTCCGAACTCTGCCAAGATGATAATATGCGGAACTGTCTCTCTACACCTAATGATGCATATGAGCATGAGGATCTAGACCCGCTCAACTGTGGCCCAATCGGAGTCAAGCAAGATGGTCCCCAAACCTCGGAACCATAGAGAACTGTGGGTCTCACGAGAGAATCCGAGAGAGACATCTTCGACAAGATGTCCTAGAAGTGGTGGTGGAAGCACTGTCTCTCCAAGATTGCCAAAAAGCCATAACCCTTGTTGACGCGGGGCTGAAGGGCAGGACGAAGACTGAAGCGGGGACCAGCAAATAAAACTCCCAGATAAGTATAGGAGTTGGTGATCTCAATCTCCTCCCCTCAGTAGAAGAAATGGAAGTCCGAAGTCTTCAACCCATTGAAGATCATGACTTTGGTTTTACCAAGGTTAACCGTCAGTTGTCTATGGTCGCTATAGAAGGCTAAAGCGTCCAGCTACCTCTGCAGCCACTCCGCGGAAGAGGCAAGGAGAACAACGTCATCTGCAATGAGGATGTAGATCAACACCTGTGAAGAAGACAACCATCTCCTTCCTAGATATGGTCCCTGAGAAAGTCCTTCAACTCGTCGATGTAGATATCAAACAAAGTAGGTAAGAGGGGGCAGCCCTACTTAACCCCTATAATACTCCTGATGAAATAAAAAAACTGGCAGCAGTGTGAAGACGGCCTAGAACATCCTCGTACTGGCGCATAATGACAACAAGAAGGGTTTCCGAAATACCGATATCTCTAAGTCTATGGAGAAGAGCTTCCCATGGCACAAAATCAAAGGCTTTCCGAAAATCAACAAAGCAACAAAAGACCTTAGAGGAACGGTGATGCGCCTCCTCAATGATGGCTCAAAGAGCGAGGATGTGGTCGATAGTCTGGTAAACAGGCCAAACCCTGCCTACCCCTTGGCTCTGCAGTGGTGCTGTTCCAGTAACTTAGAAATCTGCATGTGGAGGACTGTGGCATAGAGCTTGGAGAACATGTGGCCAACCATGATCATCCTGTAGTTGTTCGGATCGGAAGTGGGACCCGACTTGTGCATGGGGTGAATGATATGATGGGACCATGACTTAGGAAAACCCGTACAAACAACTTGATTAAAGAGATCAACCAAGTAGATGTTAAGAGTGTCCAAGCCATGCTTGAATAATTCCACCTGGAAGCCCTCCGCATTAGTTACCCTGTTATTGTTCATGGCTAAAATGGATTTCTTCACATTAGTGTACGTAAAGATCTGGTAGGTAGGGGGAGGGGAAAGCACCTGGATCTGGGGTTGGCTAGGAATATCATAAAGGGTGGAAGTATGGGTGAACATGGAATTGGGAGGTAAGTCCTGGGGTAAAGAGGAATGGCGGGGAAGAATGGTGTGCCAAAATCGTTTAGGGGAATGCATAAGGGAAGCACGGAGCTCAAATCGGCGGCGAGAGATGAAGATGCGTTTATTGTGGCGGAGGAGACGACAGTAGTCGTACTTGAGAGACGGGAAGGATGGGAGAGCGTGTGTGAAAGCATAACAAAGTTGCCGGTGAAGGGCTTTGCATTCATCATCGTACAACTAGTTCATGGGGCAGGTCCTCATAAATGGAAGGGTGGGAGTGAAATGGGGGAAGGAACACAGAGCAACATCGCGGATGGCGGAGGAAAGGGTATCAAACATCACATCAGAGGAGAGTAAGGCAACTTGGGTTGTAGGGGGAAGAAGCTGACGAAGTTGAAAAGAGAAGTCTCCAGGATCACCTTCATTAAACTTCTAGACGGTACGGTAAGGGCAGTGAGAGGGAGTCGGGGAATGGGGGGAATTACCTGTAAGGAGAAGGAAAGGGTCACATGGTCAGCTAGGGGAATGCGGGATACACATAAATGGCGAATGTAGGGAATCAAATTGGAAGTAGTCATGATGTAATCCACCACGCTTTCTCCACCACCGTTAGGTCCGCAAGTGAAGAAGCAGGACCCAGGGAAGCACTGAATGCCATTAAGAATCAACAAATCATGAGATTCCCCCAACTATAGGAGATGTCGACCATATGACGTTAAGGGTCCTACCACGTCCACAGAATCCCGTTGAAAACCAACCAGATCAGGGTCCATTTCCGATGTACAATGTACATCATCAGTCCTGTCATGTAGTGGAACCTGGAGGTTCCTGGCACGCGCATTAAAGTCCCCCAAGATGATGACCTCCCCGTTCATTGTGTACTGGGAAATGCCTGTATATAGGTCGAAGAAGGGGTCCCCGTCTAGGCCATTATGGATGGCAAAAGAAGAGGAAGTGGAGGGGAAATAATGGACTGCAATGAAAATATCTTTGAGGTGAAATGAGGTCCATCTGAGCTTGATCCAAAGAAAGTGGGCAAACTCGTCCTCTGCGACCACGAAAATCCTACTCCGAAGAGATTCCCTGACCAGGGAAGCAAATCCCCCTAAACCTCTAACCCCTCCAGAGCTCCGAGTTTCCTGATAGCAAACCGAGAGCCAATAGTAACCGCTGACGTCTGGGAGAGGGTGAATAGGGCTCGCATGAGTCTCAGTTTCAAAGAGAAGATCGGAAAGACCTAGAGCATCATATAGAGTACCTGGAGAAGACCAATAGGACCCGTTTCCATTCCAGCAAGAAATGAAGATGCCCCTGTAACAACGCCGCTCCCAACAGGCCCGTCATTTGGAACCCACCCTAGAGGAAAAGTATCTCGAATGACAGGCCTGAGATTGCGAATTACTGCCCACTTCCCTACTTTCCTAGTTGCCATCACTATTTCATGGGATTTTTTTGAGTTCCGCCACCTATTCTCTGGTGAGATCTTCATCGAGAAAGACCTTATCAGGGAGAGAGAATAGCTTGCTTTTGGCTCTGAGTGCCCTGAGCCTGTCATCCGCAGATTTGAAGAGGAGAAAGAGGGTGGAATCTAGTCCGAACCAAGCTCTATCGAGCCTCACATCAGGCAGCCCCAAACTTCCTGTGATAAAGTCTGTGGCGATGGCCAAGGGGTTTGAAGAGGGAGGAGGTGTGGGCAGCCCTCTCACCTTGAGGTTGAGCTCCCTGGCATGTCTGGCTCTCTCCTCCACTAATTTAGCTTGTACTACTTACACCGCCGCTAGGGGAGTATTTTTGTCCTTCCCCTTCACTACCTAGACCCAGGTATTCGCTTGTTTCTTGAGGTTTTCCTGTAAAGTTGAGATTTCCTCCTGCGTGTGTTTTAAGTATGAGATTTACGCTTGTAGTTGATCTTTGGCAGCTGTAGGTTTGGTGTGTGTGTTGGCATCTGCAAGTTGTCTTCGCAAAGATATGTTATCCGCCTCAACCTTCTCCATCCGAGACGTGAGTTCGAAAACATTAGTCTGGAGAGCTCGATGAGACGACTGCAGTGTTTCCAATCTGTTAATTAGTTATGCAATAATGCTGGGGAGGCCCCCCTCTTGTTGTCCATGTTCCATTTTGCCAGCAATGGGGAAGACCTGCACTACAGGGGTGGAAGGGGAAAGTGTGGAGGGAGACATGGTGGAAGGAGGCAAACCTTGCAGGTAGACAGTTTGTATTGGCGTCAGAATGAGAGGAGACTCGCCCAAAACACCCAAATGAGTAGACTAGTTATATGTTTGTGTATGCATAAGAGGTAGTCGAGTAGGAGCAAGAGGCAATTGAATTGTTCTGAGAAGCTACGAATCGTGGCCACAATCAACAAAGTTGTATGTGGCTCACAAATGTGACCAACCTCGGCTCTGGGTTGCATGACAAAGAAATCTGTAGAAGCAAGCCTCGACAAAGTGAAATCTATAGATGTCATTGAGAGTTGCAAAATTGTTTGATGGAGTCACACAGAGATCTAAGAGATTGTTGGAAATATTGTCATTGATGTCAAAGGCTTAATCATTGATGTATTTGGTTAACAAAATCGTGTAACGAAAGCTGATGGAACTACTAACGGATGTTGATGGAAATGGTAGAAAGTAACGGAAATAACCAGCAGTATAGAAGGGCAGAAAACGAAAGTTTAAATACTTGAAAAGAAGCATTTTTGCATAAGGATTATCATGGTATAAGTGAGATATACACAATTGTAGATAGGAGATAGATATCAATATTTTAAGGTGTTCATATGCCATGTTTTATGGTGAAAACAAAAGTTTTAAATGACAGAATTAAATCTCCATGTTTTAGTATGATAAGGGGTTATTAAAGGAGTAATAAATATGTCCGTAGGATGGTTGAAAATACAACTAAAAATGTTGTTTTTATTTTGGACGATCCCCTTTGGAAAATAGCGCCACTTTAGAGTTATGGCCGACATGTGTATTTGCATTATTAAAATAAAAGATGGTTAATTAAATTAAATGAAAGGGAGTGTCAGTTGGTAGAAAAGATGCCTTTTCGAAAGGGTGTGAAAGACTATATAAAAGAGATGTTTGAGGGAGAAAGGGAATTAAATTCGAAATGAAAAATAAGTAAAGGAGCAGATCTGAAAAACGTTTTAAATGAAGAGTTGCAGCGATGTATATATGTGAAGGGACTGAAATAAATAAGAAGAATATTCTGAGTAGCAGTTTTGTAAGAAAAGTACAGTTGATCTGAGTTAGTAAAGGAAGTGTTCTATCATCTATTGAAGCAGCAGCAACATAAAAGATAGAAAAGAGTTTGTTTTTCATAAGGAAGGTTGGTGCCTTCATATTCGAAGAGATCGGTGTCTCTTGCTGAGTTGGTGCTTAGTAAGAAGGGGTTGGTGCTCCTGTAGGTTGGTGCCTACAAAATTGTAATTTGGGGGTTGGTGTCTCCTGTAGGTTGGTGCCTACAAACATTTGAGAAATATAATAAGGATGATTTTCTCTGTGGTTTTCTTCCGAAAGGGTTTCCACATAAATCTGTGTCTATTTGCATTGCCTTTATTGATTGCTTTGATATATTCATTGTGAAATTGATTAATTGTGATTATGGTTCTGAGATTGAGTGTTAAATTTAAAAAAATATCATAATACTGATTCACCCCCCCTCTCAGTATTATCTCATGCTTAACAAAGACTCGTTTATAGGAGCCATTGCTGATTTGGGTAGATCTTTACGAGGGATAAGTACTAACAGGTAAAACCCTCAAGGGAATCAAGGCAACCAAGGTGAGGGAAGCTCTTCTACTCATCATGTAGATAGATTTTCAAACAAGACTCTTTCCAAGTTCTTTACTGCTAGTTTCCTTCAAAGAAATGAGCCACAAGAGGAGAGAGAGTAGTCACCAACACATGGGTTTGCTGAAGAAATAAACCTATATGGGGATGAGTATGCATCATTGAATCCCAACACATGGGATTTTCTTTCATTCAGATACTGTTGGCTAGATTTTCTGCATAGCTGAAAAACCTAGGCAGTCATGAGATAAATCTCCCTCATTTACCGGTGAGGCTCCCGTGTTAGATTTATCAATTAAAATATGCTAGTATCTATATGGGGGTTTTACTTTAACTATTCAGCTCATGAACCATTGCTGTATAGCTCTGCAGCAATTAAGCAGCTGTTTGAGAAAGAAAATATTTATAGAAGAAGGAAATAATAAAACATAGGGAAGAAATGGGGAAAATGTGCAACCCAATCAATAGATAACAGAGTTGATTGCATGCACATAGAAGAAACCAATAGATATCAACACACAGAATTATAAGCAAAGGCAACTTCAGATCTAGATCTAAGATAACACAAAGTTTATAAGTAGATCTGAGATTAAAAGCTAGAAACATAATGCACCGTGACACAAAGTTCTCCGAAAATCTGCTCCTTTATATTCCTTTGCTTCAAGTGGCTATCAGAGGTTTCAGTACAAAGTCTGGAACACAAGAATGCTGCTTACAAATTCTGATTTTATTACCCGAAGGTTCTTCCTCTACTTATAGAATGTATAGGGGAAATTACAAGTAGGAAGTTTTTAGTGAACTGACACATGTGGAAGTGGGAAAGGAAACAAATCGCAATCTCTCTCCTGGAATTCCTTTTTGCATGACATGCATGATTTGCAACTGAAGATAGGACCTTCTATTTTGCATGTCTGCCACCTATTTCCAAGTAGTTGACTTCTTCAAGTAATGGTTTTTAAACCAATCACTTAAGTTTTATAATTTAATTGATCACTCAATTGCTTTGTCAGAGGAAAGAAGAAGGAAGAGGAAAGATGCAATCTTGTTCTTTTTTCACATTCTTCATGCAGTTGATTCTTTTGCCCTTGATTCTCACCATACTGAATCTAGAAGCAACTGGATTTGGAAGCAAGTGACTGTGATTTACTTGTGGGTATTGCCTTTGACATGTCTGCCCTCTTATCCTTGAAGCTTTTGCAGTTCTTCTCCAATACATGCATCAGTGCAATGCTTGCCGTAAATAACTCATCATTTTTATTTTTAATTGCATATAAGCAATTAAAAATTCTGGAAAGCACTTTGGATGAATGCAAATTCAATGAAGGCTTCAACTTGAAGATTGGGAGAACATGCACAAGATCCTGGAAGGAATTCTCCATGCACTGACTTCTTTACGGGCTGCATTTGAAACAAGAGGATGAAGCCTTAGCAATTATGGATCTGGATCTAGATCTGAATCTAGATCTGGATCTATACATGATTCTGCTGATCTTTCTCGTTCATCCCGCTTTGTCATGGTTAGAGCGATCTTTGTTTGAGCAATTCTTTTTCTTTTTATTCATTCGGAATTCTTTACAACCGGTGCAGATCTGGAGATTTCTTCAAATTCGGAGGCTATATTCAATGTATTGGACATTGATTTAAGCTCCCTTTTTCTTATAAAAACACCTGAGCACCTGTATCACTTATGCAAACAATTATTCAAACACAAATCAAGCTCCTTCAAACCTAGGCGCCAAATTTGGAAGCTTCCAGCATTAATTACACCTTCTGAGCAAAATTTCTCTTCAAATGGGGTGCACTTTTGTCTGGGCTACACTTCTTTGCTATTGAATTAATTCATTCATTCTTATGGCAGCCTTTTCTTAAATAACCCTCATAATTCTATAATTAATTAATACCTTTCTTATTCCTGACAATTAATTAATTAATTAATTTAATAAGTTTTACTCTTCAAATGGGGCGCCTATTTTGTGCATGCTCATGGTTGCCATTAAATAAATTAAATTTATTTAATTTTAGACTTATGCTTCCAGTTAACTCAAGCCTCACAGTATGCTATGACCTTAGCCACTGAAAATAGGAATTAATTAAATCAATTAATACTTAAAAAAATATTATTTCTCTCCCAAATGGGGCGCACTTTTTGACATGAAGGGGCTGCATTAAATAAATAATATTTATTTAATTTTAGAATGTCTAATTCCAACTTCCTTTATCCACTTTCCCTTTGTTGACTTTTCCACAAGCCTAGGCGCCAAAATTGGAGAAGAATTTAATTAATTTATTGCATTTAAGGCTGTCTTTCTTTCTCTAAAGGAGTCTCACTTTTTGGTATAGTCAATTTCTATTTTTAAAAGCCAATTAACAATGAGATTATTCACCCTGCACTGCAGCTCCAAAAATCCCATGATCCACTTAAGTTGTTTGACTTTCATAATGGGATTATTTACCCTGCAAGGCAGGTAATAAAATCCCATCAATGCCTTAAGTGATTTTTCTTTTATTTCACAATGAGAATTTTTACCCTGCAAGGCAGATAAGAAATTCTCGCCTGCCTACTACCTATGATTTTCCCATTGTGACTTAAGTGGCATTGCTTCCATGGGAAAAAGTACCCTGCTAGGCATGTACAAAAATCTCACCTGTCTGCTGCTTCCAAAAGTCCCATGATTCACTTCAAACCCTCTTTTTCCAAAAATGCAGTTAGCCCAAAAGAAGCTTTTTTGTGCACGACTTCGTCTTTTCCGAGAGAACCAGACCTCTGGTGGCGAATTCCTTCTGGCATAACATGCATAGGTGATCTCCAGATACTCCAGGCAAAGAATCAAACCAAACTGGCAAAGGAATTGATCCAGAGAAATTTCATAGAAAACGAAACGAGAAAACACCAAAAACACAAAACGTTGCCAGAAGTCACAAATAAAGCCAATGATTCATTCCTAGTTAAAACCCTATTGGTATATGAGAATATTGACATGTACGATCACAACAGGGTTAAACCGGAGCATAAATTGTCTCAAACGGGTCTCAAAATAATTAAATACAAATTTCCTGCAGGCAAACCCCAGCGACAGAATAAAACAATTTTGGGCATCTGGGTATTTGTCAAAAATGACTTATATGATTCCTTGGGAATATCTTGACACAATACAAGAACTTTCTGGCAATAAAAACACAAAACGACCCATTATTTTAAAAGTACGATTTTTTTTACATAGGGTAGTCCCAGTTTTCAGGGTGAAATTTGGGGACACCAGATACTTTTTCTAGCTTCGAAGAAGCGAGGGACCAATGAAGAAGGTTAGTCATCTTCAAAATCCAAGGAAAGATATTCAACATAGATTGGCTAAGATTACTCTTCCTACATTTGATGGTACAGATAAATGTTCTACTGGAGCTTGGTTACAAAAGTTAGATACTTTTCACTAAATCCTATTTATGAGGAAGAGGCTCTTAAATTTGTCACTTTGCATTTAGAAGGTGTGGCTCACGAATGGTGGTATCATGGTCTAGTAGCACAAGGACAGTTCCATTACCACTCTTGAAGAGTTTGGCAAAAGACTAACAGAAAGGTTTGACAGGAAAGATCCAGAGATATATTTCAGGGAGTTGGCACAACTCAAACAAGAGGCATCCATGGAAATGTATGTTGTTGATTTTCAAAAATTAACAGTCATGGTTTCAAATATTAGTGAGAGAACGTTAATTGTTTTGTTCATGGAAGGCTTGACCGAATCCCTTAGAGGTTTGGTAAAGGCTTTTGAGCCTCCATCTCTTCAGGATGCTATCAAAAGGTCACTAAATCTAGAATTTACAACGGGAAAAAATAAAAATCTGCAGTTTGGGCAACAACGAATATCACCTTTGGGGCAGCAAACAAGTTCATGTAAACCACCAAGAACAACTCCAAATGATAAACAAGGAGCAACATTTAGTGGGCAGCAAGGTAGGTCACAAGAATGGGAAAGAAACATGTCTGAAATTGAAGCAAGAAATGAATTAAGGAGGAAGAAATTATGCTTTGATTGTAAGGACCCATGGACACCCAACCATCGTTGCAAAAGTAAGGGATGTATCCATTGCATTGAAGTTGTTTCAGATAATGATGAGGATGAATATAATGTTGATCCAAAATACCAAGCAAAAGAAGATGAGGTGGTTGTCACAGGTGCTACATTAGCTACATTGACAGTGTTGCCTAGCATCTATGTTTTCCATGTGAGCGGCGATCTTCATGGGCAAAAGATTACCATATTGATCTTATGGAGGGCAACTAAACTGGGATGTTCGAGTATCATTGTGGAATCGAACTCCAAGGTTATTGTGAACCTTCTACAGGCCCCTGAGCAGCATCCTTCTAATAATTGGCTTATTGCTAGAATACAGGAGAATATCAAAGTCATTTCCAGACAATTTCAAACAATCACATATTCTCATGTGCCTAGGGGTCAGAACAAGAAGGCAGACGCTCTAGTCAATTGGGCTTTAGATAATTCTAATCTGATTAACTTTGGTCCTCTACCTTTGACCTGGTCCCTGGAGAAACGGCAACAGATTAAACAAATTCTCTCTTTGAAGTTACATGATCGATAAATCACAGATATGTTATTTATTTTCTTATTTGTTCTTGGAATTCCAAGGATATCTCCTCAAGTATGAGCATAACTGTTGGGCATTGTAATTTGTACTTTATACTTTTATTAATATAAATATAATGTCCCCAATTCTGAGAAGATGGCCTAGGAGGATTTTCATCCGTCTTAGCCTTGGTCATGCCCAAGGGGCTAGTGACGTTGATGGTTATTGGGTATGGTTTGCACCTTCATTTCACTTATACGTTATGTTTCGACGTTGGACACATACTTTGAGGTGACTTAAGTGAAATAAGGTTGTGTGATGCTTCCCTATGGTACTTTATTATTCTATTTCTTTGTTGGGGGTAACTTAAGTGTACTTTTGGGCATAGTGGTGATAAAGTAACTTAAGTTATTTTATTATTATGTGGATTTTTCCCCAAGGAGGTCGATTAGGATTCTTTTGGGCCCTTTGTTGCAATGAAAAGTTATAAAAGGAAGCGCTTGGGGGAGAAAGGGGCATTCATTCATACAAAGCACTTTTCGGTGTTGACTCACTCTTTTATGATATTGAAGCCATTGTTGGTTGCATGCTTTTTGCTTGTGGAGTAAGATCCCACAGGAACCCTAGCTTCGGTGGTGAGAGATCCACTCCTAGCTAGCAGAGCACTCTTCGGTGGTGAGAGATCCTCCCTAGTTTGCTAATTTGGAGCTTCATTCAAATCAGATTTTCAGATCAGAGTTATCAGAGAATTTCAAGGGTTTGCTCAGTGCTGGAGAGAGATTATTTGGTCCATACTTCAGCCATCTACAAATCAGATTATTTCCAACGTTTGAGGCAAGCTTGGCGAATTCCCAGGAGAAGTTTCATTCAGTTTGGGCTTTATTTATTTTCAGATCTACTTAGGGTTTTGCAGCAGTGTTTTCTAGGGTTTTATAGGTTGGAGTTTTTCAGTTTTCTAGGTTGGATTTGATTTGTTATAATTTAAATATATTGTTGTCCGAATTTCAGAATTTATAAAGATCATTTCAGCTCCTTGTGAATTTTTGGAATTTTTAGGCAGTTTCAGCAGTTAAAATAAATAAATAAAATCAGATCTGAGAGATAAAAATTATTTCTCTTGTTTACTGTTCTACATATTTTTCTAAGTTATTTGAAGCTTCTGGGTAGTGTTAGAAATTATTATTCTGGAAAATACAATTTTTTCTTTGTTTCTGCATATTGCTGTCCTAAAAAAATCAGAATTTCAGTTCGTTGTTATTTTTATATATTTTGTGAATTTCAAGTGATATCCCACAAGGGATATTTCAGTGGTATCAGAGTTGTTCCTCCAGCCTGTTTGGGTTAAAAATGAGTGACAGTGAAGATCTCAATGTGGATTTAATGAAGAAATTATTCACCAATATGGTTAAGCAGCAGGAGACTACAAACCTCTATTTGAGCCAACTCACAGAAAGACTATCACAGGGCAGATTTGGGCCTCAGGCGGATAGAGGAGAAAATAGTAATATGGGGCAGCAGGCTCAAAGAGGTGAAAGTGGAAATTCAGGGCAGCGATCTCCCCGCTCTTTTACCAAGCCTTTGGGACTTCAAGAGCCCTCTTTCTTGAAGGATCCAGAAGCTTCACAGGTGGGGCAGCCAGTAGAAGTATTTGATGAGGAATCTTGTTGGGAGAAGTACCAGTCTTTGAGTGAGGGTTTTCGGGAGAACATGCCATTCCCAGAGTATTGCAGGATGAAGATTGGTAGCAGGCCCAAGAGAGACCATCAGACGCAGGTGCCTGAGTTACAGAGGAGATTGGGACAGATTTCCATTCCACACTTTGATGGTTCTAAGAAGTGTACAACGCAATCATGGATTCAGAAGTTGAAGACATACTTTGACTTGAATCCCATGCACGAAGAGGATGCAATTAAATTTGCAATCCTACATCTTGAGGGAGATGCACATGACTGGTGGCATCATGGTCTTATTACACAGGGGCACATGCATATTGATACATATGCAGAGTTTACACAGAGATTGATGAGTAGGTTTGACAGGAGGGATCCTGACAGGTTCTTTCAGAGAGTTGACTCACTTGAGGCAGACAGGTTCTTTGGACGGTTACATTGCAGATTTTCAGAGGCTTTCGGTTATGGTTCCTGATGTTTCAGAGATGAGATTGACTTCTCTCTTCATAGCGGGTTTGGCAGATGCACTAGCAGGGTTTGTGAAGGCATTTGAGCCTTCTTCATTGCATGATGCTATTAGGAGAGCCCGGGATTTGGAGTTAGCCACTCCAAAGTCGAGGTTTCCACCTCGAGTTCAACAAAAGGAACCTCCATCTAGACCGGATGAGCTTCAGCAGAAGGAGCCTACACCTAGGCAGGATGTGGCTAAGAAGCCATTCACTTCCCGAGAGCTTAGAGATGAGTTGAGGCGAAAGAAACTATGTTTCGATTGTCGTACACCTTGGGCTCCAGGGCATGATTGCACAGGGAAAGGAAAGGCCCAATTCATTGAGGTCTTTGAAGAGAGTGAGGGTGACAGAGATGAGGAGTTAGAGACCCACGAGATGGATGCTGGAGATGGAGTTGCATTGGACAGTGCTGATGTGGAGCAGGAGGATGAGACTTTTCCTCGGGAGATTATAGCTACATTGTCTAGTACTCCGATGTACAAGGCATTCAGGGTTAGAGGAGTTATACAGGGTCAGCGTGTTGTGGTACTCATTGATAGTGGGGCTACCCACAACTTCATTGATGCATCCTTGGTTGAGAGGCAAGGTCTACAGACAGAAGACTTTGAGGGCTTCAACATTGTTGTAGCCAATGGAGAGTATATGAGATGCACACAGAGAGTTCCACAGTTGAGCATCACTATGGGTAACTACACAATTACCGATGATTTCCACATTGTTGGTATGGGAGTGACCAACATAGTGTTGGGAGTGCAATGGCTTCACTCTCTTGGTGAGTTTCAGACTAACTTTCAGACGATGGAGCTGAAGTTTAAGTCCGAGGGCAGGAATGTAATCTTGAGAGGCTTATCTACAGGAGCACCTAGAGTGGTTACAGCCAAGGGGATGAAGAGGACTTTCCGGCACGATGAGGTGTTTTACTATTGCGGGCCGATGTGGAGTTCGATGGATATGGGTGTGACCAGTAGTGTTGCACATGAGACAGTTACAGAGATTGGGGTTACAGGTTCAGATCATCCGAGTTTATCATTATGTTGGTTATCTGAGGTTTCGGTAGATTGGAGATCTCATTTGCTTGTTGAGTACTCCAAGAACCGACACACTTGTGAGATTTTGGATGGTCACACACAGGATGACAGCTACAGATTGGAGGACGAGATGATCTTCTATCAGGGCAGATTGTACCTTGTGCCAGATTCATGGTTGAGGATGGAGATACTGCGACATGTGCATTGTTCTTCCATGACTGGACACTTGAGCTTCGATGAGACCTACAGTTCATATGGGAGAGGTTCAGATGGCATGGGTTGAGGGAGGATATCCTCAACTTTATACAGGGATGTGCGGTTTGTCGTCATGACAAATCGGAGTATACAGGTTCATCATTGCCTGAGTCGACATGGGATAGCACTCCTATGTATTTTACTGCTTCTATGCACGGTGAGCACTTCACCCATGTGCTAGTCAGTGGAGGGACGGAGTTGACTCAGTTACCTGGTTATTCAGTAGGTTCACATTCATCACAGGAGGTGAACTATGTAGAGTTGATATTGCCGGTTGACCGTTTACTGGAGTCTTGGGATTTTTCCCCCACGGGACACATTGAGACACATTATGAGGAGCCTTGCTCTCACACGAGTGTGGGTCATGTGGGAGAGTTGGCACACTTTGTGCTTATACGGGTTGTTTCACAGGTTGATCCAGAGGATGCCATAGGGTTCAAAGGGACTTTCGTACCCATGGGTTGACTGGAGAGGCAGTGAGTGATCACATGATGACAACTTCACATTGGCAGGGACTGGACAGATTGGCAGTTTCAGTGTGGGTACCAGTGGAGAGTTGGTGTGGGCATCATACTACTTCAGGGGCAACATTGTTCTCTACACGGCATGGAGAGCATGATGACTACATGAGGTGTCTTGGTTACTTCGGATCACACCGATCTTTGGTTGACTGCAGGGTGAGGTGGAGAAACTTACTTTGTGGTATTCAACTTCTGCAGCATGACAGGATAATGCTTGGGGTCAAGCATTTCTCGGGAGGGGAGGACTGTAATGTCCCCAATTCCGAGCAGATGGCCTAGGAGGCTTTTCATCCGTCTTAGCCTTGGTCATGCCCAAGGGGCTAGTGACGTTGATGGTTATTGGGTATGGTTTGCACCTTCATTTCACTTATAGGTTATGTTTCGACGTTGGACACGTACTTTGAGGTGACTTAAGTGAAATAAGGTTGTGTGATGCTCCCCTATGGTACTTTATTATTCTAATTTCTTCTATTTTGTGTTGGGATAACTTAAGTGTACTTTTGGGCATAGTGGTGATAAAGTAACTTAAGTTATTTTATTATTATGTGGATTTTTCCCCAAGGAGGTCGATTAGGATTCTTTTGGGCCCTTTGTTGCAATGAAAAGTTATAAAAGGAAGCACTTGGGGGAGAAAGGGGCATTCATTCATACACTCACTCTTTTATGATATTGAAGCCATTGTTGGTTGCATGCTTTTTGCTTGTGGAGTAAGATCCCACAGGAACCCTAGCTTCGGTGGTGAGAGATCCACTCCTAGCTAGCAGAGCACTCTTCGGTGGTGAGAGATCCTCCCTAGTTTGCTAATTTGGAGCTTCATTCAAATCAGATTTTCAGATCAGAGTTATCAGAGAATTTCAAGGGTTTGCTCAGTGCCGGAGAGAGATTATTTGGTCCATACTTCAGCCATCTACAGATCAGATTATTTCCAGCGTTTGAGGCAAGCTTGGCGAATTCCCAGGAGGAGTTTCATTCAGTTTGGGCTTTATTTATTTTCAGATCTACTTACTTAGGGTTTTGCAACAGTGTTTTCTAGGGTTTCTGGTTGGAGTTTTTCAGTTTTCCAGGTTGGATCTGATTCGTTATAATTTAAATATATTGTTGTCCGAATTTCAGAATTTATAAAGATCATTTCAGCTCCTTGTGAATTTTTGGAATTTTTAGGCAGTTTCAGCAGTTAAAATAAATAAATAAAATCAGATCTGAGAGATAAAAATTATTTCTCTCTTGTTTACTGTTCTACATATTTTTCTAAGTTATTTGAAGCTTCTGGGTAGTGTTAGAAATTATTATTCTTGGAAAATACAAATTTTTCTTTGTTTCTGCATATTGCTGTCCTAAAAATCAGAAAAATCAGAATTTCAGTTTTTTTTTATATATTTTGTGAATTTCAAGTGTGCTCTAAGATTATCCCCAAGAAACTCACAATAATTGATGTCGCCTTACAGGACAAGGATATCTCCCTTGAAGAAATATGTTTGTGTGATTGACTCAATGAAAGACAATAAATCTACTGGTTGTGATGGCTTTCCTGTTGAGTTCTATAAAACTATTAAGGATTGTTTAGCTCATGAACTTCTTCATGTGTACAAGAAAGCCCTTCAAGTTGGGACTCTAAGCAAAGAAATTAATAGAGGTGTGATCAAACTTATTCCTAAGGAAGGAGATCCCACCCAAATCAAGAACTACAAACTCATCACTCTACTCAATGTTTCTTATAAAATACTACCCATACTGTAATCTATTATATATGTTACACAAACCGGCATTGTCGAAGGTGGATGTATTCTTAACAACTTAATTACTAATTGGAAGGGATGCAGTGTTGGACTTCGAGAAGGCTTATGACAGAATTTATTGGCCATTTATTGACCTTACGCTAAAAATGGCTTTCAGGATAGATTCTGCAGAAGGACTTGTCTTATGTTCCAAGATGCAACAGCACAGACTGAAAAATGGTGATCTCACTCTCCCCATCCTATTGAAAAGGTCCATACAACAAGGATGCACCTTAGCCCCTGCTTTGTTTGTCATTGCTGCTGAAGCCTTAGAATATATCCTAAGAGATGCCTCCAGTGGCCCCTGGTTAAGGGTATCAACTACTAGATACTCAAGAGCTTATCAACCTTCTATTGTTGATGACACTTCTCTTTTCCCAGCTGTAATTAATCAGAATTTTGAGCTTGATTGGGCATATTTTTAGTGAGTTTAGGGCATCTAAAAGTAAGCAGGAGTTCCCAAAACAGGTCCCTTCCCTAGGAAAGGAAAATTACAGGTTTCCGTTTGCATTTTCAGTTATATTCAACCCTCGGAAATCTGATTACAACCATCCAAATATTAATTTCAGTCATCGAAGTCCCAATGCTTTGGGAATCGAAGTCCCTTTACTTAAATGGTGCAACTTCCGTGTTGCATGCATGTGAAAAGGTGGATTTTCCTAGTGGCCTTGTGGCCAAGGATCCAATAGGGGCACTCCACTGACCCTACGGCAAAGCTAGCAATTGCTTGCTAGAGAAGACTTTGTCTAGAGAGCGGGAAAGAGGAGTGAAAAAAAGAGATAGGAGAACTAATGTTGCGGGTAAAAAATCATATTCCTGCACACACTAGTTGGAAATTTCAACACATGCATTTATGAGAAGAAACAATAAAAACTTCAATGCTACCGGCTAGAGGAAACCATGCATACAGAGATGCACACATTCATATGCCTTAGCATTTCCATATGAAAACAAAAACTTCTTCCTTTATTAGCATTTCCATTAGAGTTGTACAAAAGTTGGATAAAGGAGGAAACATATGCAAGAGGAGAAAGGAAGAAAATGGCTATCTCATTTGTTCTCTCTAAACACAATGCACTCTTGAGTTTACAAAATCAATCACCAACCCTTCGAGAATGGGAGAACTTTTGCTTTTATAAGAAGCCCCTCAATGACTTTTTGTATGTCCTCACGCAACTTCCAACTTTTCAACTTGCTAGGAAACTATTAAGTCCCTTTTTATAACATAAAGGTGACTTTTACATTAGAAATATAAAGTTGCCTTTTAATTTTATAAGGACATATAAAAAGTGCACCCCCAACGAAGAATTATAACATGGAAGAGAGAGAAAGTTGGGGGAGGGTGAGAGAAGAGAGAGAAAGAGAGAAGAGGGAAGAGAGAGTTGAAGAAGAAGATGCCGCTCTTGGTGAAGTCCATTGATCCTTATCAATGGAATGCTCCAATGTAGTGAAACTTTGAATCTTTGAACTCTTTGCACCTCGAGAAACTCCTTCAGATGGCTCACGAATACCTTGGATTGAGTGTTTAAAAATACTGTTGAATGGTTCTGCCGATGACCACGAACGTGACTCATGAAGAAGAGATAGAAACTCAAAACTGAACCTGCCAAGTTGAATGAAATGTTCACCAGTGATTACAACCTCCGCCTTACACATTATATTCCTGTAACTCGAGCCACGAAGTGAGTGTCGAAAGACACTGTCGAGGTCTCCTTAGATTGATTCCGAATGATCTGTGAGAAATGCCTATGACGATCCCAAATGGTGATGTTGACTCGAATAATTATCCCCCTACGTCTCATTTTGCCAAAATTGCCCCTTGAATGTGACTTACTATTTTTAGTAAGTTCCCAAATGGGAGACTTACTATATTTAGTAAATGGTGATTTATGACTTTCTGAATCATCTTGAATAGGTTAGCTTCTTTATTTACTCCTTTGTATATTTCCTTCACCTCAACCACTTCTTGGAATGACTTGTTATTTTTAGTAGGTACCCATATAGGGAACTTACTATTTTTAGTAAGTGGTCATTTTAACTATTTTTTGCTTTGAACAATCATTTTGACCTCATGATTATCTTCGGTGCACATTGTCTTCGTCGCTACTGCTTCTGATGAAGACTAACCAAAAATAGCAAACCTATGTAGGAAAGCTTCCTATTTTTAGAAAATGGGTCTCTGGTGCTCGGTTTGTGACGAAACACATATTTTTGGATTCAGTTCATCGTCGCGATCTTATCCCCCAAATTTCACTTGATTTCACCCACCAGAATGCTTGGAAATAAAAAAATGAAATTTGTACCTGACAAGGGCTTCTAGAACAGAGCTACCATGGCAGCCATTAATGGAGTCGTGAACTTTTGTTACAGGTATGGTTTTCACCTTCGTTAGCGATGGAATTGACTCCATTAGGATAGGGGTTTCACTTGAAATCTATGTGTAAATTTTTAGCTTGATCCAACTGTTGAATTGGTAGGAAATTTGATGAATGTGAGCTAGGGCACAAAATGGAGTTTTTGTAGATACAAATAATCCAAGGCATCATTTAACGTCCCGTTTTTTGTATCTTAATCATATCTAAAACGAGGAAGTCTGCAAAAGACGACATCTCAATCTGTGTTCTAGATTGAGAGAAATGAGCATTTCTCCGTTTTTTACTACGAGGGTTTTCTTAAAAAAACTTCTTTTTCTTTATTTTTTCACCTTTTCGATCTGTTTCTTTTGTAATTTTTGCATTTTTGGATGGAGGAGGATTTGCATGGAGTCATTTGGATGCAATAATGGAGGTTAGGGATCTTGGAGAAATTTTGGCAGGGTTTCAACAAGGTATGGAGGTGTGGGGGAGAAATGGTGAAAAATGGCTATCTCCTATATATATATATATATATATATATATATATATATATATATATATATATATATATATATGCAAAATTGGAATGGGGAGGGATAGGGCGCATTTTTGTGTCCCTTTCGTCCCTTTGTTTCTTTTGTAATTTTTGCATTTTTGGATGGAGGAAGATTTGCATGGAGTCATTTGGATGCAACAATGGAGGTTAGGGATCTTGGAGAAATTTTGGCAGGGTTTCAACAAGGTATGGAGGTGTGGGGGAGAAATGGTGAAAAATGGCTATCTCCTATATATATATATGCAAAATTGGAATGGGGAGGGATAGGGCGCATTTTTGTGTCCCTTTCGTCCCTTTGGAAAAAGGGACGAAGGGGACATGAAATTTCACTTCGTGCCTCATCACGCCATTTGTCATTTTTTACTATTTGTGCAACTTGGAGGAGGGGGCTTAGTTTTAGCACCTGGGAGTCGAGGGAGGTCATATTGGTGACTTGGGTGCTTAAAGGGGTGGGGTGCATTTTTGTGCCCCCTTTGTCTCCTTGCAAAAGGAACGATAGGGACATGAAATTGTGCCTCATCCTCAGGAAGCCACGCGTCCCATCAAAAAATGACTAAGTATGAAAGATTGTACCTTGGGACCAACTTGCGGAGAACAAATCCTGAGCTCTCGGATGAGTTTTGAGGTGAAATTTTATATGAAATTGACTAGAAATAGTCCAATGGTGATGGTCCAAAGATCCAATTTTGACTACAACTCTTCCAAATGACCCCTTATTTATCGGGATCGCTTGTTGTGCGTCAAAAGAATAAGTTGCCTAGAACAATACATAAGGTTTCGAGAAGTCCCATTTTTTCCACCATGTAGAACATTGGAAATGCTTTCCATATGTACTTTGTTGGGCTTTCAAATCATCATGGAGCTTCCAGAATCATGCTTTGAACTCAGATCCTCTTTCACGGTGCATGCTCGCTCAAGCCCGAAAACTCACTTCTGGTGAATTGACTCCAACACCTCCAAATCTTTCTTAAAGAATACCTGGCCTCATTAGAGGAATTTCATTAAGCCATGTCTCTCACATATTTCATTAGATTAAGTAGGGAAGGAATCCAAAATGGGAAAGAACCCTAGCACCAAAGGAAGAAGTACAACATGCCAAAAAGAAGAATGTTTCAACCATAGGGAGTAGAGGTCCTTCCATCGGGATGAAGGAGATTAGGGAGCAGCCCTTGGGAGTCCAAAAAAACCCCAACACTCTTGCCCAAATGGAACTCTTGACGAATTCTCCGGACAACGCCACAAAGACATAAGGGTTTGAAGAAAAATCAAATTTGCAAGGCTCAATTGCTAAAGGATAAGGAGAACAACAATTTCTCATGAAGACCACCAAAGGTATGAGGATAATTTAGATTTGTTGCTTTCTATCATGCCATTTTAGATTTATGCTCATGGGCAATTTGTTGGAAAAGATGACCTTGGGGCAAGTTTGATGCTCCATAGAAAATCATGGCAAAGGGGCAATCCTCATAGTGTTAAGAGTGAAGGAAAATTAGGTTCACATGGGGTTAATGAAGCTAGCATTTCAAGTGACCTTGTTAGTAGACATACCCATGTAATGCGGGCCTCTTTTGATGTTCATGTTAATCTTCAACTCGTTGGAAATTTCAGGACAATGCCCTATGGTAAGCCATTTCATCATCTTCTTAGCAAGGATTTGCCACATTCTATGTCTTTACAATGCTTTGGACATCATAAAGAATACCCTAACCACTTTGTGAAGATGAAGGGTACCAAGTGGGAAGAGAAAGAGATTGATTTACAAAAATGGGGAAGTAGAATTAATAATATTCAGCTTGTTGGACTGTCCTAAACAACAATCACCAAGGGGCCAATCAATGGGGATATCAACACAGAGCAATCCCAATTTTTTCATCATCCAAAGAAAGGTAAAAGTCCTTTGATGCTCTAGATAATGTATTAGATTTTAATGGTTACACAAGAGAACCACTTAATGGAGTTAAATATGATTCACTAAGGGCCTATGAGGATGATATTATGCATAAGATAAGGGCACCATTAGATAATTTGTTTAGTATTGTTCCTAACTTAGAAATTTTGAGTCGAAAGAGGGTTATATGCAACTCAGGGTATAAGAATATGTTAATTTTATTGCTTGACAATATGTCGTTTCAAATTTGTTGTGGGCATCTAATTTCATGCATATTGACTCCTATATCGCTGCCATATTTTTATCATAATGGGAAATACACTAAGAAGCATGTTGGAGACAACTATGGGCGCATTGCTTCTTCTATTCGAGGAAAGATTACCTTGGCATGGGTGGTCTTCGTAAGATCACGGTAACTATCATCTCTTGCCTTTGAATTGAAAGAAAACTTATGACCAATCATAGAGTGTTTGCTATGCATTCGAACCACATGGTGAAGGATTAATGTTTTTGGTTAAGAAAACACTCTTGAGGGCTAAGTAACACACATGGAGACAAGATTGTAGGGAATGGACCAAAGAAAATAATTCTAGCTGAATACAAGGTGTAAAGATGGTAAGAAAACTAGATGTTATTTTTAAGATTGTCACTTTTGGATGTATGTGAAGATGATGGATAATTCATCCACTAAAAATATGGATTCAATCGCATGGGAGCTTTGGGGTACAGGTCATCTTTCTAACATGAATAAGATGAGTTTGGAAAATGTGGATCGTGAATCACAAATCATTAAGGGAGTTATTTTAGATCTTGTGGCTATTATTTTCAGCTGGTTGCACATTCTATTTGCATCCCCCAAGTGGATTTCGATCACAAGGAAGTGGTGCTCTTCTTCTAGTGACATTGACAAGGTAAGGGTAACTCTCACAAGATGTTTGTTGGCCACTACAATTCTAAACTTGAGTATTGAAATGCATTGCTATAATCGAGATGATGTGTTTTTCCCAAACTCATTTGTTGGGTTGTGCATATTTTCTTGGGACAATAATAGAGGGGCAGGTTTGAAGACAATCTTTTTATTTGAAACGGTGTGTAAGAGGGTTCACTCAATGAAAACAATTAAGGACAATGTTTCAACATATTTGGTATTGTTTGGGATGAAAATTCTAGGCAAGGTATGTTTGTTATACTTACATACCAGCACTCATAAGTTATGATCCAAGCCAAATTTTGAAGATATCAGTTTGGGGCAGCTTGGAAGCATTTTTTGAAGGCCAAGGTAATCATTATAACAATTTTCGTATTTTTGTTTCATTCATTGTCCACAACAATTACAGCGCTCTATCCATTCTTTTGACAACTAGAGATTAGTATCCCACCATGAGGTTGAAGGGTTTGCAATCTACTATCATTGTTGATGCGTTTTCAACTATTATAAGAAGGATACCAACCACTATCCTTCTGATTTTAGGGAACAAAATACATGGTTACAACTATGTTTGGGACAACATGAGGGAAATTGGGATTCAATGTTTGAATAGTATTTATAAGGCCTTGGCAATCAAAGAAAAAAAATTGATCATCATATCTACAAAGCAAGAGTGGATGAAGAGAGTTTGCTTCATGTGCAGGTATATCAAAGGAGGAGCAACTGAGATTTATTTGGGATCCTGGTACTTGTAATTCCTTGGGGACAAGCAATCTTGGGAAGGGGGGACTATCATGTTCCTTTTCAAAGACTAGCGGAATTGAAGACCTTAACCCATTCTTCCTCCCCATGGATTTAAGGAAATAAGCAAGGAGAAGACTTTGAGGACTTTTTCTAAGTAGATATTTCATTATTATCATTATTCCTATTGAGAAGCCAAGTGATCCAATAGAAGAACTTATTTAATTAGAATGTAAAGTATTTTGAGCATGTAGGCTCCAAATACAAACTAGCTAATTAAAAGATATTTATTATAAGATCAGCCATAAGTTATGATGTAACACCCCTTCTGTTATAAAAGGAGGATGTTTGGCCATTATGTGATATGTTGAATGTTATTATTTCTTTTGGGTAAAGGTGGTACTTTTCCTCTCTCTCATCAAGGATGAAAACCCTTGTTTGATACCACTTCAATGACGAAAATCCTTGATAGTAGAACTTGTCTTGGGCACAAAAACCCTCAAGCAAGGATATTTGGAATTATTGAATATCTCAAGGAATTTGGAGTTGATATCTTTCTATATAGCCATAAGCGACTTGTATCATGAGCATGTTGGATATGTTTTTATGATTGTATGGTATGATTTCTTGCATGGATGGACTTATAATAATTATTAAAGGTGAAACCAATCATTTCCTTGCATGTTTGAGCCACTAATTCATTATTTTCAAGAGGGGCAAATTGCTTGTAGGTCAGATTTGGCATGTTTGGGTGGATGTTTGGACAAATTGATTTGATATTTACATTCTTCATAAATTTAAACCCCAAGATCCCAAGTTTCATAAATTTTGGAGCTTCCTAGGTAAAATTATAAATTTTTAAAGTAACTCTGCAAACAAGGGTTTATAGAAATTCATGTTTTCAATTCTGGGCACTAAAAAATCAGTTTTCCTTCATATTTTGTGTTGGCTAGATTTTTGATAGCTGAAAACCTAGGCAGTCATGAGATAAATCTCCCTCATTTACCAATGAGGCTCGCATGTAAGATTTGTCAATTAAATATGCTAGTATCTATTTGTAGGTATTACTTAACCATGCAGTTCATGAACCATAGTTGTATAGTTTTGCAACAAGTAAGTAGCTGTTAAAGAAAGAAAATATCTGATGGAAAATAAAATAGTAGAAAACAGGAAAGAAAGAGGGAAGATGTGCAACTCAATCAATAGATTACAGAGTTGATTGCATGCACATAGATAGAACAAATAGATATTAACATACAGAATTATAAAAAAATGGAACTTTCAGATCTAGATCTAGAATAACGCAAAGTTTATGAATAGATCTAAGACAGAAAGTTAGAAACAAAATGCACTGTTGACACAAAGTTCTCTGAAAATATGTTCCTTTCTATTCTTCTTCTTTTAAATAGCTATCAAGGGTTTCAGCACAAAGTCTGGAACACAAGAATGCCGCTTACAAATTTTGATCATTAACTTGAAGGTTCTTCCTCTACTTATAGAATGTAAAAGGGAAATTAATAATGAGAAACTTAACTAAACTAGAATATAAACAAGAAGTAAAGATAACATTTGGCAATCATCTTCCTTTAATTCCTCTCTAAGTGATATGCATCGGGAGTTCTATTCAAAATTATACACATCTGTCATTTAACTTATAGAATCTTTCTGTTATAAATATATTGTGTAACATTATTAATAAATTGTAATATTATTAATAATGAGTTGATACAACTCATATTAATAATATAGTTAATAGTTGTGTGTGAGTGAAGTTGTTGAATAAACAACTCACATAGCTATTTTGGTTTGAGAGGTATTAGGAGATAGGTTTGAGAGATTCATGGAGAATGATATGAGGGATTGAAGATGAAGTTTGACTCCACCTTTGTAGGAGATCAAACATTATAAAATGTAACCTCTATCATTGTAATTGATATTCCGAATGAATTCTTAATTTCTATATATTATTATTCGGTGTTTATTTCTCATATTATTGTGTAGTTTTTATCAGTGGTGTCAGAGCAGCTTCTGATCCATATTCCATGTAGTCAAATCATTTCAAGCATCTGTCATTGAAGCTCGTGTGCAAATCTATCACAAGGAAATGGTGGACAATTGATTTTGGTTTGCGGATTCTGCAGTGATCATTCTACTACATGATGTTTTCTGTTGTGGTTGGCGCACACTCACCGTCCATCGTGATCTGCTCCTTCAGCATCACTATATTTTCACCTAATTACAAAATTTGTGAGTTATAATTATTGTTATCCTTCGGCGTCACTGTTTTGTTCATGATTTTTGCACGTAGTCGCAAAAATCGTGAAACCGTGAGTTAGAAATCTTTTGTTCTATTTTTGCCATTTTTGGACGTAGTAAAAAAAATAGAAGTATAAAAAAATTCCATTTTTGGAAAGGGGTTCGGAAAGATGTTAGATTTAAAATTTGTAGTTACCATAACTTTTAGCTAGTAACTCAGATTGAGATGATACTTTTTTAAAAATGTGTGTTTTTTTTAGCTCTTTGCATTGATAATATCAAAAATTGTAAAATAAAATAAAAATTGACTCACGGAAGCATTTTCGATGGAAACCGATGTCCATTGTTTTACTATGGATAAGTTGATACGATTTGAAAAATTAAAAGGCAAAGATTTCCATACATGGCAAGTTAGAACTCAATTGTTGTTGATTAAGAAAGATCTATGGGAGATTGTAGAAGAAAAAATCAATAAACCACACGACATAGATGAAGCAGCAAAATGGAAAAGCAAGGATCGAAAAGCAATAGCGATTATTGGCCTAGGTTTATTTGATGCCTACCTGCATCACATAGATCTAACAAAGACATCACATTTGATCTGGAAAACATTGAGCAAACTTTTTGGGTCACAAGTAGAGAGCGCAACAGTGGCACTCAAGCAAAAGTTGTTCGGACTCAAAATGGAGGAAGGAGAAAGTATGGTGGAACATATCAGTAAGTTTCGTTCTATTTCAAATCAATTAGTTGAAATCAAAGTTGATGTTCTTGATGATGATGCAAAAGCGGTATTACATAATAGCATGCCTCCTAGCTATTCTAATATGGTATTCACTTTGAGCAAAATAAATCCGAGTCTAGAGGATTTAATTTCTTCTTTGATATAAGAAGAAAATAGAACCAAGAAGATTGATCTAGAAGAAACTGCAATGTATGGTGGAAACAAATCATATGCTAAAGGAAAATTCAAGCCTTCTTTTAAACAAAAATCAACCTCCCAAGGTCCACAAAAATTTCTTTGTCACTATTGTAATGTTCCTAGACATGGTATTATGTATTGTAAGAAAAGAGCACAAGATTTAATTAATAGTAATTTGAAGGATAAAGCCTTCATTTCTGATAACAAAGACGAAGAAAGTGATTGGGATATGAATTCTCCCCACTCTGATAATGAGGAAACAAATGCTCAGCAAAGTGATGAAAATTTCTTGTATTAAGTAAAGAGTGCATTTATTGGAGGACGGAGGCAACAGAGGCTGGAGGTCAATCAGCGACCTCTCGTCAGTCACCAACGACGAGGCTGCATGAAGCTGTGGTGGCAATGTATGTGTGTGTGTGTGTATTTTATTTCAGATTTGTAGTTTATTTCAGTTGTGTGCAATATGATTTCAGAGTTCCTGTTTAAATAAGTGAAATGTTCACATTGAGGGGGGGAACTGAAACATGGTCTCAATGTTCAATTTTCTCTCTATTCAGTAAGCAGTGGTTCCTACATATTCCCTAAAGGAAAGACAGTGGACAGACGAAAGCACAAAGGAAAAGCAACAACGTAATTGTTGGGTTGTTGGTTGTCCTGTAAACCATCCTTGTTGAGGTTGTTGGTTGTCCTTGTAAAACCATCCTTGCAGGTTGTTGGTTTGTCCTACAAAACCATCCAGATCATGAGCACGCATAGGCGACAAGCTGCAAAAGGAAGTGTGATTATTTTTTCTACCTTGTCAACATTAGAGGAGTGTATATGGAAATTAATAAAGTTAACAATAGGGGAGTGAATGTCACAAATATATTGTATAACATTATTAATAAATTATAATATTATTAATAATAAGTTAATACAACTCATATTAATAATATAGTTAATAGTTGTGTGTGAGTGAAGTTGTTGAATAAACAACTCACGTAGCTATTTTGGTTTGAGAGATATTAGGAGATAGGTTTGAGAGATTCATGGAGAGTGATATGAGGGATTGAAGATGAAGTTTGACTCCACCTTTGTAAGAGATCAAACATTATAAAATGTAACCTCTATCATTGTAATTGATATCCCGAATGAATGCTTAATTTCTATATATTTTTATTCGGTGTTTATTTCTCATATTATTGTGTAGTTTTTATCACGTTCCACACAAATTAAAGTAATGGTTTTCAAACCAATAACTTTTAAGTTTTACAATTACATCCAAGAACGTAGAAAAAGAAGAAGAAAGAGAAGAAGAAGAAGAAATATCTGCCAGCTGTAACCCCTACATCTTCTTTTTGCTTTGATACTGAATATACTTGTCGAACATGTAATTCAGCAACTTCCCATCTATTTTAGTCATAACTTATTTTTCTGTTCTGAATTACAACAATACTTATTTCAAAACTTTGATGCATGCTTCCACATCCTTCAAACTAGGCCCGAACTTCTTAATGTCTGATAGCAGCGTTACCATCTTGCTAATGGAATCCATCATGAAAGGCCTAACAGCTCCATCAATCCTCTCTTGCACCATCAGAAGAGATTCTTCTAGGAAATCAGGCACTTTGTTAGGAATGGTCCTTTTGTATGAAGAAATGTTCCCGACCACTTCCTCATTGGTGAAAGCAATGACATTGTCCTGATAGTAATGATGCCATACTCTCAAGTGCCCACATTATTTTCAGCATGATTCTGAAGATCTCCAAGCGGAAAGAAACCGCAAACTCAAGTTGCTTCCCCTTTTCAACAGATCCATCAGGCACAATTCATTCTGCAAGTCAAAACCTCCCTCGAAGCTTATTTATCTCGACCAAAGTACTCAGGTTACTTTCAGCTACTGTGTTCATATCCATCGTGCTCGTCACTAGTTGTTTCAGCTGAACCAATGCATCCTTCATAACCTTTAGATGGGCTGGCACCTCCCTGAGTTGTACAAAAGCTTGGCGAATGATTAGATTCTTCCATTCGTCGATAGCTTTAACTTGGTTACCTGCATCTTCCACTTCCTACATCAAATGATCACTCACCTGCTTATGTGCTGAAACTGGCTGAGTGGAAGACTTGGCAACTTTGGCAATAATCTCGCACAACTAAGACACATGCTTTTGAAGTTCAACTTTTTCTGCCTTTTCTTTGTCAAGCCTAAGGAATAAAGCATTTATCAATGTCTGTGTGTCTTGCTTCAATCCTTCAGTAGTGGTTTGACCTATCGGTACTTTGGTCACTGTTATATCCGCTGTTGTGAGCTCGCCCTTCTTCTTTCCTTCTGCTGGAACTGATACCTCAGCAAACTTCTACCCTGACTCTTCAATAATCAACCTGGAAGTCACCTTAGCAACTTTAGGTCTTCTCTCTTTTCCACCCAAACTCAGGAGCAACTGCAAGTCATGTTCCTCCAAGTTGATCTCCTCTCTAGCCTCTGGGACCGACTGTGAAGCCAACCACTTTGAGAAATTGCTTCTCAGAGAATGAGAAGTTGTTGAATGTACCACCATCTCGTGCTCTAGTTCCTCTCCATCCAAAATTGCTACAGTGTTATGGCTACCATCTTCTAAATTGTCCAAGGACAATGCTCTTTCAAATTCTACCATTTGCAACTTTAGCGTTTCTTTAGGAAGAGGTGCAGATCGGAGTGGCTGAGGAGAAAACACAACTGTTGTCGGATTCAATGAAGGAATGAAAATATCCTATTGAGGTGCAAAAGTTGGTGAAGTACTTGATGCTGGAGAAGTCAGAACTAGCACCATAGCCGTAGAAGTGACCTTTTCCCTCGAATGAGACTTCTTGTGCACTTTAAACGTTTTTCAGGCCTTCTGTTGCTTTCTCCCTCTATGCTTCCTTTTGATGGAATCTCCTGTGTGCTGAGGTTTCTTGTGATCTGATTCATCAAAGATTCATCAAGGCAATACCCCTTTGTCAGCAACCAGTTCAAAGTGTTGACCAGAACAGCGGTGCAGATCTCTCCTCGATCGTGTGGTAGCCACCAATGTTCTCCTAAAGTGCAGCTCTATCCCCTCCCATCTGATGGTATGTGTTAAGTAACACAAGCCCATCATCCGAAAGATCCGTAGGTATCTGTGCTAATCCATAATCAAACACTTGTCGCATTGATAACCTGTTGAAGTCTTTCTTCCTAACTTCGTACTCGCTTCTGCACTTCATCCAGAAATCTTCTAACGAAGGCACATGCATGCGTATTCTTGGGAGATTGTCTTTCTTGCTACCCCATATGGATCGAAGTTCATCAGTGCTGGGAAGAACTCATGCTCATACTCAGAGAACATCTCCGCTTCAATTCCTCTAGCTCTGTGAATGCTCTGGCAGCTGTAATAGCCCACTGTGATCGGAAAGAATCCTGTAGACTTGTGCCACTTTCGACTGTAGGTCATGCATCTCCATGAGCTATCTGCATAATTCCATGATGACCAATCTGTCACTTGGATATCTAGGCAGTTTGACTGGTTCCCCTGAAAAATCCATTGCCCTGATGTATGTGAAGTCATGCGAACTAGATGAAGATACAACCATGCTGGGATACAGCTTCCCAAGCTTCCTTGCTTACCCTATTGGTCTTCAGATCACCATTAAGCCTGCAAATGAATCCGTAGAAGAATCCATCGTTGACCACCTTGTAATCTTTATTACATTCAGACACAGTAAGCTACGGATAGCACTCAAAATAGGATCCTTCGAGAGTACGCCCCTATCTATCCAGCTTGGAGAAGATACCCTACGAGGCTGCTGCATATACCAAATATGAAGTCATCTTGAAGCTATAAGTCTCACACTCTGGAGCTGCTCACTGATGTTTTCAAATGATCTCTGACCAATTGATTATAGAATCTACTTTGTTGATCTCAATGGTCCTGATGAAGGCGTACATCCATGAGTGTTGTGAGCGTTAGCTTTTCCATTTATCCTGCATAGTAATTTGGTAATGTCATCCACCTCATGCACCAGATTGGATTGTGGAAGAGTCCTCGGGAACTTAGATGGAGATCTGGGCTTCTTCATATACCTTTTGTTCATTATGCCCACACAGTCGACTTTATGCTTCTCCCATCTGTTGCCAGCGTCCAACATGCTGATGGTAGTCACCACCTGTCGTGTTGGAATCTTCAGACAATAATTGATAAATTGTGTGTCCAGCCGAATTATTGTCTTCCCCGCAACATCCCAGATTGATCTGGATAGTGGATGGTATGACCTTGCACACTCCATGACGAATTCTGACAACTGAGCTGTGAATGGGAATGATGAAGCTCGAATGATTCCGCTGCTCTTGATTGCCCGCATGAGAGAAGTCTTTCCAGCTCTGGATCTATCAATCAATTCAGAAAGAGGTTCCGGGCCTAGATCAGTATCACCGATATCAGTAAATCTAGAAGTAATGCATGATTCCGCTGAGCCTTCTCTTTCATCCCGCTTTGCCATGGTTGGAGCAATCTTTGTCTGAGCAATTCTTTTTCTTTTTATTCGATCGGAATTCTTTACAATCAGTGCAGATCTGGGAATTTCTTCATATTCGGAGGATATATTCAATGTATCTAACATTGATTTAAGCTCCCTTTAAATTATATAAGCACCTGTAATGAATACTTGCAATTAATTCAGACAAAGACAACTCCAGAACATGAACACTTGATTTTTATCATAAAAATCTGCATATAAAGCCCGCTGCCCTAAAATTTGAGGCTTTTCTTGCATGCAAAGCAAGCATAAATATTTTCAACTTCACCTGGGCACCTGTACCAATATGCAGATAATTACACAAACCATAAAACAAGATCCTCCAATCCTAGGCGCTAAACTTTGAAGCTTTCCGGCAGTGAAAAACACTTTTTTGATGCAAAAATTCTTCTCCTTTGGGTGCCAAAATTGTCTGGGCTGCACTCCTTTGCTAAAAGAATTAATTAATCCATCATTATGGCAGCCCCTGCTTATATAACCTTCATCATTCTATTTTTAATAATTGCCCCTCCTATTCCTGGCAATTAATTAATAAATAAACATGTTTTTTCTTTCAACTTGGGCGCCTAAACTTGCATGCTCATGACAGCCTTTAAATAAATAAATTTAATTTATTTTTAGCCTCCTTCCTTCAGTTCTCTTTGACTTCACATCATGCATTGACCTTCTATTTCTCCATGGCGCCAAAATTAGGAATAAAAACTATTAATAAATGCTTCAAAAAGCATTATTTATTCACCAAATGGGTCGCACTTTTTAGCATGCTTCAAGGCTGCATTAAATAAATAAATTTAATTTATTTTTAGCCTTCTTCCTTCAGTATTCTTTGACCTTTTATCATGCATTGAATTTCCATCATCCTTGGGCGCCAAAATTAGGAAGGAAGACTATTAATAAATGCAATTAAAGTTATTAATTTAATTCCAAAAGGGGTCGCACTTTTTAGCATAAGGCTGATTTCTATATTTAAAAGTCATCTTTGATGGGATTATTCACCCTACATGGCAGCTCCAAAAATCCCTTCATCCACTTAAGTTGTTTGACTTCCATAATGGGAATTTTTACCCTGCAAGGCAGGTAAGAAATTCCCATCAATGCCTTAAGTGATTTTTCTTTATTTTATAATGGGAATTTTCACCCTGCAAGGCAGGTAAGAAATTCTCCACCTGTTGCTACCTCTAATTTTCCCATCATAACTTAAGTGACTTTGTCCTTCATGGGAAAAAGTACCCTGCAAGGCAGGTACAAAAATCCCACCTGCCTACTGCTGACCAAAAATCCCACTGCAACTTAAATCCATCCATTCCCAAAAATGTGACTTGTCCAGAAGAGGCTTTTTTGTGCATGACTTCGTCTTTTTAAAGAGAAGCTGACTTCCTGAAGCTGATTCCTTCTGGCATGGCGGCCGTAGATGATCTCCAGACACTCCAGGAAAGAAAACAGACTGTACTGGCGAAGGAATTGACCTAGGGGAATTTCACAGAGAAAAAACACGAGAAAAATAAAAAAACAAAAAATGTTGCCAGAAGTCACAGACAAAGCCCAGGATCCATCCCTGGTGAAAACCCTACTGGTATATGTGAATATTGACATGCAAAACTTCAACAGGGCTAAACCGGAGCACAATTTACTTCAAACGGGGCTCTAAATAATTAAATAAAATTTTCCCGCAGACAAAACTTGACGAAGGGATAAAACGATTTTCGGCATCTGGGTATTTGTCAAAATTGGCTCATATGATTCACTGGGAATATCTTGATGCAATAAAAGCATCTTCTGGCAATAAAAACACAAAACGACCCGTTATTTTAAAAGTACGAAATTTTTAACATGGGGGTAGTCTCAGATTTCAGGGTGAAATCTGGGGACACCAGTCGGCTCCGTTTGTGGACATCTTTGCCTCTGTCAAAAGACAGGGTGAAGATGAGATCCCAACATCTCTGGTTTCGTATCTTGTCCATTGGGCTCGGGGTCAGGCAAACAAAAACAACACAACACCAAAAAACAAGGAAAAACAAACAAATTTTTATTTATATACATACAGGTTTTACCCTGCTCTTCTTATGATCCAGGAACAACTTTAAGTGTTTCCCATTGAAAGGCAATGACAATTCAACTCCATCCTGATGAGCAAGAATGAAGCTATCTAGATCCGGCAATCTTCTTGATCACAAAAGGCCCTTTCCAAAGTGAATCAAATTTCTGTGCATGCCTTTTGTTTCTCTTCTTTTGTCCCATAAAAGGACCCAGTCACCGATCTCAAACTTTCTTTCCCTGGCCTTTTTGTCGAAGATCACCTTCACCTTCCTTTGATGTCTCTGACAATCTGTCGGCTACTTGAACCTGTACTTCTCACAATTCTGTCAGATACATTATCCTCTTTTCAATGGCATCAGTGAATGTGGAATCCTCCAGAGCTTTAGAAAGTTGCAAGGCAGGCAATTCCAAGGTAAGAGGCAATTCTGTGTCTCTTCCATATAACAGCTGAAAAGGGGACATGCCTATAGCCTTCTTTGGTGTAATCCTATCTACCCACAGTGCATCAAACAACTTCTTGTGCCAAGTTCTTTGATTTTCAGTCACTAACTTCCGCATGATAGTCACCAGATTCTTATTACTTGATTCAGCTTGGCCATTCCCTTGTGGATAGTAATTGGAGGAATGTACCAGCTAGATCCCATGAGTGTAGCAAAAATTCAACCAGCTCCTCAGAAGACAGATTAGGAGTGTTGTCTGCTACTATTTTACTGGGCACGCCAAACCTAATGATAATATTTTCCTTTATAAAATTACACACCTCTGTGGAAGTGGCATTCTTAATAGGAATGGCTTCTACCCACTTACTAAAATAATCAGTAGCTGTCAGGATGTAATGATGACCGGCACTAGAGGCCGGGTTGAGCATACCAATAAAATCCATGCCCCATTGTTGGAAGGGTTCTTCAATTACAACTGGTTTAAAGGTAATGCGGGCAATTTTATGCGTCCCAACAAAGTGTTGGCATGCTTGACATCTTAGACACCCACTCTGCAGTATCCTGAAAAAGTGTGGGCCAATAATACCTTGCTCGAAGGATCTTGTGAGCTAGTGACTCGGGCTGAGAAATGACCACCACAAGCCATATTATGAAATTGTTTTAAAAGCTGATCCTGCTGAGCTTTATCTACACATCGGAGAAACACACCATCAATTCCTCTTTTATATAAACCATTGTCCCAAAGGACAAAGTCCTTGGACTTTAGTTTAATAGTATGCTTTTCCTTTCAAGAAAGTTGATCTGGGCATTCTCCATAAGTCAGAAAGTAGGCAATGTTACTGTACCACTCTTCCACCAGATCTATAAAAAGAACCATAGGCAAATCTTGATCTCCCTCTGGCATTGTTGCTTTCATCTCAGTCATCAATTCACACAAACCTCTTCCTCGAACCAGCTTTGTGGGCTTGATATCCAGGTCATATTCTTGCACCTTTGTCACCCATGTGCCTCTTAACAACCCTAACTCTTGTTGGGTGAGAATAGACTTCACTGCAGTATCTGGAACCAGGACCACAGTATGTGAGGCAAGAATATAGTACCTGAATGCCTTACATGCCTTTACCACTGAGTATGCATGTTTTTCCATTGGAGTGTATTTCAACTCATAAGATTTTAAAGGCATGCTCATGAAAGCAATCGGAGCTTCTACATCCTCCTGATTCTTCTGCATCAAGATTGCTGACATTGTGTGTTCGGAAGGAATAACAGTAAAGAATAAATTCTTTACTAAAGTCAGGTGAAACCAAGACTGGGGCTTTTGACAAAGCCTCTTTAATTTTCTCAAACGCTTCCTTCCCTTCGCTGCTCCATTTGAAATCTTGTGTCTTCTTCATCATATTTGAGATATGACGGGTTAACTCAGCAAAGTCAGGGATGAATCTTCTGAGAAAATTAACTTTACCAAAGAAAGAGTGAACCCCTTTTTTGGATGTTGGCAATGGCAAAGTCTGAATAGATTTGACACATTCCTAGATCTATCTTGGTTCCTTCCTTGGAGACAATATGCCCTAGTAGCTTTCCTTCTATTACAACAAAGATAGATTTCTTAGGGTTTAAAGAAATACCATGTTTGCGGCATTGTATGAAGACCTCCTCAAGATCTGAGATGTGCTTGCTTCTTTGCTTGGAAAAGACCATCAGATTGTCGAGGTACACCACTATGCTTTTATCCTTGAGATGAGAAAACGCCAAATCCATGGCTCTTTGAAACATAGCTCCGACATTGATCAAACCAAAAGGCATTTTTTGATAAGCAAAAGTCCCCCAAGGGGTAATGAATGTCGTTTTATATTGATCTTCCTCAGCTACTTTAACTTGATTGTAGCCTGAGAAACCATCCAGCATGGATAATATTTCAAATCTGGTGACAACCTGCAGAGTGTGATCCATGATGGGGATGGGGTAGTTATCTTTTAATGAGGCTTGATTAAGATTGCGAAAGTCAACGCACAATCTAATCTCGCCACTTTTCTTCCTCACAGGAACTATGTTGGCCAACCATTCAGAGTGATGTATGGGATAGATTATCTTTGCATCTAACAGCTTCTGGATCTCAGCAAATATGGTTCCTGAAATAGTGGGGTTGTGCCGCCGCAGCTTCTGCTTGAAGGGTTTCTGCTCTTGCTTTAGTGGGATATAGTGTTGAACTTCTGCAGGCTGATATGTCTTTAGATCCTGGTAAGACCAAGCAAAAACATCCATATATTTCTTAAGAAGCTTTGTAAAAGCTTCTCTTTCTACCTCTGAACAACACTTACCCAGATTTACTAATTTGGGATCATTGCTTGCTCCCAAATTTAATAATTGTGTATCGGAGGAAGAACCTCTCCCCACTTTCTTCATTCTTTTTAAGTATCTGATCATGCTTTTCAAACATTTCCTCAAGAGATACTAAGCCTTTAGGAATTTTATTTCCCTTCAGATAAATAATCTCTTGACTTCCTGAGACCTTTGCATCTGACTCTCCTAGACAGTGGTCTGTCTCGGAGGTGAGTTGCTTCCTTCGTAGTATATCTCTTCGAAGTTGTCCTCTTGTTGAAGAAATGCAGCAATCTGCTTGTCATCATTAAAGACCTGCCATTGTTGGACGTTATCAGGAACCTTCGGATGGAAAACCATTTCAACTTTATAATCTCCTTGCCTGAAGAGTGTAGGTGGCTGATCTGGATTTAATAATGCTACAGTAACTGCCAGTGAATCAGCCCTAGAGTTTTAATCTCTCGGAATATAGGATACTGAGAAAGCTGAAAAATTAGGATAGTAGTGGATTAGACCGGTCTCTATAATGCCGAAGTTTGTCCTTTTTGACTTGGTAGAGACCTCGTATCTACTTAACAATCAACTCAGCATCTCCCTTTGCATGTAAGAGCTTGATTCCCATTGTTCTTGCCTGCTCCATACCTAACAACAGTGCTTCATATTCCACCGTGTTGTTAGTATTTTCAAACATTAACTTGAAGGAATGTGCATGCACCTTTCCCTCAGGAGAAATAAGAACAACGCCTGCACCAAATCCAAATGAACAACAGCTAACATCAAATTCCAAAGACCAAACCTTATTATCTAGTTGATGTGGCTCTTGGATCACAGGTTGAATTTCTTCTTTATCCATTTCTAGATAATAGACTCCATGATCGGATTCTTGAAACAAGATCTGAGATCTAGGATCTTCAGATTTTGATACTGTGTACTTGGATTTCTTCTCAGGTTCTAACTTCTGATTAACTCCCTTGATTGGTATGTGCGCACAAGACCAATCCATCTTAACTTCTCTGCCTAGTTCTTTACAGAAATTCCTACTCAAAAGCATGCCATAAGATACTGGGATGTCTGCTACAAGGATAGTCATCTTTAATCTTTTGTCTAGGAATGAAGCAAGTACTGCCTGTGCATCTTTGATTTGCCCAACCAGAGGTACTTGTCTTTCCATTGAATAACATCTTCCAATGGTTTTTGTCAATGTGAGACCCAGGGCATCAGCAACTTTGGCAGGCATCACATTGTCATAAGCTCCAGAATCTAGAATGCAATTACTTAATTTATAACTATTAATAAGTAATGAAACATAGAATGGCTCGATCCTTTCTGATATAGCAGGAGAAGAAGTAGAAGGAGAAGATCTTGCAACCTGCATTGTTTGAAGGAGGGGTAATCTTTGGACTAGACAAGATACCCCGTGAAACACTATTTGTTGGAGTATTGGGACCATTACTTTGCACATACTTAACCAACCTATTTAGCTGATCAGGAAATGCCCTCAAATACTCATCTTCTGACATCTGAACCTTGGTCTTTTTAATGTGATCAATAATGTCAAAAGCTTGACTTACTTCAGCCGGATGCACATTGGCCGTTTGCTGTGGATTGAAAGAATTTGAATGCTTATCTTTGGGAGCTAATGAAGAAGGTAGCGTACTACCTCTTTTTAGGATAGTAACATCTGGCCCAGGATCTTCTCTTTCTCTTCTCTAGCCGCTTGAGGAGGCTTCTGCATTTTGGCGTGTTTGGGACCTTGTGAACACCGCAAATGTGTGACCATCAGAATCTTCAAAAGATTCATAATAGCCCTCGTCAAATTCATACTCCAGGTAACCAATGTTGGAGTCGCCAGCGGGATCTACAAAGTCTTCATCATCAAATGATTCATCAATGCCAAGATCTTCTTCATTAGTTTCCAAGTTGTTCCTTGGAGCAGCTTCAATTGCCAACCATTGTGGTGCAGTAGTAAGTCTATTTCGATTTTGATTTTGACCGTTAAAGGTCCGAGCAGGAGCTGTTCTTGAAGGAGTCACATTTCCTCCTTGAGATATCTACTTCTTGATTTGCAGCATGTCATTAGCCAACCTTTGCAGCAAAGGATCTGAAGTACTTGAAGAAGCTCCATCACCTTTGTGGGGTGATTGCCTGATTTTTTCAGCCATGATCAAGTCATCTTCAACCTCCACAGCAGCATTTTTGTGCTTCTAGTAGATTCACAGGTCTTGCCCTTTGTAGCTGATATCCAACTTCAGGCAACAAAGCGTTTATAAAAAATGTCTTTTGATTCTCATCACTTAGCGCAGCAGAAGTGGGGATTTTATATAAAATCCTTTGGAACCTTGCAATAAAGTCCCTGCATGTTCTCATTTGGTTCCTTTTTTAATTGTGTAAGTTGAGTAATCAGCGTGCTAGCATCTTCTGCAGGCTTGAATCTTTTCAGGAATTGTTCTCACATGGACACCCAATTTGTTATAGTTCCAGGGGCTAACCGATAGAACCATTCTTCGGCCAAATCATGTAGAGTCTCAATAAAAATTCTGACCGAGACATCTTCATGCTCCACTGCAAGCACATCACAAGATATGAAGAATGTTGCCAAGTGATCATCTGGATTTTGCTTGCCGTCTCCAAAGAATTTCAGGAAATTCTTTTTGGATCCTTTAGACAGATCGTGCATAGGCGGGGTCAAGTTCAGTGGCCCAAAAGTTTCTCCCCATGGAACAAGTACTATCTGGTTCTGATTTTGATTCTGCATGATGAATGGGCAACGTCTTCTCCGAAAGTAGACTTGATGAATAATTCCAGCTGCCAAATTATGCTGAAGATGATCCGGATTTGGATGAGTTTGTACTCTTCTTCCTGGTGAGGGACTAGATCTGTGGCTTCTAACTTGAGGAGGATGATTGAAATTGAATTGCTCCTGCAATCTGTAGAAATGATCGGTCCTTCCTTGTGCCTTCACAAATCTGGGTGAATGGATGTTCAGCCAGGTTGAGAGTTGAATGGGAAAACACTCTGATCTGCAAGAAGATAAGCTTTGATCTGCAAAGATAGTTGTTCCCCAGTGGAGTCACCAAAAGCTGTTGGCTAGATTTTCTGCATAGCTGAAAACCTAGGCAGTCATGAGATAAATATCCCTCATTTACCAATGAGGCTCCCGTGTAAGATTTGTCAGTTAAATATGCTAGTATCTATTTGTGGGTATTACTTTAAACATGCAACTCATGAACCATAGCTGTATAGTTTTGCAGCAAGTAAGCAGTTGTTAAAGAAAGAAAATATCTGATGAAAAGAAAATAGCAGAAAATAGGAAAGAAAGAGGGAAGATGTGCAACCCAATCAATAGATTACAGAGTTGATTGCATGCACATAGATAGAACAGATAGATATTAACATACATAATTATAAGCAAAGGGAACTTTCAGATCTAGATCTAGAATAACGCAAAGTTTATGAGTAGATCTAAGACAGAAAGTTAGAAACAAAATGCACCGTTGACACAAAGTTCTCAAGAAATATGCTCCTTTCTATTCCTCTGCTTTCAAATAGCTATCAGGGGTTTCAGCACAAAGTCTGGAACACAAGAATGCTGCTTACAAATTCTTATCATTAACCCGAAGGTTCTTCCTCTACTTATAGAATGTAGAAGGGAAATTACCAATGGGAAACTTAATTGAACTAGAACATAAACAAGAAGTAAAGATAACATCTGGACAATCATCTTCCTTTAATTCCTCTCTAAGTGACATGCATCAGGAATTCTAGTCAAAATTATGCACATCTGTCACTTAACTTATAGAATCATTCCACACAACTTAAAGTAATGGTTTTCAAACCAATAACTTTTAAGTTTTACAATTACATCCGGGAACGTAAGAAAAAGAAGAAGAAAGATATGTCCAGCTGTAACCCCTACATCTTCTTTTTGCTTTGATACTGAATATACTTGTCAAACATGTAATTCAACAACTTCCCATCTGTTTTAGCCACAACTTCTTTTTTCTGTCCTGAATTACAACAATCCTTATTTCAGAACCTTGATGCATGCTTCCACATCCTTCAAGCTAGGCCCGAACTTCTTAATGTCTAACTACAGCGTTACCAACTTGCTGATGGAATCCATCATGAAAGGCCTAACAGCTCCATCAATCCTCTCTTGCACCATCAGAAGAGATCCTTCTAGGGAATCAGGCACTTTGTTAGGAATGGTCCTTTTGTATGAAGAAACGTTCCCGACCACTTCCTCATTGGTGAAAGCAATGACATTGTCTGATAGTGATGATGACCATACTCTTGAGCACCCGCATTCTTTTCAGCATGATTCTGAAGATCTCCAAGCGGAAAGAAACTATAAACTCAAGCCGCTTCCCCTTTTCAATAATTCATCGGGCACAATTCGTTCTGCAGTCAAAACCTCCTCAGCAACTTATTTATCTTGACCAAAGTACTCAGGTTACTTTCAGCTACTGTGTTCATGTCAATCATGCTCGTCACTAGTTGTTTCAGCTGAACCAATGCATCCTTCATAACCTTTAGACAGGATGGCACCTCCCTAAGTTGTACAGAAGCTTGGCGAATGATTAGATTCTTTCATTCGTCAATAGCTTTAACTTGGTTACCCGCATCTTCCACTTTTTGCATCAGATGATCACTCACCTGCTTATGTGCTGAAATTGGCTGAGTGGAAGATTTGGCAACTTTGGCAATAATCTCGCACAACTGAGACACTTGCTTTTGAAGTTCAACATTTTCCGCCTTTTTTTTGTCAAGCCTAAGGAATAAAGCATTTATCAATGTCTGTGTGTCTTACTTCAATCCTCCAGTAGTGGTTTGACCTATCGGCACTTTGGTCACTGTTATATCCGTTGCCGTGAGCTCACCCTTCTTCTTTCCTTCTGTCGGAACTGATACCTCAACAAACTTCTTCCCTGACTCTTCAATAATCAAACTCGAAGTCACCTTAGCAACTTTAGGTCTTCTGTCTTTTCCACCCAAACTCAGGATCAGTTGCAAGTCATGTTCCTCCAAGTTGATCTCCTCTCTAGCCTCTGGGACCAACTGTGAAGCCAACCACTTTGAGAAATTGCTTCTCGGAGAATGAGAAGTTGTCGAATGTACCACTATCTCAGTGCTCTGGTTCCTCTCCATCCGAAATTGCTACAGTGTCAAGGCTACCATCCTCTGTATTGTCCAAAGACAAAGCTCTTTCAAATTCTGTCATCTGCAACTTTAGCGTTTCTTCAGGAAGAGGTGCAGATCGGAGTGGCTGAGGAGAAAACACAAATGTTGTCAGATTCAACGAAGGAATGACAATATCCTACTGAGGTGCAAAAGTTGGTGAATTACTTGACGCTGGAGAAGTCGGAACTAGCACCATAGCCGTAGAAGTGACCTTTTCCCTTAATGAGACTTCTTGTGCACTTTAAACATTTTTAGGCCTTCTGTTGCTTTTCTCCCTCCCTCGTGCTTCCTTTTGATGGAATCTCCTGTGTTGAGGTTGCATGTGATCTGATTCATCAAAGCTTCATCAAGGCAATACCCCTTTGTCAGCAACCAGTTCGAAGTGTTGACCAGAGCAACGGCAGACCTCTCCTCGATTGTGTGGTAGCCACAAATGTTCTCCTGAAGTGCAGCTCTATCCCCTCCCATCTGATGGTATGTGTCAAGTAACACAACCCCATCGTCTGAAAGATCCGCAGGTATCCATGCTAATCCATAATCAAACACTTGTCGCGCTGATAACCTGTTGAAGTCTTTCTTCCTAACTTTGTACTTGCTTGTGCACTTCATCCAGAAATCTTGTAACGAAGGCACATGCACGTATTCCTGGGAGATTGTCTTTCTTTCTACCCCATATGGATCGAAGTTCAACCGTGATGAGAAGAACTCATGCTCATACTCATAGAACATCTCCGTTTCAATTCCTCTAGCTCTGTGAATGCTCTGACAGCTATAATAGCCCACTGTGATCGAAAAGAAGCATGTAGACTTGTGTCGTTTCGACTGTAGGTCATGCATATCCACGAGCTATCAACATAATTCCATGACGATCAATCTATCGCTTGGATATCAAGGCAGTTTGACTGGTTCCCCTGAAAAGCCGATTGCCCTGATGTATGTGAAGTTAGCGAACTGGATGAAGATACAACCATGTTGGGATACAGCATCCCAAGCTTCCTTGCTTACCATGTTGGTCTTCAAATCACCGTTTAGCTTGCAAATGAATCCATAGAAGAATCCATCGTTGACCACCTTGTAATCTTTATTACATTCAAGCACAGTAAACTGCGGATAGCACTCAAACATAGGATCCTTCGAGAGTATGCCCCGTCTATCCAGCTTGGAGAAGATACCGTACGAGGCTGCTGCATATACCAAATATGAAGTCATCTTGAAGTTGTAAGTCCACCTCACACTCCGGAGCTGCTCACCGATGTTGTCACTGATGATCTCCGACCAATTGATTCTAGAATCTGCTTTGTTGATCTCAATGGTCCTGATGAAGGCATATATCCAAGAGGTGAAGTTGTGAGCATTAGCTTCGCCATTTATCCTACATAGTAATTTGGTAATGTCATCCGCCTCTTGCACCAAATTGGATCGTGGAAGAGTCCTCAGGAACTTCGATGGAGATCTGGGCTTCTTCATATACTTGTTGTTCATTGTGCCCACACAGTCGACTTTATGCTTCTCCCATCTGTTGCCAGCATCCAGCATGTTGATGGTAGTCACCACCTGTCGTGTTGGAATCTTCAGATAATAATTGATAAACTATGCGTCCAGACCGAATTATTGTCTTCCTCGCAGCATCCCGGATTGATCTGGATAGTGGATGGTACGACCTTACACACTCCATGACGAATTCTGGCAACTAAGCTGTGAATGTGAATGTGCTCGAATGATTTCGCTGCTCTTGACTGGCCACATGAGAGATGTCTTTCCAGCTCTGGATTTGTCAATCAACTCAGAAAGAGGTTTTGGGCCTAGATCCGTATCACCGATATCGGCAAGCCTAGAAGTAATGCATCATTTCGTTGAGCCTTCTCGTTCATCCCGTTTTGCCATGGTTGGAGCAATCTTTGTCTAAGCAATTCTTTTTCTTTTTATTCGGTCGAAATTCTTTACAACTAGTACAGATCTGGGAATTTCTTCAGATTTGGAGGATATATTCAATGTATCTGACATTGATTTAAGCTCCCTTTCAATTATATAAACACCTGTAATGAATACTTGCAATTAATTCAGACAAAGACGGTAACCAGAACATGAACACTTTATTTTTATCATAAAAATCTGCATATAAAGCCTGCTGCCCTAAAATTTGAGGCTTTGCTTGCATACAAAGCAAGCATAAATATTTTCGACTTCACCTAGGCACCTGTACCAATATGCAGATAATTACACAGGCATAAAACAAGCTCCTCCAATCCTAGTTGCCAAACTTTGAAGCTTTACGTCAGTGAAAAACACTTTTTAATGCAAAAATCCTTCTCCTTTGGGTGTCAAAACTGTCCGGGCTGCACTCCTTTGCTAAAAGAATTAATTAATCCATCATTATGGCAACCCCTGCTTATATAACCTTCAGGATTCTATTTTTAATAATTGCCCCTCCTATTCCTTGCAATTAATTAATAAATAAACATGTTTTTACTTTCAACTTGGGCGCCTAAACTTGCATGCTCATGACAGCCTTCAAATAAATTAATTTATTTTATTTTTAGCCTCCTTCCTTTAGTTCTCTTTGACTTCACCTCATCCATTGACCTTATATTTCTCCATGGCGCCAAAATTAGGAATAAAAACTATTAATAAATGCTTTAAAAAGCATTATTTATTCGCCAAATGGGTCGCACTTTATAGCATGCTTCAAGGCTGCATTAAATAAATTAATTTAATTTATTTTTAGCCTTCTTCCTTCAGTCTTCTTTGACCTCTTATCATGCATTGACTTTCCATCATCCCTGGGCGCCAAAATTAGGAAGGAATACTATTAATAAATGCAATTAAAGTTATTATTTAATTCCAAAAGGGGTCGCACTTTTTGAATAAGGTTGATTTCTATATTTAAAAGTCATCTTTGATGGGATTATTCACCCTGCATGGAAGCTCCAAAAATCCCTTCATCCACTTAAGCTGTTTGACTTCCATAATGAGAATTTTTACCTTGGAAGGCAGGTAACAAATTCTCATAAATGCCTTAAGTGATTTTTCTTTATTTTATAATAGGAATTTTCACCCTGCAAGGCAAGTAAGAAATTTCCGTCTGCCTGCTGCCTCTAATTTTCCCATCGTAACTTAAGTGACTTTGACTTCATGGAAAAAATTACCCGGCAAGGCAGGTACAAAAATCTCACCTACTTGCAGCGACCAAAAATCCCACTGCAGCTTAAATCCATCCATTCCCAAAAAATGCGACTTGTCCAGAAGAGGCTTTTTTGTGCACGACTTCGTCTTTTTAAAGAGAAGCTAACTTCCTGAAGTTGATTCCTTCTGGCATGGCGGCCGTAGATGATCTCCAGATACTCTAGGCAAGAAAACAAATTGTATTGGCGAAGGAATTGACCTAAGGGAATTTTACAGACAAAAATACGAGAAAAATAAATAAAACGAAAAACATTGTCAGAAGTCATAGACAAAGCCCAAGATCCATCCCTGGTGAAAACCCTAGTGGTATATGTGAATATTGACATGCAAAACTTCAACAGGGCTAAACCGGAGCACAATTTACTTCAAACGGGGCTCTAAATAATTAAATAAAATTTTCCTGCAAACAAAACTTGACGAAGGGATAAAACGATTTTTGACATCTGGGTATTTGTCGAAATTGGCTCATATGATTCACTACAAATATATAAACGCAATACAGGCATCTTTTGGCAATAAAAACACAAAACGACTCGTTATTTTTAAAAGTATGAAACTTTTAACATGGGGGTAGTCTCAAATTTCAGGGTGAAATCTGGGGACACCATTTTGATTGTTGGTAATTAATCAAAAAAATTGAGCTTGATTGGGCATATTTTCAACGAGTTTAGAGCTTTCAAAAGTGAGTGGGAGTTCCCAAAACATGTCGCTACCCTAGGAAGGGAAAAATTATAGGTTTATGTGTGCATTTTCAGTCATATCCATCCCTCGCAAGTCTGATTACAGCCATCCAAAACATAGTTTCTATCATTTCTCATTCAGCCCTAATTATTTTCCAAAAGTCCCCCAGAAAGGGACATTACATACAAGCAGAGCCCACCATTGCAATGGGTTGTAGATCTTAAGGAGACAAAGTAGGTAGAAGAGGTGTCAAACCCTGCATTTATACTCAGCGATGATGATAAAACAAATTGTGATTTATTAAATGATTGCGAAGGTTAATTGATCAATGTTGTTATGAGGGTGAGTTTACAAATATACATAGGTATATATTACGAAAATGGATGCATACATGTGATGTACACTCAGCACCATACTTGTACTCATTACCTCACATTTATTAATTGTCTAATGATCGCAACCTATTTCATTGTTGTACTTGACTTGGATGATTGAACACCCTACTTGTAATGTTTGATGATTTTATTTTCGATAAATTTGATCTATTGTTGTACTTTGCATTATTTTGGTACTTGGAAATAATTATTGTCTTGATGTTTTGATTAACCTCCTTATCATTGTAAATCGATCATCGACCATAAGGCATCAAAAAGTAATCTTCATTGTTGCTCAGAAATCGTCTTCATCAGCAACAAGGTAAATGATAAAATGATTGATTTTCTAGTTTGGCAATTAAAATTGTTCTATATCAAGCCTTAGGTCGTAATTCAATGCCTTTGTTGATAAGTTTCGTTTGTTCAAGGGTCTTTGACCATATCAAATTGTAGGGTTTAATGTTAATTGTCTAAGGTCTTAGACCATGTAAACTTGGCAAAGTTATGATTTGTGTTATGGGTCTAATATCTCGAAGCAATTAAATTGTTTTGTTTTGTATGGTCATTGACCATAGCAAAGGGTGGCGAAGATTATTGTTTATTTTGTTTACTTAAAAAAAGGTCATTGACCTTATCATTCATTGTGATATATATGTGAAGTTCTATGTGGTCATCGACCACCATGCAAGCAAGGAATAGATATAAGTTTGTTATATAACTTGGTCATTGACCAAACAACAATTATAGATGAGTTCAAAAGAGGTCTTTGACCACGCGTCCACCTTGCTTAAGTTTTGGAGGGAGTTTTGTGTGGCGAACTTACCCATGCCAGTGCATGGCACTGTGGATGTTAATAGCATTTAATGCACTTGCCTTGTGGGCGGTTCCAGATTTCTTGGGAAATGGAAACTTCAATGTGAAGCTATCATGTGCAAGATAGTTGTTTATTGTTCATTCTATCATTTTCGAGTTTTCTCTCCTTTGAGAAGTGCATAGAAGAATAAATGAATTAGGGATTTGTTTGAGCTTTTAATAGATCTGTAGTAAAAATAGTAGGTTTTTTTGGGAATCAATGATATTAGGATCATTTAAATATGGAGATCCATTTGGGTTTTGCTTGTTCGAATTTTTGGAGATTTTGGCAAGGAGGTTTTTTGGAAAGTTGTAGAAGTTTTTGCAGGATAACATGTATGGTTATCTAACTCTTAATCTATTGTATTACTTTGAAATAATGAAACATTATTTGGTTATCTGAAATGGTTTCGAATATGGAAATATATGTTGGATATAATGATAAAACTTGAATGAGAAACTCAATAAAAACTTGTATGAGTAACTAAGTATTTAGAAATATGGATTATTTTGGATTATTCGGTTCTGGGTGTGCGTTTATTTGTCATATTTCATGATTTTTTGTATTATGTTTGTGCATGCAGAAAAAGATGAAAACGATATATATGGTTATGAACTTTTATGGGTCACTAAGAAACTAGTTTTGTATCAAATAGATTGTTATGGTTTTGTGGTAGTCAACCTATTCTTTAAATGATTTTTTGATATGTTTCAAAAAATAAATATAAATCGATCTGCATTGTCCTGGGTATTCAATTTGGTTAGGAATGATTGTTTGAACTTGGTACAAACTTCATTTAAGGTTCTGAGTTTAGCATGTGAGATGTATTAAACTGTTTTGCTTGAAATTTGCCTTGTTGCAGTAAACACTAATTATGCGACCCACAAGGAATTGGTATTTTCTTGATCATAAACAATTTATCTTGCAAGCATTTTTTTAAATTCAATCATATACATGAGATGTTATTTTTAATGTAAACCAGTCGGATCTGAGTCAACTCCTCCTTTCTCTTTTAGAGTTTTGGTTGTTTGGAGTTCTAAGTTGAAGCTTGAGTCGAATCTAAATGAAAATTGGTATCGGGTCTTGTAATAACATTTTAAATTAGATGAGAAGCTTTTGCTCTCCTTTCCCTCGCGCGAATCATTGATTAACTTAAGCTCTCTCTTGTGCTGGCATTGATGCCTACCTGAGTCCTTAGTTGATAGGGACGAATCCACTATGATCGATTAGTAATTTAATAAGGAATTTTTGTTTAATCTTTTTTGGGATTAATAAAGTTGGTCTACACTCATTTGAGCTCATCTGTGAAACTCTGTTAGCTTACTATTAACAAGGAACTTGTTTTGTGATTAGAGTGATAGGTGATCTCCTGTATGGTTTATCTATTTCTTGAAGTTCAGTTTCAGTCCCTATTCCTACTTAATAGAAAGCTTTGACTGTTCTTGTTGGATTGATTGAACTCTAGATTGAGAAATAAATAAATAATATGATATGTCTTGCATATTGTTGTCCGTGCAATGGACTATTATCAAACTGTTTGAAAGTAAAAATAGTGTTTGGTTAGAAAACAAGAAGACTATTGTTGGATTTTGGACAAATGTTAGGAATAAATTCCATTTGCTGATTTAAGTGAAACACAGTAATGAAATTGTTTCTATGTATTAGTTTATAACTAGTTATATTTGAGATAAGCTTTGATCATTAATATCTATTTCAGAACATTGCCTTAATAGAATTATATTTTATTAAGGTTGTATGACCACGAATTTAGTTATTTCATGGTTGTATGAAACTGAGGATATATATTGTGATTTTCTCAAGGCCCATGAACTTCTTTCCATAACTCATGCTTTGTAGGCACAAATCGCAATCCTAAGAAAAAAGGAAATTTTTGGGAAGGTTACAAGCTGAATCAGGCCTTGAGATCTATCTCATTCTTCTAAAAATGTCTTTTGCAATCAATTTCATATAAGGAAGTTCCCAAAACGTCCTTCGGGAGCTCCTACAATGTCATTTTCAAGCTCCTCTCCAAGGTACAAGCTCCTTAGCCAAATTTTTCAGTGCCACGTGGCAACACCAAGTTAATTCTCGCTTTTGGTGTCCCTCCGTCCCTTTCGAAGGGGACAGAGGGGATAGAAAAATGCACCCCTCCCCCTTTTTGATCCACAGGTCCCTCATATGACCTATAGTCTCAACCCCCGGGTGCCTTAGATGTAAGGAGATGGCAATCAAAATAGGTACCTGGTCTTCCGCAGACGATTCTGAGAGTTCCATAAGGAGTTAGGAGGAAAAAAGTACTCATTGGTGTTGTCGCCCTAAAATTCCCCTCTTGTGAAAGACGAATTTGTAGGTCCCAAGTGTTACTCTGTTTTTAATCCCGCCAGTTCCATTTAAAATTCCTCAGTCTGTGCGTTTTGAAACATTTTTCTATCTCCTTTCATGGATGCGTGGAATTTATCAATCTTTTTCTATGGTTGTGGACTGCATCGAGCCTTGTCTTCCTTGTATTTATCTTCTTGCAGGAAAAATCTTTGATTCTAGCATGAATAGTGGCATTTTTCCCCTTCTCTGCATTTTTCTACGATCGTCTTCCCGTCAAATTCTTTTCTAGCATCTGCAGATACATGGTCACCTCTAATTAGATGCGGTGTGGCGGGTCTTTTTGTGAACTTGTGACTTTTATTATATTTGCAAAATGTTAAATTATCCCCGTGTCTCCGCTGGATCCTGATTGGCTTTTCGAAATTATGAAGTGGTGGAGAAAAATTCTTACTTTGGCCCCGCAAAGGGACACGTGGCTGTTTTCAAAATTCAAAGCTAGGAGGTGGGTCATTAGAGCACTTTTGGAAATTTGGTTTAATTTCCAAAAGGGATTAAAGTTGTAAAATGAGTCGTGACTCTGTAGGGACGGGAAAAAGTCAAATATTGAGCCCGCATCAAAATTCAAAGCGGGGAGGCGGATCATCGGGTCACTTTTGGAATTTTGGTTTTGTTGCGTAAAAGCATAAAAGTTATAAAGTGACCCACGGCCATGCCGATGCCCAAGAGAAGCCACGTGGAGAGCACATATCAAAAGCGGATGGGCGGGCTAAAATGTTCCAAAGTGTCATTTCTCTAAAAGGCACAAAATATAGAAGTTTTCCCTAGACCCGCTTCAGCGAAATCTCTCCCATGTGGAGAGCTCAAATTCAAAATTTGTGAAAGCAAGATGAATGGTTGTGATATGATGCATTTGGTTTTGCCGCCAAGCATGGAAATGGCTTAGGCGTTAGAGAAGTTCAAACGTTGGTTTCTTGAATGATTTTCATCATATTTTTAACTGAATGTAACCATTTTTGGAAGCTATTTAGAGGGTTTTCTACGCCATTGTTCGTTGTTGGATCCTGGTACTCTGTAGATGTAATAGATTCGAAAGTAATCAATACAGAAGTTTTTCCCTTTCTTCCTCTGCCATTCCTTCTTTCCTTGTTCGAATTTGTGAATCATCCATCTTTGCATGATAAGAAACTTTGTGTTCTTGTTAATATGATTTTGCGAACTTTGTGTTTGTGAAATTATATCTGTTATAAACACGAATGATTCCATTTTGCATCTCCTTTGATCAATATGTATAAGGTTATACTTTGCTATCTATATTTCCTGAAAGTATTGTTATGTTCTTCCTCTCTCATCTCCTTAGTTCTTCCATTCTTTCGTATTGATGATCTTTGGGCATAAAACTTTGCAAAGTATCAAGAATCCACACTTTGAAAGTTGTATATTTGTATATAAGTTTTGTTGCTTGCTTTCAATAAGGGAACCTCTCCCATTAAAGAGGAGGGACTTGTTGTCCCCTGACTGTGGTTTGTTAAAGTGTCATTTAAAAACCCAACAATTGTTGGTGACTCCACTGGGGATTTCGTTTCAAACGTATCCCTCTCTAACAAAAACAACTTCAAGATCATTTTCGATCTAGCGATTCTAAGATATACTCGTGGTAAAAAGACTCTCAAAATAGAAGATTCCTATTTTCAACTTTTGGAGCAACAAAACTTCTCTCTTCTTCTAGCAAGAAGGAATAGAATAACTTGTTCTACAAGCACATCTCATGTTAAAGACAGAAATTCCAAGAATAACATTCCTTAAGAACAACTCAGTCCTAATCTTCGTGCTTTGATACTTGCTGGTGTTTCAATTCCCCTTCAGTAAATTTTTCCAAAGATGGTAGCCCCTTTGCCTTGGGGACAACAGGTTTGGCCTCTTGCTCTTCCTCAGCGATTGCATGAGTTACCCAGGGGTAACAGGAAAAGTTTTCCCAAATTCTGGGGTGATGGGAAGGTTCATCTAGATGAACACATTGCAGCCTTCATTGTTGCATGTGGGATTCTTGGGGTTAAACATGAAGATGTCTCTGTCAGGCTCTTTTTGGAAACATTGCAGGATAATGTTGTTGATTGGTTCTATCATCTTCCTGCTAGGTCAATCACTAATTGGACCACCATGACAACTCAGTTTGAGCAACGTTTCAAACCTACTGAAGATGTGCATTCTCTATTAGCTCAAAGCTCTCATATTAAGAAGGAACCTTTCGAGCCCATGAGAGAATTTGTGGCCAAATTCAACAAACTAATTCATAAAATTCCACAGAATACCCGTCCTGTAGATCAAATCCAAAAGTCCTTCTTCCTCAATGCCTAGTTACCTGAAGTGAGTTATGCACTAAGGAGAAGTAACCTTGCAACTCTAGAGGCTGATCAACAGTTAGCTATCGGTGTTGAGGATGACCTCATCATGTCTGGTAAATTGAAAAGAGAACCTTCCAAGTCTAAAGCATCTTTTTCTCCCTCTCCTGGAGCCAACTCAGATCAATTAGTATAGAAGTTGGTAAAGGATCTCATTGCCATTAAAAAGCAATAAGCTCAACATACTCCTTACCAAGACATCTCAAGGAAAAAATTTCAGCCTAGGAACTAGTTACCTCCTTCTTAGACCAGATTGATTATTGAAGGCCCACCCATCAAGTTTCCAGTCAATGTAACTTGTGAAGTTCAGGTACGTGATGATGAGGAGTTTAATGAACTCTATGAATAACCAGAAGAAAAGGTTGATGAAGAATTGGAGGATCTTGGTGGATCTCAAATTCATTTCCTTACCACTGAAGGTATGGATGACCAAGATGAATATGATGAAAGAGTGGCAGAGATGAATAGTGAGTCATATGTTGTTATGACTCGGTAGTAAACAAACAAAAAAGAAAAAGTGATGCAGCCTGCTAAGAAATCCAAGGAGTTTCCTATAACTATTATAGTGGTTATAAGAAGAGGAGCTCTTATTCCCACTACCTCCACACAAAAGGTGAGTGATGTTAATCCTCCTTCTTCTACTTCTGTTTCTAAAACTTCTTGTCCTTCAAATCCTAAAAATGATAAATCAAAAGTCTCTCAAGTTCCTAGTAGTGATGCCCCATCCACCTCTGGATCTTTTGATATCATTGATCACCTCAAAAATAGAAAAATCCAAATCTCAGAGGCAGAATTTTACCAAACCCATCCAAAAGCCTTTGCTAAAATGGTAAACTTTGTCGATTCCAAATCCAAAGCTTCATCCAATACTTCTATAGGCCTTTTGCCCACTCCCTCTTCCTCACCTCAACCAAGCCTTATGGCTGCAGTCACTTCCCCTAATGAGAAAATTGAACCATTCTATGTGACTCTTCTCATAGCTGGCCATAAACTCAGTAATTATGTTATAGACTCAGGAGCATCAGACAGTGAAATGCCTACAAAAGTAGCTCATGCTTTAGATTTGACTCTAACACGTACCTTTGGTTCCTGCTATTCCATGGAGAGTAGAGAAGTGCCTTTGGTTGGAAGAATTAAATATGCAAGTAGATTTTGTTGCTTTTCCAGAGAAAAGGGTCTTAGCCACTATTTGGTAGCTGATATTCCTCCCTCATATGGTATGTTGCTGAGTAGGAATTTCTGTAAGGATGTAGGAGGTGAAATTCAGATGGATTGGTCGCATGCTTTGATCCCGGTCAATGGAAAACTGAAGAAGTTGCTACCTAAGAAACAGACTGAATACATTGTGCAAAAGACTGATAATCAAAAAGCACAAATACTCTATGAAGATATAGGGCATGGTAACTATATATTTATGTCACAAGATGAGGCAAAACTTCCTAAGGGAGTGATTCATGATCCCAATGGCATTTGGACTTTGGAATTTGATGGAAAGTGTTCTTCATCTAGTTCTGGAGCTGGAGTGGTGTTGATCTCTCCAGCAGGTAAGATTCATCCTTTCTCTTTCAAGCTTTATTTTGAAAACACAAATAATACAGCTGAATATGAGGCTCTCATCCTTGGATTGAACATGGCAAAAAAATGGGAGTGAAGAATCTTTGTGCTCGTGGTGATGCAGAGTTGATTGTGAAACATGTAAGGAATCTTTACCAAGTCAAGAATAAGAGATTGAAGCATTATAGAAATCTTGTCTGGAATTCCATTGAAATTCTTGATGCTTTCTTCATTGAAGTTGTGCTAAGAGAGGAGAATACTAGAGTTGATTCTCTAGCTGTCTCAGAATCTTTGTTGATTCCTCACCCAGATTTTTCTCAAAAGAAATTTACCATTGAAATGATTCATAGGCCCAGTGTACCAGATAATGCAAACAACTAGCAGGTTTTCAATGATGATCAACATTTGCTCTCTTTCTTAGAGCTTAAGGGTAATTTTGATCAATTTTGTTTTGAAGGAAGTGAAGCTCTGTCTAGAGATTATGCACCCTCTAATGAAGGAGATATAAAGGAAGAGATGGATCAAGATGGTTGTATAAAGTTGAAAGGTAACAAGATTCCCAAAGGGCTGGTGAGTCTAGAAGATCTGTTCGATAAGCATGATAAGTATATCAAATCTAAAGCTCCTCAAGGTGCTCGACAATATGTTGAGTGTGAAAAGGTTAATATTGGAATTCATGAGGAACCCAAGATGGTGAATATTGGAAAATGTTACACTCAAGAAGAGAAGAAGAAAGCAGTAAATCTATTAAAAAGGTATGATGATGTTCTTGCTTATTCATATGATGATCTCAAGGCTTTCCAGCCAAAGGAAATACAACACTTTATCCCTCTGAAAACCTGGGATCAAACCTTTCAAGCGGAAACAAAAGCAATACAATCCCAAGGTTGCTAGCACTATTTTTCAAGAGATCCAGAAGTTACTAAAGGAAAATATTATTTTCCCTATACATCATTCAACATGGATTGTCAACGTTGTGCTTGTCAGGAAGAAGAATGGTGAGATTTGCATCTGTGTAGAATACAGGAATTTGAATCAGGCCTCTCTGAAAGATAACTATCCTCTCCCCATGATGGATCAAGTTTTGCAAGCTATCATAGGATCTGAGATGTTGTCTATGCTTGATGGATTCTCTGGGTACAATCAAGTGGAAGTCAGTACCCCAGATCAACACAAAACTGCTTTTACTACTCCTTGGGGCACCTTTGCCTACAAGAGAATGCATTTTAGTCTTATCAATGTTGGTGCCACCTTTCAGAAGGTAATGGACTTGGCTTTTGGCAGTCTAAAGGGAAAGTGTATTGTTGTGTACCTTGATGATTTGATTGTTTTCTCCAAAACAAGGGCAGGTCACTTTCAACATCTTGAAGCAGTCCTCCAAAAATGCAGAGAACATGGAATTTCTCTCAATCCTAAGAAGTTTGTCTTTTGTGTTACTGAAGGCAAGTTGTTGGGGCATATTGTCTCCAAAGAAGGAATTAAGATAGATCCAAAAAGAGTTCAAGCAATCCAGCAAATTCCTCTTCCCACAAGCAAAAAGGGTGTTCACTCTTTCTTTGGTAAGATAAACTCCCTGAGGAGCTTCACTCCTAATTTTGCAGAACTGACTATGAGCATTGCTCACATGATGAAAGGAAAGAAAAACTTTGGTTGGAATTCCAAAGGTAAAGAAGCATTTGAAGGTATCAAGAAAGCCATTGCTAAGACTCCCATCTTAGCATGTCCTGATTTCAGCAAGGATTTTATCATCTATTGCTATGCTACGGAGAGTACCTTGGCTGTTGTGCTAACTCAGAGAAACTCTAAAAATCATGAACTTCCAATTGCATTCATGAGCTATTTTCTGAAAACTCATAAATTGAAATATACTATGATGGATAAACATGCTTTTGCAGTGGTCAAAGCTGTCAAGCAGTGTCGTTTTTATATTATTAATTCTCACTCTGTTGTGCTTGTACCTGATATAACCATCAAGTCTATTCTTACACAACATGAGTTTGGAACTAAGAGAGGAAATTGGGTAGCAAAAGTACAAGAATATGACCTTGATATCAAGCCAACTAAGCTAGTTCGGGGTAAAGGCTTATGTGAGCTTATTGTTGAAGGAGCTAATGCAGAATTATCCAAAGAAGCAGTTGATGTTCCTGTTGTCCTCTTCCTCAGTTCAACAGATGAATGGTATGATGGTATTGCACATTTTTTTACTTATGGAGAGTGTCCATCCCACTTGAGTGCCAAGGAAAAGAGAGCTATTAAGCTAAGGTCTGCATAGTATGTATTATGGGAAAATGTTTTATTCAAGTGAGGCATAGATGGAAGATTCCTTAAATGTGTGGACAAAGAGCAACAGAAGAATTTTTCAGCTTTTCATGATTAGGATTGTGGAGGGTATTTCTCTTTTGCTATCACTACCCATAATATCCTTCGTGCAGGATACTATTGGCCTACATTGTTCATAGATGCATCAAAATGAGTAGGTAAGTGTGAAGTCTGTCAGAATTTTGTTGGGAGACCTAAGTTGACTACTTTACCACTAAAACTAGTAGTGATTGATGAGTCTTTTCAACAGTGGGGATTGGATTTCATTAGAACTCTTAATCCACATTCTAGTGTTGGGCATACTCACGTGCTAACTGCTACATATTACTTCACAAAGTGGGTAGAGGCTATTCCAGTCAAAAGCACTACTTCTGAGGTGGTGTGTAATTTCATCAAAGAGAACATCTTGATAAGGTTTTGGGTACCAAACAAGATTGTGACTGATAATGCTTCCAATTTTTCTTCTTTTGAGATGATGGATTTCTACTATGGCTATGGAATTTCCTTTGCTCATTCTTCAGATTATTATCCTTAAGGGAATGGACAAGCAGAATCAACAAATAAGAATTTGGTAACCATCATTCGGAAGCTTGTCAATGACTCTCAAAGGAATTGGCACAAGAAACTTTATGATGCTCTCTAGGCGGATAGAATTACACCCAAAAGATCAATTGGGATGTCTCCATCTCAAGTAATGTATGGTGTTGAAGCTCAACTACTAGTAATAGTGGAATTACCAGCCTTGCACTTAATGAAGGCTATTGAAGATTCAAGCTTTATCAATTCCTTGGACAAGAGGATCATGTATCTCTAGAAGCTGGATGAAGACAGGTTGCAAGTTTTTGATAGAATCTCAGCTCATCAACTGAAGGTGAAAGCTTTGTTTGATAAGAAGGCTAGACCCAGATATTTTCAAGTGGGAGACATTGTTCAGCTGTGGGACAAAAGACATGAACCTCGAGGAAGCCATGGTAAGTTTGATTCTCTTTGGCTTGGTCCTTTCAAAATCAGGCACCTTGCAAGAGAAAATTCTTTATATTTGGATTATATGGATGGATCTCCTCTCCCACTTCCTTATAGTGGGTAGTATTTGAAGTTGTTCAAGTCCTAGGTGACTAGGCAGTCCTTCTGTATATTTTGTACAGTGTTTTGTTTTTGGTTCTCCCTGTTTTGGTTTGTTTCCATTCCATGTGGGTTGCCTTATGTTTTGTGTTTCCTTTGACTCTATTTTCCTAATGGATAAGGCATTGGTCTGCTTTCCCAGAATTTCTATGGTTCTCGATCTTGCCACATTCCTCTATCAAGTCATCCCTAGAAAGAGCCAGCTGTTGTCGCCCTAAAATTCCCCTCTTGTGAAAGACGAATTTTCAGGGCCTAAGTGTTGTTACTCGGTTTTTAATCCCACCAGTTCCATTTAAAATTCCTCAGTCTATGCATTTTGAAACATTTTTCTATCTCCTTTCATGGATGCGTGGAATTTATCAATCTTTTTCTATGGCTATGGACCGCGTCGAGCCTTGTCTTCCTTGCATTTATCTTCCTGTAGGAAAAATCTTTGATTTGGGCATAGATGGTGGCATTTTTCCCCTTCTCTGCATTTTTCTACGGTTGTCTTCCCGTCAAATTCTTTTCCAACGTCTACAGATACGTGGTCACCTCTAATTGGATGCGGTGTGGCGGGAATTTTTGTAAACTTGTGAATTTTGTTACATTGGCAAAAATGTTGAATTACCCCCATGTCTCCATTGGATCCTGATTCGCTTTTTGAAATTATGAAGTGGCGGAGAAAAATTCTTACTTTGGCCCCACAAAGGGACATGCGGTTGTTTTCAAAAGTCAAAGCGGGGAGGCAGGTTATCAGAGCACTTTTGGAAATTTGGTTTTATTTCCAAAAGGGATTAAAGTTGTAAAATGAGTCGTGACTCCGTCGGGACCGGAAAAAGTCAAATATTGAGCCCGCATCAAAATTCAAAGTGGGGAGGCAGATCATCGGGTCACTTTTGGAATTTTGGTTTTGTTGCGTAAAAGCATAAAAGTTATAAAGTGACCCGCGGCCATGCCGACGCCTAGGAGAAGCCACGTGTAGAGCCTGTATCAAAAGTGGATGGGCGGGTTGAAATGTTCTAAAGTGCCATTTCTCTAAAAGGCACAAAATATAAAAGTTTTCCCCAGACCCACTTCAGCTAAATCTCTCCCAGGTGGACGTCTCAAATTCAAAGTTTACGAAAGTAGGATGAATGACTGTGATATGATGCATCTGGTTTTTCCACTAGGCATGGAAATGACCAAGGTGTTAAAGAAGTTCGGATGTCGGTTTCTTGAATGAGTTTCATCATTTTTTTAACCGAATTTAACCATTTTTGGAAGCTATTTAGCGGGTTTTCTACGCCATTGTTCGTTATTGGATCCTGGTACTCTGTAGATGTAATAGATTCGAAAGTAATCAATACATAAGTTTTTCCCTTTCTTCCTCTGTTATTCCTTCTTTCCTTGCTCGAATTTGTGAATCATCCATCTTTGCATGATAAGAAACTTTGTGTTCTTGTTAATATGATTTCGGGAACTTTGTGTCTCTAAAATTATATCTGTTATAAACACGAATGATTCCATTCTGCATCTCGTTTGATCAATATGTATAAGGTTATACTCTGCTATCTATATTTCCTAAAAGTATTGTTATGTTCTTCCTCTCTCATCTCCTTAGTTCTTCCATTATTTCGTATTGATGATCTTTGGGCATAAAACATTTCAAAGTATCAGGAATCCACACTTTGAAAGTTGCACAATTGTTTATAAATTTTGTTTCTTGCTTTCAATAAGGGAACCTCTCTCATTAAAGAGGAGGGAATTTTTTTCCCCTGACTATGGTTTGTTAAAGTATCATTTAAAAACCCAACAATTGGAAATCTAAGAGGATTCTCTATAAGTTGGAACATTCAAATTTTTCACAAGCCCTTGGCGCTTCTCAAGGGAGCTCATTTTTTGGCTAGTACAATATATGTTTCCATGGAATAAGGTCATTTTTAAGAGCTTTTAGGAAGAACCGGACCTTTAGACCCATCTTATTCTTCTCCAAATGATGTTTTCAGTCAAAATCACATAAAGAAGTGCCCAAAAAGACCTCTGGGAGCTCCGGTAACTTCATTTTCAAGCTCTCTCTCAAGAACGCTCTCGCAGTTAGAAGATTTTTCCAGTGTCACTCGTATCCATGCAGTTAATTCACACTTTTGGTGTCCCTTTATCCCTTTCTAATGGGACATGGGGGACAAGAAATTGTGCCCCCCACCTTAGACCTCATGGACACACCACATGACCTTGGGAGGCTCCGATAAGCACTTTTTGCCAATTTTCTAGCCCCCACTCCAACTCATGCATGCTTAACACTTGTCATCACCAGGATAATGTGCACTTTTGGTGTCCCTCTATCCTTTTCCAAGGGGACAAGCAGGGCAAAAAAATGTGTCCCCCTTCCTTCTCTCTTCATCATGCTTTATAAAGCCAACACTCGGCCATTTTTTCATTCTCCCCCTCATTGCTATGTTTCTTCTTGGAACTCTGGTGAATTTTTTTCTAGAATCCCCACCTCAATTTTTCCTTTTGCACTTATCCCTCTATATTCCCATGATCATGGAAAGAATATTTCTATAAAAAGTTACAAATTTTTAAAGGATCCAGGAACATTTTTTACCAGATTGACTTTGTAGCTCGCGAAGGAGAATTTTTCATATCTTGCAAACTACTGCACAGATCGAGGTGGAGTTTTTTGCATTCTTATCCATTCTCAAACACCTTAAAGAAGCAAGTTGCAGCATATTGAATGATGCCTTAGATTTTTAATGGTGAAAAAACCCTCATTTTGTGCCCTAGCTTCTGTTTCCTCAAATTCCCATCATTCCAGCAAATGGATCAAGTTAAAAATGTGAATACAAAGTCCAGAAGAAAAACCTATTCCGGTAAAACCAATTTCATCGCAATCTGAAGTGGGAAAAAAAACTTGCTAAAAGCTCAGGGACTCCATTAATGGGTGCCATGCCACAACATTGAAAGGGAAACAAGTCATCTCATCACTTTTCAAGGTTTTAGTGGGCGGAATCACATGAAAATTTGAACAAAGCTTCGAAATGAATTATGTAAACTTCTGCAAGTGATTTTGTTTGAATATGTCACCAAGAAAAACACTTTCTATTTTTTAGTAAGTCTCTATGGGAGCACCTACTATAAATAGTAAGACTGAAGAAAATGTGCATTCACACTCCCTATTTCATTTCCTCATGATCGAGATACTTGAAAATTGACAAAATTGATAGAAATTGAAAAAATGGGCTAAATGAGAACATAATGGTGAGTATTCTAAAATAGAAAAAGGGTGAAATGAGCTAAAAATGGTCACATTTTAGTTCTCCACACATTCTAAAATGGTCTTGAGACTCACAGGAGCTCCTCTCCATGTTTTTCAAGTCAATTCCCACATTCCTGATATGATGAGAAAAGAGTGTCAAAAAGGAGAATTACCAGTTTTGTACTGAAGGCCACGATTATTTTTTCACATGCTTCATCGGTGTCTCTACAGTGGAAGAATCAAGATCATGGCCGATGTGAACAAGGTTCATTCAATCCCTCTCGTGTGAATGATTGATCATAAAAATATGACATTGTCTCAAAGGATCAGAAGGATTTTCTCAGTAAGAGGAGTCACCTTCTAGTTCTCTCAGTGGTTCACTTGTCAAGAATTTGTCACTCCTCTTCTCAATATGCTCAATCAGTATGGCGAAGGATCATCATTTCAGGGGTTTTCAAAAGGGAAATGTGTTCAAAATGACCATCATCAAAGCTTCTCATCAATACATAAGTATGGAGGATCATCAGTGGTCAAAGTGTCATGTTCAACGCCCTCGAGGTGCAGAAATCATCATGGATTTCATTATACAAGCACGTTGTTTCAATTCTTCATTCATATGCATGATTGGTCAAAAAAGAGTGGCCACTTTTCATGGTTTGTTCAAGAGGACGTTTCTCAAAGTGCAAAAGAGTTCAAAGGACCAAAGTTCATCATTGCATTGGAGCATTTTCATCGGTTCATCAGTGGAGTTGATCTTCATCGAAGGCGGAGGCATCTTCATTCGTGCTTAGAGCTTATCATCCCCTCCCTCCTTCTCTCTTCCTCCCTCTTCCTTCTCTCCCCTTTCTAATTCTTCGTTGAGCTTAATCATTGTATTTTGTCTTATTCACTTAAGTGACATTTTAAAATTATAAAAGTATTTTCTCAAAATTATAAGAGAACTACTTAATTTGTCTTTTCTAATGGAAAATGAAAGGTCACAAGTGGAATATGGAACACGAAGAGTCATATGGAGGGAGATGAGAGGTCAATCCACATTGCTATAAATTGGGATGGCTTCTCCATTCCAAAGGATCATGGAAGTTAGTACTTTTGGTAGCAAATGTGAATTGTGGTAGATTGATCGAAGCTTTGTACTCATCACTATAAAAGAAATGAAAGCTACTTTTCTTCCATTTCCCTTTCTCGTGATTCCTCCCTTCTCTCTTTGTGCAACTCTATGAATCTTAGTGATCTTGAACAACTAAGAATGAAATTGGAGTCCTTGATTAATGCATATGAATAACTGCTCAATGTGGTTAATCTCACTATTGTCTTACATTGTTGATTTCCTCTATATTGAATAATGAACTACTCTAGTTATTAGGTGTGAACTTTGCAATTGGCCTACTCATAGCAAAAACCTTCCCTTCCTAATTTCTCTCCTTCACCCTACATCGTTGTAATTTCCTCCCTTGTACCTCATACAAGCACTTTGCCACAGGTTTGGTGGAGTGTTTCTGTGTGATCCCCAACCTTTTTGGCAAACCCATGTCAATAGATAGGATTAGATTAGTTTTCATTCAATAATGGGAGTTGCACCATTCAATGTAGAGGGGTGTAGCTCCGTCAATATTGGTGGAGACACCTAATTTTCCCAACTGACAAATTTTCTCACCAACAAGCTCATTGAAATCTCTAGAGAAGAAAGACTCCAAGGTGAAAAGGACTAGGAAACCAACAAGGTGCAAAAGACTTGTTTGCTGAAAGAAATTGGATAAGAGAAATAAAGAAATATAAGATGGTCATTGGTATGAAACATGACCAATTGGAAGAGATGATGAAGTTTTTGAGAGATATGGATGAGAGAACAGAAAATGAGGAAAAGAAAGCAAAGGTGGGACAAGAAGTGATCCCTAAAGAAGAGCTTGCAGAGATGAGGCAAAAATTTGTGAAGATAATCAGTCTTCTTGAAGAAGAGTTAGAGATAACTATGGAGGAAGAATATGCAGATGAAGAGACCACCTTAGAAGCAGATGATGAATGGAAGAATGAAGAAGGGTTCAATGATGAAGAAGTAGTCTATTACTACCCTAAGGAAGGAGAAATTCTTGAAGAAATGAATGCGTCCATTGAAGCTTGTTGTCACTTACCCTGAAAAATGTGCAATTTTTGAAAAAATTTGATTTTTTTTTAATTAAGTGACTCCTTTTCCAAATTTGTTTTCCTTTTTGAAGTCTTGAGGAAGTGAAAAATCAAAACATTTAGTCATTTTTTAGTGTTTTAGGTCAGGATCCAGTGTATTGTGGTGATTTCAAGTTCTGGAGGAATAGGAGGAACAAGTTCTTCCGGGCCTCCTGTTCCCTGCATCCCCACATTATTCTTATTTCACTTTGTGTGGATCTTTCTTTGTTTCATGGAACTGTTCTTCGAAGGCCTTTGTTCCCCACAATTCGTTTCTTTTAGCAAATTGTTTGAACTGCGGGATTTTTGGGTATTTGTGGTAGAAAAGGAACTTGTTCCTTTTGAGTCTTTGTTCTGTGCACCCCCTTGTCATCGGCAATTCGTTGTAATCCTTCAATGTGCGGAAAATTCAGATATTTGAGGAACTCAAGCCCGTTGTTCCCTCGAGCCTCCATTTCCTCGAAAACTTGATTTGTCCGTAGTAATCTTGGGCACACTTTGTATTTTGGGTATTTCAGATATTTTAGGAACTCAAGTCCTGTGTACCGCCCAGGCCTCCGTTCCCTACATCCCCATGTTCTCCCCATTGGCCTTTCACCCGCAAGTCTTACCTTCTCTTTACACAGGCCTCCTTAGTGTTGCAAGTTTTTCAGACCTTTTGGGTATGCCCGGCCTTGGTTCCTCCCAACCCCTTGTTCCTCGCAAACCCGCATTTTTTGCATTGTATAGCCTTTGTTTGCATTGCAGGTGTTTCAGGAGTTCTGAGCACACAAGTCCCTTGTTCCCTTGTGATCCATAGGGATCTGAAATAACTCTACTTCATCAGAAACAGTCAGCACAAAGAAGGAAAACAATGAAATGGAGGTTTTGTCTTTTAAGTAACATGACCGCCACCCAGCCAGGGCGGCGGTCCCGGGACCGCCAGTCTGCACAGGGCAGCGGTCCTGGCCATTACGGACAAAAAACTAAAATCAAAATGAATAACCTCTAAATTTGAAAGGGTGTTCGTTTCTCTTCTCCTTCATGACCTTTCCCATTCTCCAATGCACGGGAGGACATGAGAAAGGCTATAAATACATGATTGTAGAAGTGTAAAAGATCATCGAAGCATGAGAGCAAGTGAGTAAGAAGTCTTGGTGTTGGAAAGTGTATTTTTGTAGAAGAAAGGAGTGTTGGACAGAGCAAGCAAGTAACTGAAAGGAAGTGTTGAGATATTATCTACTTCTCTTTCTTACGTATTGTAAATTTTGTACCTGTTGATTTGAATTGGCCAATAGAAGTGGGAAGAAAGAGCAATTGCTCTTCCCAACTGGTTTTTCCTCCATTGAAGGTTTTCCAGGATAAAATTATTGGTGTTATGAGCTTATATTATTTCATTTACTGCAATTGTTGATTCTAAGCACAATAGTAATTCATTCACTAGCTATCTCTGTTATTTTCTAATAGAAAGTAAATAGCATTGATTAATTTGTGATTTTGTGAATAATTCCAAAGTTGAAGAGTTTACAGATCATTTTGGTATCAGAGCTAACAAGTATCCAGGACTGTGGTATTTCATTCTTGAATTTGTATGATAGTGACAAGATCTAAAGGCGAAGAAGCTTTACCTTGTGATCCGGAGATTTCTACAAAGAAGTGGAAATAGAGAATTTGAGGAGAAATGGAGGAAGAGAACTTGGTCCATAGAATCGAGATGTTGGAGATCATGATGGATAGGATGTTTAGAAGGCAAGAGGAACTTGCATATTTGTAGAAGACAACTTCCATCAAGCAAGACTCCATGGACTCGGCGGTTTGAGGCTTAGCCGAAAAGTTTGGTATAGGCAAGAGTCACCATGAAGAAGATTATGGGGAAGAGCATGAAGAAGAGACTTCTAACACAAGAGAAAAGGTAAAATCTAAACATACTCCTTTTAAATTTGAGACTAAATTCGAAATCAAAAGATTTGAAGGACAAGTAGATGCAGAGTTACTTGACAAATGGTTGAAATAGTTAGAAGTTTATTTTAGCGTCCATAATGTCACTGAGGCACAAAGGATCACCTTTACGCGTCTCAAAATGGAGGGACATGCTCTAGTTTGGTGGGAAACTCACCTAACTACTTGTGAAAAGAAGAAGTGTCCTATTGTAAAGTCTTGACAAGAATTTAAGGAATTACTTAGAGCTAACTTCTATCCTATTGGCCATAAAACTATCCAAATGATTAAATGGCAATATTTTAGACAAGGCAGTGGTCAAAGTGTGCAGGACTATACTACAGAGTTTCGGAGGCAAGCCATGTTGCTAAACATGGATTTGGAGTATGAGAATATTTTGACCAAATACTTGGGAGAACTTCACACTCACCTTCGAAGAAAAGTCATCTCCACAAAGCCCAAGGATCTCAATGAAGCATGTGTACAGGCATACTACATAGATGATGAGAAAAAGCAAGGAGAAGCAGAGCCGAGGGTAAAGCAGTTAACAAATCAATAGAAAAAGGATTATGGGCAAACAAGTAACAAGAGTAAGTGGAAAGGGAAAGGTAAACAAGTTGCCACTACATTAAATACTTGTAAAGATCCCAAGAATTTTTACAAGAATTGTGATATCAGTGGTCATACTGACGCTACATGTTGGAAGTTGCATCTAGAGTTACATCCCAAGAACTGAACCAAGGACTCCAAGAATTCCATGACAGCTATAAAGACAAAAGGGGAGGTGGAAATCGAAGATGACTCTGATGTAGATGAAAGGCTTGGATGCACGGCCACCAACATGGACATCGAAGAGGAGATGAGTGGACTATTCCAGATCAAAATCCAAATCAAGAGGACTAAGGTAAATGCTTTGGTTGATACCGGTTCTCAATATAACTTGATTTCTGAGGCAGTTGCAAAGAAACTTGGTCTTGAGACTTACGAGCATCTATACCCATATCCTTTGGGTTGGGTGAAGAAGGGTGTTGAAATTCAAGTAACAAGAAGATGTAAGGTCAAGTTTGCGATAAATTCCCAATATATAGATGTTTTTGAAGCTGACGTTATTCCACTTGATGCTTTTGATGTGGTATTTAGGAGTCCTTACTTGTATGTTAGGGATGCTATCTTTATGAGAAGGGAAAACTGGTACAGATGGGTCAAGGATGGGATCAGCTACAACATCCGAGCACACCAGCGTAAGACACGGGTTACTATGGTAAGTGCTAACCAAGCAAAACGACTTATTCAGTCAAATCATAATCAATTTTGTTTACTTTTTTTAAAGGATAAACAAGATGGGGTAGAAGTTTCAGAGATTTCTAACCAAGTAAAACGAGATTTGGATAGTATTATTTGGTCTTTTCAGGAAGTATTTCAGGCTCCTAGTGGATTACCACCAAAATGGGAAGTAGAGCATGAGATTCAACTATTGCCAGAGTCACCTCTACCAAACATCGGGTTGTATAGACAATCCTTGTTGGAGAGTACTGACGTAAAGAAATAACTCCAAGAACTAATAGACCAAGGGGTGATACGTCTGAGTACCTCACCATGTGGTTTGCCTATTGTGATGGTGCCAAAGAAGGATGGTTCTTGGAGAATGTGCATCGACTACCGCGCTTTGAACAAGATCACCATAAAGAACCGATATCCACTTCCCCGTATAGATGATCTCTTGGACCAGCTTCAGCATGCCAAATTTTTCACGAAGTTGGATCTCAAGTCAGGTTATCACCAAGTCAGGGTGGAGGAGGATATATGGAAGACTGCCTTCAAAACAAAATAGGGTTTGTATGAATGGTTAGTACTTCCTTTTGGATTATGCAATGCACCCACTACATTTATGAGATTGATGAATGATGTATTGCAGGATTTCATAGATTCATGTGTCATTGTATATCTAGATGATATCTTGATTTTTAGTGCCACATGGGAAGAACATCTAACGCATTTGTAACAAGTCTTGCAAGTTCTCAAGGAGAAATGGCTGCTTTGTAATATGAAGAAATGTGAATTTTCCAAACAGTCACTTGTCTATCTTGGGCACATGGTTGGAGGAGGAGAGCTACGAGTGGATCCAAAGAAGGTGGAAGCCATCACAAATTGGCCAACACCAACATGAGCCACAGAGACTAGAAGTTTTGTGGGAGCAGTACAGTACATGCGGAAGTTCATTCTGATTTTCTCAGCGATTGTAGCACCTCTACACACAGTGGCCGCAAAGAGTAAGGGTTTTGACTAGGGTAAAGAACAAGACAAATCCTTTGAGTTATTGAAATACAAGATTAGTCATGCTCCAGTACTTGATCTTCCTAGTTTGTAGCAGCATTTTGAAGTAGAGACAGATGTCAGTGATTATGCTATGGGCACAGTGTTGCTTCAAGGAGGTAAACCTGTATGTTATCATTCTGAAACCTTCACTTCAGCAGTTAAAGGATATTCGGTATATGATAAAGAAATGTATGCACTAGTTCAAGCAATTAAAAAATGGAAACATTATTTGTTGGGTAAAGAAACTATTGTGCACATTGACCACAAACCTCTCCAGTATTTGCAAGCACAGTCTAAATTGTAGCAGGCAAGGCACTACAAATGGATGGGGTTTCTTCAACAGTTCCATCTAGTGATCAAATACAAGAAAGGTAGTACAAATTTGATGGCAGACATGTTTTCTAGGCCACCCACATAGGAAAAGTTCTCCTATTTGGCCATTATCTCTAAGATCGAGCCCTTCACGAAGGAAGCTTACGGAGAAGCATATGCCCAAGACAAAGACTTTGGGGTAACATTTCAGAAGTTGGAGTCCCAAGGGGCTGAAAAAGACAGGGATTGAAGACTATTATCTCAAGGATGGGCTGCTGTACCGATGGGGGAAACTTTGTGTGCCTAAAGAAGAAAGACTTCTATTGATGAGGGAAGCACATACCTCGAAAGTAACGGGACATTTCGGTGTTGGTAAGACCCTAGCCCACTTGCAAAGGTATGTATATTGGCCCAACATGCAAGAAGAAGTATCAAAATTTATTCGTGGATGTAAACTTTGTTGTACTAGCAAGCCTAAAACTAGGAAGGAAGTTTTGTATATGCCTTTACCAATACCTACTCGTCTGTGGTAGGACATTTCTATGGATTTTATAGGAGGATTACCTATGTCTAAACATGGCCATGACTATCTCTATGTTGTTGTGAATAGATTCAGTAAAATGTGTATTCTTATGGCATGTAAAAAGACAGTAAAAGCACATGAGGAAACAGATCTTTTCTTTGCTAATGTATGGTGCATTTTGGCTTGCCAAAGTCTATTGTCTTTGACAAGGATTCCAAGTTCTTGGGGAAGTTTTGGACTACTTTGTGGGACAAGATGGATACCAAGTTACAGAGGAGCACAACTTCCCATCTACAGACAGATGGACAAACAGAGGTGGTAAACATGACTTTGGTACAGTTGGTCAGAGGGTATAACAGTAAGTAACCAAGGACTTAGAACGAGTCCTTAGCCTACATTCAACATTCCTATAACCGAGCAGTACACACATCCACTATGAAGTCACCATTTGAAGCATGCTTGGGATATCTACCTACAAATCCGTTGGACATAGCATTTGGATAGTAGGATGAGGAGGACACACACAGAGACTAGAGCCAACAAGTTCATTGAGAGGTGACTAGAGCCAACAAGTTCATTGAGAGGATCTGGCAAATCCATCTCAAGGTCAAAGAACAACTAGAAAAATCTCAAGCAAAGTACAAAGCTAGGCACAATCAGCATAGGAGGGAACACAAGCTTCATGTTGGAGACAAATTTTGGCTTTACTTGAGCAAGGAGAGACTACAAGGTCAAGCACGGAAGCTCAAGCCACTACGATATGGACCCTTCACCATATTGGAGCAGGTTGGGGAAAATGCTTTTCGACTTGATTTACCATCATTCATGAGGATGTACTCTGTAGTAAATTGTGAGAAGTTACACCTATATGAGCCATCCATGCTGGATGAAGATGAAGAACTACAGTTGCTACCTTCCATTAAGGATTACATCTTGGACTCATGAGGTGAATTGGAGGAGGATATAGTGCTACATCAGAAGCTCAGAGAGACTAGAAGAGGTCCGCAGGAGTCTTGGCAGATTGGACTAAAAGGAAAGACACCAAGGCAGGCCTGATGGTACTCAAAGAAGCAAGTGAGGGAATTATTCCCTCATCTACTCCTCACTAAGATTTTGTGGGACTAAAATCCTCCTAAGAAGGGGAGGTGTGATCCATAGGGATCCAAAATAACTCTACTTCATCAGAAAAAGTCAGCACAAAGAAGGAAAACAATGAAACGGAGGTTATGTCTTTTAAGTAACAGGACCACCACCCTGCATAGGGCGGCGATTATAAAACCGTTGCCCAACCATGGTGGTAGTCCCAAAACCACCGGTCTCCACAGGGTGGCAGTCCTTGCCATTACGGATAGAAAACTAAAATCAAAATGAACAACCTCTGAATTTGAAAGGGTTTTCGTTTCTCTTCTCCTTCATGACCGTTCCCATTCTCCAGTGCACGGGAGGACATGAGAAAGGCTATAAATACATGATTGTAGAAGTGTAGAAGATCATCGAAGCATGGAAGCAAGTGAGAAAGAAGTCTTGGTGCTGGAAATTGTATTTTTGTAGAAGAAAGGAGTGTTGGACAGAGCAAGCGACTGAAAGGAAGTGTTGAGATATTATCTACTTCTCTTTCTTACTTATTGTAAATTTTATACCTGTTGATTTGAATTGGCCAATAGAAGTGGGAAGAAAGAGCAATTTCCCTCCCCGACTGGTTTTTCCTCCATTGGAGGTTTTCCAGGATAAAATTGTTGGTGTTATGAGCTTATATTCTTTCATTTACTACAATTGTTGATTATAAGCACAATAATAATTCATTCACTAGCTATCTCTGTTATTTTCTAATAGAAAGTAAACAGCAGCGATTAATTTGTGATTTTGTGAATAATTCCAAAGTTGAAGAGTTTAAAGATCACCTCGGGCCTTTGTTTCTCCAAAAACCCTTCATAACTGAAATATAAGGGAAAGTGATTTAAAACATTCTTTAAATCCCTCTGTTCTTCGCATTCCAATAAAACCCTCATTTTGTCGTTTTATCATGCCATTTGATTTAAAAGGGTTAAAACTGACTCATTTTCACCGTTTCAAAGTCGTGAATATCATTATGCCTTGTCATTTTCACTCTCGTGCCCTCGAGCATGTTTTAAACCATAATTTGATGATTTTTGGGCCATTTTAAAAAATTCAAATTGCTCCAAGATCATTCTTTGAATGTCGTTCTTCCTATAACAAAGGTGACTCATTTTAGATCTTCCTTTTTTTTCTGGATGTCAAATTGAGTTTTGTGCCCTTCTCCTCAGTTTCTCTTGAAATCCATTTTTGAGCTCCATTCCTTTGAGTTTTTCCCTCCTCCACAATGAAGTTCCACTATGGGGGTAAGAGCACAACTCTTCCTTGGAAACTTTTGTTCTGAATATTGGGGATAGCAATGTGAGACATTTGAATCTAGGGGATTTCTGGGCCCAAATTATTGATGATGCTCCCAGTGCCATGGCCTAATGCATTAAAAATTGTGGAATTGTCTATGTTGTCGGTTTTCCCCTCTCTGTCCAATGTATTGATATTGTCCTTGCTTGTGCCTCATGCTTTGATCCTATAACCAAAGAAATTAAAGATCCCCAAGGCTAAATCATTTCCAAACTTGATGTTAGCTATATAAACTCAGCCATGTGTATCCTTGTGTTTGATGATTCCAATACCCTAACCTTGACTCAAGCTCAGAATCTCTTTGAACAAGATAAAGATAGGTACAAAGCAATGATAGACAAATCATGGATCAAGGCCCCAAAGAGAGGAGTTTCAAAATTGTCTAAGGTTCTATACAGAGCAAGTTTTAAGGAGAAACTGTCAGACATGATCACTCTTCTTTCAAGACTAATGGGCCTACCTTCAACATATGAGTTTCAGTTTTGGATGTTTGTCTACATTAACATCATTTGTGAAGGAAACCAAATTTTGAACTGGGGGAAATCATCTGTGAAAACATCACTGAGCAATTGGTCAATGTGCAGTAGAGTAAAACCTTCTGCATGACCTCCTACCACATGTATACAATTGCAACTTATAGAATATAGGTGGGATTGTCAAATCATGAGGACAAAAAGAATGACCGTCTATGAATTTTACTCACAGCTTACCTTTGAAAACAACAAGTTCCACCATAGGAGGGTAAATGATGCTTTCACAATGTTCGTTGTCAGAATTCTTGAGGGGAATATGGTGCAGAAAAGAGAGTCTTTCAAATTTGAAATATTTGCTAACTTGCAAGCTCTTGGATGTGAATTTTACAAGGACAATTCTGCAGAAAGGTACTCATTGGATGAATTCAAAGCTAAATTCAGTACACTAATCAAAGAGGATATGTTCAAGGCTGAAACTATCAACAAGGAGAAGATAGAGGAGATCACTGAGTTGTAAAATGTTGTTGTAGAAGCCACCAATGGCTTGTTACAGAATGGAGGTATTGCGAAGGAAATGTAATATTCTCTTGGTAGTTGGTTGAATGCTATGGAAAACATGACCATTCTCAAGGAGATGGAAACTTCAGATACTATTGCTAAGTTCAGAGTTTTTGTGCTCAAAGTGAAGATTCTAGTCGTGTCACTCTTGAATGCCCCTTTCTCTAGTACTTAGTCTTTTTCTAGCTAGTTGTTATGTTTTGAAGTTAGCTATATCATTTTGAAAATAAAATATTGTAAATAAAGGTAACTTATGTAATGTATTAATTAAGTGTTAGCACTTAATTAAATAGAAAATAGTGAAGAAGTTGGTTACGACCACCCCTCTATCTATATAAGGATTCTTTCTCATTGTAAAGGGGTTGGATTTTGGTGTTTTGTAATTTAATGATACAGAGCTTTTAAGATCAATAAATAAGAATAAGTTCTCACCCTCTTATATGTATTCTTTATGTTTCTCTTTCCTGCAATTGTGAAAGTGAGTTATAGTATATTTGAATATGGAAACTATGTGTTCAATCCATTGATTATAGCTTGTGGAAATTTTTGTCTGTTGCATTTATACTTCATGGATTTTTAGATATATTAACTCATATATTCTTGAAGTCTCATATATGTAACAATAGGATATTACTTTACAATCTCTATATCTCATCGTGTTTCCTTCTTCACTTCTTTTCATTATAAAAGTGAGTAATCTTGCACAACCAAGAAGAATACATGTATTCTTGACTAGTGGATTAGATAGAACTTTGTGTCCCTAGTTCACTCCTCTTACTCGTATAAGTTATTGTTTCCTCCTCTAAAATCCTTCTCTCTTTTTCATCTTCTGTATTGAAAATATCATAATATGGAGGCATTCTTTGCACAAAAATTCTCATTCAAGAAGTTAGTTTGTATATTTTTAAACAATTAGATTCCTAAGTTTTTTGTGAATAAGGGAACCTCCCCACAAAGAGAAAGGATTGTTGTCCCATAAATTATTGTTTGTTTCCAAAGACAAAATTTCCAACCAACATTTTCGGTGCCCACCGTAGGGCACGTACTGTGTTGCCCACCAAATAATATTCAGATTAAACCAATAGTTTTAGCACACTGGCAGAAAGAATATACACCTAAGGACAGAGAGTCTGTGGTTTAGAAGACCCTTCCTTTTAATTGCAGTAGCAACAAGGTTTTTGGTTATCTCTAGAAAGAAGAGGTAGAAATATAAGTTCTTTGAGTACTCCCCTTATTAAGGAAAGAGTTGGTTCATCTTTTCAAGAAAATACTACCACTCAGTCGTAAGTAAGTCCTATTGGTCAAGCTTTAGTGTTAGTAGGTGTTGTTCCTTTACAAGTTGTTTTTTCTACAATGGTTGTACCATTGCCTTCGGGCCAACAGGTTGGACCTTAAGCCCTTGCACAACCCTTGCATGATTTTCCTAAGGGGAATATAAATAATTTTCCAAAGTTCATAGGTGATGGAAAAGTGCATCCAGATGAAAAAATTGTAGCATTTATTATTGCATGTGGATTTTGAGCATGAGGACGTTTTAGTCAAACTTTTTGTCGAGACTTTACAAGACAATGTTGCAGACTTGTTCTACCATCTTCCAACTAGTACCATCACCAACTGGAATACAATGTGGACTCAGTTTGAGAATATATTTAAGCCTACTGAGGATGTTCATGCACTCCTAGCTCAACTTTCCCAAATAAAGAAGGAACCTTACGAACCTATGCAAGAATTTGTGGCCAAATTCAAGAAATTGGTTGATAAAATTCCAGCTGCTACTCACCCTATTGATCAAATTCTAAAATGTTTCTTCCTTAATGCCCAGTTTTTAGAGGTGTGTTACACACTAAGGAGAGCCAATCTTTCCAACCTATATGTTGATCAACAATTGTCCGTAAGTGTAAAAGATGACCTAATTATGTCAAGTAAACTGAGAAAAGAACCCCCCAAGGCCAAAGCTTCTACTTTAAGGACAACAAATTCTAAACAATTAGTTCAAAAGTTGGCCAATGATCTAATTGTAATAAAAAAGAATCTTTCTCATAATATGACATACAAGGACATTCCATGGAGAAACTTCTAGCTAAGGAATCATCTTCCTCCTACCCAACCAAAGCTAGCAATAGAAGCTCCTCCTGTAAAATTTCCAATGAATGCTACCTGTGAAGTACAAGACCCTAATGATGAGGTAGAAGCAGAGGAGATGGAAGAACCTAAAGAGGAGACTAAAGAGATTCAAGAAGAAATAGAGGACTCTCAAATCAATTATCTCACCACTGAGGGAGTGGATGATGACGATGATGATTATGATGAATTAGTTGCATACATGAACAATGAATCTTATGATTTCATGACCAGAGAGCAATTGAACAAGAAAAAAGAAGTTGCAGTGCATCGTGCAAAGAAAGAGAAGTCTAAGGAAGCTCTGGACACCATTCCAATAGTTGCAAGAAGAGGATCACCCATTCCCACTACTGCCACTAAAAAAGAAAGTACTAGTTCTCCATCTAATGTTCCTTTTACTTCCTCTTTTGTGCCTAAAGTAACTGCACCTTATACTCTTGTGTCTAAAATACCCTCAATCTAAAAAGTTGATAAACCCAAAACCTTTGTTGTTTCCAGTCAAGAAACTCCATCTACCTGAGGGTCTTTTGATATCATTGACCATATCAAGAAGATCAAAATTTAGATTTTCGAAGTTGAAATTTACCAGACTCACCCAGAAGCCTTTGCTCAAATTGTTAAAGTTGACAAATGCAAGCCTAGCCAGTCACCCACAACTTCTAAAGGTATTTTTCCTACTCCCTACTCTCTTTCTCCACAAAATTTGATGGCTTCCATACCTTCCACTTCGGATAAGATTGAGTCTTTTTATGTCACACTACTAATAACTAACCATAAACTCAGTAATTGTGTCATTGACTCTGGAGCATCAAATAATGTAATGCATGTAAAAGTATCTCATACCCTTGGCCTCACCTTTACCCGAACCTTTGGTTCATGTTATTCAATGGAGACTAAGGAGGTGCCCCTAGTTGGGAGAATAAAATATGCTCAAGTAGCTTTTGTTGCATTCCTGGAGAAGAGAGTCAAGGCCACAATCTTTGTTGCAGACATACCTCCTTCTTATTATGTTTTTAGTAGAAATTTCTACAGAGATACAAGAGAGATAGATGGACTGGTCTCATGCTCTTATCCCAGTCAATAGACAAATGAAGAATTTTTTGCCAGAGAGGTAGGCTGAATATATTGTCTAAAAGACAGATGACCCAAAGGCCCAAATTCTATATGAAGATATTGGTCATGGAAATTATATGGTGATGTCTGAGACTAAGGCTAAAAATCCCAAGGTGGTTCAGGATGATCCCAATGGCATCTCGATTCTGGAGTTTGACAGAATTTTGTTCCATGACTGGTTTTGGAGCAGGAATTGTATTGATCTCACCTAATGGTAAGCTCCACCCTTTCTCCTATAAGCTCTAATTTTCTAACACCAACAATAATGTTGAGTATGAGGCACTTCTTCTTGAACTAGCAACAACAAGGGAGATGGGAATAAAGAACCTCTTGTTCGCAAGGTGATGCAGAGCTTATCGTCAAACAAGTTTGGGTAACATTTTAAGTGAAAAATCAAAGGCTGAAACACTACAAAAATTTGGTATGGGATTCTATTGAGTTATTGGATGCATTTTCAATTAATGTTGTGCCAAGAGATAGTAACACTAGAGCAGATGCTCTAGTAGTTTCAAGGTCCTTGCTCATTCCTCACCCTGATTTTGATCGAGATAAATTCACAGTAGAAATGATTTTTAGACCCATTGTCCCAGATAATGTATGAGAATTGGCAAGTGTTTCAATGATGACCAACATTTGATTTCCTTTCTTGAATTGAAGGATAATTTTAGTCAATTATATTTTGAAGGAAGTGAAGCTGGCTATCATGAATCCACTACATCTTATGTGTCTGAGAAGGGAGTTGAAGAGGAATCTAACCAGGATGGCTATATCAAGCTTAAGGGAAATAAGATACCTAAGGGTCTTGTAATTTTAGAGGACCTATTTGATAAGCATGATAGATACATAAAAGGAAAGGTATCACAAGAGGTTGGCTAGTCAGTTGAGTTTGAAAAGGTCAATATAGGAAGTGAACGAGGAGCCAAAATTTGTCAATATTGGTAAATGTTGTTCTGACAATGAGAAGAGAAGAATGGTTGAGCTTTTAAAGAATTAAGTAGATGTTCAAGCTTACTCATATGATGACTTGAAAACCTTTAAGCCAAAGGAAATGCAACATTACATTCCCTTGAAGCCAGGAATTCAACCTTTTCATCAGAAGCAGAGGCAATACAATATGAAGATTGCAGGCACCATTTATCAAGAGATTCAGAAATTTTCTCAATGTCAGGATAATTTTCCCTATTCATCATTCAACCTGGGTTGCCAACATTGTGTCGGTGAGAAAGAAAAATGGAGACATTTGGATTTGTGTTGATTTCAGAAATTCGAACCAAGCTTCTCTGAAGGATAACTACCTGCTTCCTGTAATGGATCATATTTTGCAGGTTGTCACCGGTTCAGAGATGGTGTTCATGCTCAATGGGTTTTTAGGCTACAACCAAATTGAGGTGGATGTACAGGACCAACATAAAACTACTTTTACAACTTCTTGGGGTACATTTTCCGATAGAAGGATGTCATTTGGTCTGATTAATATAGGTACAACATTCTGGAGGGAAATGGATTTGTCCTTTGGTGACTCTGAAAAATAAGTGTATAGTGATCTACCTTGATGATCTAACTATTTTCTCAAAGAAAAGAGAAGATCACTTTCAACACCTGAAATCTGTACTTCAAAGTTGTGGGGACCATGGAATTTCATTGAATCCAAAAAATTATGTCTTTGGTGTAACAGAGGGAAATTTTCTCGGGCATATTGTATCTAAGGATGGAATAAAGATTGATCCAAAATGTGTCCAAGCTATCCAAAAGATACCCCTTCCGACAAGTAAGAAAAGTGTTCATTCCTTCTTTGGAAAAAATAATTTCCTCAGAAGATTTATACCCAATTTTGAAGACCTGACTAGGAACATAGCTCATATGATGAAAGAAAAGCAATCATTTTGCTAGACTACTGAAGGGAAGAATGCCTTTGAAAACATCAAGAGATCTATTGCCAAGACACCTATTCTTGTATGCCTAGATTTTGATAAAGATTTTATAATCTATTGTTATGCCTCCGAGCACACCCTGGCAGTAACTCTGGTCCAGAAGAACTTTCATAGATGTGAAGTGCCTATAGCATTCATGAGTTATGTATTGAATGCCCACAAGCTGAAGTACTCTCGACTGGAGAAACATGCCTTTGTTGTGGAAAAAGCAATTTCATTTTTACATCCTAAATTCTCACTCCACTGTGTTTGTGTCAAATACAACAGTGAAGTCAATTCTCACACAACAAGAGTTTGGATCGAAACGATGTAATTAGGTATAACAATTCCAAGAGTACGAACTTGATATCAAGCCCACCAAGCTTGCTTGAGGTAAGGGTGTATGTGAATTTCTTGCTAGTGGTCCGAGGAGCGAATCAATTGAAAATGAGACTACTGATGTTCCAATTGTACTCTTTCTAAGTTCAATTGATGAGTGGTATGTTGATATTGCTCATTTCCTCACATACGGAGAATGTCTTGCACACTCTGAGTGCCAAAGAAAAAAGAGTTGTTAAGCTTAGATCTACACAATATATTCTTTGGGATAATTCATTGTTCAAGAGAGGAATTGATGGTCATTTTCTTAGGTGTGTTGATAAGGAGCAACAGAAGAGATTGTTGAGGGATTTCCATGATCAGGCCTGTGGAGGCCACTTTTATTCCTCAGTAACAACTCATAAAATTCTCCATGCAGGGTATTATTGGCCAACTCTTTTCAAAGATGCAACAATGTGGGTGTCAAAGTGTGAAGCATGTCAGACTTTCGTGGGCAAACCCAAGTTGGCCACCTTGCCTCTTAAACAAGTAGTTATTGAGGAGCCTTTCCAGTAATGGAGGATAGATTTCATAGAAACTCTTAATCCAACCTTTAGTGTAGGGCACACATATGTTTTAACAACTACTGACTATTTCAAGAAGTGAGTTGAAGCAATTCCAATTAAGAGAACCACTTCTGAGGTAGTCTATGATTTCATTAAGGAAAATATATTGGTTAGTTTTGGGATTCCAAACAAGATTGTTATAGACAATGCCCCCAACTTTTCTTCCCATGAGCTCATATATTTTTGTTATGGGTATGTAATTTCCCTTACACATTCATCTGCTTACCATCCACAAGTGAATGGGCAAGCCAAATCAACCAACAAGAACCTGGTAACAATTATCAGGAAGCTCGTAGATGAATCACAGGGGAATTGGCATAAGAAGTTGTATGATTCTCTCTGGGAAGATAGGATCACACCAAAGAGATCCATCAGGATGTCTCCATTCTATTTCGTGTATGGGATGGAAGCTCAATTGCCAATAATAGTGGAGTTTCCTACACTTCATCTTGCAAAATCTATTGAAGATGAAGAGTTCTCAAGTGCCATGGAGAAAAGAGTTATGTATCTTCAGAATTTGGATGAAGAAAGGTTGCAAGTTGTGGGCAGAATTACAGCACTCCAGCAACAAGTCAAGAAACTTTTTGACAAGAAATTCAGGCCCAAGGACTTCCATGTTGGAGATATTGTGCTATTTTGGGACAAAAGGCATGAACCATGAGGAAGCCATGATAAGTTTGATTCTCTTTGGATTGGTCCTTTCAGGATTCAGTATTTTACTGGTGAAAATTCTTACTATCTAACCTATATGGATGGGAATTCACTTCCATTTTCATATAGAGTTCAATATTTGAAGTTATTTTGGTCTTGAGTGAACAACAGTATTTTTTATATAGTTTTGTAAATAGTCTTGTATAGTCTTTGCTTTTGGTCGGTGTTGTGTTTTTGTGTCTCTGTGTTCTTTTGTTTGGTCATGTTCTGTATAATTTTTCCCAATGGATAAAGCACTAGTCTTGTAAGTAGAGATTTTGGGGTTCCTTGCTCTGTTTTGTTTTTGTTGTGTATCAAGTCAATCCAATCCCAAGAAAAAGCCAACTATTGTCACTTACCCAGAAAAATGTACAATTTTTGAAAAAAATTGTTTTTTTATCAAGTAACTCCTTTGCCAAATTTGTTTACCTTTGTGGAGTCTTAAGGAAGTGAAAATTCAAAATAGTTATTCATTTTTTAGTCTTTTGGGTCAGGATCCAGTGTATTGTGATGATTTTAGGTTCTAGAGGAATAAGTTCTTCCAGGCCTCCTATTCCCCACATCCATACTTTACATGCATTATTCTTGTTTCACTTTGTGTGGATCTTTCTTTATTTCGTGGAACTATTCTGCGGAGGCCTTTGTTCCCCGCAAGTCATTTCTTTTTGCAAATTGTTTGTATTGCAGGATTTTCAGGTGTTTGTGGTACAAAAGGAACTTGTTCCTTTTGAATATTTGTTCTTTGCACCCCCTTTTCATCCACAAGTCATTGTAATCCTTCAATGTGCGGATAATTCAGATATTTGAGGAACCTGAGCCCCTTTTTCTCTCGAGCCTCCATTTCCCCGAAAACCTGATTTGTCCACAGTAATTGGGCATGCTTTGTATTTCAGGTATTTCAGATATTTTCAGAACTTAAGTCCCGTGTACCACCTGGGCCTTTGTTCACTGCATCCCCATGTTCTCCGCATTGGCCTTTCACCCACAATTCTTACCTTCTCTTTACACGGGCCTCCTTAGTGTTGTGGGTGTTTCAGACCTTTTGGGTACGCCCAACCTTTGTTCCTCTCAACCCCCTATTCCCTAAAAACCCACATTATCCACTCTTTATATCCTTTTTTGCATTGCGGGTGTTTCAGGAGTTTTGAGCACACAAGTCCCTTGTTCCCTCGGGCCTCCGTTTCTCCAAAAACCCGTCATAACCGAAATATAAGGGAAAGTGATTTAAATGGTTCTTCGAACCCCTCCGTTTTTCACATTCTAGTAAAACCCTCATTTTGTCTGTTTTATCATGCCATTTGGTTTAAAAGGGGTAAAAGTGACTCATTTTCACCGTTTCAAAGTCTTGAATATCATTGTGCTTTGTCATTTTCACTCTTGTGCCCTCGAGCATGTTTTCAACCATAACTTGATGATTTTTTGGCCATTTTCAAAAATTCAAATTTCTTTAGGACCATTCTTTGAACATCATTCTTCCTGCAACAAAGGTGAGCCATTCTAGAACCTCCTAGTTTTTCTTGATGTCAAATTCAGTTTTGTGCACTTCTCATTTTCTCCTAAAATCCACTTTTGAGTTCCATTCCTTTGAGTTTTTCCCTCCTCCACCATGAAGTTCCAGTATGGGGGGTATGAGAACATCTCTTCCTTGGAAACTTCTATTCCAAATATTGGGGATAGTGATGTGAGACATTTGAATCTAGGTGATTTTTGGGCCCGAATTACTGATGATGCTCCCATTGCCATGGCACAATGCATTAAAATTTGTGGAATTGCCTATGATTCCAATTTTCCCCTCTCTGTCCAGTGTATTGATATTGTCCTTGATTGTGCCTCATGATTTGATCCTGTAACCAAAGAAATTAAAGATCCCCAAGGCAAAATCATCGCCAAACTTGATACTGGCTATATAAACTCAGCCCTGTGTATCCATGTGTTTGATGATTCCAATACCCTAACCTTGACTCAAGCTTAGAATCTCTTTAAAAAAGATAAAGATAGGTACAAAACAATGATGGCCAAATCATGGCTCAAAGCCCCAAAGAGAGGAGTTTCAAAATTGCCTAAGGTTCTATATAGAGAAAATTTCAAGGAGGAACTGTCAGACATAATCACTCTTCTTGCAATACTGATGGGCCTACCTTCCACAAATGAGCTTTTGTCCTATATGTGTGTCTACATTAACATCATTTCTGAAGGAAAACAAAGTTTGAACTCTGGGGAAATCATTTGTGAAAACCTCATTGAGCAATTGGTCAATGTGCAATAGAGTAAAACCTTCTATATGACCTCCTACCTCATGTATACAATGGCAACCAATACAGAAATGGGTGGGATTATCTCCTTAATGAGGACAAGAAGAATGACCATGTCTATGAATTTTACCCATAGCTTACCTTTGAAAACAACAAGTTCCACCATAGGAAGGTAAATGATGCTTTCACAATGTTCATTATTGTCAGACTTCTTGAGGGGAATACAAATCTAAAGGGTGTCTGTATAAGCTAAGCTATTGATCTCAACATATGAAAACCTCTTTATACAATTCAGAAGTTTTCTATATCAGGCTAGCTGGTTTTGAAGGTATACCTAACAAGTTACCTATGTATTGTAATGATAAATTAGTCTTGGTGGAGGTTTGTAGATAATTGGATATGTTACATAGGACATGTAGAGATAAGAATATCACCGACATCTAATTTCCTATTTCCTTAGGGAATTATACATGCAAGTCTTACCCTAGATGCCCAGAATGTGGAAAGAACCATTGTTGATTTCAAATTTCACTCATACCATAAAATATCATCTTTTGATATCAAGGGATTTATTTCAAAACACTTGAGAATGTCCTATTATCATCTTCCCTCCATTAAAGACTATTGGGCTGATTTTTCTGATGAATATGAGGTTAGAAAGAGATATTTTGGTAGAATTTCCCTATAGCAATCAACCAGACTTCAATGTGTATCAAGTTCAGATTCCTGAGATCTAGAGGATGACAATAAATATTTGTATTCTATGCAGAGTTTCTCAAGACTATCCAACATATGCCTCTCCCTACTATTGACTGGTCCCAAAAGGAAAGGGATGATCCTTCAGACATGAATAATCCAATCATTATAGAACAAGGAAATGGTTCAACAAGATAATGAAGGATTATAGATAAGAAAAGAAACAATCTTCTTCTCCAGGGAGCCTCCACCTCACAAAAGGAAGTCTCCACTCCTCAGGAGATTCCAACTCATCTTACTCCATCTTCTTCACCTTTGGATTCAACTACCAAAGTATATACCAAGAAAGAAAAATTCAAGAAGATAGAGAAAATTGAAGAAATGCCTGAGAAATAAGTTAAGAACAAGAGAAGGCTCATGAAATGGTTGAAGAAGAAGTCCCGGTGATTGAACAAATATCTCAGCCTTTAGAAGAAGCAGAAGAAAGCTACTGAAGAGCAAAATGAAGAATCTGAAGAAGAGGCTAAGGAGCATGGAAAAGGGGTGATGAAGAATAAAGTGTCGAGGAAGAAGAAGATGAGGAAGATGATGTAAAAATCATAGAGCCAAACACTGGGAAGGTGAGTGCCTCAAATCCTAAATCACCAGTCAAAGAAGTATCTTCTTCCATCGTTGAAGTACCCACTCTGGATTTCCTGTTGCTCAAGATCTCAGTCCCTCCTAATGTTCTTGCATTGAATCTTCCTTCTACTCCACCTTCTAGTGACTCCTTCACATGGGTTCATCCCATGATTGATAAAACAGGAAGAGGAAGACATCTTCTCAAATTGTTTCATTGGTTTTGATGTTGTGGCTGCCCTACTTGGCACAACTCCCACTCCTCCTCCCAAGAAGGCCAAGACAACCTCTCGATTGGTTTCAAATTCAAAAGGACAACAATTTTTGGAAATTAAAAACCAAAGGGAGATAAGTATGAAAACAGATATCATTGTTGCAAACTTGGAGCTCACTAGGATTTCACTTGGTGAATCTACCCCTGAAGGAGAGGTCCCGAATCTCAGGGATAAATGTTTCCAAAAGTAATTGAAAGGGTGGAGAAAGGAAAGCAACACAAGAATAGTTGGAGGAACAGGTTCAATTTCTTTCAAATTTTATTAAATCCTTCCTTTCAACTGATAAATACTCCTTTGGACCCCACTCCACTTTCTTCATTGCCTCCTCCAACTGTTATTTCTAAGGAAGATGTCAAATCCATCAAGGAAATCCACAGACATGCCTCATATGGTAGAGTTGTTGAATCATTGGTTGAGGGAATGCTAATATCTTTGTCTAAATTTTATTGATGAGGCATACAAAGTATATGATAACATATTTGTTGCTCATGATCAATTCAATACAGTCATCAAAGAAGTAGAGAAGGAACTCAGGATATGGTTGGAAGGCATTCAAGATTTGAGGAATCATGAGCACCATAGATGAGAAGATTCTTATTTCTCGTCAAATTTTTGATGATTCCAAGAACAACCTATCCAAGAAATGGGTTTACAACATTGAATGGAAAATCAGAGTTCTTTGAAGAAGCAGCCACTGAATTGAAGAATATGGTGCAAAAAGGAGAGTCTTTCAAATCTGAAATATTTGCTAACTTGCAAGCTCTTAGATGCCAATTTTATAAGGAAAATTATGCATAGAAAAGGTACTCATTGGATGAAGTCAAATCTAAATTCAGTACACTAATCAAAGAGGATTTGTTTCAAGGCTGAAACTTTCAACAAGGAGAAGATAGAGGAGATCACTGAGCTGCACAATGTTGTTGTAGAAGCCACCAAGGGCTTGTTGCACACAATGGAGGTATTGCGAAGGAAATGGAATATTCTCTTGGTAGTTGGCTAAATGCTATGGAAAATACAACCATTCCCAAAGGTAGATGGAAATTTCTAGATATTATTACCCTAAAATTTCAGAGTTCGTGTGCTCAAAGTGAAGATCCTAGTCATGCTAGTCATTGAATGCCCCTTCTTCTAGTACTTAGTATTTTTCTAGCTAGTTGTTATATTTTGAAGTTAGCTTTATCATTTTGAAAATAAAATATTGTAAATAAAGCTAACTTATGTAATTGATTGATCTGAAAATCAACCAAAAAATTTAACTGGCCTCGGACCCCTATATGTTGTTAATATTTTACCAATAAACTACTATGTTTAAGTAAATCAATTCTAAAACAGATGCACAATAAAATGATGACAACATTACACACAGGTTGATAACAGAGTTTGGCAATATCCTACATCTCCGGGTCCATAATCGAACCGGTTTATTATTCACTCCTTAACTGTAATTTTAATATGAAATTACAATAGAAGTATACTAAACCTGAATACTTAGAGAAAAAGGACCTTATCATGACCACCTGTATGCTTCCCCAACTTATGAAGTTGATCTGATCCCAGTATTCTCCTTCACAACACAAAGTCCTATGGCTCCTCAATCGGTCTTCTAGATGCTTGATGAAGTCCTATGACAGCCCAAGTCGATCTTCCAGAATCCGCAATATGAAGTGTGGAACTATGGGCGTATTGGCAAGTTTACAATAACTCCCAATTTATACAATTTGCCTATATACAATAGATCTTCACTCCCTCACAATTATTTCCTATAAATATTAAATAGGACTTTATCACAAAAATTTCCTTTTAATTATAAGGTCATTCAATGCTCACAATTCTCCTTCGAATAGCTTGGAAGTTATTTTATTTTATCCTCCTTAGGCTCCTTTTGAAATGGATTGGAAGCTCACCGTTGTGTGTTGAGGGAGTGTGTATGAGGGGCCTTTTATAGGCCTTACGTGGGTTGTGTATGTGGATATAATCCACATCCTCCAATTCATACACCAACCAACTCGTTGGTTGAGTTGGTTGGGCTAGTTCAATGATAAGGAGGAGGTCGCGAGATTGACTCTCCTACCTCCTTTTTGGTTGGTCATTTCTACGGCCCTGACTGTTGTGACCTCGCCTGCCTACGTGTCCGCTCTGCAACCCATCCACGTTGATCCCTTTGTTGTGCCTTGACCGCCCCAACTGTGCCACGTCTCCCTGCCATTGCGCCAACTGTCGCCACATCATCACCCACATGCTACATCCACAAGTTTTCTGCCCATGTTTGGATTGCCAAGCCCTAAGTATTTTTCCGATTGTTTACAGTGTGGAGAATAATCCCACATCCTTGTGGGGAAGAGATAAACCAAGCCTTTCCACTGCCTAATGTACGCGTGGCTTGGGCCACGTTGTAAATGCTTTTTTCTGGCCAAGGTAATATAAGTAGCTCACCGAGATAAACGATCAACTCACTCGTGAATCTTTCCAATGCAATTACAACTCACTCCATAGCTTGGTAAATAGCTTGGTCAACTCAGTTGACTAGTGGATAAGTGGTAGCAGGCTACGTGGTGCCCTGAGGACCCACCACATGGCGAATTTTTTTCTCTCGATCGTTCCTAAATAGGATTTTACTCGAGTGTCGAAGATAGGAGGATTGAAACATCACCCCATTTGCATGATCTTATATTTCTCCACTTTGTCATGACTTGTCAGTTATCCTGGTCTCATCCTAGCATTGACCAACTTTGACTAGCCACTATTTCTATGTACGGAATTTTTTTTTCCACATATAGATAGTCGTTGGAAACCTCTCGAAGTGATCTTCCATACTGAAGCAATCCTGGGAGATTTAGGGAAAACAACTTCCTCCGTATTGTACTTCGGATCATTTATTAATTAAGTGCTAGCACTTAATTAAATAGAAATTAGTTAAGAAGTTGGTTACAACCACCCCTCTATGTATATAAGGAATCTTTCTCATTGTAAAGGGGTTGGATTTTGGTGTTTTGTAATGTAATGATACAGAGCTTTAAGATCAATACAGAATAATTTCTCACCCTCCTATCTGTGTTCTTTCAGTTTCTCTTTCCTGTAATTGTGAATGTGAGTTATAGTATATTTTAATCTGGAAGCGGTGTGTTCAATTCATTGATTATAGTGTGAGGAAATTTATGTCTTTTGCATTTATACTTCATGGATTTTTAGATATATTAACTCATATGTTCTTGAAGTCTCATATATGTAGTAATAGGATATTATTATGCAATCTTTATATCTGAACGTGTTGACTTCTTCACTTCTTTTCATTGCAATAGTGAGTAATCTTTCACAACCAAGGATAATACATGTATTCTTGACTGGTGGATTAGATAGAACTTTGTGTCCCTAGTTCACTCCTCTTACTCATATAAGCTATTGTTTCCTCCTCCGAAACCCTTCTCTCTTTTCCATCTTTTGTATTGAGAATATCATAATATGGAGGTATTATTTACACCAAAATCGTCATTCAAGAAGTTGGTTTGTATATTTTTAAATAATTAGATTCCCAAGTTTTTGGTGAATAAGGGAACCACCACACAAAGATGAGTGACTATTGTCCCCTGAACTGTTGCTTGTGTTCGAAGACAATTTCTAACCAACAAAGCTAATGAAGAAAACACATGTATAACAACATCTCAACCTGATATTGAAGCAATGAAACAAGATTTTATACAAAGTGAAGGATTCTTATTTGAGGGTACACAAGAAAACATAGTTGGAGATCCTATTTTGATGAAGAAATAAGATTTGAAAATCCTATATATGATGAATATGATGGAGAATAGAATAAATTCATGTTGGAATAACTGAAAGTTGTTGAATATTTGTTCAATCCATGTGTTGAAGAGAAGGAAATCAGTCCAAGAGAGATGATTATTGATGACAAAGAGATGGAACAACAGGTAAAAAATGATGAATAGAAGAAGTATGCATTGGGTGAATGTTATGTGACTAAATCCCCAAAGATTTAAAAGCATTAAAGACTTATTTTTGAGATAATTTGTAACAAAAAGTGTTGTAATGATTATTGTAAAATAAAGTGGGTGTGAACAAACCCGAGCATTTGATTAAAGGAAATTTATTAAAACGTGTGGAAACCATTGTGTTGGTTTGTAACCACCCATGAATTATTATAAAAAGGGATGTAAAAGTGAATAGAGAACATGAATTATGATTGTGATTCTAAGAAAGAGAATAATTATAAGGAATTTTTGAGGACTTTGTGGATTTATTTTGTGGAAGTAATTCCAAGGTTGACCAAGTACAGGAAGACGATGGGCAAAAGAGAGGAGCACCAGTGATGCAAGAGCATCATCACATGACAACAACAAAGGAAAATTTTCACTGAATCATAGTTTAAGAGGTCAAATTAAAGGTGATAAGGCATGCTCAAGTCATGGAAAGGGGTTTTATGGAGTGTCAAAGCTTAAAACTTCAAATTCAATTTTTCCCTCCAAAAGGACATTTAAATTTCCAAAGTATGTAAATGATTCTAATGAGCTTATAAAGTGACTAAGGGAGGTTTTAATAAATGCAAAGGATTTGTTAGATGACTGGGACATGTTGAGCAAGTCCTACATTTATGAGTCGAGAGAATGTTAAAATGTTAATACCCCATTATGTGTATAGGCATGAAAGTATATGGAGATTTATTCAAAGTTAGTTATGTTTTTCAAGAAGGGGGTTACATAAAAGAGGTTGTATTTGAGTTATTGAAGCCAACTAAAGGAGAGGGAGGTCCTCTCAAGGAAGAGGAGAGAGAAATAAATGAAAGGAAGTGGAGAAGGGCATGAATCTCTCTAGTTTGTATGAAGGAGTATGAGATGTTGATAAATAAAAGCAATTTTTGAAGAAGCAAAATCTGATATTGATGGAAAAAGAGTGAATTTCTTGTCTCTAAAATCCTTATTCATAGATTGTAGATTGTCATGGATGATTTCTTTATGAATGATCTATGCTTTTAACTATTATGGTTGATTAAAGACAAGTAATTAGAATGCATCTCGTGTTCTGATTGTATGAAGATAAATAGCTTGCATGGTATTGACTGTGGCACTTTTGCATGCGTATCTTGAGAAGATTAACTTGTTCTTCACATGTATGGAGAGTTATTTCAGGGTTTGAATAGGTAGATAACATGATGGTTGAGTGTATGTTTGGGTTTCTTCGTGACAGTGATTATGAAGGTGATTGTATGCATGATTTAGTGCAATTGTACATGATTAGAGAATGTTGCTTTTCCCCATAAGGAGAAAACTGTAACTTGTATGTCCAAGATTTTGGTGAGTCATGCATCTAGATCTTAGGAGGAAACTTTAGTGACAAGTGTGATTTTTTTGTGAAGTAAGAGGGTTTATAAAGCCAAAACTATGGGTCTATGCCATCAGGAAAGTGGAAGAAGGTTTGCATGATCCCAAAAACTCCTACTGGTAAGACTAAATCTTACACAACCTTGACATAGACCTTGTGTACAAACTTCGTGATTTGATTCAACCATGAAAGAAATTTATTCCAAAAACACCCTTCTTGGGATCCTAATGAGGGTTTCAGTGTATGATTGCTAAGGTTAGTGATTTGGGACCCTTAACAAGGTTATTTTGCTTTGAATATTTTAGGTTACTATTATAACTCATCAAGGAAAGATATTATGAAAAAAAAAATTGGAAATTCACGGTTACATCTCTTAGATTTGTGACACTCTAGAAGGGGAATGAGAAAACATAGTCAAAGACCTCAATGTTGGGACCTATTAATAAGGGAGGTCCTATTTTCCTTTGGAGTTAATACTCACAACTTCACAGGCCTCAAGAAATCAATAATGGGTGATGGAAATGTTTGAGATTGTGTCTTAGAAATGTGTGCATTGGAAGTTATGAGAGATTATAGTATGTCCCTGACCTATTAAGGATTTAGAAGCATAATTGAAAAGAGTGAAGGATAAGGAGTTACATTAAGAGTTAGACCCTGTGATTTCGCAAGCATGTCAGAGGGATTGAAAGATAGCCAGTGGAGGTGATAAACCTTGGTGGGTGGCTCTAGAAGTTTATTTGCATGACTGGAGCAACAACTTGCAAGGAGGGCAGTCCTAGCAAGGAGATAATCTTTGATGTTTGGGCTATTTGGAATGAATTTTAAGATGAGTTCGAATGGATATTGTAATAGGGAAGATGGCTAAAAAACATTGAAGAAGTTATAAGGTGCATATTGAGACAAGAGCTATCACAAAAGTATCAAGAACAAGAGTAGAGTCAGTCAAAATAGATAAGGCGAGATCATTTTGATAATGAATGAGTTGTCTAATGAATGGAATGATATTTGAGGGATCATATGGGACAGGGTAACCAAGATATTAAATTGATAATGTGTCGATGGAAGCAAGTTTGAGCAATTTTAACAAGTTTTTAGCCATTATAGGCTTATAGGTGATCCTCTTATGTAGAGACAGAGTTGAGGTATTGTTTGCAATCTCTTTAAAGTTGACATAGATAGGCTTGTTTATATTTCCTCAGCATCAACCAGAGGTTTCCTAACTAGGGGTATAATGTACAACCTTGGATGATTCTTGGCCAAGGCAAGGTGAAAATAGACTAGTTGTATAGCATTTCCTCTCAATAGTGTGGCCATAGTCTATTGTTTGTTACCTGTGTGTGCGTTGGAATTTTGTAATAAATTCTTGATCATTGTCTTAGATAAGTTCTCTCTCTATAAAATTATGTAATCCATGTTGAAATTTAATGGAAAGAAGTTAAATCTTCTATTTATTCTAATAAATGTGCATGTGAAAGTATTTTGTTTATTTTGAAATACGTAATTGTTTTTATCAAAAATAGCGAATTGCAAGATTTTAGATATGTATGTCTATTATTTTAAATAATATTTGTATAAAGTAATTGCAAAAAAATAATTGATATATGTAACCGATGGTATTATACAGTCTGTTTGTATATGTCTTTGTCTTTCGTGGTCATTTTTTTGTCTTTTTGCTATGGACCCGAAAGCTTTCCTTGGATACGGTTAACTCTATGGTTCTAAGTCTGTCGGTGCAATGTAACATTGCAAAATTCTAGCCAATAAGAAAGCTCCATGCAGCTTCTTTGTCGTGTCAGAACTTTAATAGGCCCTATTGACCATTGCGAAGTGCGAGCCAATGAGGACACTCCATGCTCTTCGCAATATCAGAATTTTGTTAACTTATTTCTAACCAATGCAAAACATGATCCAATAGAAAAACTCCAAGTCACTTCACATTTTGTGATGTCAGTATTTTGTTAACCTTATCAGTTGTTAACCAATCGGAATATTCCTTCGTCCCGCTACTTTGTTTTACATTAAGATTTTGTCAGAAGTTAGTCAGGATGTGAGCCGATAAAACTTGTCCATGTTCCTTTGCATATTGTTTGTCCTCTATCAGAACCATATCAGAGTGCGAAAAGCAAGCTATTAAGAAGGTTCCACATATGTACAAACTTAACGGACCATTTTGCTATTAAATAATCTTTGGTCATGTATGTTCCACTGTGAAGTGCAAACTAATAACAAAACACCATGTACATACAAATTTTCACAGTGTCAAACTCTATATATTCTTTTCCATTATGATTATCACCATTTGTCTTTGTCTTTTGATCTCGCTAGTTGTCCGGGCCCAAAATTGTTTGGTTTTTGTTTAATTCCGTGAGCCTGGTGTCCATGAGGCAAAATTAATCACGTTTAAAGCTTTAATTAATCACTTTTATCAGTAGCCCACAGATTTTTAAACTCATATTAGGTTTTTATTAATCAAATATAGTTGTAACATGACTTAGCTTTTCTCAATTTAATAGTATTAAAACATGTAAAAAAATGTATAAATATTCAGCTATAAGATATATTTTGTCAAGGGAAAATGTTGCATTTCATTTGGTATTAAAACAATTATCCTCATTTGAGACGTTCTACTTTGCATTTCATGAGATGATGATGTGTGAAATACTCAAGAGATTGAAATCTACTATTCTTAGACAAAATTGGTAAAAGGAAAGTAATTATTATGTGAAGTGATATTAGTAATAGATTATGGTGATTTGTCTCACAAGGATAAAATTGTGTATATACACAGAATGGAAGCAAACTCAAATTTAGAATGGAATGGATTCACAAAACAACATGGATTACAATAAACTGGAGCACCAAAATCAACAATTGGGTAGGGAAGTAAATTATTTTTTTGAGCAATTAGAAACGTTGAAAAATTAATTTGCAGAAGCTATGAGTAAAACTGATAAAACAGATAATATAAATCAATAAAATAATAAATAAGAAAAGAAAATAGGAAAGAGAAAGCGCTCTTCTTCAGATGATGATTCTATTCCTAATAAAGCAAGTGATTACTCTGATTCTTCTAGTTCTTCTTATTCTTCTAAGTGTTGAGCAAGAAAGTTCAAAGTAAGAACTCTATAAGGAAATACAAAACTTTGCTTGAAAAATTAAATTACCTAAATATGCAGGGGAAGTAGGAACTGAAGAACAAGCCGAAACTTGGCTATCTAGTTTAGAAAGATATTTTGAATTACAGAACACTAGAAAAGTTAATTCGAACTCAAATAGCTTCCTATCAATTGAAAAATGTTGCCCTTAACTAGTGGGAAGATACATTGAGATCCATCTGAAAAACTTAAAGCTCATAAGGTTCCATGGAATAAGTTTAAAAAGTTGTTTAAGAAAAAGTATTTATCTAAACATTTCTTACAACAAATGCAAAATGAATTCTTTGATTTGAACGAATGTTTGAAAATTGTTAATGAGTACAAACAAGATTTTGAGAATTTAAATAGATTTGTGCCTTTCATTTCTAGAACTGATAGAGTTGTCCGGTTTATAAATGGTTTAAGAGAAGAATATAAGGCTAGTGTATGGTGTGGAAAACCTACTTCAATAAATGAGGTTGCTCAAATTGCTAAACAATTTGAAAAATATAAAATTGTTGTTCACCAAAAGAAATAATATTATAAGAAAAATAATTCTAATTTCCATTTTAAGTATAGAGAAAGACCATTCAATGAAATTGTTAAGTGTAATCATACTCAGATTAAAAAACAATAAAGAAAACAAGAGTATGTTAAAACTAAACCAGAAGAAGTTAAATGTTGGAATTGTGGAGGTAACCATTTTGCTAAGGGTTGTCCTAAGAAAAAGAAGAGTTGGGATAAGAATAAAAATTAGAAAATTTGTTAAAACTAAGGAAGAAAACCAAAATATGAAATTTTATGATAAACCAAAGCAATTGTTTCTGATTGAAGTAAAAGGTTTTATAATGAAACGCTTGTTTTCTTGATTGATTCGTGTAGTAATAGTTTTATATCTGAAAAAATTAATTTTTTTTCCAGTAAAATCAAATCAGTAGTAGAAATGGTTGATGGAAGAATAATAAGACAAATGAGAGCTTTAGTAGGAGATTTAGATTTTCAAATTGATAACATTGTATCTAGTGAATCTTTTCATGTACTTAAATTAGGTCAATATGATGTCATTTTGGGGATGACCTGGTTAGAAAAGAATCATGCTCTTATTAACTGTGAAAATAAACAAGTGTGTATTCAAGATCAATATGAAGTTACTCATATTTTACAAGGAACTAAAAGACAACTGATTTAAAAACTATTTTTGTTGTTCAACTTAAAATAAGTCTTAAAGAAAAATGTAAAGTTTTATGTGTTGTGATTTCTCAAAATGATAAGCTACAAATAGATATAGATGTTCACTCAGTAGTCCAAGAATTTATGGATGTTTTTCCTTCTGATGTTGAAGAATTACCACCTGAGGAGATCTGTAGAACATGTTATTGACCTCATTCCTGGAGCTGAACCAGAGTCAATAACACCTTATAGACAATCTATACCTGAATTAGCCGAGTTAAAAATACAATTGACTGAATTATTGAAACAAGGAAAAATTAGACCTAGTGTTTCTCCCTGGGGTGCACCAGTGTTGTTTGTTAAGAAGAAAGATGGAACTATGAGATTGTGTATTGATTATAGACAGATGAATAAACTAACTATTAAGAATAAATACCTTTTTCCTAGAATTGATGATTTGTTAGATCAATTGAATTGTGCTAAATGTTTTTCTAATATTGATTTGCGTTCTGGATAGCAGCATATTAGAATAAAAGATGTTAATATTGCAAAAACTGCATTTAGAACTAGATATGGACATTATGAATTTCGGATTAAAAAATGTTCCAACAACCTTTATGACATTGATGCATGGTGTTTGTAGACCTTTCTTAGATGTTTTTGTGTTTATATTTTTAGATGATATTTTGATCTATTCCAAAAATGAAGAAGAACATGAGAAGCGTGTTAGGTTAATACTTGAAACCTTAAGAAAACATCAGTTATATGGTAAGTTAAATAAATGTAAATTTTAAAACTAAAGTCTCCTATGTAGGACATGTTATCTATAAAAAAAGGAATTTCACCAGATCCTTCTAAAGTAAAAGTAGTACAAAATTGGAATACACCTAAAGATGTACAAGAAATTAGGAGTTTTATTTGGTTATATGGATTTAATAGAAGATTTATTAAGAATTATTCTAAAATAGCTACCCTCACAAATTTAACAAAGAAAAGTAACACATATCATTAGTCTGAGGAATGTGAAGTTCCTTTTAGTAAATTGAAAGAAGCATTAACATGTGCACATCTATTATCTACTCCTGATTTTTCTAAGTCTTTCATTGTTGTTATTGATGCTTGTGGTTTTGGTATTTGTTGTGTATTGATGCAAGATAATAGAGTTGTGTGTTTTGGATGTAGAAAATTATTACCTGCTAAAAACGACTATCCTATTCATGATTTGGAATTGTTAGGGATTATTCATGCTTTAAAAAATTGGAGACATTATTTGTTAGGTCACAAATTTGTTTTGAAAATTGATCATAGAGGTTTGCAATATCTTTTTACGCAACCCTTATTAAATATGAGACAAAGAAGATGGTTAGAGTTATTAAGTCAATATTATTTTGAAATACAATATGTACCTGGTAAGGAAAATTTATTTGTTGATGTTTTAAGTAGAAAAAGAATGTGTACAAATGTTGTCCTTAAAAAGAAGTCCATTTGAACAAGACGTAAAAGATGCATTGCCTAATGATAGGTATTTTGATGAATAGTATTCTGGTTTGAAAAATGGAACATTGAATATGTATTTAAATGATATACTTACTTCCTATTTACTTGGTGTGAATGGATTGTTGTACTATAAAGGTAGATTGTGCATTCCTAACCTTCCTAACTTAAGATAGTAAATTTTAAGAGATTCTCATGATATTCTTATAGCTGGTCATCCTGGATTTCAAAAGACATACTTATCAGTTAAAAATAATTATTTTTGGCCTAGACTAAAGCAAGACATTAGAACGTATGTACTATAGTGTATGACTTGTCAAAAAGTTAAAACTGAACAATGTAGTAAACCTAGTCAATTGTAACCTTTGTCCATTCCTTATTGGAAATGGGAATCAGTTAGTGTGGATTTTATTACAGGATTACCTAAAATCAAGAATGGTCATGATGTTATCCTTATGGTGGTTGATAGCATTTTCTACCAACTAAAATTAAAACCTATTCTTCCGATATAGCTCATATGTTTACTAAGGAAAAAAATTTGTGTGGTCTTCCTAAAGATTTAGTAACTAATAGAGATCCTAGATTTACTTCTTCTTTTTGGAGATCTTTGTTTGAGGAATTAAGTACTAGTTTGAGTTTTAACATTGCTTATCATCCAGAGTCTGATGGAAAAACTGAAAGGATAAATAGAATTTTAGAAGATATGCTTAAAATATATACGGGTGAAAAATCTTGAAATTGGGAACAATATTTGTACTTGATTGAGTTTTCTTACAATCAAGGCTATCATACTACAACCAAAATGGCTCATTTTGAAGTTGTTTATGGTAGGAATTGTACTACTCCAATTTCATGGTCAAATCATGAACATAAATCTTGGTAACTTAAAAGAAATGGAAGATATTATAAATAAAGTAAAATAGAACATGAAAGTTGCCCAAGATAGGTATAAACATTGGGTTGATTTAAAAAGATCTGTTAGATAATTTGAAATCGGTGATCAATTATTTCTTAGAGTTAAACCTTTAAAAGGTTCTTTAAAATTGGTTAAATATGTTAAATTATCTCCTCGCTATTGTGGACCATTTAAAATTTATGAAAGAATAGGAACTCTTTGTTATAGACTTGCTTTACCTCCTAAGTTATCTAGAATTCATAGTGTTTCATGTAATTTTATTAAAGAAATATGTATATGATGTTAATCATGTTATTAAGTGGAAAAACATAGTTATTGAACCTACATGTGAATTTAAAATTGAGCCTGAATTAATTTTGGAAAGGACTAAAAATCTTAGAAATAGAGAAATTAAAGAGGTTAAAGTAAAATGGACCTTTTGTGATATTGAAATTGTTATGCATGGGAAAGAGAAGATTTTCTGAAAGAGCAATATCCTGAATTATTTAACTAATGACTTGATTTTTGTTCTGTGTAATTTCATTATAGACTTGGCACTACTAAGGACAATAGTTGATTCAAGGGGGGAAGAAATGTTATGTGACTAAATCCTCGAAGCTTTAAAAATATTAAAGACTTGTTTTTGAGATACTTTGTAACAAAAAGTGTTGTGATGATTATTGTGAAATAAAGTGGGTGTGAGAAAACCCAAACATTTGCTTAAAGGGAATTAATTAAAGGGTGTGGAAACCATTGTGTTGGTTCGTAACCACCCATGAAGTATTATAAAAAGGGATGTAAAAGTGAATAGAGAACATGAATTATTATTGTGATTCTGAGAAAGAGACTAATTATAAGGAAGTCTTGGGGACTTTGTGAATTTAGTCTATGGAAGTAATTCCAAGGTTGAAAAGGTACATATAGGTGTTGGGTAAGAGAGAGGGTCACTAGAGATGTTCTAACCGAGGGTACAGCATACAACCTCATATGGTTCCTCAGTATGGCAAGGTGAAAATATATTGAGTGTATATCATTTTCTCTCAATAGTGTGGCCATAGTCTGGTGTCTATTACATGTGTATGCGTTGGAATTTTGTAATAATTTTTGTATCATTGTCTCATATAAGTTCTCTCTCTATAAAACTATGTAATCCATTTTGTCTCATATTTTAGATATGTATGTCTGTTATTTTAAAGAATATTTGTATAAAGTAATTGCAGAATAAGGATTGATATATGTTACCAACAATATTATACAATTTTTTTGTACCTGTCTCTTTCTTTGTACTACAGACCCAAAAGCTTTCCTTGGATACGATTAACTTTGTGGTTCTAAGTCCGTCGGTGCAATGTAACATTACGAAGGTATAGCCAATAAGAAAGCTCCATGTAACTTCACCATGTGAGTAATTTAATAGGCCCTATTGACCGTTGTGAAGTGTGAGCCAATGAGGACACTCCATGTTCTTCACAATATCAGAATTTTGTTAACTTGTTTCTGACCAATGCGAAACACGATCCAATAGAAAAACTCCAAGTCACTTCGCATTTCGTGATGTCAATTTTTTGTTAACCTTATCTATTATAACCAATCAAAATATTCCTCTGTCACACTACTTTGTTTTACATTAAGACTTTGTCATAATTTAGTCAGAATGTGAGCCAATAAAACTTAGCCTTGTTCCTTCACATGTTGTTTTTCCTCTGTCAAAACCATGTCAGATTGTGAAAAGTGAGCTATTAAGAAGGCTCCACATATGTACAGAATTAACGGACCGTTTTTCTATTAAATAATCTTCGTTCATGTATGTTCCACTACAAAGTGCAAACTAATAAAAAAACACCACTTACATATGGATTTTGTAGTGTCATACTCTATATATTATTTGTCTTTGTGATATTGCCATTTGTCTGTCTTTTGATCTCGATGACTATCTGGAACTGAAATTTTTTGGTTAATTTTGCTAGCCTAATGTTCGTGAGGTAGAATTAATCATGTTTAAAGCTTTAATTAATCACATTTAATCATATCCCGCATATTTATATATTCATCTTAGGTTTTTATTAATCAAATATAGTTGTAATGCGACTTATCTTTCTCAATTTAATAGTATTAAAACATAAAAACATATAAATCTTCAGCAATAAGATATATTTTGTCAAGGGAAAATGTTGCATTTCAGTGAAGATGAGGTAAACAAATCTAACTAAAAACTTACTTGTTTATTTTCTGATATTGATTCTTCTTTGGGTGAATTCCTTGAAATTGGATGTGAGAAAAAATTATGTTATTCTTCTTGACTGGTCTTTTGGGTCACTTCCCGAGATGATTTGGGGAAATCAAGAGGAGGGGTTGGTTGAGATTCTACCAATTTCTGCATTGTTGGTTGTGGAGGTGATGGAAGGGGTTTTATACTTTTCCCTTGTGGAGGAGACTTGGATTTAGAAGGGAAAAGGGAAAAAAAATTGAGATGGGATGAAAAACAAGGGAATGGAGAAGAGGATTTCACACTAGGGGAAGTAGGCAAGAAGCTCAAAAATTGAGGCTTAGGATGAGATGGTGTTGTTTGGAGAACAGAGAGAAAAATTTTATATGATTATGTGGGACTTACCAATTGACAAGGCTCCCTAATACCAAGTTTGTAGCCCTCTATCACCTCAATCCATTGTGTAAGTTGGGGTAGCATCTCAACCATGAAATCAAGCTTATGTTATGGGTTGAAATGTCTTGGCATAGGGCCGACCCATGGACAAGATGCCATGAAGCTGATCCAGAATGCCTTCATTTGATTTGTGTCCCTTGACTGCACCATACCTGCCTCCATCTTTTGAATCTTCTCTTGCAAATCAGCATTCTCCGTGTAATTGATTTCATTGCATGCATATCCCTCTTGGCAGGTTCCATAGCCAAATTGATCCTGCTACTGCTCATAGGGGTAGGCATAGTGATTTTAGATTTTCTCATAACAATGATCTAGAGGAGTTGATAAATACATAGGAGGTGGATTCAATTCTTGCTGTTGCAAGTGTGAATTACATGCAAGGAATGAATTCATGATTGCACAATTTCATGGAATGGAATAAAATGAGAGGGTGGAAAGAAAATGGATGGAAGTGGATGGAGAGGAAGGTCTGCAATTCAAAGAGTGGGTTGTTTGACCAAATAGAGTCGCCAGATGTGCTTGAAAGTTCCTCAAAATGAAATCTTCACCAAGAGCACATTGAACCTGATGAAGTGAAGTGGTAAGGTGCTTCATACCTTTCCCACCAGGCATGTCAAAACTGCTATGTCAAAAAAGTAGCACCCTGAGATTTGGCAATGCAAATTTTTTTTTTCTAACATGGGGTTATCCCTCAAGCTATGGGACTTGCGAACTTGAGATAATCCTTCGGTGAAGGTTGGATCCTCTACCTAATCCTACTACTAACACTACTCCTAAAAGTAAAAACTGTAACTAATTAAGCCTATCCTAACAATTCCAAGGAGATAGGGAGAGAGAAAGTGCATGAAAAGGGGAAAATCCTATACTAAGGAGGGTGAGATACTCTACTAAGGGAGGATGAAAAAGGGAATGGAGTAGGGAGAGGTCAAACAGCTGTGACACAAACCCAGATCCTAACCCACCATCAAATCTCCATGAAACACAACACCTTACACCTACAAATGTAAAATACATGCATAAAAAACAAACATGAAATGGAGAGGCACAGAGAAATAACAAAACATGAGAATATGTTGAAAAACACCACAAAAAACATAATTTTATTGCTTTATGAGGTGCATAGACCATTACATTGATGCTCAGAGGCATCAATACACTTTCCTGACATAGGAAAAGGCTTACAGCTCATATGGAGTTGAGGGAAAAATTTTCAAGAGTTTCCCCAGCTCCTAGAATGTCTCTCCTACAAATGAGGTGAAATTACATATATATAGAGAAAAGGAGCTACCAACCAACAACCTTCATTAATTTCCTATATGGAGATATGGGCATCCATACCGGTCTTCTTTCTAATGGTAATTTTCTATCAGAAAAGACATGGGTGTCATGCTTTATTAAACCGATTGTTAAGCTACCTTGTATAATGTAATTAATGCTCGACCCGTACCTAACATTCCTTGCTGATGCCTGACAAGAACAGAAGAAATTATCCACCAAAAAGGGAGGGGTTTTCGTACAACAAGAACAAATGTTGTCGTGTGACAGTGAGTGAAGGTTGGCATGCATCAAGATGGAATGTTGACGCATGATAGGATGAAGGCGGTTGACGTGTGTCAAAAAGATAGTGGTGACAAGCAATAGGAAGACATAATGCTGGAGTGCAATAAGGGGAGATGGCTAACATGTGTCAGCAAAGGGTGGTTGATGCGTGGTTGACGCACGACAATGGGTGGTGACACGCGACAATGGGAAATGATGTGCGACAACGAGGGCAGTGATGCGTGACAGGGGGTGGTTGACACGCAATAGTAAGGAAGGTTGACACGTGGTTGACATGTTACAGGAAATGGTTGATATGCGTTAGTAAGATGGTTTACGCGCAACAAGGGAAACTGTTGACGCATGACAGCGATAAATGGTCCCAAACCTTTGCCGCCTGACCTACCACACAACTCATAAAATCTCTATTTTTTACTTGTGAGCCATCCTGAGTTGTCTTCTTCTAAGACCCGACACTGAATTTGAAGGCCTCCTGCACATCCCATAATTTGAATGGTTAAGTCCATTTATAATGAAATATCCAAATTAACCTGGGGGTGAATTTGGGATAACACCTCTGAATGTCCATTGTACACTTTGACTTTACAAAATATGCTCTTTATGAAGGTTTGTTATTTATAGTAGCCTCTTGTGTAGAGACTTACTATTTTTAGAAATTGGTCCTTAAGACCTTGGATTTTGATGAAATCAACTTTTTTGATGTGGGTTGTTTCTCTTCATGTCACATATGAATTTTTAACTCAACCCGATCTCTGGAACAAGAGAAAATAAAATTCAAAAATTTGTGAGTGTAAAATTGGGTTTTTCTCGCTGCAATAAATCATGGCCATGCATGCAAATTCTTTCACTTTTTTCCTCAAGGCACTTGGAAATTTTGATGAATTGAAAAAACCCTGCGTTAATCCGTGCACCAGTCTTTAAGATACGAATATTTTCACTTCACGGGTTACGAAGTCATTCTGGTGATAAAATGTTCCTGGAGCTTTTAAAATCCATGGTTTTTAATAAAATATCAATATGATCATGGAAACATGCGTGTATTGGATACAAATGGAAAAAGAGGGTGGAGCAATTCTAGAAAAATTTCACATGAGTTTTGGGTGAAAATGGAGAAATGTGGGGGGAATGAGGAAAATGGCTAAGTGACGGTATTTATAAGTATGAATGGGAGAGAGGAATGGGTGGTGCACTTTTATTCCCCCTCTTTTCCCCTTTGGAATGGGATAGGGGGACACCAAAATTAGGCCTTAGCCCTAGGGTGACACATGGCACACATGCACAGGCAAGGGAAAATGAGAAAACTGCTTAGTTTGATTTCTCGGTGTCAGTTTTTGGTCACATGAGGAACCTAACAGAATCTTGGAAGGGGGGTGAATTTTTATGCCCCCCTTTTCCCCTTGGAATGGGATAGAGGGACACCAAAAGTGTGCCTTAACCTATTGGTGACACTTGGCATGCATGCAGAGCAAGGAGAGGAGGCTCAAAATTTAGCCAAAAGTGTTTGACGAAGGTCTTCGGGATCATATGGTGTGACCAAAAGGCCTAAGGTTAGAGGGAGAATTTTTAAACCCCCTTGGAATGGGACATGGGACACCAAAAAAATCCTCATCCTGGAGAGGACAAGTGTCAAGCACGTAGAAGTTCAAGCGAGGGCTAGAAATTTGATGAAAGGTACTAACTAAAGCTTCCTAGGGTTATGTTCAGGGTCCATGAGGCATACGGTGGGGGCACATTTTTATTCCCTCCTTATCCCCTTGGATAGGGAAAGAGAGACACCTAAAGTGCATCTTAGCCTCATGGTGACACTTGTCACTGAAAAATTTGCTAAGGACGGAGCTTGTACCTTGGAAGGGATTAACAATGACATTTTCGGAGCTCTCGAGTGAATTTTTAGGCACTTATTTATATGATTTTAACTAGAAACAATATTTTTAGAAGTATGGGATGGGTCTCAAGGTCTGACTCAGCTTTAAACATTCTCAAAATTTTAATTCTTGATCAGGACTGCCAGTTATGCCTGGGAAGAATGAGTTGTGGAAAGAAATGAATGGGTGTTGTGAAAATATGAGATTAGCACCATGTAGAAAATTGAATCATCTTTCCATTGATATTTTATTTGACCTCCAAATCATTGCGGATCTCCCGGAATCATCTCCCGAAGTTCAGGTTCTTTTTCGCAATGCAAGCTCTTTCAACCTCAAAAACATGATTTTGTTGAATTGGATCCTAAACCTCTGGATATTTCCAAAATCTTCCTAAATATATTGAAAATGATCCTGGCACATGAATACACCTCCCTAATCATTTTAGGACTTGAAATCCACTCCGGAGAATATGCAGCATCCTTAGAAAGGCCAGAAATAGCTCTTCCTAAGCCTGCCAAAAGATTTACTTTGAAATGCATTGTCTTGAAAGGCTCATTTGAAATTTTTCTCTTATTTTCCACACATGGGCTAGGGTGGGACCATAGACATGGATATTACATGGATGGGAGATAATCCTAGTACAAGGATGGCCTAACCTAGAGGGGTGTTAGGGAAGGTTTACAATGAAAACATTTCGACTCTAAGGTATAGTTGTCATGTTTTCAAGTGAATTTTTCCCTTGCAAAAACACAGGACAACAGATGGATCTCACTTGGGGACTTATTTTGGATCAAAAAAAATGAGGATAGGATGAGATGGAACTCCAAAATCTTATTTTACAAATTGGACCAGTCCCTTATCCATTGGACTTCACAGAGTCGTTAACAACATGTTATCCCATTTTCGAGCTTAATCAATAAAATGGAGATAACCAATAAAACTTTCATGTTGATGAACCTATTAAAACTCATTTTTTACCCAAGTATTGTTTTGAAAATTCCTTGTTTTCCCTTGGTGTTATATTTATGGGTTTCCCTAACGTTCTGCATGTTTTATGTTAGATGTTTTCAGCCTCCAAAAACCCGACACATTGCATGCCTTTCGGGTTTCAAGTTCCGAATACATCAAAACATCTCACGATAGAAACACATGTAATATGTGTTGTGTTTCCCAAACTTAAAACCCTAAACACTCTAGTATGTCAAACTTTTGGGTCTTCGAACATCATAACATGACAGAAGAATTACATGCAAGATGTTAGATGTTCCCCGAACCCGATTTCCGATCCCCTCTAGTTTCCTTTGTGTCGGGTTTTTAGGACCGATTACATGATTGCACGAGGTGTCATGTGTAGTCAAACTTCTTCCCTCGAGTCAACGTAATAAATTCTAGGGTGGATTTGGTGGCCCACACGTGTCGAATTACATATAATTAATTTAGGATCATTTATAAAAAGTAGGTTTTTCCACGTCATTCGTACCTTGTCCTTTGTCCACCACTCAGATTTCCCTCTTTTTTTCGCATCACGCAAACCCAATTCAAGCTTTCTTGGAATTTTTAGGTATTTTTCTTGAATTTATCCTTTGGGTTCTTCTTCGGGTAAGGATTTATCCTTATAGTTCGATTGTATTTGCATTATTAGGTTTTTTATCTTGTTTTTCTTCAGATTGAGGAGTTGTTTTCAAGTTTTCCCAAATTCGTTACTCCTCCCCTGTCTCTTGTTCTAAAAAATTTGGAAGTGTAAAACTTTTGGGTTTTAAACTCACTCTCTATGGTAAAGAACTTCACAAAAATCTGATGGAAGAAATCACTTGGTGATTTATAACTCACAATATTTTTCGGTTTTCTTCCTTGTTAAAACCCCGATAGTATTTCAGAAATCAGAAGGTTTCAAGAAAGGATAACGCCCCACTAGTGTGTTGGAGTTTTTATCATGTCAAACAATCCTTCCTTTCCACTAGTGTTTCAGGTTTCAGGAATCACAAAACAAGTCAATTTTCCCAACCATGTGTCAAGTTTTAGAGGTTGCCAAGCAAGATCAAAACCCTGATAGTCTATCGGGAAACTAAAGGTGCCAAAATAAGGTTAAAATATGACAGTGTATTGAATATCAGGAGTTGTTGAGAAAGGATAAAAATGTGGCCCATTTTTTGGGTTTCTTGAGTTGTTCAACAAGGCTATGTTTTTTACCATTTTTTCATACTGTCGAAGGTGTGTTACAGGGGGGAAAACTCCAATTTCTCCCATAGGTTTTTAGGAAGATTTGTCGACAATTTTCTTTAGCCCTTCATGTCTAATTTAGGTAAAGGCAAGGGGGAAAAGGAATCATCAAAGGAAATAAAGTATAAATACTAGGGGTTTATACCTTCCTCTAATATCGATTCTATTGTTGATATTAAGGATACAAAGTTAGGGCACATTGACATTGAAGAATTCTGGAGCAGAGTATAAAGTTCTTCGCAGACTTCATGGATGCAATGTATTTTTCATAAAGGGCTACCTTTGGCCCCTACCTTTCCAATCTCTACCTAATGCCTAGAATTCATTCTCATGTGTGCCAACCATTATGACTCGTACACAAGGTATGTTCAGAACCAAGTGTGAGAGGTTATTGTCAAATTGGACACTGAATATTT